>OX422222.1:481766860-482966860 GCA_949130495.1 Sambucus nigra | reverse complement strand
CAGGCCAAAGCCTTTATTGATTTCCAGCACGAATCTCGAGTTAGTTTTTGCCCCGGCTAGGTTACATTAGTTTTTAGCTTTCTTGTGATATAGGACTTACCGTTCATTGGTTTTTAGATAGAAAAAATAAAGGTAGTTTTTGACAAAGAAACTTGGGTTGATGTAAATGTTCCTGATAAATTTCAGGCCATCGTGACTTCACTGTTTTGTTAGGAACCTTTAGTTACTGATGACTCTGGTGATAATCTTGGTAGTATTGCAATAGACAACTATAATCCTTCACGCTCGAGTGGCACTTATAGAGGCATTTTATGTCAAACTCACACAACACTATAAACGGATCTACAAAACTTGCAATGGAATGAGCAAACAAAGAGAAATTTATATACCATATATATTTGAATGGATGAATCTCGAGCCGTAAACGAACTGATTCGTTCGTGAACAATTTGCGCATGGCTCATTTAAAGCTTGAGTTCAACTAGTTTGTTAAGCAAACGAACGGAGATTGAAAAAAAAATGATCTTCTTTAAAAAAAACGATCATTGAGCTCAATTTTTAAGGCGTATACCAGCTCGAATAGACTCCTCAAAATTGAGTCGTTCAAACTCGGATCGTTTAAAGCTCGAGTTTGTCTCATTTGTTTACTAAAGGAATAAGCTAGATCACAATCTCAAACTCATTTAATAATCGAGCTTAGCTAAGCTCAGCTCGTAATCAGCCGTAGATGGATCTATACATATTTTAATGAATCTCTCTCTCTCTCTCTCTCTCTCTCTATCTATCTCTATCTATCTATCTATATATATATATATATTCAAGAATAAGTTTTAAGTATGTCCTTTATAGTGGATAGTTAATACACGATTGGTACACTTTTGACTTCATTTGGACTTTTTAAAGGGTATAATTGTCCTTTTGTAAACTCCATTAACGCCATCTATAAAAATGGGAAAAATTAAGACAGTTTCAAACTACAAAGGGGAGTTGTCAAATAAAAAAGTACAAGGAGTGAACCATTAAGCTTAAATAGTAAGAGCTTTACTATAATGTACCCTAATTTATACTAATTTTAGGATATAATGCTCGAAACACCCTCAACCATTGCGCTCATTGCAAATATCATTCTCAGCTATGAAAAAGTGACAAATACCGATTATATCAAATAGATGATGGTAAAGGGTGTAAGTTAAAAAAAATCAAAGATACATTGGGGACATTACTGATAATAAAAATATTCGAAGAAGTATTTTGCAAAATCAATAGTTCAAGGAGGTATTTGCAATCGTTGTGATTGTTAAAGATTTCCTTGCAACATACCCCTAATGTTAATAGGGTAATTACATTAAACCCCCTTGAACTATTACATCTGACATAGGCTAACCATATCACAACACTAATAATAGCATTCGACTCGAGAGTCAACCCCTAGATCATTGCAGAGAACATATCTTTAGAAACAAATCCTTGGAGTTCAACATTATTCATCAATATAGCCAAGAGAATTACGACTCCACAAAAGGAAGAAAATTTCGTCACAGATTCACCATCTGTCCATTTTAAAGCATCTAAACTTATCTATAATGCTAGAAGGGAGAGGCCTGTGCGACTCAAGATGAAACTGCATTTTGGGTGACAATTTAGAGACAAAGTTAATACCTAGAAACCAAATACAAATATCACAAGGACGTATATTATTCTCATAATCTAACATTATAGCTAAATCTTCTAGTCCACTTTTGGTTCGGGTGAAATAATTTTACGGAGGCAAAAAAATGAAATGGTGAAATGTTTCGAGTCAAAAAGATTATAATCCAGGTGTTCAAAATGACAAAATCCATATTAGTCAATTTGTATAATTTTTGGAAAGCGTAAGCATTTCATCCAATATAAAGATAATTGTTTCTAATTCGACATATTTTTATCATTTCTTGCTGGTCCTATATGTAATACTAATCATTCTAAATAAATATATATTCAACAGAGATAACTACCAACTGCCGCAGTTATGGGACTTTTTGAAAATAAAATATAAATACATTGGATTGGAGCCCACAAAAATTTTCAAAAGGTGCTAAACTCCCAAAAAATATTTTTTCTGTTCGCAAAACTAAGGAGTATTTATAAGCGATAAGTGAATTTTTTTTTGCCAAATTACATTTTACTCATAATATTTCACCGAACCAAATAGTGTCTAACAAAAAATGTTCTTTCGTCATACCCAACCATAGAGCTAGAGGCAAACGCATACGAATCTTTGAGATTAGACAAGTCAATATGCCCATATTGCTCGAGTGTCGAGAGCCCGGTATTCAATCCAGAAGAAACTAAAACAGAGAGTGAACAAATCTCTCAAGTTAAATCTCGAAGTAGCTTTTCCTCTAATACTTCCACTTTTAAGTCTAGCCCAGCAGGTACGCCATGAACATCTGGAACCTTTGCTTTACCTTCTTGTAAAAAATTGGACCATGAGCAGCTAAGTGTCTACTGGGTGTAAACATGTAATGGTTGCAGGAGATTTTTGAGCCACACGCCCTACAAATCTGAAGGGCAACATTTAACTAGTGGGACTGAAACAGAATGAACAAGCTGCCTTATGGGCCTAAATTCCATCGACTGTATATTCTCCATTAGTGCCAAATCAACAGAGCGAATATCGAAAACACTTGTAAATGAATCTCCTATGGTTGTTGATAAGCTCAACACGTTGTACCTAATGTCAAGGAATATGCATTAGCAGCACCAATTGGACTCAGCACAACTTAGCAAACTCTTGTTTCACCTATTTGGACTATATCAATTATACCCAGTACATAGTAATTAGTAATCAGAATAGCATACAAAACAAAAACTAACATTTGAATTGCATTTGATTGATTTACATGGAAAAGAAGCATTTTATTTAAAATTTTCATCATTTGTTTGTCAGATTGAAGTGTTGAAAACAATATGTTTATTTATAGGCAACCAAAAGTCGAAAAATAAAAGGCTTTTTTTCTTTTTCTTTCTAGTGGGTGGGTTGGGCTGGGGGTGGGGGGAGGGAAACTTTGGATGAAGTGAGACAATTTTTCTCGGAAAAGTATGCGCTATCAAACGCTCTTCCAAGTTTAAAACATATAGCCCCGTCCAAAATTTATAATCGTATGACTAAAAAGTTACCCATCCAAATAAAACCCATGAGAGGACAAATATCCAAGTGCATTTCTTGTATTCGAAGATATTCATCATTTGTTGGAGGATAAATTTGGAAAGTTAAAAATTTCTCTTCAAATGTTAAACTTTTAGTCGACAACTAGTAATTTGGAATGGAAGGAGTAGAATCTTATTTTATCAGACACACTTATAATAATTCACAAACTAAATCCAAATTCTTTGGCCAGTGAGAAACGTATTTTCAAATTGTCCTAGATGTCTTTTCGAAAATTTCTTGTTACTACAAAATAAAACTGTAACACGGAATTGATAGTAATATACTTTTCCGGAAATAATTCAAATATTTTGAAAAATAAGAACCTATAAATTCAATCACCTTGCGAGTAATTTTGAAAAATAACCAAACAGTGTAGGTACTAGATGATCATGAACTGAGAAAAGATCATTTAAAATAAACAAAAATGTAAAGAAAAACAAAACCCCTTCAAAGACGTCCACACATAATAAATAAAAGACTTCCACAAAATTTGAAACTTGTAAGAAAATCTGAAGTAAAATTCAGACAGTACATTAGATAGACAGTACATTAGATAACTGAACAAAGGGAAAAAACTGACAAACAATAAGAATAGAATCAAAATATATTACATACTCGCTATCTTTGATACCTTTCAACCAATTTCATATATTAGTTTCGTTTGGCTCTGCATAACTTATTCATGTCAAACTGAGATTCATATGTGAAAGTTAGTCTACCCTTCGACCCTTAGGGTTCGCTTCTCCAAGAAGACTGGTTCGTGCTGTGAATCAAAGACCTGCCAAAACCATTAATCGTAGTTATTCTTATAAAGAACAAACACATATCATTCCTTCATTTGAAACTTGGGAGTTTTGGAGAAAGGTTGAATCTAACTTTAAGTGTATAAATATAGGACACATTATATAATTTTATAAATTTAGTCCCTCTACTAAAAAGACCATGAAAAATGACCAATATATTCCATTTGACAGCTCGTACAAAAAAAAATATCAAACTTTTAAAAGTTAGTAACTTCAAATCTACAAATCCAAAATTCACAAAATTTACATATTTGAAATCTACTCGTTGAGATCTATCAACAACACCCATATTGGATATTTTTTGACAAAAAAATCAAAACCGATAATTTTACTATTTCACTAAAACCTTCATTTTTTTGCCGAAAACTCAATTTTTCCAAGCGAACAATATATTTTTTTTAAAAACTTTGTTCTCTAACGCTGACAACAGTGCCGCTGGCACGGACCAAAAAATGAAAGAAATTGACGAAGAAAGGGAGAAATGAGGAGAGTGAAACAATCCGACGAGAATTCTGACAGTCTCCGGCGAGGATTTCAGCGTTCCAACGAATATTCTGATGGGTGGGGTGGAGGTGGGGTTATGTATTTATTTTTGGAATGAGTTTTAAATTAGTATGACTAAGGGTATAAATATAAATATCTCTTTAACTAAAACAAATAAAATTACCTTTTTTGTGTACTCCTAACTCTAAAGGGCCATACAAATAAATGTTATTGTATCATAGGGACTAGATTTATAAACTTGAAAATTACTGTCCTATAAATCCAAATATAGAAAAGAATATGACCTTTACTTTAATTCTCTATTGAAACTTTTGTACGGTGCAAGTCATCTTTTACAAGAATAGTTAAAAGAATTTTATATTTCCACTTCTTAGGCACAATTTGGTTCAATGTAAACTATTTTGGGTGATTTGCTATTCGTTCCCAATATGTTTGGCCGTACAGGAAATTCTGCTAGCAATTCTTCAAATATGGACTATCACAGAAAAAGTATATCACTTTGGGTGCCATAATTGTCAATAATATACCTTTGACCCACGCATAGTTACGGGGATCACTACATCCCCTTACGTACCGCGATATAAGATAGCACGCCCCGAAATATGGTGGGTTCTCGATCCGAATCTCCAAAATTAGCGTCCCCAAATTTAACATTGACTACTATAGTTCTCATTAGTTACAAGGCAACTTTTGACTTCAATAATAGAATAAATGGGAAGAGAAAAGACTTCTCAACGAATATATACACATAATTCTTTATATATATTATTGAATATCGAGATTATCAATTTCAAACATTCTTAAGAAACTTTCGATATGGTGGAGTACGTGAAAATTGACAAGATACATGATTATAATGCTAAAATAACCCAAAAAGAGTTCTAAATTTCCTTTATGATTTGAAGTAGTACAAGCTAGGCATATACCCCCACCGTACCGCACACCATCTAGGGAAACGCACCATGTACCAACCCATGATCCAGGTGATAGTGGACCCATGTAAGTGTCATAATTTCATAAAGAGTATGACTACCGTGACCGGCGATTCCTACATAAAATTCTGACTTAATGACCTGGCAGTTGCCACATCATTAAGATACCTACAGTTTTTGCTTTGTCACCATATTAATTCATTTTTTTTCAAAATATAATTTTCAAGTAAAAAAAATTGAACAGTCCAATAAAAAAAAATGTCAAAATTATATATATTAAAATACAACAAAATAAGACGCGAAATTGTATTTTTTTACTTAACACAAACCAATTCGAAAATTACATGATGCGATTATGAATCTTTTACTTTTTAACTAATAGGATCACGATAAAAAAAAAGCGACGTGGCATGGAGTCGTATTTTTTTCATACCGCTGGCGCGGACCATTTTTTACTATTTTAAAAATAATCTTTTTACTATTTAAGAAAAATGACCCGCGCCAGCGGTATGTACAGGCGGTCCGACCACCTATACATACCGCTGGCGTGGAGTATTTTTTCTAATATGTTGGTCCGCGCCAGCGGTATGTATAGAAGGTCGAACCGCCCATACATACCGCTGGCGCGGACCATTTTTTTTAAATAGTATAAAGATTATTTTTAAAATTGTTAAAAAAAGGTCTGCGCCAGCGGTATGAAAAAAAATATGACTCCATACCACGTCGCGTTTTTTGGATCGTGATCCTGTTAGTTAAAAAATAAAAAGATTCATAATCGCGTTGTGTAATTTTTTAATTGATTTGTGTTAAGTAAAAAAATACGATTTCGTGTCTTGTTTTGTTGTATTTTAACACATAATTTTGACATATATTTTTTTTATTGGACTATTTTTTTTTTAACTTGAAAATTATATTTTGAAATAAAAATGAAATAATATGGTGACAAAGCAAAAACAGTAGGTATCTTAATGATGTGGCAGCTGCCACATCATTAAAGTACCATTTTTAAGTTGCAAATGCAAGTCGCCCTAATAGTTTTCTTTCATAAATACTGAAACGGATACCTAAAAGATCCTAGAAAAGTGCAAATATGACGCTCTTGTGGTCAACGGCATATTAATACGAACTTGGCATCTAAAAGTGGACAGAAAAACTAATGGGGCCGAAAATCCATATCACCGGGAAAAAATAAAAATAAGTGGTGAATAATAAACTGTTGGAAAAGCATTGTCACCTATTCAGAGTTAAATTTTCCCACTAACATTGGCAAAAATCCCACACTTACAATTTTATACTAACAAAAAATTTAGCTTCGAATAGGTGAAAATACATTTTTCTTCAAACAAATTTTCTTACACATAATAGGTGAACTTAATTCTCATTAATGTTCCTCACCTAGATGAAAAAAAAAACAATCATCCGAAATCAATGGAAATCTTTAAGAACAACGTACTTACATTCAAAAGAGGAGTAAACATCCACGACAAATGTGAAGCCATCGGATGCCAAGGAACAGAACTTTGTAAGGTTTAATTGTCTTTTCGGACACCACTCCCCTTAAGTGACTTCTTAAAGAAGGTAACTGTGTGAAAAAATGACCATATAAACTCTCAGCACACAAGCGAACTAAGCCTGTCGAGTCAGATAAATATGAAATTTGCCACTCTATCTGTGTCCACTGTTTGCTTAAAGGTTCAAGCAACAAGGCTAGAACTTCTTGCTGCTGTTGAACCCTGAACCAAGTTTAGGAACTGAGCTATTAAACCAACATACTAGAAACAAAGCATACGCGAGTAATGGAAGGAACACAAACGTACACAAAATGAAGTGCCAGCAATTATGATTGGTCAGGCAGTTGGTGGGCTCTACTATCTAACGACTGTCATGTCATTTTGTAACGAACTTTTGTGCGTCAAGCATTTTTCTAGATCCTACTGGAAGCAAGTATTTACCCAGCTGTGGATGCCATAATGAGAAATGCTTCACCTAGAAGATTATGCTCACCGCGAAGCAAAAGGCCCTCCTTTTGCATAGATGACTGTGTCAGTTATCCCCTATAAAACACAGCATTAGAAAGCAAATAAGCAAAGTATTCTCTCATCGAAATAGATATAGAAATGGAATGTTTGAGACCTAAAAAAATGATTTGGGGACATTCCCTTGTCAAACGTAGATCATCTGTGTGCAGACATTTATCTTTAAAGAAAATAGTAAAATTGTTGTTAACATTAAATTGGTTAAGTCAAGGTCAGTATTTAAATGCAGTCACCAACCACATTCCTACTTGATATATAGTTTGCCTACCTGATTGTACACATTGAGACATACTTATATGGAAAGGAGGAAGAAGTGGAACCTAATTATTTATTGATATTCTGTTTTATTAGGAAAACAAATACACGAGGACCATAAACTCGAATAGATACTATTAAACTCTTGAGTAACTAATGATAAGGGTAACATTATATTTGCTGATGAGAATTACTTGCTCAATATAAATTTCTTCACAATTGAATCTTCTAATGCCACAAGCATCTTCGAAAAAAAATGGAATAAGGTTGCACAAACAAAAACTAACAGTCTTGAATTTTTTTTGTTGAATGCTTACAAAAGTACGTGAATTGAAGATATTATATCCCATCTTTATTGCATCTCATTGATTTTTTTTTTCAAAACCAAAATATAAAAATTTATTAAGAGCACGAAAGGACAGAGAGCCTATCCCTGGGGGCTAACATGTAAAAGATAACTAACTAGACTGCCTAAATCTGCAAGACCTCGTGACTTTCTCCTCTACGCTAAGAGCCGAAAAGGAATAATCGTTTTTACTGCCAATACTATTAGACTAAGTAACCATCACTCTAGTCTCTAAAATATCTTTCTGAACAATGCTGGTTTTGATTACAATTGGAATCACAACTTACGAATCCAAAAAGTGATGGAAATGTGTTTATTTCAATTCAGACACTTTGGTGAACACCTAAGGAAGTGTTCTTCACTTTTGTGTTCTCCACTATTGTGTTCATCCCCCTCATTAACATCAATAAGGATAGCTTCATCCACAACAAACTCTAAACCCTTCTGCTCAACCCTTTTTGGACTCCCCTGATTAATTAACTGGACTTTGAACTTTCCTCAAGCACTTTATCAGCGCCAGATACACTAACACCTAGAATTTTAGGATCCATGATATTTGTTGGCAGTTGTGTTAGTTTAAATATGGATGAATCTTCCCATTTTTTACTGACAAAAGTTTCTACCTCCTTAGCTACATTTGCCCAAACTTTATATGTGTTTATTTGATATTGTTTCAATCTATTATCTTCTAAGAACTTTTTGGAGTTGTCTTTTCCTGGTCCTTTCCCTACTTCACTCACTTTTTCTTTCCCTTTTCCAAACAGTAAGAGGAGGCATATATGGTGGTTTAACAGTTGGTGCTGCAGCTGGCGATTTTGTTAAACACTCAAACCTATCATGACCCCGTCTCCTGCAATTAACACAATATTTGGGCATATCCTTAAAAATCACTGGCTGCCAAAATCCACTATCTCCACATCCTATCCAAACTCTGTTAGGTCCGTCTATCATCAAATCTAAATTCTAGCCATGCTTGGTCTTGCTAAGGGAGCGGTGGAGGCATCCATTTTGATTGGCTTTCCTATCAGCTGTGCAATAGAGAATAGGGAATTTTTGGCAAATAAAAAGATTGGTATGTCAGGGAAGTGTCATCAGTACTGGGGGGATAGAACATTCAGAATGAACATCGAAATTTGGGGTCCATATGAATATGTGTATAGATGATTTGTAAATACACAATGTTCCCTTAACCACAGCATGTGGTAATCTTCCTCGCAGTGAAGCATAATGAGAATCTGTTTGTGGTCCAAAAATCCAATAAGAAATGCAAATTTTAGAGAAAAGGTTAGAAATACCTTTTTTATATCCTCCAGTGGGGGCCTTCCATGAGAGGATTTTCCAACGAGTGAGAATTTGAATGGTTTCGCTAATTCTGAAACTTCCTCTTTAGTGAAGACAAACACGGTCTCTCGACGGTATTGGGGCAATTCTTTTAAGGGGATTTGTTGTTCTAAAGTGTTTGATCTGATAAGAACACTTGCGAATGATTTTGACCAAGGGTTACTTGGAATAAGAGAGAAAAAGCTAGATTTGTTTAATCAACACAGACAATTTCATCTTCTTCATTGGAATCTTCTGGTTCTTCAACCTTGTGGTGAGAAGAGCGAATATAGGATTTGTGCTCTCGCAAGTTCGCAATGGGTGATACACATTCATTGACGATATGCTTCATGGAATTGGAGTGTTGCGGTTGAGGGTGTTCATGAGGCATTAAATTGTAGCGAAGGAGATTGTTTTGGCCTTGAGGAATTAAGCTAAGATATGAGTTGTAGATCTTTTAATTTTTCATTTGATTGAGTGCATTTATTAGTGTTATTTTTCTTGTTCTTTGTTATTAAATTTTTTTTTTTTGTGGGGGGGGGGGGGGGGGGGTTATTTCACTATTCAAAACTCACTATGGCTGGTTCACATAATTTTTCTTTATTAGAAACAAAAAAAATTATTCATAACATAAATGTATGCGACAAGAAGCTCTATCTACTATGTGGATCGGCAATCCACTTACAATAGAAACAGTGAAGTATAAAAAGGAGAAGCATGTACATCAAACATCAACAACCTGAAAATTGCTTTAAAATACAAAATAGTATCTTCCCGTCAAGTAATAAGGTAAACAAAAAAATCTTGAAAGGTTTAGAAGACGCAGACCATAGTGATGCAGTACATTTAATTCTTCCCCAAGCCCATTCATTGTCTTCTCTTTTGATATATTACTATTAATTAGTTCGGATCATGATTGGTTAACTAACTACACATTCAAGAGGTTTTGGTTAATTGGAATCATGTCTTTGACAGAATGCTTGAACTGAACAATACTACCCACCAACGACCTCTCTAGGTAGTGATTGGACACGCACTACACTAATTCACAATGTTAATTCAAATGATATTCAACCCACCCACCCACCCCACCCCACCCCACCCCTTCAAGGTAAACTTTGATCAAGACTGGCCCTGACTCAAGCCCAACATGTCCCAAAACAACTTTACTACCTTAGGACAAATACACACACACACACAAAAGCTCAATATAAACAAACCTAAGGGGACGAGGAAATTTTTTATTACAATTTAGGCTAGAACTTCTATATACATCCATGCTAGACACAAGAGGTACAATCATATACAAAATAATTTGGCAGTGGGCCCTGTTTCAAAGTAATGGATTTTACCTCATTAGCCATTACCTGATCAATCGAATCACTTGCACATTATCTTTTGTACATCTTGTGTGGCTAACATTTTTATTTTATTCCTGGTAATTTTATATGTTTTTTTAAATAGTTAATTTGTATCCCAAACTTCGAGAATAATAAATTTTAAATAATATTTTGTCATGAAACTTCATTAGAATTTTTGTGCTCATCTTTGGTTGTACCTTTCCTTGTGTTATTTCATGAGGTGATCTGGATTATACTACGAATGACGACCAAATGTCTTACTTATCTTGAAATTTCCTCAGATTATAACTTTGTTCTTTGTTGGTGTTTATATTTTGTACATGGACATTGCCTTACGTTGATAAAAATGTGTCATTACTACTTTTTTCTAAAAACTTGTGGGATTGTCTAAAGAGTATTTTTACAGATGCGGAACAAATGGATGGATTGATGAATGAGACAGAGAGAGACTAAAGAGACAGATTAGATGGACAGATTAGATAGACAGATTAGACAAAGAGATTAGACAGACAGAGACAGATTAGTTTGTCCATACAAACACATTAGTTTGTCTAGACAGACAGGTATTTTCCCAGAAGCCCGATCTAAGAAATCAAGGAACCAATTTTACACACAAATAGAATTCCATGAAAGAGCTTTTGGTGTTCTAAATAATTTTCATCCCAAAAAAGGAATAAATTGACCCCCTGAAGTTGGATGTTCAAACAGAATTCTAGAACAGACTTCTAAGTATATAAATTGGTGGTTCCCCTTGATCGCTGCCAGTTATTTAAATTCTACTTCAAGAAGAAAACCATAAATGTCATGTTCCAAGTTCACGTTTGACATCAAACTGAGATACAAGTTTTCATGTTGAGAAGAAGATTAAAGAAAAATTCACAGAAGAGAGAAACTAGGTGAATAGAAGTTTGCATATTTGTCATCTTTTCAGGTCAAGGAGGCAAAATGTCTAACCCTTTACTTGTCTACAACATCATTCCAATAAAGCATTTCACATTTAAAGAAAGTACTTTATATTTTCCAAATCACTTAGTACAGGAAAAAAAAAGTCACCTTCATGTGAGGCAGAAGGCTTTTGTCAGCAGCTTTAGCTATCCGAATAAATGATGTACAAATCTGCAACCTTGCATGCCGAGCTGTACTTGTTGAAGGGTCCTGCCAATCATTGGTATGGTTTTAATTGAGTGTCTAAGAAACTTTCCTATTTGGGTAAGATACAAGAAAATCCCTAAACTATAGCTTCAATTACAAATACCCCCTAGTGTTGTAGATAACCACCTAAAATATGAAAAGGTTGCAAATACACCTTTGACCATCGCTAACAGGTGTCATTAAAGACCTTTTTTAGTAGGGCAATTTACATTTAGGTCCCTTGGTAACAATTTTTAAACATTTAAGGACAATTTACAATTAGGTCCATTTGGTATGCCACTAGCGTGGACTTGTACAAGAAGAGAATTAGTGGACTTAAGTGTTTAAAATTTGTCAAAATTACTTTAGTGTTTAGAATTTGTTTGTGAGGGACCTAAGAGTACTTTCCCCTTTTTAGTAAAAACAAGGTGAAATTACAAAGAATGAAGGAGTTGGGGGGGGAGAATATTAGTTTGGGGAGGTATATTGAAACTAGTGTGATAATTCAGAGGTGGTTCTTGTGATTTACCCTATACCATATATCATATTTCACTAAAGACCTTTTTCAAGGAATGAAATCAATATCTAAACAAACCTTCACAAGAAAGGGCAAGGAGTTTAGGAGCTCGAATAGTTTGTTGATTACACAACCAAGAACATCTGGGTAATACTTCAGAAAAAGACCAAGAAGTGTCGGTTCAGTCCATTTCAAAGAAAGAAGTTATTGAAGTATACCTTCGGTACACAGTAATCAGAGTATTCAGCACAAACTGAAAATTGTTAGAAGCTCTAATAATGTACGAGAAGTCACTGGAAAACCTTCAAATATTCTACATAATGCAGGTTGAATTACAGGATTATTGCCCCTGTATTCATTTGATCCATTAAAAATTGCACTCACATTATTCTCTAGACCCAACTGCATGTTTTCCATTACAGTCAACTCCTAAGGTTTAAAATGACAAAGCACAAAAATTAAAATTAAAAATTAAAAACTGTTAACTGAAATGCTGACAGATACTAAGGAAATTAAAGATGAAGTGTTTGCAATCAAACCTGAAAAGGCATTGGAACAAGCAAGGTTCTAAAATGACTCAATTAAGCCTACCATACCACTCACATTCTAAAGCAATGCACTGCATCTGCATACACGTATCAGTACTACATTCCATATATCTGTGTGCATTGGTAGTTATACATAAAGGAGGAGAACAGAGGTTTGACATGCTAAGTGTGTAGAAGTCAGCATGGCTCCTAAGATTGGCATCCTACACTTACGAGTTATAGATTACTGTTTCGTCTATGAATCTAATTAGGAATATGAAAAGCATGGAATTTTCATTTGTATCACTTTTGACTTTGGTTGTACTTCATGGTCTCGACATATGGTTGGTGAAAAAATGTGCGTCGACTATATCACTCTGGGTAATACAAGGTTTACCCATAAAATGGACCCAAAAATCAAACCCAGAATTGTGTCAGCAACACATTGTGTTTAAGGGGTGGGGTCTACTAAAAACATCGCCAAATGTATTGTTGACACCTCATTGGATTTGGTTCCATTTTATGGGTAAATTTATGATTACTATTCATCCTATAAGGTCCTAATTTTTGGCATTGTAAACTGAAGTTTAGAAGCTCATATTTTACGGGTTTACCTAGTATTACCACTCCTCTTTTACTATTCACCCCAGTATTACTTTCTTCTTCATATATCTGGCATTGTAAACGGATGTCTGTAAGCTCATAATTTTTTTTTCTGAACATTAAAACCACACTGTATATTATTTATATATTGGGTTAAGTTTTCTATTACAAAGAAAAAATGCTTTCAGTACAACCGCAAAAGAGGCATTCCACCTGCACTAAACGAGAAAAACAAAGGATAACAAAAGTAAGCCTGAATTAAATATTTATTAATTTATTTTGTATTGTCTAGCTATATTAATTATCATACAATAGGATTGGGTTGACAAGTGTGAAAAGATAGGTTAATATTTCAAGAAACCAGTTAATGCAAATAAGGCCAAGGATTCATATGTACTCAGATTTTCTCTTCTAACATCACACCTTGCATTGGCGGGTCCGTCACGGGGTCGTGTCCATTTTTATCAGTCCAATGTGTTCAAAATTATGATAAGATATCACATATAAACTACTGATGCCGCATTACGTTATAGTTATATAGTTGAGGTTGAGCTACTGTGGCAGAGCTCCCGAACATGGTTGTTGTTGTGGAAGTATGGGCAAACCTGCTATGTTGTATTTATGAATTAGGGAGAATTACCAATCTAATATGTTTCCCTATAAAGCACGGGCACCTCCCCAGATGCCCCATACGTGTGTCGAACACTCAAAGTACATGGACATGGGTAAGACACGGCATAGACATGTGTCCGACATGCCACGGGGCGTGTTGGGACTTAAAAGGCACTGAAAAAAGTTGGACATGCGGCTGACACGTTAAGGTCACGACAAGGGTCAAAAACAGAAAACTTTAAAAAAAAAATGGGGGCAACTTACCTCACGACTCTTTACACTTTTACAAAATTAGAGCTTCTCTTTATTTCTTCTTTGAGTTATCACGAACCAAAAAGCTCCGCAACCATCACCGGAAGTTCTCCATCCTGCCATCACTAGAAGTTCTCCCTGCCATCGCCAGAAATCACTTCTCTTTGTTCCGAAATCTCTTCAGTCAAGTAACAAATAAAATGAACATCACTCTCTGTAAAATTACGACTTTTTTTACTCTCTATTCGTCTCCGTCTCTTTTACTTTCTTTTAGTAAGACTTTCTCTCTCTATATATATATTAACACATATACTAACCATCTCTTTTTCTCTGTTAACTTGCGACTTTTTTTCCATTTTTTATTAAGACACAGTTACATCATTAATAATAACATTTGAATGATTTTTTTGGAAAACATATGCATATGTTTATTCTCTATTTTCAAAATAAATCGAAAATTTATTCTATTTTTTTCATTCACACAAAAGTTATTTCCATTTTATTCTCTATTTTTTTCAGGACTTTATAATTGTATGTGTTATTAGTTGGAACAAATTTTATATAAATTTATTCTGAGCTTTAGTATTAATGTCATATTTCATATGCTTTTATATGAAAAATATTTAATTAACGTCGTGATCCACTGTGTCGTGCCTTAAATTTTTTAGATTTGTCGTGTCGGCATGCTCGTGTCCGTGCATCATAGCTAGTTCCTTATGAAGCGGTTTTGGAAGGCTTTCGGCTAGAGGGTTGAGCTTTCCTTATGGGATGTTTTTGTACTTTTTGGCTTGGTCTCCCTCGGCAACTGTTAAGGATGGTTTTTGGGATACATCCCGCATAAGGAATGAAATTTGTATGTACCCCAAAAAAAATTATTATATATATATATATAGGAAGATGTTAACATGTGCCCTTAGGTTACATGTTTTGAGCCTGAAAATAGTAACTATGAAAGTTCCACATGAATTTAAGTACCCTATTAATTGTATGTCGGAACTTTATCCCTATTATTTTTAGGTTCTAAATATATACGCTTAGGGCACATGTTATCAGGACCCATATCATTCGGAAGAAAGTTGGATCCAACACATGATTGATCCCTCCTTTATCCCTGTCTCAGAACAAACTCACTAAGTCAATAGCACCGTCTCTTCTTTAAACTGCTATTGGCTAGCTGGGCTCTCAACTTTAGAGAGAGTGTTGGAATACAGGGATTTAAGATATCTATTTATTCAATTACTTGTTTATTTTTCATTTCCTTCAGCTAGATTTCCATACATGTCTTACTTTACGACTTTTAGATGTGTATCGTTAGAGAGAGAGAGAGAGACTTTTTCAACTTACCTCATTTAGTATACACACCCAAAGAACATACGTCCCATTATGTGGGGTAAATGAAAGACTTTCTAATCAAATTGGGTGGAGATGATTCATGACCATCATCTACACCAATTTTATCAAAAAATTCAACCATTCAGTGGCTGAATTGTAAATGAATTGTGTGTGTGTGTGTGTGTGTGTGTGTGTGACTGTGTGTACAATATCTTGTTGAAACTTTAGATCATTATCTCACACTGTGTGTGTATGCATATCTATATATTCATATAGAAGCCCCTTTGATGTTCCAAACCTTGAAGCGAGTTGCATTGTGGACAAATACAGAATATGCAATACTAGTAGTGACACCAAAAATCTAAAAAATCAGAGTACAGATACAATAATTTTCGACTAAGATGTCAAAGAAATCCGCAACCTAATATATCAAGAAATCCCCTGTAGCCATTAATAACATAAATACAACCGGTGCTTCCATAGAAGAGATAAAACAGGGTTCACCCAAGGGTAGACAACTAACGGTAGTATCGGCTGACGAATAGAGCTCAGATAGATATGTCCTATAATCAAGCTTCAAACCCTCATATTCAGATTCCCAAAAAGGTACCTCCTTGTCGCACTCCTCAGCTCGTAAACGACATTCCTCATATATGATCAGTGTGATGAGGCCAACCCAATACTCCAAGGTCCAACGTGCCCATAAAAGTGTTCGTCTTCCAATTGTTCAATCTTTCACTGAATATCTGTAATACCCCATAATTTTATAGCTTTTAAATTAGGGGATTTATTAAATTTAATTGAGATAAATTAATTTAATTTTAATCCGGAATGTTGTTTTAAATATTTACTAGCGTGACGAGAGTTAGTAATTATTGGAAATTTGTTATTTGTTGAATGTTACTGGATGAGTATAGAAATATATGAGATTTATTTTTATAATATTGTCACGTGTGAATAAAATGACAATTATGGAAATTTAAGTCGGGACGGGCATGTGTCGCGTCGGGAATAAATGTTGATTAATAAAAGTGAAATATTTTTAAGTTATTCGTATGGTCGTTTTGAGTGCGTCAATGTGTCCGGAAGGGTCGAGATAGTCAGAAAAGTGTACCCGAGGGTTTAGTTTGGGTCTCGGGGCGTTTTTAGGCTTAATTAGTACCCCGGGAGGGCATTTTGGACATTTTACATTTTTGGGTAATTAAACCCACGAAAATTCAAGGGATATATCAGATGTCTAAGGTTGTCTTCTAGGGTTAGAACAACCAAAGACAAGTGACGGCCATAGGAAAGGGAAGGAGAGAGCTTCCAAAGCAATCCAAGGCCCAAAATCCATCCGTTTGCACCGCCACCACCACCAACGCGTAGATCGCACGACGGGGAACGCAACCACACCAAAATCATCCGCAAACCAGAACGTCGAAAATCCCAGGCAAGTGTTTATCTTGCGTATTTTGTTGATGCATCACTCATATTAGTTTAGGAATGATTAGGATGAGTTGTATGGAAGAAAAACCCAATTTGAGATAGGAAATTTGCATGTAGTGATGATTTAAATGATATTCTGGAAACCCTTTGTCATGTAGAGGATTAAACCACGAAATTATGATGTTGTATAAGAAGGAAATTCTGGAAAAGATTGATTAGAACCATGTTTAAGAAACTCTAGGGTTCTTGAGATTTTTATGAAGTTTTTGCCTATTGATCCATGTTTAGTGACGGAAATTGACATGCTTTACGTAGGAAATACATAATATGATGATATAATGTTAGTAGTACAAATTCTTGGACGATTGGGAATGAAAAATATGGAATTGATTGAGGTTAGAGAATGAAACCCGTAACTGCAAAACTGCAGAAATCGCATACCTGCTTGATCGATCGATCGAGCCAAAATCTTCGATCGATCGAAGGTTCGATCGATCGAGCCCCAGACCTCGATCGATCGACCCCTCCTGGCAGACTTAAGTTTCCCTTTTAAAATTGTTGAATTGATTCGAAATGAAGAAAACTCCTTAGACATCCTTGTTAAAATAATTTGGGAGATAATGATGACCAGTAGGATTCATTAATGAATAAGAGACCTTTAGTGTAAGGCGAAATCCATACTTTTGGGATATTTTACACAAGGGACAATGTAAGTATATATTAAAGGGGAGAGACACGTGAGAGAGTTACGTTGGAACATAAATGAATACCTACTGAATTGTACATTTGGAAGGATAGAGTCCATGTGGGTCGCGTAGTAAGTTGGAAAATCCTTCGAATTAAAGTTAGGGAAGAACCGTTATACGGGTTAATAAATAATGGAAAGATAAGGATAAATGTTGTGATTATGGGTTATGTGATGAACCTAAATTTAGGGGTGTGCATGGTTCGGGTTGGTTCGGTTCCATTGTGGAACCAGAACCAGAACCGAAATGGTTCGGTTCTCTGGTTTTGGAACCAGAACCGAACCGAATATTTGTGTAGAACCGAACCGAACCGAACCAATGGTTCTCGGTTTGGTTTGGGTCGGTTCACGGTTCCTGTTAATTTGTGATTAAATTAAAGTTTTAACCATGAAATTACCATTCAAGTGTGGAATAAAATAAAATAAATAAAGTTAATGAAATTAACTTGAATATCCCAACATTCAAGAATAAAATACATGAAATTAACTAGAATATTTCAACAAGGTAATGATTAAAGCATCATCCGAAATACATATTAAATTCAAATACATATTAAACCATCATCCGAAATACATATTATCATCCCCTCAAAAAGAGCTGATCTGAAATACATAATAAATTCAAAATTCATAATAAATTTCATCCACGCAAATAGAGATTTTTCCTTCCAAATTTCCAATTGAAGTCATCTTCCTTTGTTCAACTCGGTGAAGCGTTTCTGCAAAAAAAAATTATATGTTATATATGTATTTTGTATATAATTATATGTTAACTAACTGATTATATGTTAAGTTATAAGTTATAACAGTCTTTTATATATAACTATAACTAGGTGTAAACCCGCGCGATGCGCGAGCGAGATTTTGACTTTAGTAAGTGTTTAATAATAATTTACGTGCCACGTGAGTATACCTTATTTGCATACATAAAGGAAACCTAACAAATTAGAAATAAGGACATCAAACTTTTATAGATTTCATAAAAAAAAAATGCATTATCATAAAAAAAAAAAAAGGAAGTGGCAAGAAGCATGAGTAAATAATTTGGGTGTATTTGATAACAAAGTTGAAACATGACATAAAATTAGCTTATTATCATGAGTATAAATAACTTTGGGTGCATGGATAATTAATGTTTTTCATGAAAAATGTAAATAAATTGACATTGAGTCAAAATATAGACAATTAATAACCTCTTGTTTTGTTTTACAACAGCCACCCCTACGGCTGGGGTAGTGAGTGTGCAATTTTAAAACAGACGGAGTCAAGTGTAGTACTTAAATAAACATGGTGGGAGGCGAGTGTAATATTTCAAATATAATGGGAGTTTGATGTAATGCACCCAAGGAATGGAACTAAAGCTTTGTTATAATTTATATACTCTTTTTTCCGAGTCTGGAGGCTTCTTTAGATTTGGAACTAACAGGTTTGTGTTTTACTGTTCTTTCAGGAAAGAGATTTTCACACCGATGTATTTCTTTTTGGCTCAGAAACCTCATTTGGACGCCTAGTAATGCTGAAGTGAGTTGAGTTCGTTATGGAGGAAGCGACTTATTTTTTTTGCTGTGTATTCATTGATTTTTCCTTTGGTGTTGTGTGTGGGTTTGGGTTGGGTTGGGGTAGCTCTAAGTAGAAATTATGTTAAGAACTGGTTTTAAGTATGCTATTAAAAAATGTACATTTTTTAATGTACAGCTTTAATAAAGGTTATACATTTTTTGACAGGAAAATATAAACGTGAAAATTGTTAAAAAAATTCAATTCCTTAGTTGTTAAAATACTCTTTAGCATGATATGGACTTAATAAATATTTATTAAAATAATTTATTAATAGTACTTTTATAAAGCTGTTATATATGTTAACATATATAACAAGCTGTTATATATGTTTAACATATATAACATCTGTTATATATGTTGACATATATAACAAGCTGTTATATATGTTAACACATATTTTGTTATATATGTTAAACATATATAACATCTGTTATATATGTTTAACATATATAACAAGCTGTTATATATGTTGACATATATAACAGTCTTTTGTTATATATGTTAACATATATAACAAGCTGTTATATATGTGACATATATAACATCTGTTATATATGTTGAAATATATAACAGTTGCTGTTATATATGTCAACATATATAACCAAATTGAAATAACATATACCAATTGAAATTTTACCTCAAGTCAACACGGGTGTAGTAGAGAAAACCGCTGCAAGTTCGGGATCTTCCGTGATGACTGCAAATAACATATTTTTACATATTAATAATTCAGTTACATATTAATAAAAAAAAAAAAAATTGCATAATAAAAGTTACCTGATTCTAGATCCGACATTTCATCTAATCGCATCTCAACTTCTAGTGGTAATGGTGATGCGCGAAGCCAATCTTGTCCACAAATCAAGCACTCTGCTACCTTAGGGGATAGGGAACTACGAAATTGGTCAAGGACGCGCACCCCCCGTGCTAAAGGCCGACTCTGAAGCAACGGTAGAAACCGGTATAGCTAAAACATCACGTGCCACTAGAGCAAGTGTTGGATACCTACAACCATTCAATTTCCACCATGCTAAGATGTCGAAATTTGGTCCATCCTTTGCTACCCCTTCATAAAAATACATATCAACTTCGGACTTTGAATCTACACTTTCTCGTTCTTCCAAATGTTTCAAAAACTGCGATTGAAGAGACTTAACTTGCTCACCATTTTCACCTTCCAAGGAATCAACTTCAATATCATTTGAAGATTGAGTGTTCTTTGAACGAGAACTCGTACCGACAAACATTTGATAAGGAATGTACATACGATGCATAACTTCTTGTATTCTCGTTGATAACTCATTCACTTTTTCCAAATGATAAATTCTACCATAACAAAACTCCACATACTTCAACTTGTATCGTGGATCCAACACAACCGCAACGAACAACATCATATTAACTTTCTCAATGTTTCCCCAATATTTATCAAATTTTTCCTTCATTTTTTTAGCCATGATACTCAACCGAATATCACTATGTTTAGCCCAATCACTCAATAATTGTTCAATTGCACACACTTGATGAAAATAATCATTTGACGTGACATACAAAGACCCGGATAAACGTTTGGTCACGTCATAAAAAACTTTCAAAAATTTTGTTAATACTCGAGCATTATCCCAATCCTCCTCACTATGTACCCCTTCCTTAAGATCGGAGGCAAAGTTTGTTTCAAGTTCATCCAACCTTTCAAATGCCTTTTGAAACTTGAGTGCGGTTTCTAACATGAGAAATGTGTAATTCCATCTTGTGGGGACATCAAGACACAAAGAGGATTTGGACACAATTTGTTCTTGGTCACAACAAATTCCGAATTGTTGTGCTCTTTGTGGAGAACTCCTAATGTATCTCACAACACCACGAATTCTAATAATGGACGTCTCTACCTCTTTCACCCCATCCCTCACAATCAAGTTCAATATATGGGCGCAACATCGCATATGAAAAAATTCACCATCTAAGACAAATGCATTTTTTTTGGAAAGTTTTTTCTTCAAGTGGGCAATAGCAGTGTCATTAGAGGAGGCATTATCAACTGTCATTGTAAATACTTTTTCTACACCCCATTCAACCAAACATGCTTCAACGGCTTGGCCTATAGCAACACCCTTATGACTAGCAAGGACAGAAAAATTGAGTATTCTTTTTTGTAATTTCCAAGTACTATCAATAAAATGAGCGGTAAGACACATGTAACTCATATTTTGAATTGAGGTCCATGCGTCAGTGGTTAGACAAATTCTCTGAGTCTGATTTCGCAAACCAATTTTTAAATCTGTTTTCAACCTAGCATACAACTTGACAACGTCTCTAGCAATTGTAGTGCGGGACACATGCTGAAATCTAGGTTGACAAACACTCATAAACAACCTAAAGCCTTCACGTTCAACAAACCTAAATGATAGTTCATCAATCATAATCATTTTGGCAAGTGCCTCTCTACAATCCCCCTGGTCAAATTTCCAAGGTACTAGTTTACTCTCCTCTTCGTCATCCTTTTGAAAAACTAAATTTGTTTGCTTTGTATCTTTATTAAGTGGATAAGCTCTACATCTCCCAAGGTGCTTCCTTAAGGTACTAGTTCCATAAGAACTTGAACATGCATATACAGATGAACAATAGTTACACTTACATTGATCGGCTTTACTCCCATCTTCCTTTTCTATTTTAGTGAAATGATCCCACACATCAGATTTGAACTTCTTTTTAGCTACCTCGGTCGAATCCCCAGCTGCTACTTGTGATGCTTGTGTGGTGGTATTTGTCGTTGGCTGAGAAACAGAAGCTGGGTGACGAAAAGTAGTGTCCGCAGTACTTGACATCTACAAATAAAACAATAAATAAGTTAACATTATAACATTATAACATCATTATAACTAAACCTAATAGCCAGGAGCACAAGTGATAATGAAAGATAAATAAAATCATTATAACATTATAACATCATTTTATCTATTAAACTATTAAACATTGCAACATCATTTTATCATTATACCCAAAAAAATCAGTTTAGTATAAACATTATAACATTATAACATTATAACATTATAACATTATAATGAAAGATAAATAAAATCATTTTAACATTATAACATTATAACATCATTTTATCTATTAAACTATTAAACATTGCAACATCATTTTATCATTATACCCAAAAAAATCAGTTTAGTATAAACATTATAAAATCAGTTTAGTATACCCAAAAAAATGTTTAATAGTTTAATAACCTAAGTAGTTGTTCTCTCAATAATTTGTATAAGATTGATGGATCTTAAAGTTGTACTCTCAGTAATTGTTTCAGTAGTTGAGCACTGTATACCAAGTTTGTGGATCTACACTCAGCTAAACACATTGACCTTCTAAATATGAAGATTGTGGATCTTAATGTTGTAAAGAACCTACTAATGTCTGAGTGCCAAGAATTACAAGTTTCATATTTACCAAGAAAATTTCAGGTTTCATTCAGGTTTCATTAAGTTTGAATACGAAATCAAGTGATTTCGTTGGACTTTCATTGAGTTTGAAGACGAAATCAAGTGATATAGTGGAATCGAGAACAAGTTTCTACTGATTTAACTACTGATTTCGTTGATTTCATGGAATCGAGAACAAGTATGTAGAGCATTTAAAGAGCAAATGAAACCATGGAATCGAGAGAAGAAAACGACCTGTTGAACTCGTTGAAGACGAGCTGTTGAGCTTGAGCTGTTGAGCTCGTTGAAGACGAGCGAAACCGAGGGAGAGAGAGACGAGCTGTTGACAGCAATAGAGAGTGAGAGAGAGACAACAATAGAGAGTGAGAGAGAGACAACAAGAGACAGCAATAGAGAGTGACGGCTAGGTCTTGGAGGAGTGTTAAATGACTTAAACCCTAGGCCTAAAATATAAAGCTGAAGGACTAAAATGTCCGGGTCTTTTTTCGGTTCGAAACACGGGTTTTCGGTTCGGTTTTCTGGTTCGGGTATATGGTTCGGTTTTCGGTTCGGTTTTCGGTTTGGTTTATATATGAACCCGAGAACCGAACCGAGTATATCGGTTTTTTTTTTTTGGAACCAGAACCAACCCAAAATTAAAAAAGCCCGAACCAACCCGAACCATAGAGGTCGGTTTGGTTCGGTTCTTCGGGTTTACGGTTTTAATGCACAGTCCTACCTAAATTGATATGATAAAAGTGGTATATTTATATGATTTTGTATGCATATATTATATACATGTGAAAATCATGCGCGCGCTACTTGCTATCCCTGAGGTTACCGCGCTGGGACGATCTTATCTCGATGTGCCTTATGGGGGATATTGACTCGTACCCTAGAAGATAGATATCCTTGGTACAGGCTATCGAATCGATAGTTCAGACGGTCCTAAGAGACGTGAGGGTATGTACTGACCTCTTAGAGACTTGGAATCTATGCTTCGCCTCAATATTGTTTGTGTATGTGTTAATACAGTTCGAGAGTGATTCCGAACTTGTATTTCCCTTAGTGTGAGTGATACGGGGATTGGATAGCAGAGTATGCCCGCACCATAGTTTTTATGTGGGGTGCTGTTAAAATATATATATTACTCGAGTATTTAATATATATAAGAAATTCTGAAATTTTGAAACTACCTACTGTGTTATGGTAAGTAAGACTGGTATAATATCTCAAATTGGAAATACTTGTTTTGAAAAGTATAATATGACACTGAGGAACTTTATTAATAAATAAAGTTATGATGAGAGCTCCCCTATTAAATGAAATTCTCCTTTTAAACAATTATATTGTTCGGTTTTAAAATCTTACGAGTAACCTAAGATAAGTTAAACCAGTGGGACGTTTAGAGCAGTATAAGATAAGATAATCCGCTGGGAAGGTTAGTACGATAGGCGTGCACATTAGAAGAGAGGTGAGATTTTCTCGAGAGAGTGCCGCACTAATATGTTGTTGCATTGGCCTGTAAACAATTTAAATACTTGCTAAACGAATTTTAAATCATATACACTATCGGGCTCTGACCCGTTTCTATTTTCTTTCTCTCTTGTGTATATATGTATATATTACAGGTGCCCAGCCACAGGGGCGTCTTGCTTAGGATCCCTTGGAAGGAACGTGCTGCAGCTTAGGTGGGAGTTGCAGGCCACTTGCTTAGACGACTTCATTTACTTGATTCCACTTCTAGCATTCTCAGTTATTGGGGCATGTGTCGCCCTTTCCATTATTTAGTTGTTTTATTTTAACATTATGATTCAATTATTGTAGTATTGATACTTTGGAATTATTATTGTCTGGATGTTTCACTTTAAATTTTAATGTTGGGATTCAATTGTCGAATGTTTAAATTATTCGGATTATATGTTCCTGGATTATTGTGATGTGATTCGTTATATATTAAATTGTTGTAAATAATCAAATCTTGTTTTCAAAAATAAAAATTTGGAAAGTAATGTTTAAAAAATGGTTTTGACACTTGGCATAATTAATTGGGGTGTTAAATTGAAAAAGTTATTTTTACGACAGTGATGCTAAGAATGAACCAACTATTCACCTTGATTTTAATTTAATAAAGGAGTAATCACCCGGTATTTAATTAGGCGGGGTGTCACAATATCCTTTACAGCTTCTCGATAGTAGCCTGAGAATATTACGCCTTGATTGGTTCAATATGGTCTAACTCATCGTACATGGCCTTTGAGGTTCAATATGGTCTAACTCATCTTACATGGCCTTTGAATTAGGTGAACGGTGGGTGGGAGGTTACTCGAAGGATGTTAGGAGGGGCTTTTCAAAAATTCTGAAACATTGGGGCTGCTTCTAAGGGCTGCTATTGGAAATGAAAAAAAAATTGGGTGCTGAAATATAATTTTTTTGAAGTGAAGAGAGGGTTCAAAGGAGTAAAGGGGGTGAATTTGCAATCATTTGGGGGAAAGTAGGGAAATAGGGGCAAGTAATTGTGGGGTTTCCAATTTGTTCAGGGGGGTGGGTTGTTGGGGTGGGAGGTGTGACAGTTGGTGGAAATCGATTGGGGAGGGACGGGAATTTCAGATCGTAAAACCCAAGAGTTGGGGTTTGCGGCTATGGTATCAGTTGGGAATTTTGTAGTTGGTGCCTGTTGGATTGTACAACCCTAGCGATGGTAGAGCAAGGCTCATTGTGGCTTGAAAGGGTTTGAATGGAACCGAAATAGAGGCAGATACAATCGAACTAGCCACTGGTAGGTTAATCGCATGGGTGAGATATAGGGCTGGATTCCAATCACTCCAAATATCCTCTGTGATAAAACCTTAGATGAAGAGTAAATATGGTTCAAGAAAGAACCATGCTGTGATACAAAATTGATGTAAACCGAAATCAATATAGATGAATACAACAACATATGAAGAGGAAACTCTCTCTAAACTCTCTAAACATTCTCTAATCAAGCTAAGCCTAAAATGTCTAAACTACCCTTCATTAATCCTACTAAATGAAGGAATACTAGTAAGGACAAATATACCCTTTTATAGAATAGGGGCCTTACATCATTAAGAAAAAAAAAAGACATGGATTTTTAACTAGAAATAGATTATTAACAACTAAGAATAGCAAATGTAAAAAAAAAAAAAAAAGTTTAGGGGGCCAACTCCATCAAAAACCCTTAAAAAACTAAGTGGGAAAAATCTGATAGAGAATGGTATTAAATGGTTTAAAAGAAAAAGAAAAAATAACAACCATGTACAACATACCAGCCTTGAACATTACTGGATGAATTCTCCTTTCCCCTCAATATCAACACTCCATAATTTCAACGCTCCAACAGAAAATGCTATTCCAGGATGAACTTTTTCTTTCTTGAGCATGCGCGGGAAAGATATATCCAATATATCACCACAGATATCGTCATTCAGAAAGACTAAAATCTTGCTCTACACAGCATCAACCTCAGAGTTCAAATTGTTAACTGAACTGTCTCCAGCAACATGTGCAACATTCTTCTGCTTATATAGTAAATCTCTCATGCTAGCTTACAATATTGGAAATATCCTAGCATCTGAAAAGATATTGAAGTGGTTAGGTTATGATTGCATAGTTTAATTTTTAAACATATCATATAAGGGAAAAACAGTGGTGGACAAATGCAAATTTTTTACTGAATTTGAAATCAAACTTTTAAACAAATGCAAAGAAATTCATACCCCGTGTATTATGCCATATTTTGAAAGATCAACTAAAGGGGCCCACTCAGCATAAGTACTAACATTATTAAGAGTTGCTGTTCCTGTAGTTGCATGCTGTTTTGAAATGTCTGGTTGTTGCCTCCCTACTTCACTCAAAGCAGCTCCAAAGTGTCTCTCAAGTAACTGTATCGACAAAAAAGCATCACAACACTGCCAGAATATTTAATTTATGAAGATAGTCCTCACCGAGACTTACAGTGTACAACAATGGCAAAATTTTAGGCAAAGAATGAGTTAGCCCATGAAGTAATAGCCTTCGCCAATCCCCTGAAATGGAAAAAAAATCAGAAACAAGTGACAGCAAAAGGCAATTTCATTAATGAGAATAGAGTACAACAGATGGTGGACTAGCAGCAGTCCTCAGAAGTATAAATACAATACAGGGAGGAAATGTACAAATTCTAGAAACATAATAATACAAAAGTAGCAACAATAGGGAAGATGATGCTTGTATAGGGAATAAGTTGTACTTGAAAAATCAATACTCGGACCCGTGCGTATGCATCAACAATAAGGAGATATAAGATCAAGCAAGAAACCAGTAATAAAAATGACCCCTCTTATTTATCAAATTAACTGAATGTCCTTCATGTTATGAGTCTTACTAAACTCGCCTTTCCTTTTGTTTCAAAATTTATACTCATTACCTCTACAAGGGTAGTAGGTCTTACAAAAACAAAGCAAACAAGAGGTGGGTGTAATAATTGAAACAAGAAGGTAGGCGAGTGTAATATTAAAAACAAGAGGTCATTGTATGTTTGTAATTATGACAAATGGGATGGGAGGTCTATTACTTTACACATTTTTTTAATAAAAAAATAAGAAGGGGAAAAAGAAAGAAAGGTATAACACTCAAGTCAGGTTTTAGGTAATCATTAAACAGAACATTTATTCGTGACTGCCTGCTATCTATACCTTCTAAATCTTCATTATGAATTATATTATCTTCGGGAAGCCACCTTAGCATCATCGAGACCAACTCGGCCTAGAATGGAAAGACAAATCACCTCAACTCCCTTAAGAAAAGTTATTTATGTGAAAAACAGGTGTAAATAAAAAAATATGGGATATACTTTGATGGGACCATTGAAAGAAAGGGCAACTAAAGATGGAAAAAGTTCCTTCCGCAGACTTGAGCCTTCTCACCTAACTATCTGTAACAAAATAAAATACATAAGTATATACAACTGCAAAGGAGTCATCAACAACTAGAACAAAAGTTAATATAATAACGAAAACCTCAGCAACAAGAGCAGCCATCTGACTTTTCAAAGCCCTTTCCTAACAGGGGTTTGTGATTTCAGACATCAACTCAAGAAACAATTGCAAATTCCCTCCTTTTTGAAAGGCTTAAATCATCCCATCAAAACCGCACTAAATGTCGCAAAAAGATGAAAAGAAAATTTTAAAAATAAGAGTGATATTCAGGACATATGCAATTCAATGACATTGAAGTTTATATGGTTTTAGTGCATAACTTAAAAAGATGGTATTAAGGGGAATATGGATCTTGAAATTTGTGTAACAAGTGTGTTTTGGCAAAGCATTATTACATAAACTACAGAGTGAACCAAATTTTAAGATTCCAATATGCGGGACTTTCATGTTTCTGGTTGAATTCAACACTAACAAGTGTGTTTTTGGTATATACTTCTTACCCATCATGTTTTGTTATATAGAGATCAGATCTGCCATGTTTGTGCTCCAATTTGGTGGGTTGTCCAGCCTTGTATGGCAAAATTGCATCTGCATAAATGCTATTTTTGGCTAATTGCTCATCAAGACAGTTTGATGAGACGTTCGACTACATGGGGCTTTGGTTTATGGCTCGTTTGACACTCGCCACTAAGTTAGTTCAACCCTTTTCTTGCTACCCTTTTGGCTGTATTTTCTTATTTGGTCTCTATCATTTGTCAGAACTTGATTTTTCTCTCTTGTTGTGTGGACATGTGGGCGATAGTGTGAATCTTACCTTCACTGGTGTTGTGGGGAGTGAATTGAGCTACAGACTCGTCATAGAATATAGTGGGAGTAACTAATGGGGTTGGTCAAGGGTGTGTTTATAATTGGTCCGAGACGGTGCCCTTTATAGGTATACGACAAAGGAGAATAAGAAGCAAACTGAGTCGGGGCTAGCTTGTAGTAAGTGGATATCTTGAGATTAATAAGCTATGTCTCAACTAACTAATTGAATGTTTGCCGACTATCAGTTGTGTTTTTTTACTCTACATAGCTTGTAGAAGCAAACTGGTGTATTCTTCTCATCCTAGTAACTATAATAAAAGAATTTCCCTCTTATTTGTTATATTTCTGAAAAAATGCCACCTTCATTGAAAACTAGGAAACTGGAAGAAATAAAATTGTTCAGTAGGAAAAGCACAAAGAGAAGGTGATGTTAAAACCACCAAAAAAAATATAGGAATCACAAAACTAGCCCATTCTTGTGCAAATATAAAGAATGGACATTATTACTCCAGTATTACTATGCTCAAGATTTTTTTTAATTACGTATCATAATAAGATACATAAAGTACATATCACAAGGAATTGGTGAGTTAACCACTATAAGTTTCTAAAAGATCCAAACGTGTAATAAGAGTTTGAAGCACTCAAGCCATATATGGTAAGATTATGGTTGATATAGATGCACATATGCAAGGTTATAAGATTCAGCAAAGAAATTATCAATAATAAATAAACAAGAAGTGAGCAAAATATAATGGGTGCCAACCTGCAGCATTTCGAAAGCATGCAGTCGGATTTCAGATGACCGGTATTTCTTGACTTAAAGAAATGATGTATTTTCCAAGACACGTACATCCCCTACTTTTAGCTGCTTAGTATTGGGAAATAGAATATTAATATCAAGCAACATATATGATAAAAATATTAAAACAAGCAGCACTGTTTTTCCATTCAGGCCTTCGATAAAGAGAGGTGAATAAATGAAATTCATGGTGCCTTATTTAAAATTACGATAATACATTAATTAAGAAGTGGATAAAGTAGTTAGTAAAGTGATAATCACAATGATAATAATATGTGCTGTGTTAGGAGATGACACGGGCAACTTAGTAGAACCGCATTAGGGGGTGGATGGGGTTAAATAAATGTAGAAAATTCCCTAAAATGATACTTTTTATGGTTTCATAAAGGATCCAAAGGGGTTGAAAGATTTTATGCTTGAATGTATTACAAATATTGTTATAACTTTAATGAAAAGATTATCAAAATAACTCAACTCAACTCAACTCAACAAAGCCTTTTCCCAATTATTTGAGGTCGGCTACATGAATCCTATTTTTCCATTCCATTCTGTCATTGTCAAAATAAGAATACGAATAAAAATGGGGGTGATGTATAATCATCATAGTAGAAAACTTGGGCGCTAACAAAACAATCACTCAATTCATTCTTCAGTTTGTGTCTGAGACTGCAAAATCCCAATTGGGTGTCTACCGTGTAATCGGAAATGGATGCATTACAGTGTAACGATGCAAGGGAACTTGTTCCTTTGTCTGCTGGGTTGTATAAGTGGCTCTTCAGTATCAAATACTTGAGGATCTCACTGCAAATCAAGGCTCAGCTGCTGTCCAAGGGTCTCGAGCTTTATATGGATTCCTGACAAGGACTTTGGTGCTAATTTTCTCATGTAGCCAAACTGACCTTTGTTCATCTTCTTGTATCCACGTTTGTTTTCCATTTAGACTCCATCATTAGTTCAATGTCAAAAATGCTTTGCTTAATGGGGATTTAAGTTAGACTATATATATGAATCTACAATTTAGGGGGAGTATGATGGAAAAATTTGGCGTCCAAAGAAAAGTTTCTATGGCCTTGTGCAATCGCCTAAAATGAGGTTTAGTCGCTTCAGATATACTATTTTGGGCTTAGGTTTCTTGCCATATCAGTGTTAAACTTAAATATTGATATCGAGGGTATATTGAATGTTGAATAATAAATATATTGAATGTTGATTTAATTTGAGTTAATGAGTCATGTAGAATATCAAGAAGATCAAAAAAACTCAAGGGAGACTCATGTACTAAACTAAAACAAAATCAATAAGTCAATGGCAATTAAGGAAAATAAGGGAAGCATTGAAAATTGTTTACATGTCAAGCATAGTGTTGAAACATCTTATAAATGATATAAACTACGTTTTGACATATGAAAAGAGCCTTTGGAGTCAAAACTAGTTTGAAGACAAATGGAAATGTGGCTTAAATATGTTGTTTTCCATCACACAGCATCAGTCTTATGCCCATCAGACATCTTATATGACGTCGGACGGGCATTCCATCATACATCACTTGTCATCAGATGTATGTCACATGATGAAGCAAAATGACCATTGAGGGTTGGCAATGGGAAGAATTTGGCTAAGATATTGTGAAGTGTTCCGGAGAAGTATTATAAGGGTGGGTCTTCACCATAAGAAGATTGACAAGGCTGCTGATGTGCATTCTTGGATTATCTAGAGTCTCTACCTCGAGATGATTAACAAGGGCTTTGATTGCATTCTTGGAAGGGTTTGTGGAAAGCTCAAAAGACTGGTTATTAGCGAACACAAAAAGCCTCTTGGATTGATGGATAGATATTATCAAGTGTCATATTGAGAAGTGAATGTATGATATCGTTCTTTTTTCTAGAGAAACACAGAAACTTTATTAAATATGAAAGGGGGGATACAAATGATAGTGGACTAACAATCCACTATCATACAATAGAGCGCAATATAAAAACAGAAAACTATAACAAAATTATGCATATAAAGGTCTACATTACTAAATAGTTAGCTCATAACATTGATGTGGGTGAACAATATCAAAGATAGTGGGACATTCCCGAAATGCTCCGTTGTCGAGACCCAAAATGATGATGCACAATTAAGATCTTTCCCAAACACATTTATTGCATTCCTCCTTTCCTTCAAATATTCTATCATTCTGTTTAAGCCATATGTTCTAGCAAATCGTCACTACCGCACTCCTCCATAAACAGTTTACCCTCCCAAAATCACCCAAGCCCCCCACCCACCCACACTCAAAACAATTCCCAAAGAAAGAATGTCAATAGGTTTTAAAGGCTTTTCCCCTACAATATTGAACTCATCAAAGAACTTCCCTCATAAAAAAACTGCAAAGAAACACTAGAGGAAAATGCATTGATTATTCTCCTCACTGTTCATGCATAGGCAAGAGCACTTAAGGGATAAGTGCATAAGACGTCCTCTCTATTGAGCCAAGTCACGGGTATTGACTCATTCTTGTGCCACCAACCAAGTAAACATCTTAATCTTAAAAAGGAAGTCCAACTGTCCATATTTTCTTAGCAGAAATAAACTCAAGAAAGAAGGATCATCACACAAAAATTCAAAGAAAAGTTTGCATCAAACCCTGTTCACACAAAACCACTACGAACATTAATCAGCATTCTCCCTTACTCTCTTTATTTATTATGTTGAATGCATTAATAGTCTAAAAAGGGAATAATTCGAAAGAGATTAAAACATCTTTGATGCATTCTTTTCATTCACCAGTATGCCTGAACCAATATCATCAGTCCATCATTCGTTTATTCTCCGCAACAAATTGTTGAGGGGTTCACTAAGTCATTTGGCTTGTCTCTTCTTTGGACCGTTATTGACAAGTCGGGCCTAGTTGATATCTATCTTCAGCTTGAAGAGTGTTGGAAAACATCCGGTAACTACAGCATTTATATTTTGGGCTTTCTTCTTTTCTAAATTCCTTTCTTTATCTTCTTTCCATATACGTAAATATTAATTAATATATTAACGACACTCTGTCATTCATTTTGAGAAAGTTGTTCACATTTCTTTTCAAAAAGCTTTAAATTCACCTCCATCAAGTTCAAATCTGGAAAGGCACACTAGGCCGAAGCTTATGAACCAAAATTTTCAGGGTTATAACTAATCATCAATTGCTTCAAAAATAAAATTTGTTCTCAAATAATCCAAAGAAAAAGGATGAGAGTTACATATATATGAAACTCTAAATGATTTATAAGATAATCAAATATTTTGGCATTCTAGTTTTGCCAAATTTGGCCTTCCCGATAAAATTAGCTGTGAAAAAGTGGGTGGGGGTGAAACAAGGGTAATAGTTGTTATAAGAGCATGGCAGGGGCCATTCATAAATTTACATATTTCATAACTTCCAGTTGATAGCAATAAAACCCATTTTAAGGAAAGTTAATACAAATGTCTAATCAACTTGATCATCATTCTCTGATTTATAGGGGGAGAGAGAGTACGGATTCTAACTAAAAGACATCGGCTTTATGAGCATCAGGAGAAGGGTTCCAATCGAGGGTGGCGAGTATGGCTCTAGCCACATTAGTTGCAGTGCTATTATCATCCCTATCTCATTGAGAGGGCTTTTAAAAAGGGTTTTGTCAGTAGTTTGAAGTAAACATTGATTGAGGGTTACTATGCATAATGTGTGTTAGTACTCTGTGCGTGCATGTAATATATACAGCATGTCTCTCCAGCTGACCAAAATTTTAAATTAGTAAAAAAAGTTGATTTTTTTACAATAATCTTCAAATATCCAACCTTTAATCGCGCGCTGGATGATCATCAAAAGTTTCAAAAGCCAAAAATACACATGTTTCAATTTTACATTTCACCCGCTTTCAGGGTTTGATTTTTTCAATGACTTTTTTTGCAGTATCAAGATCATCCCCACAAAAGTTTAATTTGACCTTTGTTGTCAGTGTGATAAGTCATGTTATGCATATCCCTCACTCAAATCATATGGGGTTGTTTATTATATTCTGAGAAATTTAAGTCATGCCCTGGTCTTGGCTTGTTCATCACAGATCTGAGAGTCAGCCTGGGCTCTCATGTATTTCAATAATGCAAATTATGTCATTTTTAAAACTGATAGGCACCATACCTTCCAGTTCTTGTGACTTCTATGGTAATCAACTCGTTTCATGGAAGAGTAAAAAAGCAAGCTATTGTCTTCAAAAGAGATGGAATATTGAGCCATGACACAAATCATCTATGAGATAAATGATGGATTGATGATTCTATGCTGCATTCTATACTGGATGAGTTAGAATTTGGTAGGAATATTTCATATCAGTCATTTTGTAATAATAAATAAAGTCATTTTGTAATAATAAATAAACGATTACTCTTGTGAAGATTCTGATCTTTCCGAGGACATATGGAGATAGATATTCATTCCATTCAAGAGATTTAGACTAAGCCCTAACATCATCAGTCCATTATTCATTTCTTCTTCGAAACAAATTATTGAGGTGTTTATCAAGTCAGTTTGACAATCTCTTCTTAGGACCGTTATTGACAAGTTCCACTTGGTCAATAATTTGCTCCAACTTGAGGAGTGTTGGAAAATGTCCTATAATTACATGATTTATTTTTTTAGTTGTCTTATATTTCAATTTTTTACTTTATTTTCTTTCCATAAAGGTAAATACTTATTAATATATTAGCAAAACCCTGTCACTCATTTTGAGTAAGCCAATACAAGATTCCTTTTCCAAAAGCTTTAAATTCACCTCATTCACATTCACTCTGTAAAGGCTCCCTAGATCGAAGCCAGTAAATATTGAGTTACAAATTCAGAATAGATTCACAATTTAAAGGATTATAAACAAGCATCAACTGCTTAAAAATAAAAATTGTTCTCAAATAATAAAAAAAAAAATGGATGAGCGTTACATATACATGAAACTCTAAATGATTTATAAGATAATCAGATATTTTGACATTCTAGGTTGCCAAATTTGGCCTTCCAAGTAGTAGAATAGGTGTGAAAAAAGGAATGGGAATGAAACAAGGAAAATTTTGCCCATTAGCACTGCTAACAATTAGTAACAGTTGTTATAAGATCATGGCAGGGAGAATGCATATTAGCACTGTAAACAATTAGTAACAATTGTCATAAGATCATGGCAGGGAGAATAGCTAATTTTACATGTTTCATAACTTCCAATTGCTAACAATGAATCCCATTTTAACCAAAGTCAACTAGATCATCATTCTCTAATTTATATATATATATATATATAGAGAGAGAGAGAGAGAGAGAGAGAGAGAGAGAGAGAGAATGACTTTACGAGCATAAGGAGAAGAGTTCCATTCGAGGGCGATGAGTATTGCTCGAGCCACATTACTTGACTTGCTATCATCATCCATATCTCACTGAGACAGTATTTAAAAAGGGTTTTGTCAGTAATTTGAAAGGAACATTGATATAGGTTTACTTACCAAAAAACAAATATTGAGGGTTAATGCATAATGTGTGTTTACTGTGTGCGTGCATCTAATATATATACAACATGTCTCTCCATTGGACTCCATTCAACATACCAAATTTTTAAAATAGTAAAAAAAGTTGATTTTTTTACCATAATCTTCAAATATCCAACCTTAAATTGCGTGCCAGATGATCATCAAAAGTTTCAAAAGCCAAAAATACACACATGCTTCAATTTTGCATTTCACCCACTTTCGGGGTTGATTTTTTTAATGAATTTTTTGTAGTATCAAGATCATCTCCACCAAATTCGATTAAAAATCAGTCTTACACTTAAATAATAAATATGTCGTTTTGAGGTTCATTGATTGGAATCAACTAGAGACACACACACTAGATATAGCATGTATAGCATAACCGATGATAAGAAGTCATAAACTATCTATCTATGATTAATTCATATTATTAAGTTATAAGAATTCACACATACAAAAAGGGAAAGGATGACATGACCCCAAAACAACAGTTTCTGTGCAGTTCAACAAATTTTAAACTTTAGGTCGAGGTCTTAAAACTTATTACTCCCTCCGTTCGAAATTTATAATCCTGATTTCCTTTTCGAGTCGTCCCAAAATTATAGTCGCATTCCATTTTTTTATGTAACTGACGGAAAAAATTCACGCTAGTGAGCGATGTTTTATCTTGGCCATTCATTGAATGAATCTTTAAAAAACATCATTTTCAAATAGCGACTATCAATTTGGGATATGAACATGCCCATGTGAGGCCCAACAATGGGGGTCAAGCACCCACCCAAATTGGGAAAAAAAATGTTCCCACTGATAGAGTTAGTTTAGAAAATGTGGTTGCTTATGGTTAAAATTAGGGTTGTTTTGGCATTCGAACCGAAAGTCATAACCCTTTCACATTGATTAGTATTTTGAGTTGAGTATATAAAATGAATATTCACGTTATTATTTATTAAATATTTAAGTCATTATTGTCTCAAAAATCAAATAATAACCTAAAAATCAACTCGGGGACCATTGCCCCTGAATCCAAGGAATGTCAATTCATATTTTCAAGTCATGTTTTGTCCACAGTTTAGACACAACAAAAACATGACAAAACAAAATTGTATTTTGCCCACCGTTTAGACACGAAAACAACATGACCACAAAGTTTTTCCCCCCACTCATAACAATTTCCAGATCCGCCCCTTAATTGGGGATCGGGCGTAGTATAACATACTATAACAATGTGCATGTTTCATACAAGACAAAAAAAATTCATGTTCGAAAATATTTTTGATTTTTTTTACTTAATTACATTTTCGTCGCTAAATGTGAAATTTCAATACTAAAAGTGTTATTCAGTGATACTTAGCGACAAAAAATGTATTAAAATCTTAAAAAATGATCAAGTTGTATTAAAGTCCAATATCAAAAACTAGTAATGTATTAAAATAAACGGCACTATAGGTCATATTAATTAGCATTGACGTTACAAAAACGCACTACATCACCCTAGGGCTTTGTGAACTTAGTGACAAAGCCCGAATTTTGTAACTCCAAATTTCCAACATCTAATTTTCTTTTGTAACATAGCCCTTCAAAAAAGATTGAAATAAAATAATGTAAATTTAATTGCAAGTTGAATTGAAATACCTGTGTGTTTGGTCGATGGTACAAAGTATGGAGAAATATATGTAGTTAGTTGTCTCGCTAGGGTTTACTAAAGTTTACTTTTTGTTGGATATGAAATTTGTACAGCTTTCAAGAAACAAAAAGCGTTTGAAATTCTTCCCCTCGGCGTGGCTTGAAAAATGAAGAGGGATTTCTTCTATTTTGTTTGTTAGGGACAAAAGAGGAGAGAGAAAGAACAAAAGAGAAGAGATGGTCCAAAAATGTACTCGATCTTATTTTCATCCCAAAATAATCTCATTAACACCACTTACTTCAAAACATCACAAAAATAAATTTTACATCTCATTAACTGGTCCGTTTGATAGCGTCTCAATTCCAGGGCAAATTCAGAAAAATTGGAAAATTCTAGTCTTTTCCAGCTTTTAGGCTGTTTGACAGCCTTAATTTGCCTTGGAATTTGTTTTCTATGTACAACACCTCTTAAGCACAATTTGACACCCTAGGGTGGAATTCAATTATTTGAGGGGGGCAAGTTTTTGTTTGCCACCTTTGGGTGGCAAATCACTCAAAACCAATTTTTTTTCGTAAACTCTATATATTTCATAAATATATATTGCTAATAAATATGTAAATATATATATTTTGTATATATATATATATTCGTATATTTTATATATTTTAGCACATATATGTATATTGCGTATATTTCGTATATTTATATATATTTCATATATTTATGTATTTCGTACATTTATATAATTTATATAATTCATTTATTTTAGCACATATATGTATGTTGCGTATATTTCATATATTTATGTATTTATATTTATATTCGGATATATATATTATTATTTGCGGAATATATATATTCATATATTAAGTATATATTATTAATATATATATATTCGGATATATTCCGCAAATAATATATATATTAATAATATATACAAAATATATGAATATATATATATATATATATATTCCGCAAATAATATAATATATATATCCGAAATAATATAATATTTATTCACTCCGCAAATAATATAATATATATCCGAAATAATATAATATTTATTCACTCCGCAAATAATATAATATATATTCATACATATATATATAGTGAGAGGATCACAAGTGGACCAAAAGAATGGACTTTTTAATGGACTTAACAAAAAAGACTAATAACCCACTAATTTTAATTCCTTGGTGTAATGGGTCCGCGCCAGCGGCACTCAATAACCGAGACTTATTAGTCTTTTTTGTTAACTCCATTAAAAAGTCCATTCTTTTGGTCCACTTGTGAACCTCTCCCTATATATATATATATATATATATATTATATATATTCCGTAAATAATATAATATATATATTTCGCAAATAATATAATATATTCATATATTTTGTATATAATATAATATATTCATATATTTTGTATATTTAATTATATATATATATAAATATATATTTCATAAATAAATTTTCCACATTTATATCTATTTTCCAACTTTTGCATTTGATAGAAAATGTGGAACATTGATGATTTTCCAACTTGTATCAAACAGACACAAGTAGGAAAATATTCATTTGTCTTGGAATTGTTTGCCCTGGAATCAAATGTCCTGGAATCATTTGCATTTTCCCATTTTTCTATCAAACGGACCCTAAAATTCGAACACAACAATTTCAAACTCAATTATATAAATACAATTTAAAAAAAAAAAATTCATTTTTTCAACTCTTCCGCTCTCTACTACGACCAAATCAAACCCTAACTCCATAACTTCAAAACCAAACCCTAACTCCAAAACTCAACATAAGCAGGTATATATTTCAAATCTATATACTTATGTATTTATACATGTCTAATATGTACAGGAATAATGCATACATGTCTAACATGTACATTAATCTAAAAATGAACTTAAAAGATGAATAATATCAAACTCATTTGATCTAAAAAACAAGCTTTATTTTTTGTTGAAAATGAACCCTAAGTTGTTTTGAAACTGAACTCCTCACGGTCTCCCGTAATCGTAAGAGGTGACTATTCACGACCTAGGTAAGGCGTGGAACTCCTATTCATTGTTTCAATAGACCAACAAAGTTATCATATCAACGGATTAAGTTGGTCGTGGTTTTCAACAAATCACGGTTAGGAGGGGTCGTGGTTTTCTACCTAACTTAATTTGTTAATTTCAAAAAAGTATTGTCATTTTAAATTTTTATTCTCATATTTTGTTACAACTCCATTAAATGGGGAGAGCTGGTAGACCACCTATGACTGTATTGGTGATTAGGTGCTAGGTAACAAGTTTTGCTTGGCATACTCGCTCAGTATCTAAACGTTCATCTATAATCCCATTATTTAAATTTATTTTTTTACATTATATTGTCAATAATTAGTAATCTAAAATTCTCTTTATAATACTATCATGTCAAATATTAATAAATTTATTTATTAATTTTGCTTGTCCTCTGGATGATTATGCTCACTTAACTGCATTTCGAGCTCGATATTATGTTGAGTGAGATGCTTCGAAAAACGAATCTAGTAGTGGGGGTAGGCCAACAATAGATTTGAATGCAGTTGTTCGGCCGTTCCCACATATCAAATTTTGTGTGAGAGTTGTAATGTCTTATTATTAAGAAAATATTGGGCAAAGATTCTCTCTGCCTATAGATGTGTAAATGGCTACCTTTTTCTTTTTGAACAAATGATTTTGTTAGTTCATATAGCCCTTTTTTGTTAATTTGTATGGCTAGTGTTGTAGGTACAACTTGGAGCAACCCCTAAAAGGGGTTATGTAAGGGTGCTCCAAGTTGTGCCTTGTACACTTGTTATACGACAAAAATGGGTTATATGAAAGTGTTATAGTAAGTGTACAAGGCACAACTTGGAGCCCCCTTACATAGCCCATTATAGGGGGTGCTCCAAGTTGCACCTACAACACTAGTTATGTGACAAAAAGGTAGCCAATTACTCACCTGTGTGTGTGTGTAGGAAATCCTTGAGCAATATTTTTTGGAAAAAAAAACATTACATCTTGGAGCGGTCGTACAGTTGCATTATTCTCTATTGTGGTCTTACCCCCACTGCTAGATTGTGGCCGTACAGTTGCATTATTTTCTGAAGCATCTCACTCAACATAGTATCAGGCTCGAAATGCATCTAAGTAAGCATAATCATCCAGAGGACAAGCAAAATTAATAAATAAATTTATAAATATTTGACAGGATAGTATTATAAAGGGAAGTATAGATTACTAATAATTGGCAGGATAGTGTAAAAAAATTAAACAAATGGGATCATAGACGAAACTATAGATATGAGCGAGTACACCTAGTAAACCAAGTCACTTACCACGAAATGAGAAGGATGAATCGTACCCTAATATGAGATGTGCCCCTACAACTTCATGAAAAATCCCGGCTTTGTTACTTTGTTAAAAAATATGGTTGTTTGTATATATAATTACTAAACATTATAGTAAATATTGTGGTTGTCTCTACTAAACAATGTGGTTGTTAATAAATGTGGTTGTTGGTTTGTTTTAAAATGTGATTGTTTGTACTAAACAATCTGGTTGTTATGTATGTTTTATTACTAAACATTGTTGCATTATTTAAATATAAAGGATTATATGATAAACCGCATGCCCAAAGGAACTTGAGATCGCTGGATGAAAACAACGACCTATTCAAAACTATGAGATTACAAACTAACTTGAGATCACTGGATGAAAACCATGGCCCACTAAAACCATGAAATTATTAAGGAACTTGAGATCATTGGATGAAAACCACGACCCACTCAAAATCATGAGATTACAAAGGAACTTGAGATCACCGAATGAAAACCACGACCCACTAAAACCATGAAATTATTAAGGAACTTGAGATCACTGGATGAAAATCATGACCCACTCAAAACCATGAGATCATACAAATGAATTTTACATCTCATTAACACTAAAAATAGACCACCATATTTCAAACTCCATTATATAAATACAAATTAAAAAAATATTTCATTTTTTCATCCCTTTCTCCCTCTACTATGACCAAACCAAACCCTAACTCTAAAAACAAACCCTAACTCCTTAACTTCAAAACCAAACCCTAACTCCAAAACTCAGTAACATAAGCAGGTATATATTTCAAATCTATATACTTGTGTATTTATACATGTCTAATATATACAGGAGTAATGTATACATGTCTAATATATACATTAATCTAAAAATGAACTTAAAAGATGAATAATATCAAACTCATTAGATCTAAAAACAAGCCTTATTTTTCATTGAAAATGAACCTTAAGTTGTTTTGAAACTGGACTCCTCACGGTCTCCCGTAATCGTAGGAAGTGACTATTCATGACGTAGGTAAGCTATGGAACTCATATTCACGGTTTTAATAGAGCAAAAAAGTTGTCATATCAACGGATTAAGTTGGTCGTGGTTTTCAACAAATCACGATTAGAATGTGTTGTGGTTTTCTACCCGGTTTAATGTGACACCCCGACTAATTAAATACCGGGTAGCTACTCCTTTATTCAAATTAATTCAAAATGTCAAGTTGGTTCAGTTCGTAGCATCACTGTCGAAAACGTTTTAACAATTACTAGTCACCTAATATTTAAAAAATGTGTTGTCAATTTTAATTAAAACTGATTTACATGCAACAAGATAGTTTATGAAATGCTAACATAACCACCACAACACAGTCATAATAGAATAACCATAAAATAATAATGAATATGGAGGAATACACCTCACAACAATCCGAATACTGAAATAAACAATTACCAAGTATGTATCACTAAATTAATTACAACAAAAAATCTGAAATAACTGAATAGATAAAGTGTCTAAAAGAAATGGGGCGACATGCCCAACAGATGAGAAAATCTGATAATATAGAGTCAAGATCGAATGTGGAGGCGTCTACTGTCAAGGTCCTGTAACTTCCACAGGAGCTACAGTACGTCACCTGAATGGAACTCCTATGCTTGGTGTCCTTGTGGCTGGGCACCTAAAAGGTTTTTACAATAAAATATATTTGAAAGCAAACGGGTCAGACCCCATTGTGAAAACAGTTTAAAATATAGCAAGTGTTTAATATCATTAAACAGTGAATATAAAGTACATGATAGTGTGTGCACTCACATGAGTTCCTCACCTCTCAGCTAATTATGCACTTCTATCGTACCCGAACCCATTTCAGTTATTCCCATATCTAATTAGTCCAATACAAGATCTAACATTACTATACGATTCACGATTAAATTCCGGCATCTTCATTTAAACAGAGATTTTTACATTTCATCTCGGTTTCCCATATTAGTAATACTACTTACTAGAGAATTTCCATTTTATCTTTACAAAAACGTTGCTATTATGTATACTCACATTTATACATGACAGTGCATTTCAATTAACAGTATATTATTCTCATAATAAATATACAATACTGGGACCCCGAGGCTAAGCTGCGGTGCACACATACTCTGTTATCCAATCCCGGTACATCACGTACATAAGGACCACGCATTCCGAATCTCTCAGGAATCGTTCTCAAATAATAGCAATCACACATAATGGAGGCGAACATAGTTCACATCACATGGGTCAAGCACATACCTACGCTCCCATGATCAGCAGACTTATTAACTTCTCAATAAGCCCTTCTCTGACTTATGTCCTCGAGTTACCAATTTAAATCCCCCCGTAGGCACACAAAGATTAGATGGTCCTGATCGAACGCCGACCTCCCATGATAGCAAGTATGGTAGGTATGTTATACACAGATAACCACATATACCAAGCATTCGCACATCTTAGATATCTCAGAATATAATAGAGGTATACTTCTCGTTCTTATACCATCATTTAATGTTATACGTTTATAAGTCCCCGATTTATATACATTAAAGTTGTCAACTCTTCTCACGTCATAATTAGGTACTCGTTTCCTAATCCATAAATGTCATCCGATTTACTACAAGATTTTAAGTTTTAATCCTCAACGTACTCCAATCTCCCAAATATACCCACTAGTCAATAAGGGAAGGTTATTACTCCATTAAATAAGTCTACGGGACATTTGAAATAAAATCAGGCCTAAAAGGTCATTCTGTCAACTCGTTAGAAGTCTCATTAGAACGAGGTCGTTCGAACGAGTGTCGTTCGAACGAAAGGCTTCGAATGAACTACCAACTCGTTAGAAGGGATACTGCTATCTCGTTAGAAGCTCGTTCGAACGACCTGGGCAGGTCTTCTAACGAGATGGCAGAACACGCCCAGAAAATCCCCAATTCGTTTTTCTTCAATTCCTCTTTTCAAAAACCCATTCTAAGATCACCCCAATTAAGTTTTATTGTTAATAAACTAATTTAAGTCCTCTTAGGTCGCTTCCTAACATATTAATGGGTTCAGATACTCCAAATCAACATGCAATTTACATAAATTCACAATTTTTCACTCAAAACCCTATGAACATGAACCTAAAGTTTAAATGCAATTAAAGACTCCTTATAAATCCGTTTTCAGATCATCAAAAGTTATGTTTTGTATATTGAATCCGTCCATACTCATTCTACATGCAAATTCCTACCCAAACCACGAGTTTCACAATAACTCCCTTTGGGTGTTCTTCATCAAAATTTCCAAGACATAAACAGTTTTCTACACTACACATGGAGGAAATATTCATTGCAAATAACGACATCAAAACACTTACCTTAGATTCGTTCTTCAGATGTGTCGTCGATGGTTCAAGGTTGATTTTCTCCTCTTTTTCGGTCACAAATCCTTTCCAAAACTGATGGTGTGGAGATGGTTTGGCTTGGGAACCCTTTACCCTCTTTCTAACTTTTCTCAAAAACAACCGGCTCTCTCCCTTTTTGGATGATAATGGACTTAGTGGTTCTTTTAAAATATCTAAATTAACACTTAAATTCGTGGGTCTTAATTCCCTAATTTTTAAAATTACCAAAATACCCTTCTAGGTTGCCGGTTTGGCCTAAAAATGCCCCGGGATCCAAACTAAACCCCCAGCTAGTGTTTTCTGACTATTTCGGCCCTTCCGGACACGTTGGCGCATTCAAAATGACCACTCGGTTGATAAAAATATAATTCACTTTTTAATTTAAATAATTTCGTTCCTGACACGACTGACACGTGCGTCCCAACTTAAGTTTCTAATTTGTCGTATTTCAGCCTCACGACAACTTTAATATTTTCAATACTCATGAAATTTTCAATTTTAACATCATAATCAAATACCAACTCACATCTCGCTAGTATTTATATCCGGATTAATTCCCAATTAATTCTCATTTAATTTAATTAATCCCTTAAATAAAAATCAATAAAATTACGGGGTATTAATTAATCCCTTAAATAAAAATTAATAAAATTACAGGGTATTACATACTTCCCCCCTAATAACAGAATTTCATCCCGAAATTCGGAACTAAAGAATAGCTGGTAAAAATAGCGCTGGATAACGCTCGCGCATCTCATCCTCGCGCTCCCATGTGGACTCCTCGGCATTATGATGCCACCACTGAACACGTACTAATGGTACTTTTTTGACCTCAGTTTTCGCTCGCTTTGGTCCAAAATAGCAATCGGCCCCTCCTCGTAGGAACTATCGGGCAGAAGATCGATGTCCTCTATAGCAATGTGAGTATGGGCCAAATAGTCCCTAAGATATTTCCTTAGCGAGAAAATATGGAACACATCATGAATCCTATGCAAGTGCTCCGGTAACTCAAGTATATACTCAACTGGCCCAATACGCTCGATGATAGGAAATGGCCCCACATATCTTGGTGCCAGTTTCCCCTTCTTCCCAAAACGCATAATCCCCTTCACAGGAGATACTCTGAGTAACACCTAGTCCCCCACTTTGAATTCTCTGAAGAATCTCTTGGCATCAGCATAGCTCTTCTGTCGGTCCTGAGCTACCCGAATGCGACTCCGTATTATCTCTATCCTTGCCAAAGTATCCTGAATCACTTCCGACCCAAGGAGTTTGTTATCCCCCACCTCTAACCAACATGCTGGGGAATGACAAGGTCTACCGTACAACGCCTCAAATGGAGTCATGCCAATGGTGAACTGGTAGGAGTTATTATAAGCAAAGTCCACCAGTGGGAGGTATTGCTCCCAACCACCTCCAAAGTCTAGGATGCACATACGTAATATTTCCTCTAACATCTGATTTGTTCGCTATGTTTTTCCCATCAGTCTGCGGGTGGTACGCCGTACTCAGCTGCAACTCCGTACCCATTGCCTCCTGGAAACTCTCCTAAATCGTGAAACAAGTATCTTGTCTCGGTCAAACACGATATTTTGAGGCACACCGTGAAGTCTCACTATTTTCGTAATAAAAATCTGGGCATACTGTCCCGCAGTGTAGTCTGTCCTTACGGGTAGAAAATGAGCAACTTTGGTCAACCTATCCATAACCACCCATATGGAGTAGTGACTCCTTTGTGACGTAGGTAACCCCGTGATAAAGACCATGGATATGCTCTCCCATATCCACATCGGAACCTCTAATGGCTGTAGAAGTCCTGTCGGTTTCTGATGATCCACCTTTACTAGCTGACAAGTGGTGCATTTAGAAACGAACACGGCGATATCTCTCTTTATCCCGCTCCACCAGTACTGTCGTCTCATGTCTTGGTACATATTATCCCCACCAGGGTGTACCGCGAACCGTGAGCCGTGCGACTCTGCCATTACCTAGTGTCGCAAGTCTTCCCCTTCCGGAACAACCAGTCTCCCATTGAAGCGTAATCCCCTGTCTGAACTAACGGTATAGGATTCGACTCCCTCTGCTAGTAATCGAACTATTTGTTCCTGATAGAATGAGTCATTTGCGTGGGCCTTTATCACTCTCATAACAATCTGCGGTGTAACAGTCATTACAAACATGAACGATCGGGCCACTACATCCTGGTGTCCCAACTCCTTCCACTTAGCTTTCCACACCTCGGCCACCTCATCTACTTGCCTACGACTCAACGCGTCTGCTACCACGTTAGCCTTCCCCGGGTGATATTAGATATCAAACTGATAATCCTTCACAAACTCAAGCCACCGACATTGACGCATATTCAGTTCCTTCTGCGTGAAGAGGTATTGTAGAGACTTGTGGTTTGTGAACAACCAAAATTTCTCCCTCAGGAGATAGTGTCTCCAAATTCAAAGAGCGAATACGAATGCCGCTAACTCCAAGTCGTGGGTGGGGTAATTCCTCTCGTGAGGCTTAAGCTTACGGGAAGCATAAGCTATGGCCTGACTTTCCAGTTGCAGCACACCTCCAAGTCCTTGTAAGGACGCATCGGTGTAGACTAGATACTCAACTCTCGGTCTGGGCAATGCTAACACAGGCGCTGAGGTCAACTTGTCCTTCAACTCATCGAATGCCAACTGACAGGCATCGCTCTAGATGAATGGTACACCTTTGCGAGTCAGATGTGTCAAAGGATCCGCTATCTTTGAGAAACCCCGAATAAACCTCCCGTAGTATCCTACTAGGCCCAAGAAACTACGAATCTCGGTTGGTGTCGTGGGCTATCCCCACTCCCTCACCGCGGATACCTTCCCCGGATCAACAGATATCCCCCGGTCTGAAATGATATGCCCCAAAAACTGAACCTCCTTCAGCCAAAACCCACACTTCTCATACTTTGCATAAAGCTCGTTCTGACGTAGCGTCTACAAAACCTGTCTCAAATGCTCGGCATGCTCCTCTTCTGTCTGGGAGTAAACCATAATGTCATCAATAAAGACAATGATGAACTGGTCTAGGAACTCTCTGAACACCCTATTCATCAAGTCCATAAACACGACTGGAGCGTTGGTCAAGCCAAAAGGCATAACCCAAAATTCGTAGGAACCATATCTCGTCAAGAAAGCAGTCTTCGAGACGTCTTGTTCCCTGATACGTAACTGATGGTATATCGATCGCAAATCAATCTTTGAGAAGAAGGAATCTCCTCTCAGCTGGTCGAATAAGTCATCGATTCGGGGCAACGGATACTTATTCCGTATCGTGACTTTATTCAACTTCCGGTAGTCTACACACAACCTCAACGATCCATCCCTCTTCTTTACGAACAACACAGGGGCACCCCACGGCGAAGTACTCCTTCGAATAAACCCCTGACCCAATAACTGTTCTATCTGATCCCTTAGCTCTCTCATCTCTGGTGGAGTCATACGGTAAGGTGCGCGGGCAATTGGCCGAGTGCCCGGCGTCAAATCGATCATAAAATCTATCTCTTTACTCGGAGGTAGTCCAAGTATATCTTGAAATATATCATCAAATTCCCTAACAACTGGAATCGAATCGAGTGGTATCACCACTTCCTTAGAGGTCTCCTCCTCTATATAGTACAAGTGAGTAGATGATCCTCCCTCAGGGCGAGGCATCGCCACTAAAAACATCTCCTGCTCGGGAATGGAAAAACTGATACTCCTACTGAAACAATCAATCATGGCTCGGTACGCAACTAGCCAATTCATACCAACAATCGCATCATACTCAGTCATTTCTAATACTAACATATCAGCGGGTAAAGTAAATCTCCCAATCTCTATACCTACACCTTTACAAATAAGGGAAATCACGGAACCCCTACTCAACGGTGAATCTACACAAGTGATCGTGCTCTCTGCAGTGTCTAACAACCCCAAAGTGCGTGCAAATCTCATGGCAATGAAATAATGTGTGGCCCCCGTATCAAATAAAATACGCCCCATAGTCCCCTGAATAGAGAACATACCCTCGATAGCAGGTGGATCCTGTAGGACGGCGGCATGCTGGAGTTGATAAACTCGCCCATACTGTAGCTGTCTCTGCTGGACTGGGACCGCTGGAATGGGTGGTAATGCTGCCATATGTGGTGGTGCTGGGAGGGTGGCGGGAAACATAGGCCTCTGTGGCTCGTGTCGAGCACCCTGCTGCTGCTGTTGTGGGGCCCTGCCCCTATCAGGACAATCCTGGCGTTTGTGGCCAATCTTGCCACAAACGAAGCACTTCCCCAGGAAGTTTCCCCCTCGTTGTCCTTGCTGCCCACGGCCCTAATGGCCGTTACCATTCCTACCCTGACCATGTTGGCCCTGCTGAAACTACTGCTGCTGACCATTATGGCCCTACTAGCCCTGATGGCCGTTCTGACCCTGATGGCCATGACGAAAACCTCCCTGTCCATTTCTGAAACCCCCAGATCTGAACCTCTTAAAATCCCCCTGCTGGGAACTCTGATCTCCCTGCCTATACTGACCCTGAGCAGATTGTGCCCCGCTGGCACCATTTCCCACTGTCTTGCCCTGATGGCTGGACTCTCCTTATCGCTTACTCTCAGACATGTGAAAGCGGTGATCCTGGCAGTGAAGCAGTGTTGCATTAACCACATCAGAATAAGTGGCCAACGAGAGGTTTCCCAACAAGTGCTGACGGATCCTCCAAGTCAATCCATTCATGAACTTCTGAATCTTCTTCTCCTCCGTTGGAATCTCATCAGGAACGATGTTCAAGAGATTTGTGAACTCAGCCTTATACTCGGCTACGGTCTTTGCCTCCTGCTTGAGGTTCATCAATTTCTCCTCATTTCGGTGCGAACAGTTGATGGAAAATATTTGCGGTCGAACCGCACCCAGAACTCCTGAATAAAAAAGCGTCTCTCTCCTCCGCGATGGTAATGGACTCCCACCACTGCAACGCTAATCCTACTAGCTTGAAAGTAACCAGTATCTGCTTCTGAACATCCGTGCACTCGTACATCCTTAAGTGCCTTTGAATGTCCTTCTTCCACTGACTGGACACAATAACGTCGGAGCTACCTGCAAACTCTGGAGGGTGAGCTTTCTGAAAAGCATCACGAACGCGTTCCCAAGCAGACGGGAATGCATGAGCCTGAACTGGCGCTACTACCGGTGCCTGGGGTGGTGCCTGCTGCACAACTGCTAGGGCGACATTTACCGCTTGGGCTACAATAGCTGCAACCTCTACGACATTTATGGTGCCCTGAACTGGTGCAGGCTGTGGCTCGGGCTGAGCATCCCTGGGAACTCGTTGCGCACGTCGTGGAGGCATCTGAAATGAGAGTAAAGTCTTATAAGTTCGCAGTTATTATCTCAAAATAGCTGAAGAGCGAAACATATACAAAAGAATACAACAATCGTAAAATATAGAGCTCTACATCAAAGAAAGCTCAGCGGAAACATAACAAGCCGTACAGATCCTAAGGACACTAGAACCTGATGCTCTGATACCACCTATGACACCCCGACTAATTAAATACCGGGTAGCTACTCCTTTATTCAAATTAATTCAAAATGTCAAGTTGGTTCAGTTCGTAGCATCACTATCGAAAACGTTTTAACAATTACTAGCCACCTAATATTTAAAAAGTGAGTTGCCAATTTTAATAAAACTGATTTACATGCAATAAGATAGATTATGAAATGCTAACATAACCACCAAAACACAGTCATAATAGAATAACCATAAAATAATAATGAATCTGGAGGAATACACCTCACAATAATCCGAATACTGAAATAAACAAATACCAAGTCTGTATCACTAAATTAATTACAACCCAAAATCTGAAATAACTGAATAGATAAAGTGTCTAAAAGAAATGGGGCGACATGACCAACAGATGAGAAAATCTGATAATATAGAGTCAAGATCGAATGTGGAGGCGTCTACTGTCAAGGTCCTGTAACTTCCACAGGAGCTACAGTACGTCACCTGAATGGAACTCCTATGCTTGGTGTCCTTGTGGCTGGGCACCTAAAAGGTTTTTACAAGAAAATATATTTGAAAGCAAATGGGTCAGACCCCATTGTAAAAACAGTTTAAAATATAGTAAGTGTTTAATATCATTAAACAGTGAATATAAAGTACATGATAGTGTGTGCACTCACATGAGTTCCTCACCTCTCAGCTAATTATGCACTCCTATCATACCCGTACCCATTCCAGTTATTCCCATATCTAATTAGTCCAATACAAGATCTAACATTACTATACGATTCACGATTAAATTCTGGCATCTTCATTTAAACAGAGAGTTTTACATTTCTTCTCGGTTTCCCATATTAGTAATACTACTTACTAGAGAATTTCCATTTTATCTTTACAAAAACGTTGCTATTATTTATACTCACATTTATACATGACAGTGCATTTCAATTAACAGTATATTATTCTCATCATAAATATGCAATACTGGCACCCCGAGGCTAAGCTGCGGTGCACACATACTCTGCTATCCAATCCCGGTACATCACGTACATAAGGACCACGCATTCTGAATCTCTCAGGAATCGTTCTCAAATAACAACAATCACACATAATGGAGGCCAACATAGTTCACATCACATGGGTCACGCACATACCTACGCTCCCATAATCAGCAGACTTATTAACTTCTCAATAAGCCCTTCTCTGACCTATGTCCTCGAGTTACCAATCTAAATCCCCCCGTAGGCACACAAAGATTAGATGGTCCTGATCGAACGCCGACCTCCCATGATAGCAAGTATGGTAGGTATGTTATACACAGATAACCACATATACCAAGCATTCGCACATCTTAGATATCTCATAATATAATAGAGGTATACTTCTCATTCTTATACCATCATTTAATGTTATACGTTTATAAGTCCCCGATTTATATACATTAAAGTTGTCAACTCTTCTCACGTCATAATTAGGTACTCGTTTCCTAATCCATAAATGTCATTTAGTTTACTACAAGATGCTAAGTTTTAATCCTCAACGTACTCCAATCTCCCAAATATACCCACTAGTCAATAAGGGAAGGTTATTACTCCATTAAATAAGTCTACGGGACATTTGAAATAAAATCAGGCCTAAAAGGTCATTCTGTCAACTCGTTAGAAGTCTCATTAGAACGAGGTCGTTCGAACGAGTGTCGTTCGAACGAAAGGCTTTGAACGAACTACCAACTAGTTAGAAGGGATACTGTCATCACGTTAGAAGCTCGTTCGAACGAGGTCGTTCGAACGACCTGGGCAGGTCTTCTAACGAGATGGCAGAACCCGCCCGGAAAATCCCCAATTCGTTTTTCTTCAATTCGTTTTTCTTCAATTCCTCTTTTCAAAAACCCTTTCTAAGATCACCCCAATTAAGTTTTATTGTTAATAAACTAATCTAAGTTCTCCTAGGTTGCTTCCTGACATATTAATGGGTTCAAATACTCCAAATCAACATGCAATTTACATAAATTCACAATTTTTCACTCCAAACCCTATGAACATGAACCTAAAGTTTAAATGCAATTAAAGACTCCTTATAAATCCGTTTTCAGATCATCAAAAGTTATGTTTTGTATATTGAATCCGTCCATACTCATTCTACATGAAAATTCCTACCCAAACCACGAGTTTCACAATAATTCCCTTTGGATGTTCTTCATCAAAATTTCCAAGACATAAACAGTTTTCTACACTACACATGGAGGAAATATTCATTGCAAATAACGACATCAAAACACTTGCCGTAGATTCGTTCTTTAGATGTGTTGTCGATGGTTCAAGGTTGATTTTCTCCTCTTTTTCGGTCACAAATCCTTTCCAAAACTGAAGGTGTGGACATGGTTTGGCTTGGGAACCCTTTACCCTCTTTCTAACTTTTCTCAAAAACTACCGTAGCCCACTCTCTCCCTTTTTGGCTGATAATGGCCTTAGTGGTTCTTTTAAAATATCTAAATTAACACTTAAATTCGTGGGTCTTAATTCTCTAATTTTTAAAATGACCAAAATACCCTTCTAGGTTGCCGGTTTGGCCTAAAAATGCCCCGGAACCAAACTAAACCCCCGGCTTGTGTTTTCTGACTATTTCGACCCTTCCGGACACGTTGGCGCACTCAAAATGACCATTCAGTTGATAAAAATATAATTCACTTTTTAATTTAAATAATTTCATTCCTGACGCGACTGACACGCGCGTCCCAACTTAAGTTTCCAATTTATCGTATTTCGACCTCGCGACAACTTTAATATTTTCAATAGTCATGAAATTTTCAATTTTAACATCATAATCAAATACCAACTCACATTTCGCTAGTATTTATATCCGGATTAATTCCCAATTAATTCTCATTTATTTTAATTAATCCCTTAAATAAAAATCAATAAAATTACGGGGTATTACATTTAATTTGTTAATTTTAAAAAAGTATTGTCATTTTAAATTTGTATTCTCGTATTTTGTTGCAAATCCATTAAATGGGGAGAGCTGGTAGACCACCTGAGACTGCATCTGTGATTAGGTGTTAGGTAACGAGGTTTTCTAGGTATACTCACTCAATATCTAAACGTTCATCTGTAATCCTATTTGTTTAAATTTATTTTTTTTACACTATCTTGTCAAATATTAGTAATCTAAAATTCTCTTATAATACTGTCATGTCAAATATTAATAAATTTATTTATTAATTTTGTTAGTCCTCTGGATGATTATGCTCACTTAGCTGCATTTCGGGCTCGATACTATGTTGAGTTAGATGCTTTGAAAAACAAATCAAATAGTGGGGGTAGGCCGACAATTGATTTGAATGCAGTTATTCGGCCGCTCCCACATATCAAAATTTGTGTGAGAGCTGTAATGTCTTATTGTTAAGAAAATGTTATGCAAATATTCTCTCTACATATAGGTGTGTGATTGGATATCTTTTTCTTTTTGAACAAATGATTTTGTTAGTTCATATATCCCCTTTTTGTTAGTTCGCATGTCTAGTGTTATAGGTACAACTTGGAGCACCCCCTATAAGAGGCTATGTAAGGGTGCTCCAAGTTGTGCCTTGGACACTTACTATACGACAAAAATGGGCTATATGAAAGTGTTATAGCAAGTGTGCAAGTAACAACTTGGAGCATCCTTACATATCCCCTTCTAGGGGGTGTTCCAAGTTCCACCTACAACACTAGCCATACGACAAAAAGGTAGCCAATTACACAGTTATATATATATATATATATATATATATAGGAAATCCTTGCGAAATATTTTCTGAACAATAAAACATTATATCTTGGAGCGGTCGTACAACTGCATTCTTCTCTATTGTGGTCCTACCCCCACTGCTAGATTAATTTTCTGAAGCATCTCACTTAGCATAGTATCGGGCCCGAAATGCAGCTAAGTGAGCATAATCACCTATATGACAAGCAAAATTAATAAATAAATTTATTAATATTTGACAGGATAGTATTATAAAGGGAATTGTAGATTACTAATAATTGACAGGATAGTGTAAAAAGAATTAGACAAATGGGATCATAGACGAAACTATAGATATAAGCGAGTACACCTAGCAAACTAAGTCACCTACCACGAAAGGAGAAGGATGAACCGGACCCTAACATGAAACGTGCCCCTACAACTTCATGAAAAAACCCGGCTTTGTTACTTTATGACCTTGTTACTTTTCTAAAAAAAATGTGGTTGTTTGTATATTTAATTACTAAACATTGTGGTAAATATTGTGGTTGTTAATAATTGTGGTTGTTGATTTATTTAAAATATGATTGTTTGTACTAAACAATTTGGTTGTTATGTATGTTTTCTTACTAAACATTTTTGCATTATTTAAATATAAAGGATTATATGATAAACAACATGCCCAAAGGAACTTGAGATCACCGGATGAAAACCATGACCCACTAAAACCGTGAAATTATTAAGGAACTTAAGATAAATAGATGAAAACCATGACCCACTCACAATCATGATATTATAAAGGAACTTAAGATCACCGAGATGAAAACCACAACCCGCTAAAACTATGAAATTATTAAGGAACTTGAGATCACTAGATGAAAACCATGACCCACTTAAAACCATGAGATTACGAAGGAACTTTAGATCGCCGAATAAAACCCATGGCCCACTCAAACCGTGGTAATGAGACCATGACCAACCTAGAGCATGGTAAAATTTTCTACATGCGACCCATGACAAGTCCAGGCCGTAGTAATTCAAACACGGCCAACCTAAATCGTGGCATGCATTTCCACGGCCAACCCAAATCGTGGTATGTGTTACCACGGTCATTACAAACCGAGTCAAAATTTTCTACATGCGACCCACGACCAGTTCAGGCCATGGTAATTCAACCATGGCTAACCTAAATCGTGACTTGCATTTCCCTGGCTAACCCAAATCGTGTTAATTATACCAAGATTGTTATGGCCTAAGTTAATCATTAAACTTGATTTACCACGACCAAGTAAAGCATTGATATACCATCGTCTCCAGTTACAGGTGACCGTTGGAAGTCTTAACAATTTTTTATTTAATTTTTTCGGGGCTTCTTTTCTAAACATTTCTAGGTGTGTAGAAATTAATTACAATGAGTCCAATGTAGGAGTGCAATCTAAACTTTGAGCACCCTTTGTATCTTTGAGTTTTTGGAGGGTTTGAGCCATGTAGAATGAGGGTTTTGAAGGTTTTTGAGGGTTTGAGCCGTGGAAAACGAGGGTTATGTGAAAGGGTATTATAGACTTTTTAATCAAATTAAAAGTGTAAATTTGTGGTGTTTGATGGTAGTTAAAATATTTTTTTTATTTTGTGGTGTTAAGGAGATTATTTCTGGGTGGTAATATCACCACCCATAGTGTAAATCCTACATGTAGAGTATATCTATGTTTTATGTTACGCCCAATTACAACTACGACACATTTAGTATCATCTCGAGCTCAGATATAAATCAATACGAGTGTGATAGGTTAGTGTGTTGCACCAATTTAAATCGATTTAAAATTATTTTAATATATTACTGATTTTTTTATAGAAAAATAATATATACCCCTAATTTATCTCCAAAGTACATTAATTGTTTGTACATTGGGGTGGGTTCCACATTAAGTAAAAGCATTTAATGCACTTTAAGGATATGTTGGGCATGTTTTGGGAGGAGTAGCATTACTTTTTTTAATATTGAACTTAAACACTTAAACATTATCATCATTTTATTAGACTTTGGTACGCCTTTCAGCGCCAAACGTTGTTAAAGATCACTTTTAGAGATGAAATTTCTACATTTATCAATGCAAAATGTATTAAAGTCTAATAACCTCGTAAAATGTACTCAAATCCAATATAAAAAAGATGGTAATATATTGAGGTAAAAAAAACTCTACAGCTAATCTAATCTAATATATCTATTTAAAAATAGAAGTCGTGGATTACGATATGCCACGTGTCACTATCATTGATTACCACTTACTCTTTCACTCTATTATTAATTTAAGATAAATGTTGCACACTGTTGATGAACACTCAGGAGTTATTAATACTCTATTATATTAATATTCTTGATTCCTACAATCATCTAAAGATTAATACCCAATAATCTATCATAATTAATTGAACAACCCTCTTTATCTTTCTAATATAACGTCCCTTCTCTCTTTTCCGTTTAAATCGAGAAAATGAATAACCCTTCTTTTTCTTGCATCTTATCATAAAGGCATTTTTTCTCCATATATATACATGTGTGCATTGTGATGGTCAACAAATATATCTGAGGTATTCTTCTTCTAAGTTCTCATCATAAGATGTGCTTGTTATTATATTTACTCACAGTAAAAGAAACTGAGTTCAAAACAATAATTGTTAACCCGCATCACCGGCAAGAAATTTGGCGTGATACATTCACTTTGATTTCCCCTTGGATTATTTCTATTACTGTTAATCTTGAATTGATTTTACTTTGTTTGTTATAATAATATTTTAACCATTTAGTTTTGAGTTTTAAATTTCATGTGATTTCACTTTTCATGCCCTGTGTGTATATATTCACTGTTTGTTAAAATGTCACAAAACTATGAATATCAAACTGTAGTATCATATGTTCTCACTATCCTTTATAATTTTATATAGATATCTATTTTGATCCATGTCACGGTGCATCGTAAGTTTTTTCCTTCTTATTTTTCTTCCACCATCCTGCAGTTTTTTGTTTTGCCTTTATATTTGTAGAATTGTCTAGGTATATTAAGTTGATTACTATCATTTTACAAAATATTCGACAAAGGTGCTTGTATAAAAATCAAATTAACCCACACCAAAAATTTGTATAAAACTCAAATTAACCCATGAAAATTCACCTCGGGGGATCCCGCCCCTGAACTCCCGAAACCATTCCAAATTTTGGTTCCTTCTAAGAGCATCCACAATGGGGAGATAAGAGTCTAAGATATTTTGTATATTTTCAAACTAAGATTCCTACAATGGTGGGAAAGTATGGACTAATTCTCTAAATGATTTTGTAGTCATTATCCAAACTTGGATAATGGATACAAATTTTGTAAACCCTTCCAACGAACTTTATTTGTGCGTATCGATTCCTATTAACTTTATTTATTCGTATCAATTGCTATAAACAAAGGAAGTTCGTATCAAATATAAATAATTATTTATTATTACATATTTAGGTCTTACGAACTACATTTGTTTGTAACAATTCATGCGAATAAATGTTGTTCATAAGAAATATTTTATTTACTTCCTATGAACAATTATAATCCATAGGAAGTCTAAATGTGGGAGATATATTTGAGGAATGATATTAGCTTTAGTTTTTTTTATATAGAGAAGAGGTCAGAACCCCCACCACTAATATTATTCAAGGAGAAACAACCTCTCCAAAGTGGCAAACAAACTACAGAGAACTTAAAAGCAATAAATATAGGGTTTTATAACAACCCCATTACAAGAATATAAAGAAGATAACTAGAAATTGATAGAAGAAAATATGATGTAATGACAGCCCATCTTGTCTAGCCTAATTTGTTGCTTTAGTTACCCAAAATTATAATAACCAAGGTTCTAAAAAGCGCGGGGTGTGATTGAGGTGTGGAGGCTAAGCCTTAGAAGTCTAGGCGGGCCTAGGCGTAAAAAGCTGTGAAAAGGCGTTTAGGCCTTCTTAATATATTTTAATATTTTTTAACCATAAAAAGGCTATTAAAATACAAAAATTGCACATATCATAAAAATATGACTGAATATATGCAAATTAAAATACTATCTGATTATTTTGAATAAGATAATGGTCCAGTTCGTAAACAAATTCTTTAAAAGGCGACATCATTTCACTAAGGAATTATTGTGTTTAGAAAAAAGTGCGCCGTAAGGGTTTTACTAAAAATAAGGTGTGAAAAGCGTAAGGCGAGGAGTTTCTCCCAAGCCTTAAGCCTAGGCATGCCTAGGCAGGTTTTTTAGAACAGTGATAATAGCAGATAGATAAAATAAAGAAAATAGAAAGAGACACAAGGTTTTTACATGGTTAAGCTCAATAATGGAGCCTACATCCACAGGGTAATGCCATTAAGGGTTTAGGGTTTAGTTGCAGTCTCTCAGTTACAATCTTTAGGGTTTAAAATGATGTATCCCCCTCAACTGAGAGTAGTAGTGTATTAATAGTAAGTGGAAACTTAAAAGATGGAATGCTTTTATATCTTAGGCATTTACCTCTTTACATGATAGTATGTAGCTTGACATTATTCACGGGCATGTGTATGGTGACTGTTGAATATCCCACGTGTGTCTGTCCACCTTACTGATGGTTCATCCTCTTGGTTGTGGTCGATTGAGAGAATGACCAAAGGATACCTGAGCCGACCGGATTTACCCATTATTGATGGTCGAATGGCAATGTTGACAGGTGTCACTAAAGTTTTGGTCCACCCGGCCAAATAATTTAAGGTTACAATAAAGCCTCTGATACTTTATACTTGATGGGATTGAAAAGAATGGAGTGTTCATTCCAAAAGATGCTCGACACCTTAAGAAAGCGTTGGTCAGCAACTAACCTCAAGGATTTGTAATTTTTCAATTTGTTATACCAAGGCGGTGGCAATCTTGTAAATAGTTTGAAAAATAACAAACCTCCTAAGGGTACGTTGGTCTTTTGAATACCTGGGATATGGGATGTCGTCAATGTCTGAAACGTTTGGTACGTTTAATCATTTTAAATTTTGAAGATCAAGAGTTGTCACTCTACCTATAAAGAGTCTCTCCCCCATCAATCTTACTTCATCTTGCATTTCAAACTCGTCCCTCCATTGTAGAGCTCTTACTTTGTTGTTTAAAGACTTCGACTAGTTATTATCACTCTAAGAACTTTTACCTTCTCATTTTTTTCTTTTTGAGTCTTTAAGATGGTTTACATTGTGGATGAGAGTTCTTTGGATGAATTTAGGGTAAAGCGTAAAATCTCAGATTGGGTAATCGCATAATTAGTTACTGGTCATGACCCGTGTGCTTTGAATGAGGGCCATTGGCTTCCCATAATATTTATAGTTGAGTGTGGCGTCACTTTCTCGCCAAATAATGTATACATAGAATTATGTTAATACTTTGATGTGGTCCCTACTAAAGTGGCCCTAAACAGTTGGAGGATTGTAAATGGAGTTAACCGCCTTAATGCATTATATGGAACTCAAATAGAAATAACTGAATTAATGTATTGCTACACTTGGGGGACCACTACTGACAACATTTACTACCTGAAGACACGATATTCTAACAGGGCTTTGGTGGTGAACCTAACTGACTCTAATAAAGATTATTGGGATTATGGAATAGTTATATTAAGAACTGGCAGTATTCTCCTCTTATTGGGGGTGCAGAATAAAATGGGCTAAAATGGCCTAGAGAAGGGCATGGCATAGGTCGGCACCTCAAACATTTGTATATTTTCTTTCTCTCTATTTTTCCTTTATTGGTTTGACGATCAGTACTTTCATATTTATATTTCGCATAAATAAGGAAGAAAGATTGCCCTTAACTCATAAGTGAATTTTGCTGACCTGAAGCACATTTGGTTTATCCAGCAGAGGATATGAGAATCCCATCCATGTTCGGCTTCGATTTCTTGATTACCAAATTTTCATTACTTCTTTTGTAGCTCAACCTATAGAATATATCCTAGTAGACCCCGTAAACTTAGATGAGCCGACCTCGTCTTAGTCTGTTGTTGTTTCCAGATTCCCCTTTTCAAGAAGAAGGGAGTTTTGATTTTGGAAGAACATCCTCCTCTTTTTAATCTTTAGATATACCCACTGTCCTAGTCACTTTCTCATTTCCTGAAAAAATGGTCAGGAGGAAGATCCCCGCCTTACTCGCTAGGGCCAAATCTCCCCCTCCTCCTGAGAAGAAGGATGCAAGGGAAAAGGGTTCCAAACGCCCCATAGTTATGGTGCTTGAAGAGGTGAAAACCTAAGAGCCTCAGTACAAAAGGCTGAAGAAAGGTCCTGTCGATCGGCAGGAGTTGGTGAAGAAATCCTAGGTCGACCAGGCCTCTATAGGTGTTGCTTCTGTGGCAGCCAACCATGGTCTATCCAGAGGCTTAAAACTCTCTGGAATGCTACCCGCCGATGAGTCTACTCCTACTGCTCTGCCAAAGTCCAACCAAAATTTAGCCTTGGCAAATACCTTAATTTTTTATTCTATATGTTTTACTTGTACTTCTAATGTCGTGATTGACTCGTTTTGTATTTTTTTGGACTTTTGTAGTTCTTAGTGGATTACGACCAAATCCTTAGAAGTAATGACCAACTGAGGGAGTCTTTGACTTATGTGGAAGCCACTTTTAAAGGATTGAAAGTTTCTTTGGATGCCTTTAAGAATGCGCTTTTTAAAGAATAGAAAAATATAGGGTAAAGTGGATAAAGTCGAGCAGGGTAAGAAGGATGCATTGAAGGTTGCTAAAGATGCTGATAAGAAGGCCGACCAGGCCAAAAAGAAAGTTACTGACGTGGAAGGGAAGTACCAGGGCCTAAGGGCTAAATTTAAAAAAGATTCTTACACACGAGGTTAGGATTAGTTGTTCTCCACAATGATCGTGGATATTGATTTCTTAAAGAAGCCGTCCTTCAAAGAAAGATAAGATGTTTCTCTTAGAAAGGTCAGCACTCCTACTGACTCTGATCTTTTTCCATAGTTTAACCTTGTCACTCCTCCCATTATTAATAAGGAGATAAATGATAAAGAAGGGACAAATGAGTCCTCCATGGTCCCTAAAATGTTAGTTATATAAGCTCGCCCTGAAGAGGAGGTGTCCCAGGATAAGGAAAAGGTGTAAGAACCTTAGGACTGCCTTTTATTTCTTGTCTTCTCTCTGTAATGCCTTATTTTCTTATATTTTGGATGAATTCCCTTGGATGCACTCTTTTCCATAGTTTTTAATAAAATTTCCATTTGTTTTCCGTACACAATGTTGATGTTTGCTGAATATTTTCTTTGAATTTTTATACTTGTATTATGCTTTTTAGTTTAAATCTAGGAGGTATGTTATAGCAGTTGTTAAGAGTGGTCTTTGTAGGAGAAGTGTTCAAGTTTTTTAACCAAGTCATGAAGATTTGGATGACGAAGAGATGAAAGAGTTGCTCGAGTTGGATGCCTCTAACCAAATCAAATAAACTTACCTTCATCTATATAGGTATTTCTTCCAAGTTGTGGAGACTAATACCTCATACTAATAAATGATTCTAAAGACGCGGGAGGACCACAAGTCATCACTTTTTAACCTGCATTCTGATTATGAGGCAAAATTTGCTCCGCTAAGCAGTGAAAAAGGTTTTGAAAAAATAATTGCACGACGTTTTTTCGGCTTATAATAAGAAGGAATTTGTAATGAACTGTGAGTTGACTAGTGCTTCAGAGGTTGTTGGTTTGCTAGAATAAGAGAATAACTTATTAAGGAATGAATTAAAAGGTTTGAAAAAATCATTAGGTGCTAACCAAAATGAGGGTGTATCTTTTCTGGAGCAAGAGAGTGCCAGGTTGATGGAAAAGATAAAAAACTTAAAGAAATCCAAAGGTGGCCATCCATCAAAACATGTAGTGGTTGCTTCCCTTCAATTAAGGATAAAAGGACACAAAAAACTCTAGCCAACTAGACCAAATTGATAAAGAGCCAATCTTCCAATATTAAAAAGCAAAACGAGAAGCTTGACCATTTTACCTTCCATTTCCACAAGAAACCACAGACCTCTTGGATGTATGGTTACGGCAAATCCTTGGCTCACATGAGTGATGAGCTAGAGAAAGACAAAAGATAAGGCTATAAGTAGGGTTGGTTAAATTCTTCAACAGTTCTAAATGTGCCTGTGGCCATCCCCGATCCTCGCGGCGGGAGGGATCTTGGTCCCGCGCGTCCCTCTCGAGAGCGCTTCAGCCGGCATCGTTGATGAGGTGAAAAATATAGAGAGATGGAGTTGCCAGTCTATTTTACTCAAAATAGACAAAAGAAAAGGGTGCCAACCCGAAGGACAGCATTCAAAGACATACTGATACATACGAAACCAAAATGATTCGAAAAGGGTCCGAAGGCTAAGTTACGAAATAGAAAGGTGTTAGGCACCCATTTCGCCCTTGCGGTCTCTCATGGATTGTTGCTATTTTCCTTTATTTCCCGGTGATATGTGTGCATGTGTGTATGTAATGGAGATAAGAATCATCGACTTGTATCATGGAAGAGATAAAGCGAGTCATCCATAGGAATGTTCCTAAAAATAATATTAGAAAATAGGATTTACGCGATTATCCTAGTGTTGATCGTTATAATGAAACGATAAAACATATGGAATAATATGCCACTAAGAACAAATATATGTATATGTAAATATATAGAATCTAAGAGAATTGAGTTTAAAGAATATAAAGAAAATAAAAAATGAGAGAAAAGTAGGAATAGGACTCGAGTCTCGGGTTTTATCCTGAGACGCCTACGTAGCCTATAGAGGCATCAAAGTCCACGTAGTTTTCTTGCAAAACGAGGGGTGTGGTTTATCCCATAAATCTAACCGGGGACTTCTCTTATGTGTGTGTGTAAAAAAGTGTTTTAGTTATGAAAAAAGTGTAAGAAAAGTGTGAGAATTCCCGTTGGAATTTATGAGCAAACCCTCTCTTTCTTATTTTTTTGGGTTTTATTTATATGAAAATAGGAGATGTGCAATAATACTAGATAAAAAGTATATTAGGATATGTGAGATGAGAGAATAAAAGTGCTAAGTAATAAAACAAGTTAATGCAAATTTAGGAGAATTTAAGGAGAGAATTGAGAAAATTGGACCTTCCTGAAGATCTTGAGTTTGATCTTGAATGTTGGAGAGCAGCCCTTGCACTTGGATGATGATGAAGGGTAGTTAATTCACCAAGTTTGATGAAAAAGATGATGAAAAGTGAAGGTTGGAAAGGGATTTGGATGTGGAAATCAAGCTGACTTCGAGGGAGGTTTTCTGGATTCGCTGAGAGTGATGTATTTCAGATCTTGGCTCCCCTTCGCAAGGAGGTTAGGGCCTTATTTTTATAGGCCCAGGGAATTGCCGATCAGCATAGCCCTGATCCTGCCAATCGGCAGGTGTGTTGAGGCACACTTCCGATAGGCAGGGTTTGGAACCTGCCGTTTGGCAGTCTCTTTTAAGTTCCTTTAGAAAATATATCGTAGAGCGCAAACCGTTGATCCGAATCGTGCACGGGGTGAACCATTGGAAAGGTAATTCAAAGACCGTCGAAAGTCCTTTGGACTGATCCCGGGTTTGGGAGCTGACTTTGGGTCAAATTTGGCTTGGAAGCGCTCGTTGGTCCTTTGGACGGGGAAACTTCCGACGTAAACGGATCGTTCGTCCTCATGGTAAGTCAGAATCGCTCACGGGGCAGACCGTTGGAAAGGTTAGGAGATGTAATTCGACATTCTAAAGAGTTTGACTCAGTTTGGGGAGTTGACTTTTTTCAACCGGGGTCTGGAAGCATTTGATGACCTTTCGGAATAAAACGGATCGTTCATTCGTACCGTAAGTCAGAATCGCGCACGAGGCGTATCGTTGGAAAGGGGTTTCAGTGCCCTTTGAAGATTCATTCAGTCTCGATCGACCTGAAGAGTTGACTTTGGTCAAACGGAGCCTGGGAGTGTATGGTGACCTCTTGATCAAGTTTCAGGGAAATGGGTCATTCGTCCGCACCGTAAGTCAGAATTGTACATGGGATGGACCATTAGAAAGGGGATTTAGTGCCCTTTAAAGATTCATTCAGTCTCAATCGAGCTAAAGAATTTGACTTTTGGTCAAACGGAGCCTGGCAGTGCCCGATGGCTTCTAGGTCAGTATTCGGGGTATGACTTAGGTTTATAGTGATAAAGGGAGGTAATAAGGACCTAAGGAGAGGTTAAGGGGTACTAGAATGGGTGTCTATAGAGCCCCTTTAAGGGTGAGTTTGGAATAAATGGTATCCATCGAATAGACACCGCATGATGCCTTTGAAAGAGTATAACCAATTCAGAGGGTCGAGGCCGATTCTGAGGACCTAGGGATGAGGGTAACCAATTATGCGGGTCAAAGTCAATTCTGAGGGCTTAAAGATGAGGGTGACTGATTGTGAGGGTCGAAGCTAATTCTGAGGGCTGGAAGATGAGGGTGACCGATTCTGCAGGTCGAAGCCAATTCTGAGGATTTAAAGATGAGGGTGACCGATTTTGCAGGTCGAAGCCAATTCTGAGGGCTTAAGTTGAGATGACCAATTCTGTGGGTCGAAGCTAATTTTGAGGGCTTGAAGATGAGGGTGGACAATTCTGCGGGTCAAAGCCAATTCTGAGGGCTTGAAGATAAGGGTGACCGATTCTGCGGGTTGAAGCCAATCCTGAGGGCTTGAAGATGAGGGTGACCGATTCTGCGGGTCCAAGCTAATTCTGAGGGCTTAAAGATGAGGGTGACCGATTCTGCGGGCCGAAGCCAATTCTGAGGGCTTGAAGATGAGGGTGACTGATTTTGTGGGTTAAAGCCAATTTTGAGGGCTTGAAGATGAGGGTGACCTATTTTGCGGGTCGAAGCCAATTTTGAGGGCTTGAAGATGAGTGTGACCGATTATGTGGGTTGAAGCCAATTCTGAGGGCTTGAAGATGAGGATGACCGATTCTACGGGTCAAAACCAATTTTGAGGGATTAAGGGGCATGCTGGGGATGGTCTTAAAGGAAGTGATGACCAAAGATTTAAGTCAATTCCGAGGACCTAAAGTAATGCTGAGGATGACCAATTCTGGGGGTCGAAGCCAATTCTGAGGGCTTAGGTTGTGATGACCAATTCTGCGGGTCAAAGTCGATTTTACGGGCTTAAATTGAGATGAGCAATTGTGCGGGTTGAAGCCAATTCTTAGGGCTTAAATTGAGATGACCAATTCTGCAGGTCGAAGCCAATTCTGAGGGCTTAAATTGAGATGACCAATTCTGCAGATCGAAGCCAATTCTTAGGGCTTAAATTGAGATGACCAATTCTGCGGGTCGAAGCCAATTCTGCAGGCTTAAGTTGAGACGACCTCGGAAAGCTCTGTCGGGGAACTTACATCGTGATTTTGATTTGAGATGGGCAGCCGATTATTGGGGGAATCCTTATATTTTTTAGAGGCTTTGCGAAGGAATAGCCAATCTGATGCTATAAATTCCACTGGGGAAGTGATTAGGTGGTCCAATATTTAGATGCTTTGCTCAGGAAAATTTGATACCTTTGGGGAATAGGAGATAATCTGAGGTTTGGGATACTTCAGGGGTCCTCTGGGGACATTGTCGGGGGGAGATTCACTTAGCTTTTGAGATTTTCGCTGGGGAAATAGGGGTTCCGCTTGAGGGAGTGTGAAATTTCTTGGTGAAAATGTTTTAAATCCTTTTTAGGATTTTTAGGAATTTTTTGAGGATTTTTCAGGGTTTTCTGGTAGTTTTTAGAAGTTTTTGTATAAAAATTTAAGGGGCGTACTGGTTGGACTACCTTGAGAAGGTAAAGGGGCAGTGTCGATCGGTAGGTGGGGGTGCAGTGCCGATCGGCACGACCCTTGGCTTCCTATAAAAAGGGGAGGATTCCCCTCATTTTTTACAACTTCCTGCCTTCTCTCTTTTTGCGATTTTCTTCTACGAATCGTTCTAGCATTCTGTAATCTGAAAAATGGTCACTTTTGTGAGCACTGCGATACACATGGAGTGGTTGACTCTTGACGACTGGGCGAACATGGAATGGAGGGCCAGGGCGCCTCTTACTTTGGGGAGTGAGAACTCTTTTGATGAATTCGAGCCGGTTGCGGATGAGCATACCTTGCTGCGGGAGTCGGCGCGTCATCGTTCTTCGAGGATGGTGAACCCTGGCGGTTATGTAAGTAAAATGACCTCTGGCATTCATTTTTGGTGATTTTCCTTTTTTCTTGGATTTTGACATGGTTTTTCTTTGACTGTCTGATGTCTCTTTATCGACTATGCGTGCTCGCGGTACGACGGGGGATTAAGTATGTCTGGGAGCATCTTCCACCTGTGGTGCGTTGGGTGGTATCATCAGCAGGCTTTGAGAGGCTGGCGTCCGTATTGGATGAGATGCCTCGTTCGATGGCAATTTTATGCGCTTTAGGGGAGAGGTGGTGGGACACTACCCACACCTTCCATTTTGGCTTTGGGGAGATGACTGTAACTCCCATAGATGCACAATAGCTACTGGGGCTGGATTGTGATGGAGAGCAGATAAAGGTGGATCGCTCTTTACGGGTGAGGCCGGAGGCGGTGCGGGTGGCGCTTGGTGATGTGGGAAGGATAGTATTTGGGGATTCTATTCGGTTGTCCCTGGTGAAGGATGTTTACTGAGTAGGGTGGTTGATGTGGAGGATGGGCGACAGGTGAGGCAGATGGCTCGGTTGTTTATCTTGCTGGTGTTGGGGGTATTTCTGGTGGCGTTGAGCGGCGACGTCGTCCACTTATGGTTTTCACCATACCTGAGGATGTTTTCTAACATCCCTCTCTATGATTGGGGGAGCCTGACTTTGCCGACCCTCTATTTTTCTCTAGATGCATTCAGCCGATGCTGCTGGTAGATATTTACTGAAGCCACGTATCTTCTTCAGGTATTTGTGCATTTTTCTTTCATGCATTCGCATTTTCCTTATGCGTCTATTTTTTATCACGATTTTTTATCTTTGGCAGACGTGGTTCTATGAGGTGATTGGGTGTAATATCCAGCTGATCTCTCTGAAGTACGAGACTATTGGGGACTTTTTCCGGTTGTATCGGTAGCGCAAGGCCAATCGGTAGTTAGGAAGTCTCTTTCTCTGGAGGCGATGCGTCAGGTCTTGAATGGTCTGACCAGTGATAGGGTAAGACTTTTTCTTCTTCATTTATGTTCTTTTTATGCTCTTATTCTGTATTGACTTATATCTGCTGGGGATTTTTCAGGTGACCTTTTACCCTTGGGGGACAGCTGTTCAGGATACAGGGGCGACTGGGGTGAATGTGCAGATTAGGCGCTTGCTAGGCTCATGAGTTTGACCACTATTGGTATCTTTGGGAGAGGGTGGTTCGACAAATTACTGAGGAGGTGGTGGTGCCACCTGCGAGTCCCCCTATGTCTATGAGGCGGGATCAACTGCTACCGGATGATGCGAGGATTACGGTGATGATCGACGAGTCCAATCTGTTCTACACCAATACAGCTGCTTCGTATGATTATATGGAATTTGTGACGAGCTGGCTGATGGCGCCCAGCATATATGATGCACTCTATTTCCCACCTGCGGGTTCGAGTCGGCCAGTGGGGTCCTCTCACAACGGTAGTGGTCCGTCGACGTCTGCGGCGACGGCGACTTCAGAGGTTCCCTTTGTGAGGTTACACACTCCTTCATACAACATTCGACGGGCTGATGGAAGGATGGTGCCTATGTTGCATCGTCCTCATACGATGGATTCGGAGGAGTTGGGCTTGACAGAGGAGGTCCTTCGTCCTTTTGTATACCTTTCTGTTCTTCTCTTTTCCTTCTTTTTAGTTACTTTTGATATTTTCTGCTTGATACTGATTCTGCCATTTTCTTGCAGCAAGTTCGGGTGTCCACCACTTGGCTGAGGGACATCAGGGACTGGATATCTTCGACGACCGCCCACATTCGAGATATTATTCCTGTTCCTTCCTGCTTGGTGTTGTTCGATTCATCTGGGGAGGAGTCTGGTTCGGGTAACGGTGGTGCGTCATCTCGTCGTAGGGGAAAGAGAGCGCGTCGCAGGGGTGGAGCTCTTAGAGTGAGAGGTAAAGTTTAGGTGAGAGAGAGAGATAATGTGGGTTCGGGACGAGTCCCGTTATTTTTCTGTTTTTCTTTATTTCCTGCAAAGTTTATGTAACACAGAAAAATAACTATGCAATGCAGTGGAGTTTCTTATTATCTTCAGTTAATAATGAATGCATGCACATGCGCTTTTTTACTTTGCTGCTGAGACTGTAAAAAGAAATATTTTTTTAGAATTTTGAAGGGAAGTTTAAAATGAGGGATTATATAAATATGGAAGGGGTCTTTAAAATTCTGTTGAGAATATCAATTTATTTTATTGGATTTTTTGATTTGGACAAAAAAGCAAAAAAAAGGAAGTTTCTAAAAGCAGGTGGTTGCCGATCGACAAGCCCCTTGTCCTGCCTATCGACAGGTGAGTGTAGTCTAATCAATCAAGGCTTTGATTGGTACCTTCTTCAGCCTTTGGTACTTTGTGGGGCAGGGTTCCCTTCGATTTTTACAGGCGTTACGTCTTTTGTGAGGGGTTTACCAAGTATAAAAAGGGGGTTGTGGATGGTTCTTTCCTCCTCACAGCTTCACTTTCTTCCTTTTCCACATTCTTACTTGCTTACTATTTCATATTCCTGCAAGATGGCTCTCCCTGGTAGCATTTAGTTTGTTAACTACCTCGAAGACTTGGAAGCAATGTGTTCTTATAATGTTGATTATGACGCTTTTCACATGCAGCGAGTCTCTTTGTGGTGCAACCGGCCCATTGAGTGGAACATGCTGATGGCGGCGGTACAATTATGGTACCCCTAAGACCATGTATTCCTCTTTGGGGTGGATAAGATTTGTCCTACCTACGAGGAATTTTTTGCCATGCTGGGGATAAATCCCAGTGTTGCTGCGGCTCTACTTGAGTTTTCTCGTTCTCCAAGGGATTTTTTAGCCGGGTTTCTTTGTATTTCACCTTTGATGTCAGACCACTGGTTGCTGGAGGAATGATCTCCCTTTCGGCGGTGTTACAGTCCATGCATTTGCGGGAAGTTGGTGATGCTGGATACGCCGGAGCCGTCGTTCTGGGCTTGGTTTCAAAATTGCTGCTGGTGACTGGGGAATTGCTGGTGAACCCACAACTTACAGCTATTACTTCATGGATGTCATACCGTCGCAATCCTGCGGAGGTGATACTGGCTGAGACTTTGAATGGCCTAGATCGCTAGCGAGAAGGTCGTTCTGACTTTCTGAGGGTCAGCCCTGTGATGCTGTTCATGTGGTTATCTGAAAGACTCCGACTGGTAACTCCTCCAGAATATCCTTTTTCGGTTACCCAACTTCTTTTTACGTCATTTCATCAGCGTTGGCCTGGATATTGAGAGCTGGGAGAACTGGTTTATGGAGCATGGGGCTTTAAATCTGTACTGGTTAGTGCCTCGATGGGGACAACTGCTGCCTATTCTGGAGTTGGGGGAATACTCGTATGTTCGGTTGGTTGGTCTCAAACAAGCATCTTTCTATTTCCCTTGGCGGCTTCTGCGCCAATTTGGCTAGGAGCAGGTCATGCCACCTCGGACATTAGATTTCTTTCCGTTAGAAGATCTGACAGAGCGTTTACGCATACGTCTTGGATCTTTATGGGAGAGTCGGTGTCTATCGACCCATATCTCTCAATCTATTGGGAGAGTTTGGCACATCCTTGGGGATTATATGAACTGGTTGTGGAGAAGAGTGGTTAGCAAGATATTGGCAGTAGAGACTGAACAAAGGTGACTTATCGTATCTAATACTATGGAGGGAGGTGTTGTGGTTTTTTTCGAGGTTGGTTTGAGCTTATCGGTCCATCGAGCGTCTGCGTCATTCTATTCAGGCAGGGGACGCTTGGGGACTCCAGGATGTAGATGATGATGATGGAGCGAGCTCCTCTGGTAGCTATGGGTAGGACTCTTGGAGGGTTTGTTTTGTAATGGGGAATAAGTTTGAGAATTTATTTGACGTTTTAGGAAGGTAGGTGGAAGGGAGTTATCCATTCCTTTTCTTACGTAATTGTACCGTATTTTCTTATTAGTAAACTAAACAGGTTTTTGATCATCCAGCTCTGCCTTTTGATGAATTTTGTATATTGGATTATCTATACCGATCGTTGAGGCATACATAATCGTTTTGTTCAACTATATGTTAGAATGAACTGTCGTTCTCGGAGGTAAGAAAAGAATATTTTTTTGTGAAAAAGAAAGGACCGTGCTCATGTAAGATATATGAGTTGCCTACGTACCTCTAGATTTTTTTTGAAAGGTTTTAATTTTTCTGAAAATGGTTTTTACAGAGGATCAGGCCCACATAGTTCTGGGTAGAGGGAAATGGAGATTTTTTTAGAATAGAAGGGAGATGAGAAGAGTCGTAGCGCGTCGAGATTTCGAACTAGGGATAGAATTTCTTGAGACGGTCACGATTGACTGGACGAGCCATCTCTCCTCCATCTATGTCGGTGAGCATGGCGGCACCCCTGGACAAGATCTTCTTGACGATGTATGGGCTTCTCCAATTGGGCTTGAATTTCCCTCTGGGGTTCCGGATGCGCTCTATTATTTCTTTGAGGGCTAAGTCCCCCTCTCGAACACTGCGGTCCTTGACTCTCTTATTTAATGATCGTGTTATACGGCGATGGTACCCTTGTGTGTGGTACAAAGCTTTCAGTCTTCTTTCATTTAGGAGGGTCAGCTCGTCAAGACGGCTTTGATGCCAGTCTTCTTTGCTAACCTTGCTTTCAAGCATGACGCGTAATGAGGGTATTTCTAGCTCCACGGGTAGGACTGCTTCCATGTCGTAAACTAGAGAGTAAGGGGTAGCCCTAGTAGAGGTTAAGATTGAGGTTCGACAGCCCCAGAGGGCGTATGGGATTCGGTAGACCCAATCTCGATAGCTTTTGCTCATCTTATGGATGATGGCTTTGAGATTTTTGTTGGTGGCTTCGACTGCACTATTGGTCTGAGGACGGTAGGGAGAAGATTTGTGTCTCCGAATCCCATATTCGCTGACCACTACCGTGACTTCTGCCTCGAAGTGCAACACGTTATCTGATACTAGCTCGTGCGGGACCCCATATCGGCAGATGATGTTCTTCCTGATGAATCTGGCTACTTTATTGGCATTTAGAATTGCGTATGACTCGACTTTGACACATTTGATGAAGTAATCAATGGAAACTAGGATGAACTCATGCCCGTTGGAAGCCTTTGGTGTAACTTTCCCTATAATATCGATACCCCAGGTAGGGAATGGCCATGGAGAAGTCATGTTGTATAATTCTCGCGGAGGCAGGTGTTGAAGGTTGGAGAACTGTTGGCATTTAAGGCATCTCCGGACATAAGTGGTGCAATCCTGGATCATGGTGGTCCAGTAGTAGCCTTGTCGGACGATCTTATTGGCAAGCATGTGATCGTTGATGTGGGCCCGCATTCCCTGCTATGGATTTTTTGCATTACCTCTTCAATGTCAGCCCCTGCGATGCAGTGTAGATGAGTTCCATCGAAGTTTCTTTTGGACAGTGCTTTGTAACAGATGATGTACTAGGCGGCCAATCTTCAGAGGGTTTCCTGGTCTTTCTTGTTGGAACCTTGGGATACCTACCATGCTTGAGGAGGTGCCAGATATCATAGTACCAGCAATTGGATAGCTCGGGATCTTCTTTGGTGATGAGCTCAATGTGGTAGCAATGAGTTGGTTTATCTTGCTTTTGAAATAGGAAGGGGGTCATTGTTATTCCTTCGGGCATGTCGACCATGGAGGCCAAGGTAGCAAGGGCATTGGCTAGGTTATTCTTTGCTCGAGGTAGGTAGTGGAAGGTGATATCTTGGGATTGGGAGGCTAGTTCCTTTAAGTAGGCATGAAAGGGTTGGAGTTTCTCATCCTTGACTCCATATTTTTTGAGCACTTGGTCGATGTTGAGGGCAGAATACCCGTAGACATCTAGGAATTGAATACCTTTCTTGAGAGAAACTTTGAGGCCTACCATACACGCCTCATATTCAGTCATGTTGTTGGTTCAGAGGAAATCCAACTTGATGGCGATGGGAGTGTGGGAGTCATCCGGGACGATCAGAAGTATCCCAATGCCATATCCCATTTTATTGCCAGCGCCGTCAAAGAACATTTGCCATCGAAGGTCGTCTGGAGCAGCGCAAAGGATGTTTCATCTGGGAATTCGGAGATCCATTTATTATCCCCCATTCATGGGGTATCAGCGAGGTAGTAAAAAATGGATCTTCCTTTCATGGCTTTCTGCGTGACGTATATGATATCAAACTCAGCTAGGAGCGCTGACCAACGGGCCATTCGACTGGATAAGGTGGGTTTCTCAAGCAGGTACTTGATGGGGTCCATTCGGGATACGAGCTTGATGGGGAAGGCGAGCATGTATTATCGCAACTTTTGGGTGACCCAAAAAAGCGCGATGCATGCTTTTTCCAAAGCAGTGTAGTTAACTTTGTATCCAGTCAATTTATGACTGGCGTAGTAGATGGATCTTTCTTTGCGGGAATCCTCAAGGTATTGGGCTAGCAAAGCCCCAACTTTAGTGTCGGTTATGGTTAGGTATAGGAGTAAGGGGAGACCAGGCTGTGGTGGCATGAGTACCGGAGGTTGGGTCAGGTATTGTTTGATTTGGTCAAAAGCTTCTTGGCATGCCTCATTCTAAACCTTGGTTGAATCCTTTTGGAGGAGTTTAAAAATGGGTTCGCAGATGGAGGTTAGCTAGCTGATGAACCGGCTCATGTATTACAATTTCTCAAGAAAATCGCGGACTTCTTTCTCCTTTCGGGGAGGCGGCATCTCAAGTATGGCTTTCAGCTTGGCAGGATCTGCTTCTATCCCCTTCTCACTGACCATGAATCCCAAGATTTTTCCCTTTATAATGTTGAAGACACATATTTATGGATTGAGTCTCATCTGATATAGTCACAGTCGTTCGAAGAACTTTCGGAGAGCGGGAACATGACCTTCTCTAGTTTTGGATTTGATAATCATATCATCTACATAAACCTCAACTTCTTTGTGAATTAGATCATGCAGGATGGTGTGGATACCCTCTGGTAGGTAGCCCCAGTATTCTTGAGACCAAATGGCATAACAGTATAGCAAAAGGTTCCCCATGGGGTGATGAACGCAGTTTTTTCTTAGTGATCTGGGTACATTTTGATTTGGTTGTATCCGACAAACCCATCGACAAATGACTTAAGAGCATGACTAGTTGTGTTGTCCAGGATCATGTCGATATTGGATAGTGGGTAATCATCCTTTGGAGAGGCTTTGTTTAAGTCCCGATAGTCTACACACATCTGAACCTTCCCTTCTGATTTCGGCACAAGCACTATATTGGCTAGCCATGTGGGATATTCGATCACACGAATGAATCCCACGTTCAGCTATTTGACCACCTATTCTTTGACTTTGAGCGACCATTGGGTGCGAAGATTTCTCAACTTTTGTTTAACCGACTTGTAATTTGGGAGAGTGGGGATCTCATATTGAGCTATTTTGGGATCAATGCGGGGCATATCGTCGTAGGACCATGCGAAGACATCCATGAATTCCTTCAATAATTCTTCGAGTTATGCGCGCTCATGCTAGTCAAGGGTAGACTCTATCCTAATCTCGCACAGTTGGCTACTAGAATCGAGGTTAACAATAACAGTTTCTTCTTCATTAACTTGAACGCGGTTATGTTGTTTTTATTAACCTTATTTAGACCAGTTAACAATTGTTCATTTGCAAAATCATCATCATCAAAAGTTTGATTAGAATCTAAACAGTTAATGTAAGGCACAACGAGATACTCAAAACCTTCATTTATTTCATTGATAGGAAAAACAACATTGAGAACCTTATCAAAGGAGGTGTCGATTATATTTGAGTAAGGATAGACAACAGAAGAAGAAACGGGGTAAACATTAGGGTTAGGTGGGATTTCAACAGGTAGAACTGACGTAGCGTGCCAATTGAGGAGAGGTGTATCAGCAACTTTAATCAGGTGGGATGGATCCAGTGATGTAGTGCTTGAATGAACCATGCAAAGTGTCAGCCTCAGTGTCTGTAAGTTGAACGAATCCTCGGAGTCACTTCCCTCGGAATCTTCAGTATCTTTGATGAGCGGTTGTACATGGTGTTGGGAACTTTCGGCCCATGGGTAGTCGTGTTGGAAAAATATCTCCATTCCAGTCTTTATTTTCTTGTCTGTACGGTCATACCATGTTTCTGGAAAACTACAAAAGGGGAAGTCCTCGCCCTCTTTGATGAATCGTCTATTCAAGGAGTCACCCGGGATAGTCTGGATGCAGTCTAGTCTTCTCTTTGGTCCAGATTGGCGAATCATTCTGAGCTCTTATTCTGATGGTTGATACCCCAAACTACAAGGAGGGAAAGCCTTCTTTAGTACAATGGGTTCAAGTATCCCTTGCTGCCTTTGTCTTAGCCCCAGTCCGTGCATGAAATTCATGTTTATGAACATCTGAATCACATTGACGTTGCCATGAAGGTCGTATTCTAGACAAACCCTTTCTTTGAAATCGTCCCATGTCGGGAGTATAAGTGGCTCAACTCGGAATTCTGATAGGAGCATATCATTTGACCCATGTTGTATCTCAAGAATTGGACTGCTGGTGCTTGCACTTTGGCATTATCACCGTCGCCCAAAATGGTGATGACCCGTCCATCGACAAAGAACTTTAATTTCTGATGGAGTGAGGAAGACACACCCTTAATACTGTGGAGCCAAGGTCGTCCGAGCAATATGTTGAAACAAACTGGGATGTCAATAACTTGGAATTCAACGATAGGGTTTATAGGGCGAACCCCTATTACAAGTTTTATGGATCCCATCACCGCCCGATGAGTATTATCGTAGGCACGTGCGGAGGTTGGAGCGAGATCACTTTCCTTTAGTCCTAAGCATTTGAAGGTTCTTAGTGGGCAAACATTCAAGGCGGATCCATTATCGACAAGAGAGAGGGGTACGACCTTCCCCATAAGTTCGACGGAGATGTTGAGTGCATGATTGTGGTTTGGCTCAATTTTGGGGATTTCTTCTTCGAAAAATGATAGCATTCGGGTAGAGGTAAAGGATCTGACTAAATTTACCACTTCTTCTGGTGTGGTAGAAGGAGGAACCGTGGGTCCAGTGAGTAATTTGATCAAAGCATTTCTGTACAGCTGGGAAGACATGAAAAGCCCCCATAGAGTGATATTAGCTTGAGTTTTCTTCAGTTGATCGAGGATCTTGCTTTCCTCGAGGGTTATCTCTGGCATAGGAAGGTTCTCAACGCCCTTCTCTTTATCATTTGCTGGTAATGAGCTTGGGATCTAGTAATGCCTCCCTGATTTGGTCATGTGATTTACTGAAGAAAGGAAGAACATGAATCCTGTTTCCTCGTCAATCTTGAGTTGTTCTACCACCTTGTTTATTTCTCTGAGGAGTTATTCAAACGATATCATCCTACACATGTCGGCTACCGGGCTAGTTTTCTATGAAGCTTACTCTTCATTTGAATCTTCTAATTCTTCCCCCCATCCGGTGGCAAGAATTATGTCTTTCCATGTAAAGTCAATGCATTCCACAACTTCAATGGCTTCTTCATACAGGTCTTCCCATTCTTTGGGGATATGTAAGGGTGAAGGTACCAGCCGTCCTTGTAGCTTCAGAGTATCAAGTAACTCGGTCATACTACAAATATTATTGGTTTGCCTGAATAATTCTTCCATGATCTGGACAACATCATCTAGACTGACTTCATCGATCCGTACTACCCAATTATCTTACTCTCGAGCCTATTTTTGTGCTTCCAAGAATAGTGTACTGAACCTCTGTCAATTAATGATCATTTGTGAGGGCAATTTCAGCCCGAACTCCAAGAGTTGGTTGAACACTTTTGATAATTCCATGCTTTCATTTTTAGAACGGGTACGAACAACGATGCATGCTCTGGTAAGGAGTGACATTGCCTGATCAGCGAGGCTAGTAGGGTGTAGGAGGAAATATAGGCAAATTTAGAGAGGTTTGGGAGATTATATGGGTGTGATTTGAGTTGAGGGATCAAATTATGGGTTCATTTCTAGGAAGATGGGAGTGGGTTATTAGTAGTGTTTGGTCTAGGATTGGCTGGTGGGGCAATGGTACCCCGGTCAATTATACCTTGGATTATGTTTCGAAGGTGAAAGCATTGGTCGGTGGTATGGCCAACAGTTTGGTGAAAAGCGTAATGGGCGTCTGTCTTGAAGTTTTTTGGGAGTGGATTTGGCAATGGACGGGGATCCAAGGGTTGATAAGGTTTCGGCTTAACAAGGCTTAATAAACTTTGGAGAGGGGAGCATGGAGCTTGGTGTATTCCTTTCAGACTGGGATATGGTGGCTTTCCGGTGCCCACGAGGTGGTTGGTTGAGAGATGTTATTGATGGTTGAGACTGTAACACTAACAGACTTATCATATTTTTTGGGGGTGAACTGTCCAGACACTTTCTTTGGTTCAACTTCAATTTTTGCAAGACCCTACTCGATTTCTACTCTTGCTTCTTTGAGATCTCGAAAGTGGGGATAGTATTATCCTCCCATGGTTGCTCGGGCATGGGGTAAGAAGTTCTTCTTTGCTATGGTGACTTGTTCTTCCTCGGATCGACGATTGGTCATAGTGGCTGCTCTTTCCCTCCATCGGGCTATGAAGTTACTGACTGATTCCCCAGGGTTCTGTTTGAGCAGCTTTAAATCACGGCGGGTGACCTCAAGCTCTTCGTTGTACTTATACTACGACATGAATTCTAGGGCTACATCCTCCCAGCTACGGATTTGGGACTCCTCGAGAGACAAAAACCATCGGAGGGAGCTATCTTTCAAAGTTTTCTAAAACAATTAGGCCATCACTTCTTCAGAAGCCCCTAGGAGAGTCATAGCATGGTGATAACTACGAAGATGAACAGTCGGGGGTCCACTTCCTCCAAATTTCTCGATATTTGGCATCTTGAACTTCTCAGATAACCTTGCTTTAGAATAAGGACACTTGTGGGTGTAGTCCATGTAATTCCGAGAGATTCTAAGTTGGTCGAACTTCTTAGTTATCATCTTGAGATCTTCGTTGACCTTGTTCAATTCTTCCTCTTTTGGATCAATGGTCATAGGCAAGTTAGCCCCATGCTGGTCAAGGTTCAGCATAGGAAGCTGGGCAGGCAACGACCCATTAGCAGAAGGGTCATGTGGAGCGTGCTGATACTCTTCAGGAACCCAAATAGGATCGAGTCGACCCATAGCACGAGGGAAGAGGGTCTCGAGCTCATGGGGAACAGGAACCTAGTTTCGTAGCATCTTTCGGACCTCAGTCTGGAGGTTATCAATCTTGGACACGAGCTGGGCTAAAACTGGCGTCAGATCTGGCTGCGCAACTGGTACTTGATCTGTGTTCTCCATGGAAAGCGGATGGATACCGGACTCGAAAGAAGTAGCAGGGGAACAGACAAAACTCCGGGGTGATATGACTGAAGATCGAAGCCAATAATGAGCCAGGCCAAGGATGTGCGATCGACCTGAGAAGGCGTAAAATGGGATTTATTCTTTGAGAAAAAGGATGAAAATATTTTTGACATTTTTTTTCTTTTTGAGATTGAAAAACAAAATACTTTGAATTTTTTTATTGTAGTTATGCACTTTGAATTTTTTTATCGTTTTGCGATTACGTTTGTTTAAAAATTTTCACCGTTTCGCGATTACGTACTTTGAAAATTTTTCATCGTGCCTTCAGGCACAGGCATACCCTAATATATATATATATATATATATATATATATATATATATATATATATATATATATATATAATGAAATGATAGATGGGACAAAGCAAATGAAATGGCGTGGGGCTTTAAAAAAATTTACTACCAAAGATGTGCGTGACTACCCTAATGATATAGATCGTTGAGTTAAAGAAAATAACAAATAATAGGAGGAAGAAAGATGTTTCGTCCAACAATAAGTGTAGGTCGACTCATGATTTTCATGTGTCGAACGCAATACAGTGATATGTCATGATTGGTTATCGCCCTATGAATGTGGGTCCGCGCCAGTGGCACTAATCAATCGCGACAAGCTATGTTAGTGTGTCGCGACCGGCACATGAAAATCATTTGTCAGCGTAGAATAGCTTTTCGTCCAACTGGCTAACCACAAAAAAAAACACTGCCCTAAGACTAGGGGTGGAAAATTATCATGCGACACGACTTTTTAGCGAGTTTGAATGAAGTTTTAAAAAAACGGATGCTTAACGAGTGGACTCGCTAAACACGATAACTTAACGAATCAAATATTGGTTTATCCATATAGTGCAAATACACGATACGACTCGTTAAGGCACGACTTGAACACGATCTTAACACGACACGAACTCGATGAGACATGATATAATTTACACGAAAAGCTTAACGGGTCGAATTTGGATAGAGATAATTTTGACATAACCCGAGAGAAAACCGAGATGACAAGACTCTTTGTCATCCCTACCTAAGGAAGGTTTCCTGGTAAGCGGGGCCCGAGTCAGATTAGTTTTCGTGCGAAAATACAAATGCCCAAGCATTTGAGAGGGACCGAACGATAAAAGGAATTGATAATAACGTGTGGTCAAAGGTTTATAAAAGAAACTAATATAAAATATATAAACCAACTAGCATTGTGGTGCTCACTATTTTGTGTGCGGAGGAAATGGATAAGTCGAGGAAGAGGGGATCGAAGGGAAAAACGATTATGGGGAACCCAAAGCAGTCGCCCGAGATGCCCAATCATCTGGAGGGGTGAGTGATTCAATATCCACAAACCTTAATATATAATGATTTCTGAGTTAAATATGTAAACAAACAAATATAATTTAATCCTTGTTTAAGAGGAAACAAGTTAAATATGTAGACATATATACATTGTGTATGTTTATTGTATTAGCAGGGGAACAACACTTCCCACATAATGTATAATGTTTTGATAATGAACTAAAATAGTATCATCTCATCTAAGTTTAGTTTTTATTATATTTATTGACTATCAGGTACAAAAGTTTGGAAAGGAGATTCGTGGAGGGATGGGATAATTTCTTGGGCAATTTACAATTAGGTCCCTTAGTAGCAATTTTTAAACACTTAAGGACAATTTACTATTTGGTCCACTTGTTATACCACTAGCGTGGACTTTTACAAGAAGAGAATTAATGGACCTAAGTGTTTAAAATTTGTCGAAATTCCTTTAGTGTTTAAAATTTGTTTGTGAGGGACCCAAGAGTACTTCCCCTTAATTTCTTTGTCTTTGTTAACCGCATCAAGAAGGATGGCATCTCACGTCCATGTCCCTTTGTTAACATTGCATATTTGAAAAAATATGTCCAAGATAATGAGGACCTCTTGAAAAGCATGGAGGCTTGGCATGAACACTGTAAAAAAACGTTCCCTCTTGCTGATGACATCACTGGCTCTTCAGGATATGGCGACCAGTGCATGGGCTCCTCAGGTACGGTCGATAAGAGCATGTGCAGCTTTAAATAAAAACAGTAAACAACATATATTTCACCGCGGTGGAAAATATTTTATGACCCCCGTTGAATTATTTTTGGGATATTTGATAGTTGGTACCCATTAAATTTTTTATATTGATTTTGGCCCCAACATTTGCATTTCTTGGGATTTGACCTCCAAAATGACTTTTAGAGAATGAAAAAGTGTTGCAAAAAATTTACCAACTATTTTTTATGACATTTTTTTTGTCGCTAAAAGTCATTTTGGGGGTCAAATCCCAAGAAGTGCAAATCTTGATGCCGAAAGTCAATATCAAAGAACTAATATGGGACAACCCCCAAATAAACTGTTATTTTCCCTATTTTACTTTGGGGTTTTGTTGGCATCATTAAGTGTGTGTGTTGTGTGTGTGGGGGGGGGGGGGGGTGAGGGGGGGGGATTATAAGGCAATGTTACGTTTTTGTGTGATTTTATTTTATATACTCATCATTTTACTTTTGGGCCTGTAGGTACAGGTGACAAGTGCACGGTCCCTTTGCGCAGGAGCAAGCGCCAACACAAGGGTAAGGGAAAGGACATGGCTTGATCGTTGTTTGGTCTAATACATAAGTATTTCATTCGTAGTTTTTGGTTATGAACATATAATCGACTTGTAGTGGTGGGTGAACTATTTTTTTTTCTATTTAACGTATGAACATATTGTGCATATTTTGTTGCCATTGTCAAAGAAAGTTTAAAATGGTCTTTTATGCCCATAGTAAGTAAATAACCCTCAAAGGATATAGTTCGTTCCCTTGATAAATAAACAAGGGTGAAAGAAGAAATGAACTACATTGTTATTTCATTAATTACGTACATATAGGACACCCATTAGTTCTGCCATATTATTTTTAGTTTTATTTTAGGATATTATTATCATTCTTATGTTTATTTTTCGGATATTTTTTATTAAAATTAAAATTTTATATTTTATAAAACACGCAAATTACTTCAAGTGGATCATCGATACCCCATCCACTCTTTCACTACATGTCCCACAACCAATTAAGGATTATGGGCTCTGCTACAAATTCTTCATTTGCTATTTATACAAAAAAAAAGTTGCTGAAGCCATACCTAGGCAGTTAAAATAAGGGTAAACACCCAATTGTGAGGTTGCACACTTGTCACACTGTTCAAAACATGTCTTATAAATCATCAAGTCAAATTTCTCCTGCTCTAATTAGTTGGTATTTATGTAGCATTACTGAAACCAGTATAAACAAAGAGACTTGATATGAGTTTTTCTCTTTATGTTTTAGTTTATAAATCTTATTTTACCTTTTTATGTCCAAAAAATGAATTAGGCATCTAAGTTAAAATTACAATGACATTGGTTAATACACACACCAACATCCTATTAAATAAAACCAATAAGACACGAATGAAAGTGTGATGTATCGAATTACAACAATAAGTTATCAATTTAAGCACAATTACAGCAAAATCTTCAACTAAGTTTCTCCACGGTAAAGGCACTAGGCATCTTGGCTCAAAATTATTGATTTTGAATATTTAAATTCATGTAAAATCACACGAGTAAACCATCTCACACCCAATGCAATAAATACCGAATGTTGGGTACAAAAAACATGTCCACTTAAGACAAGAAACTATATTACATTGATGAAAGGTAATACATAAGAAATATGAAGCAAAAAAGAAACAACAGGATACAACACTAGTATGTGCGAAGATTAGCACATTATGAATCGTATGGTTACAATGATAAAATACACTATAGACTTACCCACCAAGACCAAATATCCCTTGTAGATCCTTTCTCAACCAAGTTTAATACACATTAATATAAATAACTCTTCACTCAAATTTCCTCCTTAATGCCATGGGAGTCATCTGTACAACAAAGCCCTTACAAGATGTCCCATCCAATGCATTTACAATGTATACTATCTATTGTAAACCTTGGTAAATAATTCAAATTACTCATCCCTATAATTTATATTTATCACAAAATAGGTCGTAACTGGTCAAAGGCTAAAATAATCCTAAAATAGCTTTTATTTAAAGGGACAGTAGTCTTTACAAAACGACACGTTAACTGGACCTCAACTATTGGTTTACTACAAAAAAACCTACTCCCAACATCTCCTCAATCAATAACTTAATGTTGATCAGAGTCTTAATTAGGAGTTCAACTAGGCCTTCATCAGGAACTTGGTGTGGAAACAAGTTAGCTAACCTACATTGAGAAAGGCCTTTTAATTAATATTCACCTTATCTGTTTTTTAGTTTAAGACTAAACCTGGTTGAAGCCTTGTCTCGGTAGGTACAAACACTAATGAGTTTTGAATAATCTAAGCATTAATGCCAAGATGTAAAAAAAAATGAGGACCCATCTAGGAGATTGGTTTGAGTCTTGAGAGAAGTTTCTATTAATATAATGTCCCCTTAGTCTAACCTCTCACTACTCTTATAAGGTCAATCATTTCTTGATTAATGAAAATGCAACATACAACTCCAACAAACTTACCATTATTGTTTCTTAAATAGTTTTAGAACTTAATTAATTACACTTACTTTAGTATTCAATGAACCTAGAGAGTTCCTAACATATTACTCACGGACTGATGAGATTTAAGCCTCATCAGTCCCTAATTACTACATTAATTTAATGCTATCTGCTGAGTAGAAAATTACTAGGGAAATTCCTAAAATCTCCTTTAATCCCGTGAGTGACGACACATAAAAATGAGTACTAAGGTTTAAGTTACCATACCAAGGTCTAAGGGATTTAAAACACACTTAACCCTTCGAAAATTATTTCTGAAAGGGATGGATCACATAAGGGGGCAATTGCACGTTATTGGAGGGTAGTGTGTTTGGTTTGATATCGTGGATCATGATTTGAGTTTCCCATAAAGTGGTGTGAACAGTGACATGTCTTCACAGAAAATTAGTAATGGTGGAGTGACAAGGTGAGGTTAAAAAGTATCAAAATAGAAGTTAAGAATACAGGCACTCTAGAGACAATGAGATATCATGCATGTTTAGATTCCACCGTCAATAATGGATGGGCTTTCTAGATGATGTTGATTGTTTTATGTATTGGTGGTATCTTAAAAAGATAGTAACAATTTTTAGGATGTAAAAGTGTGAGGGTCTTTTTGGCGGTCGTATAAGTAGCGGGGGTGATCTGGGTAAGGCGTAGGAAACAAATCTGATTAAGTATAGTGGACATATAGATTGTACTCGGGTTTTTCTTACCTCGTCCATGTATCGCCCTTAAGGTTGGATACAAGTGGTTCCCTAACCATGAAAGTTACTATAAATACCCTCATGTACACATGTTATTATTAAAATGGTTGGCAACCAATTGATGGAACTAGATGTTGGAGTTCATATAGGTTGGAAGAAACTAATCCAACTCATTTTGGTCCGGAAGTTTTAAGAGCCACTCTCATTAAGTGAGACTATTTAGTTTTAAAATCAATTACTTTAGGCTCTATGCTTTGTTATGAACTATAATAGTTTATGGGAATGCCTTTATACCAAACAAATTTAACGATTTTAACCATAGTTCTATGAGATGGGATAAAAAAATTGGTCACAACGTTTGAAATGGATTCTCACCCACATCAGTAAAATAAAAAAATACTAAATAAAAATTCTTAACCCGTTTGGTTTTGATCAATTATCATTATTGACCCATCACAAACATTGTTTGTGAGGGGTGAATAATGGTAATTGATCATTGATACAAATACAACAAATTATACATCAAATCCAAAAAGAATAAAACTATGACATTTTGAAATACGACCCTCACCTGCTACGTTTTGGTATTGGCCATTTGATCTTTGTGTTGACTTTTCGACCCCAAGTAACCTGAACTAACATTATGTTTTGTGGGAATATCAGCCATCTTTATTTTTTGATGTGTCGTAATTTTCACTGTAACTTAGTTTTGCTGCAAATAAGAGTATAATCATATCATCCTATTATTTCCCTTGAAAATATTAAAGATATTCAACCCAAGCCCCTGAACCTTACCAATTGATGGACCATAACAACTTGAATGTTTACTCTTCCCATCTACAAAAAAATCATTCAAGAAAGTATAAAAAAACTAATAAAAAAGACATGTTAATCAACACTCCAAAATCATCTAAAATTGTCTTAAATAGGTATCATTAGATTTCCAACTCATAGATTCAATACAGTATCTATAGTAAGATATGCAAATGGAAAATGAGTTGCTGCGCGACAAAGTTCAAAATTCTTGCAATTACCCTTAGTTCTAAGAAAAAGAAGTATCGGTGTTGAAACATTTTATAGTAACCATATTTTGGAAGTTATGTACCAACACGTAAATTGCTAGGGAATTAATGTTCTATAGTAATCCTAAGAGTATCTATCATATATATACCAATACATAATCGATTTGATTTATTCGTAGAATGCCTTATATAGATATCCAATCAATCAAAAGCATAGACAATCAAACCTATTATTTTTCAAAATCAAATTGATATCAAAGCATAAAATCTTACTATTGGTAGCCCAAAAAAATCAACTAGAAGCTAGTTATTATTAATACATTAGATTATTGTATTGATGCCTTATTCAAAAATGCTTCGGAAGCCAATGCTGAACCATTTGCTACATGATACTTTTCAATCTATACTAATGAACTGAAAGTGATCCGAGGGCTCGTGCAATTGTCCTAAAGCCTTGTATTTGAGAGATTTTGACAATCCCAGTGTGTTGATCTCCCAATTCTAAATGACACAATTTAGTACACTTTGTCACGGAATAAAACATAAGACCTAAATAATGGATCTCAAGAAATATAATTTATGGAAGCAGTCAAAAATTTAAATAAACATGAGTTGAATGAAATGATTTGACCTATGCCTATAATGGTTCAATTGTTTTTTCCACACATAATGACTTCTTCCAATTTGTTTCTCTCAACTTCAATTGACATATATTAATTTTTAGGAAGAAATGTTTATTGGGCTGCTTTTGAGCGCTATGAAGAGTGATATTTTTCTAACTTTATATAATAAGATGCAATGTGGAAGTGATTGCATTCATTGCAATCATGTCCAAACAGAGATGTTTAAGCAAATAAAATGAAATGTGTTATGTATTCTATATATAGGTAAATATTAATCCATTACTAGGAACAGAAAAAGGAAAAAAAGAACAAGTGGAGTAAAAAATGATAATGGCGTTGATTGCCTACTAAAATAACATAGACAAACGGATGTTGCACATATAGAAATTATAACATAAAAAGGTTGCACTAAACTCAGAATTTCAAAGTTGATATGAACAGAAAAATGTAACTGATTAACAGTGAAAAAAGGAAAGATAAAACTAAAATAATACATATACGCATGGAAATTCATTGATGTGTATAGGTAGACTGTGCGACCAAAGGGTATTTCCAAAATTGGACGTTGGAATAATCTTGTAATTATTGGGTTTATTAATTTAGTTATTTAGGATAGTTAGCATTAGAAATCAGATTTAGATATGATTTATTTTTTACCTAATTTATCTAGGATTATCTATTACTTATTTGATCAGATTATAACTTTTATTATTCTACTATAAATAGAGTCATTGGACACCCAATGTAAACTATATTTATTAATAAGATTTCTGGCATTGTGGATTTGGGTTAAATATTTTCTATTGCTTTCGTGTGTGTGTTCCGTTGTGTGGTGACATGTTTACGTTATTAACATCAATGATCGTCCTTAGACAACCTCCCTTTTACGTCTAACTACAAAGATTGCACCAATAAATTAAGCCCCATTATACTCTTCAACTAAATTGTTAGCCATGACAGAAACTGACTGTTAACAATGTAAAAATCGGAAAGATAAAACTAAAAAATAATGGTCATATACTTATTTATGTTGAACAAAAGGAAAGTTGATGTCCAACCTTGATGGGATGAGCATTCGCAACTAAAGAACGGGTATTGGTAACAAGAGGATTTAAACCATTTGCACTATCAAGTCAGTGAATTCTTGCAAAGATATAATTTATGGACCAGGGTTCATTGTAAGATAGCAACATGAAAATCGAACTTGTATTGTGAAGGTAATAAAAGCCTTCAACTTCAAAGATATACTATATTATTTCCCGATAAAAATGGCATCAGGAAACAAGTAAGGGAGAGGCAAAATAAACATCAATAGAACAGAGCAACCTAATCTTTACGAAATTAACCTTAGAATATAAAACGCAAGATGAAACCAACATGATCGTCCCTAGGACTATAGAAACATTTTCAGTTACTTCAGTATAAGTGAAAGGACACTATATAAATACAATTAATTAAGATTAATCCACCCTCGTAGGTAGGTACGTAGTTAGTATTAATGTGCGAAAATAACATGTTAGCCATCAAGACGGCCAGGGGCGAAACTGGGCCATGGCTGAGGGGGGCCATGGCCCCGTCCAAACTTTAGGAAAAAAATAGCCCATATATCATATATCTCTATTTTTAAACCCAGCGTAAAAAAATCGCAATCTATGTCAATGGTTGGTAAAAACAAGAAAGTCGAGTTTTTATCCACTGATTTATAGATTGATTAGGCTTGTGTTAATTCTTCCTGTATCAACTGCAACTACTGAACGTGCATTTGCGGTAATGAGTCATGTCAAATCCGAGCTTCGGAAGAAGTCGGAGAATGGTTATCTCACAATTTCTCTTATTATCTACATTGAAAAAGATATCGCGACACAGTTTAGTGCAAAATCAATCATAGATGGATTTCGCGATTTGAAAGAAAATCGTGTGCAATTCTGATACATCTCAACATGTGATTTGCTAGCATTTTGTATTATGCTCCAACAATTACTTTATAACGTCGGATCTTAGTGAGCGTGAAAAAATATGTTTTGTATATGGTGCAACTATTAAAATTTGATGGTGAATATATAAGATATTATTGGAAAAAATGCTTATGGTTAATATATTTTTAGTGCTAAAATATTGCATGAAAGTGTAAATAACACTAAAAAAAATTCATCTCGGGGGCTCCCTCCCCTGATCTGTTGATAGATTATGGTCCCCCCAACATAAATTCCCGGCTTCGCCCCTGAAGACGGTAACTCTTCGAGGAAGAATTCAATGTAGAAGGGCCTTTTATATTGCATTAGGTCCAAAATAATAAGGACACTGAACATGTGTGTTCATGAGTGATTACCATGACCATTAATGAGTAAAGGCTCATCTAACAACTTGTTGTAATGCTATAATAAAGTTTTATTTGTAGCCATAAATAATCTCCAATGATTGTGCTGTGTTTCAATTATAACAAACATCGTTCTTAGATGATTTTTTTTAATTTCTCTTAAGGAGCATAAATATCATAAATAAAGGAAAATGGTGGATGGGTAAGCCCACCACCTAGGCGTACAGAAGAAAAACCCAAAGATAAAAACAAAGAATGCATCTCTGTTCTCTTGGGCTTCCAACATAAAATGTACCATTCTAGCTTCCATATCTAGAGAGTTTCCATATTCATCCCAAATTTAATTACTGTTAGTTTATAAGTAAGGGGTATCAGTTAATAAACAACAATTCTAGATTGACTCATAATTTTCGTGTGTCGATTGTGACATGCTGACATGATATATTGCAATTAATTATTATTTTATGGATATGGGTCCGCGTCAGCGGCACTAACCAGTATCATGACCGACACATGAAAATTAGGAGTCGACATAAAAAAATGTTTTTGTTTTTTCAATCAAATTTTATTTTTTGAAATATTTGTTGTTGACATGTTTAAAACTTGTTTTTTTTTATAAAACTATTTTTTTTATTTTGATAAAAAACGTTTTTTTTATGTTTTTTAATTTCGTTAAAACTGTTCTTTTTTTTTTTTAGCTAAAAACTGTTTTTTGTTTTAAAACTAGTTTAAAAAAATTGTTTTTCATTGAAATAACTCTTTTGTTTATGCAAAAACTCTTTTTTTTAATTGTTAAAAACTCTTTTTCTTTTCTCTCTCATATGTGGACAAAGTCATATAAGAGGATCCATTTTGAAGGTTCAAATGAAGATATACCTAGTGTTTCTTTAATGAAGAAAAATAAAAGAAAATTCATGAAAGAGTCTTATAGAGCAACTCGTTAGAAAACAAATCTACTGAGATGACTATTTTTTCCCTCTCTTCATATTGCACCGAACCTTACCGAGATTATAATCCTTTTTTATTTGCATGATTTCATCGTCTTTCTCCTTGTTAATTTTGTGCACAAGCGTCCTGTATTGAGATTCAATTTGATTGTTACACCTAAAAATCTTAGAAAGGCCTTCTTCAATTGATATTTTATCTTCCCCGTGATCTTTTCAATCATTGCCTTCGCAAGTTGAAGATTGATTTTGTCTTGTTCCTGTTGAAGTTGTTCGGTATTTTTAATCTTTTCCTTTGATCCTTTAATTGGGACTTTGTACAAAGGAATTTCATCTTTATCATAATAGATCGAGAATCCGAATTTGACAAGGGTTGAACTGATGATTCAAATCTTGATGGAATAAAATTAGGGCACCATTGCCCTAAGTTTGAAATAGCTTACCTCAAAGTTTAATGAACCAAGCATCAATGCTTTCTTCAAAATGTAGAGTCGGTTAAGAGATTTAAAAGGCCCCGTGTGAAAATCAAATGTAGGGCCTCCTTATATTTACAATATTTATTTTTTTTTCAAAATAATATTACTGTATTAATAATATATTATAGAAAAAAATAGCTCAACGATGCAAAACTACAAGCAATAAAAATAATTATAAAACAAATATAATAAATTACCTTTTTAATCAATGAAATTTCGAAAAAAAAGAACAAGAGTATCTTTAAAGTCGAACAACATCTTTTATCACGTCATTTAGTGATAGTTTGTTGAAAAGGACTAATTAAAAATCATTCTTCTCGCCTTTCTACTAGAAAAATCACTAATTAAAATTTTATAATCAAGTTAATCTAACAAATTATGTTTTATAGACAACAAAGCGAGTCCATTTAATCTTTCTTTTGACATAGTTGATCGCTAGTAATTTTTTAATAGTATTCTATAAGCAATAAATGAATTTTGAAAACAATCATGTTTTATAATATACTAGCTTGATTCTTGCAATTATTGTCAGTAGATAAGGATGAGTTTGTTTTAGTCAACAACAAAAAAAAATTTACTTTACTTTGGATCGAATTAACAAAGAGAGGTCATTTTTATTATTTTGGTGAAAGTGAGAGGAGAGAATATTATATAATAAGAAAGAGATAGTTGTGTTCGTGTGTGTGTTTTGCTTTTTTGTATTACAATTGTCATTTTTGTGCCCCTTAAAATGCTCATACAATAGTTTTACTCCTGAATAGGTATGGAAAATAATTTTTTAGGGATTCATAAATAGTTATTTGAGGCCCCTCATCATACACAAAATATCTTACCCAAGCCTTATGAGGATCAATTTTAACTTTTCTGTTGTGATTGGTTGTTGACCTCTTGAAATAATAAGTATACCAATCATCCTAGATTGGAAGATTTAGATTTGTGGAATATCTTCCTGAAATGATGGTTGAGGAAGATTAAAAATGTGTGGTGAGATGTCTTCTACAACTTTCATGATTGAGGAAGAAAGATTGAGCATGTGAGGTATCACGTGATATCAAATGAGAATCATAAACCCTATTTTATAAAGTTTCCAAGTCAGATCTCCTAACCCATACAAGTGAAGAGTGATAATCTCGGGATTGGGCGATCCTGGCTACCTCGGTTGCCTTACTCTTGGATTTCCTAGGATCCCTTTTTAGATCAAAATAAAATTTCCTAAGATGACCTTTTCGAGCACAATGTGAGCAAGTAAAGACTCGACGAAAAGTAGTACCTAAGGATTGACCTTTAGAAGTGTTCCTAGGTGATTCTCTCAAAATAGTGGTTTTAACTCCGATTTAACTCCGATTGAAAATTTACTAGTCAAATATAAAAACATGTTTAATTATTAAAAACCATTATTTTTAAAATTTCATTTTTCTCCAAATTAATTAAACTCATCACTTAATTAAAATATGGGGTGTTACATACTTCCCCACTAGCAAAGGAATTTCGTCCTGGAAATTCGACAAAGCGTAAACGCGCAAAATCAAAATAAGGCTTACATATGCCTACCCGTAGAGTGCTATAATCAGGCGCCCATACACACAATCCTACCCGCACATAATTCGTCAATAAAATATGATATATATATATATAAGTATCTAATAAAGTAATTACGTACCGTGACCCTCTACTAGCTAAGTCGTGGCTCCTGCGACGCCTGCTCATCCCGAGTCGGAAGTACATAGTACCTCCTGCAACCGGTATTGGTTGGTGTTGTGGCCACTCCCTTACCATCTGATGCTACCAGTGCTACTGGTGCTCCCTGAACACCTGCTTCTATGAGAACTAGAGGCCTTAGTCCTTGATGTTCATGTACTCCTTGACCTTGTTGCCCTTGCATGACTTGACCCTGTTGGGTCTGTATCGCTTGGATTTGTTGGCCCTGCATTATTGAGCAACCGTTGGGTCAGATCCACCTCTAAAGGTGGGAGGATTGCCCTTAAGAAAGCTGGTTCTCACCCTATCCCAAGCCGAAACGGGTGTACCCTACTCCTGCCCCTATAAAGTCAACCACCTTTATTTCCCCATCTCTATACCGTCTGAAGTGGCGTCTCAAATAATAGCCGCTAACTCCTAGGAATCCAAAACAACTTGCCGCTGCCTCTCCTGAGTTGCGAGACCTGAAACGGAACTCTCTCTCATACTCCTAGCTCTCCTTGTGTTCTCCATCTAAAAAGATTGGAACAAAAAAACATCAGACTCGGAATAACTAAGAGTACAAATTATCAAAAGGAATAAAAGATAAGCAACACGGAAACTAAGACGGACTCATAACCTACGAGACCTAAGACGATGCTCTGATACCATCTGGAACATCCTACGTAATCCGACACACGGGATGGCCAACCGCCGCCGCCGAACTACACCTGGCGCTACTAAATAAATACTATTCTTAGCATGAAACAGATATGAGACATAAATAAATAAATCCATAAGATAAATAATAATCAATCCCAATGAATAATTAATGTAAAAACCATCACATGCTAAACTCCAATAATATATACTAATCTCCAAAATCTAAATTAATTTAAAATCTGGATAGTAATCCCATTTGCAATGTTTATATATGTGGTTAGTTTAAACAAATGCTCATATACCAGGTTAGTTGACCTTGAAATAGATTGTATTCGTACAATGGACTTGAAACCACAAAACTAACATAAAACCCATGAAAATAACTCAAACATGCAGGCACGGAGATAAAAGAAAGATATAGAAGAAATATTAGAATGTCCCCAAATAAACATAAAGATTCATATGAAATGATTCAGACATGAAAAACAACTCAAAAAGGTAATAAGCTATACCTAGGAGAGTGAAAAAAATGTGCAAAAAGAACAGAGTAAAACAGAGCACATATGGGAAAGATGTATACTAAATAGTCAACAATTTCAAAAACCCCCCAACTTTGAATCCCTTAAATACAATCCCAATATATACAAATATGAAATTTGAAACCCTTAAACTCCGACACATACATTAATTTTGAACCCTTGAAATATAAATCAACACAAAATAATCATTATCGTTTTCCCATAGAAATACAAAAATAGGGAATATACATAATACATGCAACACCCAACTCAATACTCTCATAAAATCACAAAATAGGGAGTGTATGTGCAATACCAAAGCCTAACAAAATATAATACCACGAAGAGAAGCCGTAGAGAGAGATAAAGGGGGCACCGTAAGAATAGGTCGTAGGAGGGCGAAGTAGGGGATGAGAGGTGGTGGAACAAGGGCCATGGGGGTTTTGGTGACAAGGGGGAGGATAATGTCTGAGAAGGGAAAGGTAGATAAAGGGTGTTTTTATTGGCCCCTCTATTATCTTTTTAGAGACCCCACTTATAAGTTATTTGAATATTAAACAATGCCATGTGAAAAAGACCTTGCTATCCCATGTTTAACACCCCGATTCAATTTGAACATAGTATGCCATACAGACAGTAGAAAGGTAGTTAAGATAAAACAAAGTGATCAAAACTCAAGAATTAGGGGTGGAAATTCGGGTTAACGGATCGTGTTTAGAGCGGACACGATACGACACGATAAGGTTTTTTCAGACACGAACACGACATGACACGAATTCGTGTTTTTTTAGCTGACACGAATACGATCCGAATAAAAAATAACACAGCACGACACAACATGAATATCAGAATTTCATAAATTTCACGCCTAAAAAATTCGATAACAGGACACGACTCATAATTAAGACACGAACACGATACGACACGACTTCGTGTAAAAAAAACACGACACGAACACGAAACATCGTGTCAATTTCTGATCAATTTCGTGTCGTTTCTAAAATTGTCACCCCTACCTAGAATGGAGGCGGACAAATTGAGGGGAGAGAGAGAAAGATAATAAGGCTTGGTAAGTATATGAGCATTTGGTTTGGTGGAGATAAACACCAAAAAGGGAGAGGTTGTCCCCATACCTCTCTCATCTTCCTCCACACCCTTTGAATGATAAATGACATTTATGCCCATATGTTCACTCCTCTCATCTCCCCCCCCCCCCCCCACTCTTTGGGTGACAAATGACATTTGTGTCCTTATATTTATATAATTTAAATGTTCAATTTTTTCACCTCCAATTAAAACAAATATATTTAATAAAAACAAATAATTATATTTTAAATAAAAAAACGGTTTTTTTTATTTAAAAAAAACTGCTTATAAAACGTAAAATCTTATATATTTTTTTATTATTAAAAAACTGTTTACAAAACGTATAATTTGTTTTCTTAAAAAATTGTTTTCTTATAAAAGTGTTTTTTTTACAAATTTTATTTTTGGTTAAAAATTGTTTTGTTTGTACAATTTTAAAAATAAAATGGCTATGTCTAGAATTTTTTGTACACTTTTAAAAATAAAATGTCATTTGTCACCCAAAAAGTGTGGGGGGAGATGAGAGGGGTGTGGGGATAGCCCCTCCCCACCAAAAATTAATAAAATGGCTATATCACGAATTTTTTCTTGTTTTGTTTATAAAATTTGGCTTCTTGTTAAAAATCTAAATTAATTTTAATTCATTATATGGGCTATGATACTTATTCGGATCTTTTCTTTTGAAGTGTTCTTATATTGATTTAACTCAGGAGTGGTTTAGGTGTTTAACATAATATTTAAATCACTGATAGTTGTTCACCAATTATGAATGGTAAAGCATCAAAGCTCAATTTGTGTGCAACTATTTCTGCTAGACAACTATTCTTTCTTCTTTAAAGACATTTTTTACAAAATTAGGAACAAGAGGGATGAGGTTTTGATGGAATATTGTTGTGTTGTCAGATAAGAGAGATGGAGAATGAGGTTTTATGATTTTTTACATAAATATTCATATACACCCAAGCGGTGGGGTATGTTAAATGATAGAAGGCCCATTTGTCTAAGGATAATTATATTGCGGGTTATTAAGAGAAAAATGGGGTGGGGATAAAAACACTCATAGATAAAAGAAATCGCATTTTGGTGTATGTTTAGTCTTCTGTTTGAATTAAAATACAAGAGTGGGAATTAATTATTGACCTGATGCTCCTTATGGTTCATTTAGGGTTCTAGGTTTGGAAAGGAAATTTATGATTCCTGGACTTTAGAATTCCCCTCGTCTAGAATTGCAATGTTTGGTTGAAAATTTGAGGGGAATTTAGAAATCCTGAAATTTAGAATTCTCACAAAATTGGAATTTTTCTTTCCCCTCTAAAATGGGGGGAATCCTATGTTCCCCGGCATTATAACTTTACTTTTGTAGTGAGATAAAAATACCATCTCACATAAACTCTCACACATACACTCTCACACACACACGCACTATCTCTCTCTCTCTCTCTCTCTCTCACACACACACACACACACACACACACAAATCTCTCAACTTATAAATTTTTGACACTTAGCCATATAATATAATCGAAAATGGATATTGAGGCGAAAGTTAATATGCTTAACGAATGAATGTAAAGATTTTAACCCGGTGAGATTTTTCGTGCCATTCATCATTTTTGAGAAATTTAAATCAATCGGAGTTAGAATAACTCAAACTTTCCTTCAGCGATTAAAATCGTCGATGATCTCAAATTCTTTGTTTTGTTCGATCACTGAAAACTGAAAGTCAAAATGTGAATCGTACACACTAAATTCCTTAGTAAGTTGACTTGAGACACAAAATTGACTAAATAGAACTTGAGAAATGATATTAGGCCATCGTTTGAAAAAAAAAGGAGCTTAAACAGACCTTGATATATTATACCGTTGCAAGCCCATTCGTGCCAAAATGAAAACGAGCCTTTTATTGAAAGCCCAAAAACCCATACCCATTTTTCTGAGAATTTAAGGGTAAAAATATGGTAAAAGGCCAAAAGAAGAATGTTTGCTAGAGTAATATGTGAAGAGAAAAGAAAGAAGAAAAGGGAAGATAGAAAGAATGCGAAAATGAAAGAAAAAAAATGAAGAAAAAGAAAATGGAGGTTGGAAGAAAAAGTGCCAAAAAGTCAAAATACCGAAAAATCTCTATATTCTCAGAAATTTTTGAACTCCAAAGCCATTCTTTCTAGCTAAAATCCGAGCCTACAATACAACCAAAATAAAGTCTAAATTAATCTCAAGTGAAGTTAGTTATAGTGTGGAGAGGAGATGAATATGATATTTTAGTGTGATTCAAGTTTTTAAATGTAATCGATCTTCCATTCGTGAGATCATAATCATCCATTATAAAATGTCCGTTTTTCATGATGTATATGTGAAATTTGCTCATTTAATTTACTCTTTTATTCACATATACCGAGAGAAATTACCCAATTCCGAGTGTTCGTTTGTGAGCGCATCCCGTGAGATCTTGAATCAAGACGAACTTTCGTGTAAGAAACTTAACGATCAAATCTTTTGAATTGGACGGTTATATTGGCTATGCACACACGCACAATAAGTTGAGATTGAAAAGTGAATTTTGACTATATTTATGAAATTTGCATTTAAGACTTGGTTATATTACCTTTGTGTCTTTTGAATATAGAGTCAAGTCTTTGAATTTTGTGGGTATATTCACTGCAAACCCTCACGAGACAAAACTCGTCCACTAGGGCAACCTAGGGGTTTAACGGCTTGTTGCACATGCTAAGTGCAACCGTGATTCCTACGAAAGTGAGTTAGATTTTAATTTTTGCTCGAGGACTAGCAAAGTTTAGGTTTGGGGATATTTGATGAGTGCATTATTTTGTATTATTTACACCCAAATCTAGGACTTGTTAACCCCGTTGCATTGTAAATAAAGAGCTTTTATAGCCATTTTTGCTATTTTAAAGAAAAATATAAATTTTAGAATAAATGGGGTTAATAAATGCAATTATGAGGACTTCACAACCTTAAATACGCGTTGCTAATATCTTGTACAAGGTTGTTTTTTAGTATTGACAGGTTTAGAATGCAAGCGGCGATTACGTGACTCAATTCGAGCATAAAACGGACACCCACGCAACTTCAGGGGTAAAATTGTAAATTCAAAAGATTTATTTTCGACTCGGAAAAAACATGAAAAATTGAAGACCTTGAATCAAGGGACACCTGGGTTCAAATGGCGGATCAATCGGAGTTGAAATGAAAAAGTTATGGCCGTGTAAAGTTCGGATTCGGAAGAAAGTCAAAGTTAAAGCCCCGAGTCAACACCCAAAGTCAACCCCATGACCCGAACACTTCTCAAATATTATTGTTACCGAAATGAGGATCACGTCGGTTCTTACGGTTCGTCAATCGGAGGTCGTATGAAGAAGATATTGAGTTTGGGGTTTTGTTTGTAATTTTGAAAAGTTGGTCAGATAATGGGGTTAAATATATTTCGCGCGGTTTACTTAATGAAGATGAGGTTGGTTCAGCTGGTTAGGGGCGTGTTTTGCCCAAGGGAGGTCAGGAGTTCGATTCCTGCTGCTTGTTAGAAATATTTTTGGACGAAAATCCTTTTCTTCAGCGAGTCAACTCGCCAACCCACCGAGCCAACTCGGCAGAGCCTTTCTCCACCCCTTTTCCTCTTTATCTGCCGAAACGCACCTCAATTTGGCAGATTTTTTCTTCCTTGAGCATTGCACCTACTACCCTATGTGTCCCTATTTTCACTTTCCACCCCGCTACCATTCTTTCTTTAATAATTTCTTTATAAATAATTCTTTTTAAATCATTTTTTATTCATTTTTTTTCTATTCTTCTTCTAAAAAAAATCCCCACCAGATTTTCTCCATTAAATACATCCACCCACCATCCACCTACCTTATTTTCTACCCATGTTTATTTTTTTTATTTTAATAAATATTGTAAATTTCCAAAAATACCCTAAACTTCATTGTCTTCCTATAAAAGGGAGGGGGAAGACACACATTTGGGGGGGAGTGAATTTGGAGAGAAAAAAAAGTTAGAAGAGGAGAGAGACACATTTGGGAAGATATAATTGTGTAAGGGCTCAAAGTCTTGGACTCGAAATTTTGTAAGTTGATTATAATTAATAAAAATGATCATTTCATCTTGCGATATTCGTGTTCCATTTATATGATGTGTAAGTAATTTTATTTCTAGGACTAGGTGAAATTTATCGTGATTAATTAATTTGTGCATTTTAATTTAATTCAGTATTTATTCCCCACATGTATTAATTGATAATAAAAATTCGGTATTCATTTAAAACGACACGAGAGTCTGTTTTAAACCTCCGGAATGATTTGATAAATCATATTTTGAGTATTTGGAGTTGTAATTTTTGATGGGCTATACTTGCATTAAGTTGTTTTGATATCTCATGCTTAAATACATATTCAAACTTGAAATTTGATATTTTCGAGGGAATAGGGATTTAAGGTGTCTAATTTAAGAGACATAAAAATATTTTGAGAACGTGTAATGTTTTATTTTCCGAAATACAAGCGACGAGAGTCGGTATATTTTGAGTTGTAAAGTTGAGAAAGTACGGAATTAACTTGGCATACAACTTTAATTAAAATCGATAGATGGATCCGACGTCCTAGTTTTCTCCCATATTTGATATTATCACTTGTTCATTTGTAGTCATTTATATATTTTGCTCTTGTTTTAATTCAAACTCATCCATATTTATACACTCATTGTCTAGTTGGAAGATCGGTATTTTATGAATTGACGAAATCTCTGTGGGTTCGATCCGTACTTACACCCGCTATATTTCAATAGCCCGTGCACTTGCGGTATTTTATAAAATTGACAACAACTCCAGTATATACCAAGTATACATACCACGTACACATACCAATTTTTTTAAAATAGTAAAAAATTATTTTTCGGCTTAATTGTTTTATATGTCGTTTAAACATTACAAAGGACCCATATAAAAAACATCAGCTCAAAATAAGATATTTTCTATTTTAAAAAAATCGGTCAAACTTTCGCAACTTTTAAAACACTTTAAAAGATACAAAATTATAATCGATTTTTTTAAAATAGCAAAAAAACTTATTTTGAGCTGCTTTTTTTTATATATGGATGCCTTTTAATGTTTAAATACCATACGAAAAACTCAACTCATTTTTTTTAATATTTATAAAAAAATGGTTTGTGCTAGCAAATATATGTGACACCCCGCCTATTTAAATACCGGGTGATCAGTCTTTCATAAAAATAAAACGGGAATCTCATTTGGTTCATTCTTAGCATCATTGTCGAAAATTATTTAAATTACTAACCACCTACATTTTAAATAAAATGGTGCCCAATTTTATCTTTCATTAAACCACAACATGTGGAAATAAATACAATCACTAAACCATCCACGCAATAATAATATAAATCCATAACAAGATAAATACTGAATAAAATAATATTGAATAAACCATCGGTCCCCAATACAAAAGTTTAACTAAATATCTAATAAAATAAACTGAGTCCACAAATATAAAGTCTGATAAACTAAATAAAAAGAACTAGCTGAAGGGGCGACATGCCCAAATGGAATAACAGAATTGCATCCTACTCTAAGAATGAAGTGACTGATGTGTCTAATTCAAATCCTGAAAGTATCCACAAATGTTGCAGCTATGCATCCCTAGAACAGAGTATTAAGCTTGGTCTCCCTGTGGCTAGACACCTAAAGGTTTTGAAAATATTTTGCAAACGGGTAAGAGCCCAAAGTTTTTTGAAAACGTTTAGGAAGTATTTATCTCAGTTTAAAAGCAGTAATTAATTACACATGTTAGTTTAACGCACACTCCCTTGAGTTCCTCACCTCTCAACTAACGTGCAAACCTAATGTCATCTACCTAGCTATGATATGATTGGTTCACACACATTGCAATGGTCCATATTGAGGTGCTCGTGCCTCTTTTCTGGTCATTTAGTTGATTTTGTAAAATTTCACCCCCCAAAGCCTCATTTTAAACATGGGAATTAAGTAAACGTGTCATTTTGATAAACCAAGGGTCCAATAAGGACAAGGTCAGTTCACATATTACAATGGTTCATATTAAGGTTCTCTTGCCTCTTTTCAGGCCATTTCATTGGTGTTGTAAAATATCACCCCCAAAGCCTTATTTTTAACCTTAAAATTCATTATATGTGTAACTTTGATAAACTGAGGGTCTGATGAATACACGATCGATTCAAACAAGTTACAATGGTTCAAATTAAGGTAGTCGCGCCTCTTTTCGGGCCACTTGGTTGCTGTTATAATATTTCACTCCCCAAATCTCATTTTTAACCTTAAATTGTGTTTATTTGTCATATTGATTGGCCAAGGGTCCGATAAGGACAAGATCTGTTCACACACATTGAAAAGGCCCATATTGAGGTGCTCGTCCCTCTTTTTGGGTCATTTGGTTTCTTTTTTGAAATTTCACCCCTCAAAACCACATTTTTAACCTTAAAATTGAGTATACTTATCATTTTCATAAAGTAAGGATCCGATAAGGACACGGTTGATTCTCACACTTTGCATTTGTTCATATTGAGGTGTTCATGCCTCTTTTCGAGCCATTTTTTTGTTGCTTCAAAATTTCACCCCAACCTTTTTTTAACCTTAAAATTGCATTTAATTGTCATTCTGATATACCGAGAAGCCTATAGGGACACGCTCGGTTCACACTCATTGACATGGTCTATATTTAGGTTGTCAAACCTATTTTCGATCCATTTGGTTGTTATTTTCAAATCAGACCCCCAAAGCCCATTTTTAACCTTAAATTGGGTATAATTTTCATTTTGATAAATCAAGGATCCCATAATGACATGGTCAGTTCACACACATTGCAATGGTCCATATTGAGGTGATCGTACCTATTTTCGGGTCGTTTAGTTGATTTTGTAAAATTCCACCCATAAAAGACTAATTTTTAACCTTCAAATTGAGTATACGTGTTACTTTAAGAAACCGAGGACCCGATAAGGATATGGACGATTCACACTTGTTGGAATAGTTCATATTAAGGTGCCTCTTTTTGAGCCATTTCGTTTCTCGTGTAAGATTTTGCCCCCCCTAAAGCCACGTTTTAACATTAAAATTCATTATACGTGTCATTTTTATAAACATAGGGTTCGATTATATGCTCAAAGTACACCTTCCTACTCAGAGACACTAACCTCGGCCTGAAACACAGCTGAGGTGGCAGAAGCTCATAATAACCGTTAGTAATATCGTCTCTCATAGGGTTGACCCTGACAGACGTTGCATCTACCTCACACATCAAACTCGACTGGGCATCATCCGAGGTCAGCAAGGCTTGTACCTGGGTTCAAGCATCCATCAACAACAACATCGGCCCCGACCGATGTTACATTTTATCAGCCAGCCAACAAAGCCTCATGGGCTTCATCATCATGACATGCGTCGGCCCAGGCCGACGTTACATCTACGTCGGCCAGTCGACTTGGCCGAGGTCCACATGAATATTGACCTCGGACAAAGGAACATTCAGACTTCACCAACCTCGTACTCATCCAGGCCGAGGTTGGCACCAATATAAGAGAGCCGAGCATTTACAAGTATGTATGGCTTGGAACACGTGGACAAATCTGTTATAACTAAATCATTCCCTCCACGTCAGGGAATATTGAGCTCATCATTGTTTAGTTAAGATCAGCCAGGTGTCATCCTTACACTGGTTTGATCTTCATGCACATGCTCATCGCATGCTTGAGGGGGGGGGGTACATTACACCCCCTAAGAACTATATATAGAGGTCATCCTCTACCTTATAAAGGGATCCGATATTACAACCCTAGCTGAAACTCTGTCATTTTACACAGTTGAGAGAGAAAGCTTAAGAGATTGTATCCATGGCCATTAGTGCCTTATTTCAGTGATATTACTCACACACTCACAGTGGACGTAGGCCAGATTGGCTGAACCACTTATATATTGGCGTTCATCCTCTTCTCTTCTCCTCACCTCAATCTCTTATATATATATATATATATATATATATATATTATACTCCCGTGCTGCCATTGTTATAACTGGTTTGAGCTTGTAAACACTTTATCTAGTGGTGCTATTTCCAGCATCATCATTTTGGCACCGTCTCTGGGAACGAGAAGCTATCTCTTCCTTTTTTGCTGCTTAAACTCACCGAAGACTTTGGTGGTGAACAAGGCCTCACCCCTTGCGTGGAGTTGTTTCACCATGGAAAGAGGTCCTTTAAGGTATCAAGCTCTCTAATATTTTCATTACAAGCTCTAGTCATAAACATATGGCATCAAATTTACCACCACCTCCACCACTATTTGGTGCTGGACTACCTAGTTCCAGTCAGGCACCAACCCAGTCCGAGATGGCTGAGGTGGAAGCAGCCTTGAGTTCCTTAGCTGCAACACAACAAGCAATGAAGGAGCAATTTGCACAGCTCAGTCAAAATATGATGAGGACACCTGGGGTCTCACCGGAGATGATTACTCCGACAGCTGTTCAACCCCATCCTAAAGCCAGGGGACCACCCCAGGCATCATGAAAAGACCAACCTACCCCTCAACGGAGGAGGGATGTTGCTGACCCTAGGCATTTATGTCTGGTGAGGCAAGGAAACCCTTGCCCTGAGGATAGGCATGATGATATGGAGGCAGAAGATGCTCTAGAGGACTTCTGGGAGCCGTATGAGGTTTCGAACAACACTATACATCCTATCCAATAGAGCCGAGGTTATGGGGGAAGAAGAGATGGTGGTGCCAAATAAAGAGGATCAGTTTTTGATTGCTTGAGTAGAGGGCCGGCCTTTGAAAAGCTCGGCCTAGTTAATGACCTAAGACAGAGGTTATCCAGGTCATGAAGTGTAGCAGGCTCACAAAGGGAAGAGGGGGAACATCGACCTCATCAGGGTCGACCCCATCATGGCCAACCCCATCAAGGCCGAGAAAGGGATCAAGAGGAGGTAAATAGACGATGTTGTGCAGCGACTGGGGAACCCTCAGTCCACCCCTTGGAGGTGGCTAGGGATAGCCCTGTCCAGGCCGACATTGCAAAGCCATGGAATGACTCCATTTAATATCTTGAAGAGAAGATAGGTAACCTCATCAAATGCCGAGACCCACTACAAAGAGGGTTATCAGAGGGCTCTCCTTTTGTGTCAAGAATTGTGAACTTCCTAACTCCTGCCAAATTCAAACCACCTATGGTATCTCCCAAGTATGATGGAAGCACCAACCTTGTGCATAATATTGAGATGTACCAGTCTGCAGCAGACATTTATTCAATCCCAGATGAGATGAGGTGCCGAGCCTTCTCAAGCACTTTAACGGGAGCTGCACATATTTGGTTCACTTCTCTTTCGAAGAACTCTGTTGAGAAATTTAAGGGCTTGGATGAACGATTTATTCACAACTTCTATTTTGGGGTAAGACCTCAAAAGAAGACCACTCATCTGCTGTACGTCAAGTAGGGAAAGAATGAGAGCCTAAGAGACTACATAACAAGGTTTAGTAAGGAGAAGCTAGAGGTGGAAGATTATGAAGAGAATATAGCTATGACATCCCTTATAGGGGGACTTTAGAAGGGGAAATTACTATAAAAGCTTGCTAAAGACCATCCCAAGTCCATGGCCGAGCTGTTAGCAACAGCTGGTAGGGTCATGAATGCTGAAAAAGCTATGGCTGCAAAATATGAGGATGAAAATGAAAGCAGCAGTGGGAAATTCTAGAGAAAGAAGGATGGAAAGAACAGGGCTGCAGACGACAAGTTTGCACATTACACTCCTCTAACGGTGAGCTGTGAGCACATCCTCAATGAGATAAAAAATGGAAGGTCCCTAAGATGGCCAGAGAAGCTGAAGGGTCCTCCATATAAGAGGAACAAGAACCTATGGTGTGAGTTCCACCAAGATCACGGCCATGTGACCGATAAATGTTTTGCCTTGAAGGATGAGATTGAGAAGATATTAAAGTCTGGGAAGCTCAGAAGGTACGTGGATGGAAGATATTCCAAGAGGGGAAGAGATGACCCTAATAAGAAGCAAAATGACAGATGTCGGGAAGACGCCCCTGCCAAAAGAGCATAGGATTCTGATAATGGTGATGATGATCCAGACCTCCTACCAAATGATGACAATGTCTCGGTGAAGAGGGTTGGTATGATCTCATTCGGGCTGAATACTATCTGTGGAGGTTTGGCAGAAGGAGGTTCATAGGTCACGAATCGCAAGGCTCACGTGGCAGAGGCCATATCAGTAACCAAAGCCGAGGTCATGAACTTAGCATCTACAGAGGTGAAACATGAGAAGAGAAAAAAGGTGGATATGGATAGCCTCATAGTTGGCTTTTCAAGACTCGATTTCAAAGGTATCCTAGCTCCACACGATGACCCTCTGGTAATTACAATAAGGGTACATGGGTGTGAAGTTCAGAGAATCCTCGTTGATGGCGAAAGCTCCACGGATGTTATGTTCTGGCTCTGCTTCAAGAGCCTAGACCTCAGCAGAGCTAGGCTTGTACTCTATCATCATCCGTTGATTGGATTCAGCGGTAAAAAGGTCCATTCATTGGGAATGTATGAGATGGATGTACGAATGGGAGACGAGTGGCCTAAGAGGTTGACTAAAAAATCAATTTTTTCATGATGGATGAAAACGTCTTCTCGGCCTACAACCTCATCATCAAACGAGTGGCCCTTAAGGAATTTGAGGCCATGCCTTCAACGGTCCATCAAATGCTAAAATTCCCGATCCCCTATGGGGTAGGGGAAGTGCAGGGTGACCAAACATCGGCACGCGAATGCTACTTCAACTCCGCGAAAGAGAGAGAGGCTCATAAGAGGGTAATAACAACGTATAACATTGATACACTTGATCTTAGGGATGAAACAAAACTCAAGAAGAGAGAGGCAGTGGAAGAGGTAGAATCCATCGTCCTCAATGAGGACGAGAAAAAAAAAACTATCCAAATCGGCAAAGCCCTAAGACACGAGATCAAGGAAGAGCTGATGAGGCTTTTAAAGAAGAGACAAAGTATTTTTGCTTGGAGCCATGCAGATATGCCGGGCATTGACCCTGAGATTATATGTCATAAACTCAATATGGAAGATGATGCCAAGCTAATCAAGCAAAGAAGAAGAGTTTACTCCAGGGAAAAGTATGAGGTCATCAGGGAAGAAGTCAGAAAGCTGGAAGAGGCCAAGTTCATCAGAGAGGTCATATACCCTGAGTGGTTATCTAACGCCGTCATTGTGCCAAAAGCTACCTGGAAATGGAGGATGTGCGTAGAATTCACTGATTTGAACAAGTCTTGCCTAAAAGATAACTTCTCCTTGCCTCGAATTGATTAGATGGTAGATGCCACAGCAGGACATGAAGTTATGAGCTTAATGAATGCGTACTCGGGGTATAATCAGATCTTCATGGATGCTAAAGACTCAGAGAAGACAACGTTCATCACAGACAAGGGGACCTATTGCTACAAGGTCATGCCCTTTGATCTGAAGAACGGAAGGGCAACTTATTAGCATCTTGTAAATAAGATGTTTGAAGATCAGATTTGCAAGACCATAGAGGCATATGTAGATGAAATATTAACGAAGAGCTTGAAGGCTGACACTCACTTGGCCGACCTGGAAAGAAATTTTGACGCCATGGATTTATACAGGACGAAGCTCAACCCCGCCAAGTGCATCTTCGAGGTAGGAGTAGGAAAGTTTCTTGGATTCATCGTCAATCAAAGGGGAATACAAGATAACCCCGATAAGATCAAGACCCTGCTTGAATTGAAGACATCAAGAACTATCAAAGACGTTCAGAGGCTAACCGGAAGAGTTACTGCACTTAACAAATTTGTCTCGAGAGTGACAGACAAGTGTCTTCCTTTTTTCAAGGTTCTTAGAAAGGCCTTCAAATGGGACGAGGAATGTGACAAAGCTTTTAAAGAGCTCAAGTCCTACCTGAGATGCCCTTTACTCTTATCTCGGCCTATTTTGGGGGAGAAGTTATATGTTTATTTAGCTGTCTCAGAATCTGCCATTAGTTCTGCCGTAGTAAGATAAGACGATGGAGTACAGAGGCCGGTATACTTTAATAGTAAATCTCTTCAAGGGTCTGAACAGAACTTCCCTCGAATGGAAAAGTTAGCCTATGCCCTGATACACGCTTCCAGGAAGATGAAGCCATACTTGCAAGACCACTCTATGGTTGTCCTCACTGATTCCCCATTAAGATAGGTCCTCCACAAGCCTCAGAAGTCCGGCAGGTTGATGACCTGGGCCATCGAGTTGGGGGAGTATGACATTGTTTATCAAACCAGAGTTTCCATCAAAGGGCAGGCTCTCGAAAACTTTATAGCAGAATTTACCTAGGAAGAGGTTGAGATTGAGAATAGCCAAGAGATTGCAGACGAATCAGACAGTCACGTCTTTCGTGGTCCAGACGAGGTGGGGTCAAGCAAGTCCGAAAAAACTATAGCTGAGAATGAGGAAGACAGGTACCTCTTCAGGCAAGGGATTATATCGAAAGGGAAATTCTCTCCCAATAAAGATGTTTAGAACCTCTTCGTTGATGGGTCTTCTTGTGAAGACGAAAGCGGAGGGGGGCTGATAGTGTCAGCACCAGATGGTACCGATATTGAATATGCATTGTGGTTCAACTTCAAAGCTTTGAACAACGAGTCAAAATATGAGGCCTTGATAGCAGGCCTCTCCTTGGCAAAATCTCTTAGTGTTGGCCAACTCCTAGTCCACAGTGACTCAAGGCTGGTCGTCAACCAAATCCTGAATGTCTACGAGGCCAAAGATGAAAGGATGGCCAGATACTTGAAGAGGGTGAGAATAATGCTAGAAAGTTTCAGAGAAGTGAAGATAAAGAGGATACCCCGGCTAGACAACAATCGAGCAGATGCACTAGCAAGATTGGCCTAAAAAATAAGGACAGACATTAGAAGAACAGTACCAGGCGAGATCCTGCTCAAATAGACTATTGAAAATGAAGAGGTTACTAGGCCTTGCCTCAATTTAAATTTAGGGACCTCATGGATGGACCTTCTTATCAGATACATCAAACAGGGAGAGCTGCCAAAATCAAATTTGGAATGGAGAAAGCTGAGGTAGAGGGCTACGAAGTTCTCAATTATAGGAGACGTCCTATATAAAGAAGGTTTCCTACTCCCTCTCCTCAGATGTTTCCACCGCTCAGAGGTTCCACACATCCTGCAAGATGTACATGAGGGATCTTGTTCTAGTCACATAGGTGGAAGTCCTTCAGTTAAGAGGATAATTACTCAGGGATACTGGTGGCTGGCATTAGCCAAAGATGCTCCTACCTATGTGAAGAAGTGTGATAAGTGCTAGAGGTTCTCCACTATTCCTCATCAACCTCATCAACCTATAACGTCAATCAGTTCTCCTTAGCCATTTGCAATATGGGGAATTGATTTAGTAGGACCATTGTCGAGAGTTGCCAACAACTATCAATTTTTGATAGTTGCAATTGATTACTTCTCCAAGTGGGTAGAGGCTGAGCCAATGATCACTATCACCGAGCAGAAGACCTTTCAGTTTATCTGGAAGAACATCATATGCAGGTACGATCTACCAAACACCCTCATCTCAGATAACATAATGCAGTTCAAGAATGCTTTCTTAGAGAAACACTATGAAAGAGTAGGCATCAAGCAATTCTTCTCTTCCCTTGGCCTACCCCAGGAAAATCAGACGGAGGTTACGAACCGAACAATCCTTGATGGGATTAAGAAGAGTTTGGAAGATGCCAAAGTGAGATGGACAGAAGAGGTGTATGCAGTATTATGGGCCTATAACACGACAACAAGGACATTAACGAAAGAGACCCCATTTATGTTGTCCCATGGATCAGAAGCCGTCATACCTATAGAGGTAGGACTCCCCACTCACAGAGTTCAGACCTATGACCCTGAGAAGAATGGGGAAGAGAGAAGACTTGATCTAGATTTGATCGAAGAAAGAAGAGAAGACGCATAGGTTAGACAGGCAACCTACCAGCAGAGAACTGCAAGGTTCTACAACCAAAGGGTGAAATTAAGACCTATAGCTATGGGATACCTAGTCCTAAAGAAGACATTGCAGAGGGCAAATAAGCGCCACCCAAACTGGCATGGTCCTTACAAAGTAGTCGATGAGGTTGTGCTCGGTACCTACCGGCTAGAAAATCTCGAAGGGAAACCTTTCTCCAATCCTTGGAACGCTGACCACTTGAAGAAATATTACATATGACGTTGCCGCCATTTCTTTGCAATACATGTATCATTTTATGAAGAGGATATTAATGAAAAGATCAGTTCTTGCGTCAATACTCTGTTGCATTATGCTGAAACATCATTAATTTGGTGAAAGGTATGAGGTAAATATCATATTATGATGACCTCAGACCTTAAACATAATTAATTTGGTGAAAGGTATGAGGAGAAACATCATAATTTAATGACCTCAGACCTTAAACATCACTAGTTTGGTAAAAATTATGGGATGAACATCATTATATGGTGACCTCGGACCTTAAACATCATTAATTTGGTAAAAATTATGAGGGTATGATGATCTCAGACCTTAAACATCATTAATTTTGTGAAAATTATGAGGTGAAACATCATTATATGGTGACCTCGGACCTTAAACATCATTAATTTGGTAAAAATTATGAGGGTAAACATCATATTATGATGACCTCATACCTTAAACATCTAAGATCTTAAACATCATTAATTTTGTGACAAATTATGAGCGTAAACATCATATTATGATGGCCTCAGACCTTAAACATCATTAATTTGGTGGCAGATTATGAGGCGAAACATCATTATATGGTGACCTCAAACGTTAAACATCATTAATTTGGTAAAAATTATGAGGGTAAACATCATATTATGATGACCTCAGACCTTAAACATCATTAATTAAACATCATTAATTTGGTGGTATATTATGAGGTGAAACATCATTATATGGTGACCTCAGACCTTAAACATCATTAATTTGGTGAAAATTATGAGGGGTAAACATCATATTATGATGACCTCAAACCTTAAAAATAATTAATTTAGTGGCAGATTATGAGGTGTAACATCATTATATGGTGACCTCATACCTTAAACATCATTAATTTGGTAAAAATTATGAGGGTAAACATCATATTATGATAACCTCAGACCTTAAACATCATTAATTTGGTGGTAGATTATGAGGTGAAACATCATTATATGGTGACCTCAGACCTTAAACATCATTAATTTAGTAAAAATTATGAGGGTAAACATCATATTAAGATGATCTCAGACCTTAAACATGATTAATTTGGTGAAAATTATGAGGTGAAACATCATTATATGGTGACTTCAGACCTTAAACATCATTAATTTGGTGAATATTATGATGACCTCAGACCTTAAACATCATTAATTTGGTTAAAATTATGAGATAAACATTATATTATGGTGACCTCAGACCTTAAACATCATTAATTTGGTGAAAATTACGAGATAAACATCATATCATGGTGATCTCAGACCTTAAGGCAACATTCATTGAAAGAAGTAATATAACTTGAAGAAGGTGGTATTACATTAAGCCGTCAGAGTTACAAATCAAAGGTACTAAAGTGCTATCAGAGTTCGCAAAAGTTAGGTACAGATGAAAAGAAACAAAGAAGCAAAAATTATAACTTAAAGCTTTACATAATCAGGTCTGAGTATCTGCAGCCGCAGTGGTGTCCTCTGGGCCGACGTTAGTCACCTCGACTCCATCATCTTGAGGATTAACATCTTCAGTCTCAGTGGCTTCCAAGGGAGTAGTCTCTGCAGGAGTAGAACCATCCTCCTCAACCTCTTGCAAGGCCTAAGCAAAACGGGGGTCACCAAAGCCTAGACCAACAAAGTCTGAGGCGATTAAACTCCCTGACTCCTATTCCTTAGAAGCTGCCCATTTGCCAGTTGTTTTAACACCTCTTTCAAGGTATTCAAAGCCAAAGCTGATGAACTCATTAGAGACCTTATAGTCTGTAAGGATCTTCTCTGAGGCATCCTCTAGTGAGGCTTTGACTGCATCATCCACTTTGGTCTTCAGGGCATCATCTTTGGCCTTTAGGGCTATTGCATGGTCCTTCTTAAGGTTGATAATGTACCTATCCCTCTTCTTAACTAGCTTATCAACCTCCTTCAGCTCTTCCTTCATACGGTCAACCTCTGCATTCAATTAGGCTTGGACCTTCAGATCTTCTTTTCCCTTCTCTATATCTTCTGCAGGTTCCAATCGACAAAGTGATGCATGGACAAAATACCCTGTAACGATAGATTAGATGTATGAGTTTTAAATTGTAACCTACAACATAGTCGAGGTTAGACTTAGGAAAATAAAATGAATAGAAATTAGTACCTAAATTGATCGATGAAGGGTGAACTTAGCCAATAGAGGGATGTCTAAGGATCATAGGAAATTCTTATCCTCCTCGATCATTATAAAACCGATGGCATCAGCAGCCTGTAGACTGTGGCCAATCAAATTATCACTTATTTTTAGCTGAGAAAGATGAGATGCAAGGGCATCATTTGAGGAGATAGGAATGGCACGATTACCTTTTTTTATTTTTACTCCGCCTCTGATGCTCCGAGTTCGTTGTGGTCTTCTTTTTCTTTGTAACGTCGACTTTGGACGTGTCGATGTTTGTTTAGGAGGAGGAGGGGCTACATTATGCCCAATCGTTTTCACCAACTTCATGAGGCTTGGGGCAGATATCTCCCACAGGTCATTAGAAATACCTTCAGGGCGCTCTGTAAAAGACGTGTCTGAGTTAGTAAATCAGAGGCATGAAAACTAAGAGGTACAATTTGTGAAATTAACACTTACGAAGCTCTGTCAAAGGACCACCTCCTAATCCTATCTGAGAGGGGTAATAGGGGGTTATCAGATGTTCATACTTCACTAGACGACCCTGTTCCCCCTGATCTTGAAGATCCTTAACTTTCTGAAGATTATCCTGGCTAAGTCCAGGGTTGGCTTTAATAGTAAGAGACACCTTCCCCCACTTCAAAGGTGTCCTCGGATCAGACTTTGAAAATGTTGTATATGGACCAAATTCCCATGCCCCTGAGGCAAAGAAATACCGAGGTTTCCAGTTGTAGTTTGAAGTCTGGGTAACCAACAACATTTTCTTCTCTGTCTTCCTAGCTAAGAAGTGGTAATATCTAGGGTGGTTTTTAGCAGAGGAAGGGATATATCAACCAGTGAAGACCTTAACTGGAAGGTCTGAGTGGTGCACAACCCTCCAAAGGATGATGGCCCCAATCATGACCCTCCAGGCATTGGGGGACAATTGAGAAAGGGATAAATGTATATGGGATAATATGGATCTGATTGAAGGATGGATAGGGAGACGAAAGCCCAACTTGAACATCTGCTCATAGACACAAATCTCCCCATCTAGGCCATTAAAGGCCCTCTCACCCCTCAGAGGTCTCCTAAGATTAATGGAGGGGCCTATTGAGTAGAGGTGCCTAAATGCTAGAATATCATACTCACTAACCGAGCTCTCTGCCTCGATCGCCTCAGAGGTGTCAACATTGCTCTCATGCCCATCATCTTCATCCCTAACAATGTCGGCCTGGGCAGGCGCAGGGATACCATCAGGAAACCTCTGAGAGAACTCAGCCTCGGTGGTGGCCGACAGGGGGATATCATCAATAGGTGGGGGAATATCCACACTCGGCCCCACAATTTTGACATCAGTAGAAGACTGTGAGGTGTTAACACCATTGTGAGACGAGGCACGACTTTGGACCTCAGCCTGATTAGGGACCTGATCTTGCCTAATAGAGTAATCCATAGTCTATTGGAAAAGAGTCTACAGATATAGGGTCTGAGGTAGATGACTTAGGCTCAGACATGAGTGTTGGTTCTACTGGAACCTCTACTGGCTCAGCAGGCTCGACTGGCTTAGGGTATATAACCTTCAGAGGTGGAGGAAAAATAGGTCTGAGGGGGAAGACCTCAGCCCTACGAGATTCCTCTTGGGCTAGCTCTATCTGCCTAATTTTTTTAAAGGTCTTCTCTTTAAGTGAAGGGAACTCTTCTATGAGTTGATACAGGGGTCTGAGCATAAGGAGGACGACACTACACTTGGATTCTAAACCAAAAACAAATAACTTAACTCAATCTAAATCGAAGATCAAACTTAGAGTTTGAAAAGTTTTTTAAACCAAGAACACCTAAGAATAGGTCACCGGAATATGCGAAGGAAGGTCGAAAAACCCAAAATATCACCAGAAAACATAAGCCTCCACCGAGAAATGCAGAAATGAAAAACAAAAGGCTGAAAATGGAAGAAATAGGATTAAAGTGATACCTGGATGATTGTGAAATAAGGAAGAAGAGGTTGGAAGCGAAGAAACCCTCGAATGAGGCAACTTGTTGGATCTTGAAGAGAGATAAATACAGAGAGAACTCAGGCAGCAGAAGTGAGGAAATAAGGAAGAAATGAAGAAGAAAGAAGAAAAGAAGGTTTAATCCTAAAATCATTCTAGCACGTATCCCAAGGCCCATCATTGCCTTGGGAACCTAAAGGGAAAATCATCATCATTATGCCTTGAAAAACACGCTACCTACTTCAGTAAGTGACATGTGTAAAGAGAATACTGGCACAGAAGAAAATTTAGCCTCGGCCTTGCAATACCCCTCACTTACCTACTCACATAGGTAACTAAGGGCTAGGGGGTGATTGATATGCCCAAAGTACACCTTCCTACTCAGAGACACTAACCTTGGCCTGACTCACACCTGTGGTGGCAGAAGCTCATAATAACCATCAATAATATCGTCTCTCATAGGATCGGCCCTGGAAGACGTTGCATCTACCTCATACATCAACCTTGGCTGGGCATCATCCAAGGTCAGCAAGGCTTGTACCTGGGTTCAAGAATCCATCAACAACAACATCATCCTCGGTCTATGTTACATTTTATCAGCCAACCAGTAAAGCCTCATGGGCCGACGTAACATCTACCTCGGCGAGCCGACCTTGTCGAGATCCATATGAATATTGACCTCGAATAAAGTAACATTCAGACTTCACCAACCTCGTACTCATCCAGGCCGAGGTTGGCACCAATCGAAGACAGCCGAGCATTTACAAGTACATGTGTGACTTGGAACACGTGGACAAATCTGTTATAACTAAATCATTCCCTCCACGTGAGGGAATATTGAGGTCATCATTGTTTAGTTAAGATAATCCAGGTTTCATCCTTACACTGGTTGGATCTTTATGCACATGCTCATCGCATGCTTGGGGGGGGGGGGGTATATTATACCCCCTAAGCACTATATATAGAGGTTACCCTCTACCTTGTAAAGGGATCCGATATTACAACCCTAGGTGAAACTCTGTCATTTTACATAGTAGAGAGAGAAAGCTTGAGAGATTGTATCCATGGCCATTAGTGCCTTATTTCAGTGATATTACTCACACACTCACAGTGGACGTAGGCCAGATTGGTTGAACCACTTATATATTGGTGTTCATCCTCTTCTCCTCACCTCAATCTCTTATATATATATATATATATATATATATTATACTCCTGTGCTGCCATTGTTATAGCTGGTTTAAGATTGTAAACACCTTATTTGGTGGTGTTGTTTCCAGCATAATCATTCGATAAGGACATGGTAGGTTCACACAAGTTCCAACAATTCATATTGAGGTGCCCATGACTCTTTTCGAGCCATTTGGTTGCTATTTTAAAATTACACCCCCAAAACCCATTTTTAACCTTAAATTGCATTTAATTTTTATTTTGATTAGTCGATGGTCTGATAAACACACGGTCGGTTCACACATGTTAAATTGGTCCATATTGAGGTTATTGTGCCTCTTTTCGTGCCATTTGGTTGTTATTTTAAAATTTCACCCCCAAAGCCCATTTTTAACCTTATATTATGTTTACTTGTCATTTTGATAAATCAAGGATCCAATAAGGAAACAGTCAGTTCACACGTTACAATGGTCCATATTTAGGTGCTTGTAACTCTCTTTGGGCAATTTGGTTGCTTTTGTAAAATTTCACCCCCCAAAACCTTAATTTTAACCTTAAAATTTAGTATACTTGTCATTTCGATAAATCGGGGCTTAGAAAAAGACACGGTTGGTTCGCACATGTTGCAATGGTCCATGTTGAGGTGCTTGTGCCTCTTTTTGGTCCACTTGGTTGTTGTTTTAAAATTTCACCCCCTAAAGCCATATTTTTAACCTTAAAATTGAGTATACTTGTTATTTTGTCAAACTGACGGTCCGAAAAGGACACGATCGATTCATACACTTTGCGATGGTTCATATTTAGGTGCTCGTGCCTCTTTTCAGGCCATTTGGTTGTTATTTTAAAATTTCACCCCCAAAGCCTTTTTTAAACCTTAAAATCCCATTTAATTGTCTTTTTGATCAACATGGGATCCGATAAGGACATGGTGGGCTCTCACACATTGCAATGGTCCATATTGAGGTGGTCGTGCCTCTTTTCGAGGTTGTTGCTTTAAAATTTCACCCTAAAGTCCATTTTTAACATCAAATTGCATCTAATCATTATTTTGATGAATCGAGGGTTCAATAAAGAACAGTTGGTTTATACATGTTGCAGTGGTCCATATAAAAGGACTCGTGCCTCTTTTCAAGCCATTTGGTTGTTGTTTGAAAATTTAACCCCATAAAGACTTATTTTTAACTTTAAAATTGAGTATACTTATTATTTTGATAAACTAAGGGTCCGATAAAGACACTATGGATTCACACAAGTTGCAATTGTTAATATTAAGGTGCTTGTGACTCTTTTAGGGGCATTTGTTGCTATTTTAAAATTTCACCCCTAAATCCCCATTTTAACCTTAAATTACGTATAATTATCATTTTTATAAACCGAGGTACCAATAAGGACAAGGTCATTTGTCACACATTGAAATGGTCTATATTGAGGTGCTCCTGCCTCTTTTCGGGCCATTTTGTTACTGTTTTAAAATTTCACCCTCCAAAGCCCTATTTTTAACCTTAAAATTGGTTTAATCGTAATTCTGACAAATCGAGCATTCGATAAGGACACGGTCAGTTTTCACACATTGCAATGGTCCATATTAAGATGCTCGTTCCTCTTATTAGGCCATTTAGGTTTTAAAATTTCACCCCCAAACACCCCATTATTTAACCTTAAATTGTGTTTAATTATTATTTTGATAAATCGAGAGTCCGATAAGGACACAGTCGGTTCACACATGTTGTAATGGTCTATATTGAGGTGTTCATTCCTATTTTTGGTCCATTCGATTGTTATGTCAAAATTTCACCCCCAAAGCCTTATTTTTAACCTTAAATGGAGTATACCATTTATTTTGATAAACTGAGGATTCAATAAGGATGCAGTCTTTTCACACACGTTGCTATAGTCCAGCGTGAGGTGCACGTGCCTCTTTTGTCCATATGGTAGCTTTTATAAAATTTCACCCCTAAACCTTATTTAACACTTAAAATTTAGAATGCGTGTCATTTTGATAAAGTGTGGGTTGGATAAGGACACATCAGTTCACACAAGTTAAAATAGTTCATATTGAGGTGCTTGTGCCTCTTTCTTATAAATTTCACTCCCTAGTGCCCATTTTTAAACTTTAATTGTGTTTAATTGTCATTTTGATAAATCAAGGGTCCGTTAATGACAAAGTCGGTTCATAAACATTGCAATGGTCCATATTGATGTGTCTGTGCCTCTTTTCTGGTCATTTAGTTGGTTTTGTAAAATTTCAACCCCCGCACCTTATTTTAAACCATTAAATTGAGTATATGTGTTATTTTGATAAACCGAGGCTCCGATAAGGACACGGTCGATTCACATATTGTAATGGTTCATATTGAGGTGCTCTTGTCTCTTTTCATTTCATTTTGGTGCAGTTGTAAAATTTCACCCCCGCAAAGCTGTATTTTTAACCGTAGATTTCATTATACATGTCATTTTGATAAACTGAGGGTCGATAATGACACGGTCGGTTCAAACAACTTCTGATGGTTGATATTGAGGTGCTCATGCCTCTTTTCGAGCCATTTGGTTGTTGTCATAAAATTCCACTCCCCAAAGCCCATTTTTAACCTTAAATTGTGTTTAATTGTCCTTTTTATTATCTGAGGATTCGGTAAGGACATAGTCGGCTCAAACACATTGAAATGGTCCATATTGAGGTGCTTGCGCCTCTTTTGGGGTCATTTGGTTTATGTTTTGAAATATCACCCCCCAAAGCCCCACTTTTAATCTTAAAATTGAGTATAGTTATCATTTTAATAAACTGAGGGTCCGATAAAGACACGATTCAGTTATCACACTTTGTAGTGGTTCATATTTAGGTGATTGTGCCTTTTTCGAACCATACATTTGTTGTTTTAAAATTTTAGCCCAACCCATTTTTAACCTTAAAATTGCATTTAATTGTCATTTTGATAAGCCAAGAAGCCTATAAGGACACAATTGATTCACACACATTGAAATGGACCATATTGAGGTGGTCATGCCTCTTTTCGGGCCATTTGGTTGCTATTTTAAAATTTCTCCCCAAAGCCCATTTTTAATCTCAAATTGCATTGAATTATCCTTTTGATGAATCGAGGGTTCGATAATGACACGGTCAGTTCACACACGTTGAAATGGTCCATATTAGGTGCTCGTACCTCTTTTCGGGTCGTTTAGTTGATTTTGTAAAATTCCAACCCCAAAGCCTTATTTTTAACCCTTAAATTTATTATACGTGTTATTTTAAAAAACCGAAGGTCCGATAAGGACATGGTCGGTTATCACTTGTTGCAATGGTTCATATTTAGGTGCCTCTTTTTGGGCCATTTCATTACTTGTGTAAGATTTCACCCCCCCCCCCCTAAAACCTTATTTTTAACATTAAAATTCATTATACATGTGATTTTTATAAAGTGTCTGATAAGGACACGATATGTTCACACAAGTTATAATAATTGCTCGTGCCTCTTTTCGGGCCACTTGGTTGCCATTTTAAAATTTCACCCCCAAAGCCCATTTTTAACCTTAAATTGCATTTAATTGTTATTTCGATTAACCGATGGTTTGATAAAGACAGACACTGTTCACACATGCATAAATGGTCCATATTGAGGTTGTCGTGACTATTTTCCGGTCATTTGGTTGTCGTATTAAAATTTCACCCTAATGCCTATTTTGAACCTTATATTGCGTTTACTTGTCATTTTGATAAATCGAGGGTCCAATAAGGAAACGATCGGTTCACACGCATTGCAATGGTCCATACTGGGGTACTCGTACCTCCTTTTGGGAAATTTGGTTGTTTTTGTAAAATATCACCCCCAAAATCTTATTGTCAATATTAAAATTTGGTATACGTTTCATTTATATAAACTGAGGGCCTGATAAGGACACGGTCAGTTCACACAAGTTGCAATGATTCATATTGAGGTGCTCGTGCCTTTTTCGAACCATTTGATTGTTGTTTTAAAATTTCATCCCCCCTAAAGCCTTATTTTAACCATAAAAAATTGAGTATACTTGTTATTTTGATAAACCAAGGATCCGATAAGGACACGATCGGTTCTCACACGTTGCAATTCTCCATAATGTTGTGTGCGTTCTTATTTCAGACCATTTGGTTGATTTTATAAAATTTCACCCCCTAAATCCCATTTTTAACCTTAAATTGTGTTTAATTGTCATTTTTATAAACCAGGGGTCCTAAAAGGACACATTTGCTTCACATATGTTGTAATGGTCCATATTGAGGTGTTCGTGCCTCTTTTCGGGCCATTTGGTTGTTGTTTTAAAATTTCGCCCCTATAGCCATATTTTTTACCTTAAAATAGAGTTTACTTATTATTTTGATAAACTAAGGGTCCGGTAGGGACAGGATCAGTTCACACACTCTACAATGGTCTATATTGAAGTGCACGTGCCTATTTTCTGTCCATCTGATTATTCTTTTAAAATTTACCCCAAAGCCTTATTTTTAACCTTAAATTGAGTATACTTATTATTCTGATTCACTGAGGGTTCGATAAGGATACGGTCAGTATACGTGTCATTTTGATAAACTGAGGGTTCGATAAGGACACGATCGGTTCACACAAGTTGCAATGATACATATTGAGGTGCTCGTGCCTCTTTTCAGTCCATTTGGTTGCTTTTGTAAACTTTCACCCCCAAACTTTAGTTTACACTTAAAGTTGAGTATACATGCCATTTTGATAATTTGAGGGTTAGATAAGGACACGGTCTATTCACACAAGTTAAGATAGTTCATATTAAGGTGCTCATACCTCTTTTCGGCCATTTGGTTGTTGTTTTAAAATTTCACTCCTCAAAGTCCATTTTTAACGTTAAATTGCGTTTAATCATCATTTTGATCAACTGAGATAAGGACACGATCGGTTCACACACGTTGCAATGGTCCATATTGAGGTACCCATGCCTCTTTTCGGGTCATTTAGTAGATTTTGTACTATTTCACCCCCCTAAAACATATTTTAAACCTTAAAATTGAGTATACGTGTTATTTTGATAAATCACATCGGGTAGCCACGTAATGAAGTCCATCGATATACTCTCCCACTTCCAAATTAGAATTTTCAATGGGTGCAACTTTCAGTTGGTTTCTGATGGTCTACCTCCACTAACTGATAAGTGGCACACTTCAAGACAAACTCGATAATATCCTGCTTCATTCCATCCCATCAATACTGCCTATGTATATCATGGTACATCTTATCCCCGTCGGGATGTATCATAAGTATGGACCCGTGGGACTCTGTCATAACATCATGCCTCAAATCCCCATCCTCTGGGACTATGAGTCTCCCATTGAAGCGTAAGCTTCCCTCTAAAATGATCGAGTAAAACTCTGCCCCCTCTGCCAATAACTATCGTACCCTGTTCTGGCAAAACTGATCCCTAACTTATGCCTTCAAAACCTGCATAATAATTTCGGGTGTGATAGTCAGCACTGCCTTACATGCCCTTGGAACAGTGTCATTAGGCGAAGCTCACTCCACTTATCTTTCCAGATTGTCGCTGACTCTCCCATAGGTCATCGGCTCAATGCTTCTGCCACCACATTGGCCTTCCAACCATCTAGGCTGTCACATATTGAGATCCTTCTTCATGAACAGATACTGTAGCAACTTATGATCCGTAAACAGATTAGTGGAAAAAAATCTATTACAGCTAGCTCCAAATCGTGCGTGGGGTTGTTCCTCTCGTGGGGCTTAAACTTGTGATAATCATAAGCTATAGCCTGATACTCCTACTGTAGCACACCGCCGAGTCCCTATAAGAACGCATCGATAAATACAAGATACTCCACTCCTCCCCTAGGAAGTGCGAGCTCGAGTGCTGAAGTCAACTAGTGTTTTAGCTCATCAAAACCTAACTGACAGGAATCATCCCACACAAACGAAACCCCCTTACGATTCAGATTCGTTAATGGACCCATAATCTTTGAAAGCCCCTTAATAAAATGACTATAATACCCTACCAATCCAAGAAGTTCTGAATCTCTGTCGGTGTCATGGGCTGACCCCACTCCCTTATCGTTGTAACCATACTCGGGTCAACTGAAATGCCTCTGTCAGACATAATATGACCCAAGAACTTCACCTCGTGCAACCAAAACCCACACATCTTGAACTTAGCGTACAACGAATGTCCCTATAACATCTGTAGAACCATATGCAAATGCTCTGCGTGCTCGCCCTCAGTCTAAGAATATACTAGAATATCGTCTATGAACACGATCATGAACTAGTCAAGGATGTCTCTGAACACCCTATTCATGAGATCTATGAATGTTGTTGGAGCATTGGTTAGCTTAAACATCATAACTCTGAACTCATACGACCCATACCACGTCAGGAATGCAATTTTAAGGACATCTTTCTCCCTAATACGCAACTGGTGATAACCCAATCTCAAGTTTATCTTTAAAAATAAGTTGATCATCTCAACTGGTCAAACAAGTCATGAATTTGAGACAACAAATATTTATTCTGAATCGTGACCTTGTTCAACTCCTTGTAATCGATACAAAGTCAAAGTGAACCATCCTTTTTCTTCATGAACAACATTGGAGCACCCCACGACAATGTACTCTGTCCAATAAAACCTTACCCCAAGATTTGTTGAATCTGTTCTCATAACTCCCGCATCTCTTAAGGGTCCATACGATACAACGAACGTGTAATGAGCCTAGTCCCAGATGCTAAATCAATCACGAACTCTATCTCTCGACTCGAAGGTAAAATCAGTATCTCCTGAAACACTTCTACAAAATATGTAACCATTGGGATTGAGTCTAAACATATAACCACCTCCCGCAAGGTCTCTTCCTCGATATAGTATAGGTGCGTGATCGACCCTCGCTCGGGAAGAGGCATCTTCACCAAGAACATGTCCTGTCCTGGAATGGAAAACATAATGGTTCTCCCAAAATAATCCACCATCGCACGATACCCTGCCAACCAGACCATACCCAGAATGATGTCGTACCTAGTCATGTCTAATACAAGTAAGTCGACTCCTAAACACAATATCTCGACATCTATCCCCACTCCTCTACAAATGGAGTGAATAAGGGCCCCACTATCCAATGTCGACACACATAATAATGATACTGGTTGTCTCTAATAAACCAGTTGTGCGTGCAAATTTAGTAACTATGAAAGAATGCGATTCCCCCGTATAAAATAACACCCGACCCAAATGCCCATTTATAGGAAATGTACCCTCAACAGCTGGTGGCGCTTGCAGAGCCTATGGCATCATCACATTTTGTACATTATAGACATGCCCGTCATATTGCACCTGTCCCTGCAATTATGGGACTGCTGGAGCTGGTACTACTCAAGGTGGTAATTGCGCCTGTTGCCCCTATTGGGATCCCTATTGCTGCCCTCTGCCTAGCTCCGGACAATCTCTCCTAATATGACCCGTCACACCATAGATAAAACAGCGGCCTACAAAGTCCCCCTATCTCTGGCCTAACTGTTCATGTCGGGATTATCCTAGTTGTTGGTCTTTGTGGCCTCGGCCCTGCTAGCCACACTTGTTGTTCTCTAAGCCTTGTTGGCCCTAGGGAACACGTTTCTATTGTCCCTACCTAAAACTACTACCATTTGGTCTGAATCCACCAGAATGAAATCTATTATCTCAATCCCCTACTGGGAATCCCGCTAGTGCTGCCTACCAGACTGCGACTGTTGTGCCCCACCGACAGCATTACCTCCCACCTTGCCTAACTAGCTAGACTCTCTTGCTTTCTTTCTCCCCTTCATATGGAAGCAATGGTCTTGACAGTGTAGTAATGCGATATTGATGAACTCTGTGTACGCCTTCAATGTCGGGTTACCCCGCAATTATTATCGGATCCTCCAATTAAGCCCATCCATAAACTTTAACATTTTCTTCTCTTCAATGCTCACCTCCTCAGGCACAAAGTTTGCTAAACGGGTGAACTCCTCTTCATATTCATCCACAGTTCGGCCCTCCTATGCAACATCCAAAAACTTCCTCCGTATCTCAATCTAAATCGCCGAAGGAAAGTACTTGCGGTCAAATCGCACTCAGAACTCTGCTATAGTCATCATGTAACTCTCCTCGGATATAGTGATTGACTCCCACCAGTGCAGTGATGTACACACTAAATTAAACATAGCTATTATCTATTTCTGAGTGTCGTTTCACTCAAGTATAATACCCTGTATTTTTTAGTATATAGAATTTAATTAATTCGATTTATTCTTAAATTACACGTGTGTTGTAACTTAATTGAATTAAATTTTTATGTGATTATTAAATATTAAGTGGGAGAGATAATTATTAATATTACGAAATAAATTTACTAAGTGTGTAGTAAATAAAATGTGGAAATTTACATACGTCGTAGCGAGTGATATTGTGGTCAATTAAATTATATCTCAACCGGGAGTCGCATGTAGATAATTTGAGGTCGTGATAGGGATTTTGTGTAGAGTGACTCGGATGGAGATTTCGAGGTCATGGTTGATTCTGAAACGGTCAAAATAGTTGGGATAGTATACCCGGGTGTATTTTTTGGGTCCCATGGCAATTTTAGATCAGCCCGACGCCAATTAAGGGTGTTTCGATCATTTGGAAGAGTAGGGTTGGAAGAGCTACGAAATTATAAGTGTTATATCAGCATATAGTTTGATAAGGCTAGAGTTAGAACCAAATAAAGTCAATAGAGGCCATAGAAAGGAAGAATAGAGGATTCTTAGAGATCTAATACCAATCTTGCATCCCCTTTACCATCATAGTGTGAATCGGAAGGAGAGGAAGGCACTTTCATTATCTGAAAACGAAATCAGACCTGCTATTACAAGTCAAGTGTTTATCTTACATGTTTTTTAATAGTTATAATATCAATGGTAGAATTTTGATGTAATCTAGCATGAACAAATGATTTTGAGATAAAATAATGGACTAAATTCATGTCACTGACTAGGATTTATGTTAGAGATTTGATTTTTGGGTTTGATAATACAAAATCTAAATTATGGAATAATATGAGAGATTAAATTATGGGATTCATGAAGAACATGCATGGAAAAGTGGAACAAGGGTTTCTTAGACAAACCCTTGATAAAATCTTCATTAATTATCAATTCAATTATGTTTTAACATTTGAAATTCATTAGAAACGGTTTATATATTCATATTTAATGATGGGTGGATTTGTATAGGAGTTTGGGGAAGAATCATGGAGTTTGTGTTGGATAAAAATGGTGAAAATCGTACAACATAACAAAGAAGATAACTTGAACCATTTCGAATCGATTTGGCTTAAAGAACGAATCGATTCGATAAGTGAGTCGATTTGGTCTCTTCACTGAATCAATTCGTTACCCCAGATTGCCCATTTTCTTTTATTTATGCCCCAAATTTGTGAATAATTAATGGGGGGACTTTGGGGACATTTTTAAACTATAGTGAGGGATATAGTGAATTCCAGTAGACCTATAGTAGAATTGAGGCTTACCCAAAATGAGAGAATTAAGGTTAGGATTTATTGGGCATAACTTGATATTTAATGAATTCCTGAAAAGAGAACGGGTCTCAGAGAGTATGAGTGAACCAATGATTTAGATCAATAGTGTATGAGCTACTAAAATAACTTAAGGGGTAACTAGGAACCTTCAAGTAGAGAATAATACTCGGGAAAATACGGTATGAAGTCATAATTGTGAACTGATAGTATAACGAATATTCGAGAGATATATACTATGTCTAAATTATATTATGGGTTGTGTGTATACTTACTGAAGATATATATGTATATAGGTTGTGTGAATACCCATTATGTGGTTTGTGTTAAGTGTTAGCATACCTATACTGCCTACTATCATGGAGGTCATGTGCAGTGGGCGATCCCACCTTGGCAATTCCAGCGAGGTTTAGATGTGTGCCCCGGGATATAGAACTTAGGGCGCCTCACTATGTGTAGTGCATTAGTGAGATTGGCAGGTCTATTGGTTACATTAGGTATGTGTATATCCCAAAGTCTTATAACTATGTTCCCCTTCATTGTGTGGTATTTTATTTATGGTTCGAGGAAACATTTCGAACGGATAGTCCTAAATTTGGTACGAGAGGTAAAAGGACTGATATCAGAGTATGCATGCATCGCGGTAGTCATTCCGGGGATGATGTAGTAGCATCTATATAGGTAGTACGATATGTGTGATTGTATAAAGGATAGATATAGTACATCTAAAGACAGCTTAAGTATAATAAACTTAATGAAATGGTTTAACAATAACATATGAGAAATGTTAATGCAGTAGCGTACTATATGGGCTGTACAGGGGAGACGAACCTTGTGTGGTTAGTTAGATACATAAGTCTAGTTAGGCTGGGTAGCATATCTATGCAGGGGACATTAAGAGTATACTATAGTTAAGAGGTGAGAAACTCAAAGAAGTGTACGTGGAACTGACGTGTGTATCTAATACCTACTTTTAATGTGTGATTTAAATACTTGCTAAATGTTTTCAAAAGGTTTTGGTATCTGACCTGTGTCAAATCTATTTTCCAAAATATTTTAGGTATCCAGCCACAGGGACGCCAAGTTTCATGATTCATTCCAGGAATGCGCAACTACAACACTTATGGAGGCCTGCGGGATTTGTGTAGACACTTCAGTTATTCATTCCTAGATTAGGGTTATGATTTAGTATTTCATTTGGGCGTGTTGCCCCTTCAGTTGTTATATTCTTTCAGTTTTATTTATCAGACTATGTTTTGGATTTATTCCTTTGAACTTATAGTTGGATTTAATTTTGGGAACCAATTGTTTATTCGGTATTCTTTATTTATCTATTTATCGTGGGATTGATTCATACTATTATATTTGTATAGATAGATGAGTTACATTATTTTATATTTTGTATGTTGCTATATTAATGAAAGATATAAAATTGGCACCATCTTAATTTGACATAGGTGGTTTGTAATTTAAAAAGTTTTTTGATGGTGATGCTAAGAATGAAGCAAATGAGAATCCTGTTTATTTTAATAAAGGACTTATCAACCGTGTTAAATTAGGACGGTTGTTATAGATAGTATCAGAGCATCAGGTTCTAGTGTCTATAGGATCTGCACGACTTACAATGATTTCAGCTTATTGTTCTTTGATATAAAGCCCTATTATTAGAACTATTGCATTCATGCTTACATATTTGAGATTACATTTCTTCTGTAATTGTATTAGTATTGATTGTGAACTAATACAATTTGATCTAGTTTCATATGCCACCAAATAGAGGACGACAAGCTAGAGCAGCGGTAAGAGCCGAAGAGAGAGAAGCTCAGTAGGAGCCACAGGTACCACAACCACCGCAGGGGATGGTAACGGTCACAGAGGTGGCCACTATAGTGGCACAGGAAGTTAACTCATCTAAGGCGACCATGTCAGCCCATCCACAACCACAAGTGGAACGAGTTATCTAGGCCCATCTGGGACCATCTAATTGGTAGAGGGTTAGGTAGTCTTTCTAGAATGGCCACTCACCGTAGTTCTAGGGGAGCTCAGATGTGACTGTAGTATTCTAGTGGAAGAAGGATCTACAATTCCATCTTTGTATGATTGAGTGCACTGACACTCAAAAATAGATGTTAGCAACGTTTAAGCTCATGGGATCTGCCTTGTAGTGGTTGGAGTCTATTACCACCTTAGAGGAGAGGGATACGATTCCTATTGAGGATTCGATCGCAAACACTTCCCATCAGTTGTCCAAACAGAGATGAGGAAGTTCATTTACATAGGGCAGGGTGACCGTTCGGTGGCTGAGTATGAGGAGGAGTTCACCCGTTCGGCTAATTTTGTGCCGAACGAGGTGAATAGTGAAGATGAGAAGAGACCGAAGTATATGGATGGACTACCCTGGTGATTAGGCATAAATTCTTCACATTTATCCCCTTAATTTCTGTATTTTTATAATCCTGTGCGGTATAAATAACTTGGATTTGTCTCTTATTTATGCTACTAACCACTTTTGGCAATTATTTCATGTTTTGTGTACTTCTCATGTGTTTTACAGGAATTTCATGCAAGTTAATGCGAGAGAAAACTCAAAATAATGAAAGAAACCAAGAAACGGGAAGTTGAAGGGCATTTTCATAATTTTTTAGCCTTGGTCTGAATGTGGGTCCAATTGTAAAGTTGAATATCTTTCAATTGCAAGAACACTGGAAAAAATGGCATCTCAATCCGAGCTACGGTGAATAAGTTATGTTCCTTCGAAGTTGAGAGAAAATAACAAGAAAAAGAACCGAACCGAAGGCAAAGAAAAAGAACCAATCCGGTTTTGGAAAAAATTTCTATAAGAGGCAAACCGAACCGAAAATGAATAAAAATAACCGAACCGGTTCTACCAAAACTTTCTGTTATAGTCAAATGGAACCGAATCCCCTGAACATGATCGGTTCGCTTGTTAAAATTTGGATTTATCCACTTGTAAAATTAGAGTCCTGCATGGTTGAAACTCTTGTAAATTCGCAGGTTATTTAGTCTAACTTCTTAGAAGACAATGAGGAGCTTATTTTTATGTAGTTTTAGAGAGAGAACGTGCAAGAGAACCCTAGGATCTCAGTAATACAAATTGTTGATTCTCCATTAAGATTTCTGTAGTAAAAATGATTTCTTTCTCTCTTCTATTTTTTTAATTTTGTTAGTTTATGAAAGCTTAGTTTATTTAAACGAAATATTGAATCCTTTTACTCATCTAGTTATAATCACACAATGATTTCAGTCACATGCACCGTAGAAACCATTGCTTTCACTAGTTGCACCATGACATGCTAGATTTTTAGGGGTTGGGATACATGAACCCAACCCTATGTGGTTTGCATGTGTGTAAAATTAGTTCCTTAAATTAAATAAATGATCGAATCGTGTTTTGTAGTGATCACAATCATCGTAGGACATTTGATCTCGTTTTCCCTAGGTAACCGGGATGCTTAAGAGTGCGGTACGAGTGTAGCTATAACGACACCGATTTATTCTTACTTTTGATTATATATGATGCGGGCTTGAACCTCATATATATAATGCTTAAGATTAATAAAGATCGGGTTCAGTAAATTATCTAATTCATAACTAGTTTTATTACCGGCAAACATACTAGGGTTGGAGGATTGTATTCCGACCTTGCTTTTCTCATTTATAGTTAATCAGTCACAATTAGTTCACTCTTGCATTCTTAGTTCATACTCAGTTTCATTTAATTGCTCTAAGTTAATAGCTATAATCTCACTTAGATCACCTTTATATTTTCTATTTAGAGTTAATTTAGGATTGACCATCTTACCTACCGTCGTCACGTTCTACGTCCTATTTCCCTGTGGATTCAATCCCGTCGTATCGAGTTTATTACTTTCGCGACCGTTTTTCACTTGAACCGTAATTAGCACGCACTTTAGACACAAATTGAGTCGTGTCACCTGGAGGATCAGATAATATTTGATTGGCAACCTAGAATTGAAAACTTATATAAAGGTCGCCAAGGATTCACTTCTACATTGCCAAGACCATCACTTCCATCTGAAGGGTAGTAAGAGGGCGGGTGAGCCGAGCCAACCAAGAAGGACAGGAGGTAACGGTGCTAGTGGGGCACCACAACAGCAGGTGGTGAGACATAAAGGGGAGGATTCATGGCAGAGGGATCAAGCCAAGAGATTTAGGCCAGGAGGCTACCGACCTGAGGGTCAAGGTTTTAAACAGGGCCATCAACGTCCTCAGCAGCAGCAACAGCAGGTTCCCCAAGGCCTCCAGGGCCAAGGGAACAATTAAGGAGGCCACTAGGGTCGAGGTTACCAGGGTCAGCATCAGGTCTAGCCTCGATAGGGGCAGCAAGGCCAGAGGCAGAGAGACTTCCCAGGCCAGTACTTTATTTATGGTCAGACGGGTCACAAGAGGAGAGACTTCCCACAACAGGGTAGATCATAATAGCAGGGTGCCCAGCAGGGGCAGGAGATGCAACTACCTCCTGCAGCACCAACTCCACTATCCCCACAACAGCAGGGGCAATTACCTATGGGTATATTTATAACGTCCGAGATGTAGCCATGTCGCTAGCACCACAGGCGCCGCCAGCAGTCGAGGGTACGTTTCCTATTCATGGCCTTGAGGGTAGGATTTTGTTTGATACAGAGGCGACACACTCTTTTATTTTTACTAGATTTGCACGAGCAGTTAGACTATTAGAGACAACTGACAATCTCCTTATGTGTGTGGTGTCACCTTTGGGTAGTGGGTCGCTTATACTCTCAATTTGTAGGGGAGTAAATATCGTGGTTGGGAGACTGATGTAACACCCTGACCCGAATTTATGGATTACCCATGTGTCAACCCGATCCGACCCGAGTATAGGTGTGAAGTGCAATGTAACAACCTACATAATGTTTCTAATCCAGTTTTATTTTAATTAACATTTGACTTGTTAGCATGCAATTCCAGTTTCAAAATAAACTACGTGAGGGACCCATGGGGAGCACCCTGTAGTCCAAGTAAACATAGTTACTAACGTAAAATAAATAAAATATACTTACCTGTATAACGCCCTCAAAATACGAACCTGCACCCAACCTGCCGTAACAAAGCGAGGGTGTGAGCCTATACCCAGTGGGAGTATATAAAGAAGTATAGAAATGAATGACAGAAAAGATACTCACACGCTATAACTACATGCATGTGAATATATATATGCCTTTGAAAAATACAAATTCCAATGCATTAACTGTTTTACTTTCGAAAACCTTTCTTGCCAGAGTAATTCACCTTAATCTTATAAATACTTTTTTCACTCATACTTGTCATTTCTCACTTTATTTATCACATCTGGTACAACACTTGAAACCATTATTTTTTATTTATCTGAACCCATTCCTTTATCGAAATTACTCTTTCTAGTTTAATTCAATGCACCTTAGTGTTTTCATTGAAAATCACCATATCATCACACGCATTCACCATGTTAGAAAGCACTTATTTGTCATTTGAAAACCCTTTCAATACATACTTATTGAAAATTATGGGTTTAACAACTCGGTTGCTTGATCACCCATACGCATTTACTTATCCATTTCACCTTTACCGAAACATTTATTATACTCATTCAAGTTAGGTTGTATTACCACATTTTACCACACAACCCATTTCTTGACATGTTCCAAATTTCCTTTATCTTTTCTCGAAATCTTCCTATATCGCATACTTTCACAGGCTCCACACTGCCGGCTATGCACACCATATACTCTAGCTAGTGATTTAGGGCTTTTCACCCAAGGGCTACGGGTACTTCTTGATTTTATCCCGGTGTCATCCGAGTTCCTTTTATGTGTTTTAATATTTTACAAATGTCCACATTAATTCAATTTTCCCATTTATCTGGCTGAAGCCAAACCTGGGACTTTACCACCCCATCTTGTGTTACACTTTGAAACTTACCATTTCATGTCCTTTGCACTTTAACCTTGATTTTTATTCCAAAAATCATATTTATTTAGGACCACTTTATATAACACCTATTTCAACATTTTTATTTCATAAAAATATTCCACTTAAGTAAAATTACCATTTTACCCATTTGTTTCCAAAATCACCTTTTACACCATTTCTCAAGTTTTAATTTCACCAAAAACACTATTAAGTTACTCATAAAACTTTAACACCTTTTTACCATTGGAGTAATATTATACCTAATCGAAAACACCTTTACACCTTTAATTCTTATTTACTTTCATAAGTATTATTCACTTAAAACATTACTAAGTTACACACTAACTTTTCCATGTGTACCCATTAACACTTAATGAATAATTTTATCAATATTTTTCCAAACACGCATTTTTTTCCTTCTTTATTCAAGATATCCATTTACATATAAGACTACTTTTATAAGAAAATGACAGTTCTTTATATCAACACGTGTAGTCTTATAATCTCATGTTCATTATATATTTTAGTCCCAATTTCACACACTTGAAGACTAATTTCTAACTTTTATTATTTCATATTTAAATCTAATAAAAAATTCTATAAACTTGTTTATTCACTTTATACAAAAAATACTATAAGTTTATATGCATGAGAATATGGATTTTAAACCCAAAAATTCTACTACATGGTTTAAACACATATTTCATCACGGAGGAATCATTATACTTGCAAAAATACATTTCTTTAGGTAGAAGAGACATTTTTATTTCTTTAACTTCAAAAAGTGTCTATTTTTCATAAAATCTTCATTTTGCAAGAACTTTGAAATATTATTATTTCACAAAATATTTATCAAAGCAAATCATTATTTCCAAACATTTTATTTCATAAATTGTTTAACACCAATATTCTAGAAAATGCCCATTTTCATAATAACACCATATTTTAATATTCCAAAACCTTGAAATATTTACTTATTCTTTAATTTCAACAAAATATCATTTTCCAATATTTTTATTCCATAAAAATATTTATTATCTTCTACATAACAATTATACTATTTAACTGAATACACCCTACTCAATAGTCTAGCTATAAGACCATGATGTACAAAAATAAACTATTACACTAAGAGTAAGGCTTTTTCCATTTCTAATGGCTTCAATAGTGGTGGAAATTTTGGTCTAGGAGGAGCAAACCCCACCTCGAAAGGTGGCCTCAAGGGGTTACTAAAAGCAACCTCCAAAAACCCCAAAATGCTCCAAGCTAAGAACCCCTTCAAAAATCCACTTCATACTCCATTAGAGCTCCATCTTCATCTCCAAAAACTCCTAATAACACTTCCAAAATTCGTATCACTCCTTTATCTATGGTGGAAATGGGTGTATTTGGTTAAAATGTGGAGAAATACATCATAAAAACTATGTTTTATGGGTGGGCTATGGTGGAGGAGTGGGGGCTTAGTGGTGGGTGGTGGTGGAAGACCATCCACCTCTCTCCTTATCTCTCTCTCTCTCTCTCTCTCTCTCTCTCTCTCTCTCTCTCTCTCTCTCTCTCTCTCTCTCTCTCCTTCTTCCATTTTCTCCCAACAACAAATAACCTTAAACACACCGGACAAACCCTTATAAAACCTCCCCTAAGCCTAAAAATCTTTTTTTCCCCCTACAGGACATATATGGGTTCAATAGCACACAGATCCTCCGCTCCAAATTGTAACAGCGCACAAGGGTAGTCAGATCTAAAAACTTGACCACCATCGTTCGAACGACTTCCCCATATCGTTCGAACGACTCATACCATGTTTCCCCTTACCTAGTTTGCACGACCCTTCATCCGACCTACTACTATAAACTAGTAGCACGTCGTTAGATTTCATGCTTTTCGCGACCTATCTCGTGACCTTAACACTGTAGTTCAAACGACAATCCCATATTGTTTGAACGACCCTATTTATTTTTCTCCAACTTTTCATCCATAATTCTTCCATGATTATAATCAACATATAATTTAATTAAGTTACTGGGCGAGATATTGCAACTGAGTTTAGTAGCCGACCTTCTTGTATTACATATGGATGGGTATGATATCATCTTAGGCATGGAGTGGTTGGTCGGGTACCGAGCGATGGTGGATTGTTATGGAAGAACCATTGTGTTTTCCGTTCTAGGACATGAGATGTTCCTTGTGGCGATTCCTCTTCCTGAGGGAGGATCACGTACACCTTTATATTATATTGAGGAGGAGACCTCATAAGAGGTGGTTATCTCTTTGGACTCGATTCCAGTAGCTAGGGAGTTAGAGGATGTATTTTAGGAGATACTCAGGTTTCCACCTTGTTAGAAGATTGAGTTCATCATCAACTTAGCACCGGAATCGAGACCAATTGCCCAAGCGCCTTATCGGATGACTCCTTTTGAGACACGGGAGTTGAAGGAGCAGATTCAGCGGCTATTGAGGCAGGGTTTCATTCAATGGAGTACATTACGATAGGGTGCACGTGAAGAAGAGAGATGGTTCACTCCGCTTGTGTGTAGGTTACACGGAGCTGAATAAGATCATAATACGGAATAAGTATCCATTGTTGAGGATCGATGACCTGTTTGACCAGTTGAGAGGAACAACATACTTCTCTAAGATAGATTAGAGATCGGGGTATCATTAGTTGTGCATTTGAGATGAGGACATTCCTAAGTCCTCATTTCTTATGTGGTATGGATCGTACGAGTTTAGGGTGATGCCGTTTGAACTCACAAATGCTCCAGGAGTGTTCATAGATCTCATGAATCGGGTTTTAGAGAGTTCTTTGACCAGTTCATCTTTGTGTTTATAGATGACATTCTGGTTTACTCTTGTTTGGAGGGCGAGCATGCAAAGCATCTTCGTATGGTTCTGCGGACATTACAAGACCATCAGTCATATGCCAAATTTAAGAAGTGTGGATTTTGTCTATGGGAGGTGCAATTTTTAGGCCACACTGTGTCTGATAGGGGCATTATTGTTGATCCAAGTAAGGTATCGGTGGTGAGGGAATGGGGGCATCCCACGACACCGATCGAGATTCGTAGCTTTCTGGGGTTGGCCAGTTACTATCGTCGCTTCATTAAGGGTTTCTCAAAGATTACGGGTCCGTTGACGAACCTGACTTGCAAAGTGGCACCGTTTGTGTGGAGTGGCCACTGTCAGTTAGCTTCCGATGAGCTAAAAACAATTGATGTCAACACCTGTACTCGCATTGCTTGGGGGATGAATGGAGTACCATGTCTATATGGATGCATCCTTGCAGGGACTTGGGGGGGGGGGGGGGGGGGTACTACAGCAGTAGTAGAGGGCTATAGCTTATGCATCTTGCAAGCTTATGCTCCATGAGAAGAATTACCCCACACACGACCTTGAATTTGCAGTGGTTGTGTTTTCCTTGAGGATTTGGAGGCACTATTTATTGGGGGAGCAATTTACTTTGTTCATGGACCACAAATCACTTCAGTATCTATTCACGCAGAGATATCTGAATATAAGGTAGAGGAAATTGCTAGAGTTTGTGAAGGATTACCAGTTTGACATTGAGTGAAGTCTAGCATGGTGGAAGACTCCTTTAATCGACGGTCTAATGGGGATCTAGCAGAGGCTTGGAAGGCGAAGTGGAGTGAGCTTCGACATTAGGATGAGGTTGCCAGAGCTTGTATGTCCGTATTGGCTGTTACTCCCGAGAGAGTTATTCGGGTAGTGAAAGCATAGGTAGAGGACCAGTTTGCCAGGATAGAGTACGTCAGTCATTAACAGATGGGGCAGAGTCTTATTCAATTAGTTTCGAGGGAGGCTTACGCTTCAATAGGAGACTCATTGTTCCAAAGGATGAGGATTTTAGGCATGCGGTGATAACAGAGTCTCACAGGTCGGGGTTTGCGGTACATCTTGGTGGGGATAAGATGTACCAGGATATATGGAGGCAGTATTGGTACTCAAGGATGAAGCAGTACATAACATAGTTTGTCTCAAAGTGCGTTCCATATTAGTTAGTGAAGATAGACCATCAAAGACCATCAGGGAAGTTACAACCACTAGATATTCCAATGTGGAAGTGGGAGAGCATTTCGATGGATTTCATTACCCGATTGCTGACATCGCAGAGAGGTCACAACTCCATTTGGGTGATAGTGAATCATTTGACTAAGGTGGACCATTTTTTTCTAGTCCGCACCGATTATGAGACGAGACAATATGCACAGCTATTCATTACAAAAATAATGAAGCTACACGGAGTAACGATTAATATTGTGTTCGATCAGGACAAGATCTTTGCGTCCTATTTATTGTAGAGTTTTTAGGAGGCTATGGGCACGGATTTATGTCTGAGTACAACATATCATCCATAGACATATGGACAGATTGAGCGGGTAAATCAGATGTTAGACGATATGCTAAGAATGTGTACACTTGATTTCGAGGGAGGATGAGAGCGGTACCTTCCATTGGTGGAGTTCGTGTATAACAACTCCTACTAGTTCACCATTGGCATGGCGCCATTTGATGCACTTTATGGATGACCTTGTCATTCGCTCGCTTGGTGGTTAGAGGTGGGGGACAACAAGTTATTGGGGACAGAGATGATCCAGGATACTACTGCCAAGATTGAGCTGATTCGGGGACGCATTCGTATAACTTAGTGCATATAGAAGAGTTATGTCAATGTAGACTGGAGACACATTGAGTTATAGATTGGTGACCAGGTGTTGGTACGGGTGTCTCCTATGAAGAAGGTCGTGATATTCAATAAGAAGGGGAAGCGAGCGCTGAGGTATGTGTGGCCTTTTTCGATTATTGAGAGGGTGGATCCAGTTGCGTATAGGCTGGGCTTACCAGGGCACCTAGGACGGATTCACGACGTGTTCCACATGTCATCGTCAAAGAGGTACCGAAGGAGCGAGAGAGATTTTTGGCACGTTCCATTAGAGGAGATTGACTTACAACCAGTCATCTCATATGAGGGAAGACCAGGGGTTATTCTTGATCGTAGTGAGATTAAGCTGCGATCTAAGGTGGTACCCTTGGTTCGAGTTCATTGGAGGCACCACAATGTTGATGAGTCAACATGGGAGCGGGAGGATGACATGCGAGAGCAGCTGCCAGTGTTATTCACCGCATGTACGTTCTAATTTTTAGGGCAAAATTCCTTTGTAAGGGGGAAGTATGTGATACCCCGTATTTTTGAGTATATGGAATTTAATTAATTAGATTTATTTTTAAATTATATGTGTATCGTAATTTAATTAAATTAAATATTTATGTGATTATTAAATATTAATCGGGAGAGATAATGATTAATATTACAAAATAAATATACTAAGTGTGTAGTAAATAAAATGTGGAAATTAATATACGTCATAGCGAGTGATATTAACGTGATTACATTATATCTCATCCAAGAGTCGCATGTAGACTAATTTGAGGTCGAGATAGGTATTTTCTTTAGAGTGACTCAAATGGAAATTTTGAGGTCATAGTTGATTCCAAAAGAGTCGAAATAGTCGGAATAGTATACTCGGGTGTATTGTTTGGGTCCCGGGGCGATTTTAGACCAACCCGACACCAATTAAGGGCATTTCGGCCATTTGGAAGAGTAGGGTTGGAGGAGATACGAAATTCTAAGTTTTATATCAGCATATAGTTTAAGGAGGCTAGGGTTAGAACCAAAGAAAATCAATAGAGGCTATAAGAGAGGAAGAAGAGAGGATTCTTAGAGATCCAACACCTTTCTTGCATCGCCTTTACCATCGCAGCGTGAATCGGAAGGATAGGAAGGCACTTTCATCATCAGAGAATGAAATCAAACCTGCTATTATAAGACAAGTGTTTATCTTGCATGTTTTTGAATAGTTGTAATATCCATGATAGAATTTTGATGTAATCTAGCATGAACAAATGATTTTGAGATAAAACAATGGACTAAATTCATGTTACTGATTAGGACTCATATTAAAGATTTGATTTTTGGGTTTAATAATACGATATCTGAATTATGGAATATTATGGGTTTCATGAAGAACATGAATTGAAAATTGAAACAAGGGTTTCGTAGACAAACTCTTGATTAATTATGAATTCAATGATGTTTTAGCATTTGAAATTCATAAGAAACGGTTTATATACTCATATTTAATGATGGGTGAATTTATATGGGAGTTTGGGGACGAATCACGGAGTATGTGTTGGATAAAAATGGTGAAAATCGTACAGCGTAATGAAGAAGATAACCTAAACCATTTCGAATTGATTTGACTCGAAGAGCGAATCGATTCGGTCTCTTCACCGAATTGATTCGGTTACCCATAATTGTCTAGTTTCTTTTATTCGTGCCCTGAATTTTTTAATAATTAATTGGGGAACTTTTGGAACATTTTTAAACTATAGTGAGGATATAGTTAATTTCAGTAGACCTATAGTAGATTTGAGGCTTATCCAAAATGAGAGAATTAATGCTAGAATTTATTGGCCGTAACTTAATGTTTTATGAATTCTCTGAATATTCACTGTTGTATATGAGTGTATTAGCTACTGAAATAACCTGAGAAATAACTAGGACCCTTCGAGTATAGAATAATACTCGAAAAAATACGATTAGAAGTTATAATTCTGAACTGATAGCACGATGAATATTCAGAGATATATATTACATACGAATTATACTACGGGTTGTGTGTACCTATATATATATATATATATATATATATATATGTTGTGTGAATACCTATTATGTGGTTTGTGTTAAGTGTTAGCATACCTACATTGCCTGTTATCACGGAGGTCACGTGCTGTGGGCGATCCCGCAATGGCGATTCCAGCGAGGTTTGGATGTGTGCCCGAGGACATAGAACTTAGGGCATTTCACTATGTGCAGTGTATTAGTGCGATTGGTAGGTCTATTGGGTACGTTAGGTATGTGCGTATACCAAAGGGTTAGAACTATGTTCACCACCATTGTGTGGCATTTGATTTATGGTTTGAGGAGACATTCCAAATAGACAGTCCTTAATTTGGTACGAAATGTACATGGACTGATAGCAGAGTATGCAAGCATCGCGGTGGTCATTACATGGATGTCTTAGTAATATATATATATATATATATATATATATATAGGCAGTGCGATATATATGTATATACTTGTGTGATTAATCTACTTTTGTGTGATGGTAGAAATAATAGAAAGAGTACATCAAAAGACAACTTAATTATGATAAACTTAATGAAATGGTTTAACAGTAACTTATGAGAAATGTTAATGCGGTAGTGTACTATATAGGTGGTACGGGGGAGCCAAACCTTGTGTGGTTAGTTGGATACGTAAGTCTAGTTAGGCTGGGTAGCATAGCTAGGTAGGGGGCGTTAGGTGTGCACTATAGTTGAGAGGTGAGAACTAACGTGTGCGTCTAATAACTGCTTTTAAACTGTGATTTAAACACTTGCTAAATATTTTCAAAAGGTTTTGGGATCTGACCCAGGTCTAATTTATTTTCCAAAACATTTTAAGTGTCTAGCCATAGGGACGCCAAGCTTGATGATTCATTCCAGAGATGCATAGCTGCAGCACTTGTGGAGGCATGTAGGATTTATGTAGATGCTTCAGTTATTCATTCCTAGATTAGAGTTATGATTCAGTATTTCATTTGGGGGGATTTCCCCTTCAGTTGTTATATTCTTTCAATTTTATCTACCAGACTATGTTTTGAATTCAGTTTATTCCTTTAGACTTATATTTGGATTTCATTTTGGGAACCGATGGTTTAGTGGTATTGTTTATTTATCTATTTATCGAGGGATTGATTCAGACTATTATATTTATATGGATAAATGAGTTACATTATTTTATATTCCGCATGTTGTTATGTTAATGAAAGATAAAAAATTGGCATCGGCTTAATTTGACATAGGTGATTAGTAATTTAAAAAGTTTTCGACAGTGATGATAAGAATGAACCAAATGAGATTCCTATTTATTTTAATAAATGACTTATCAACCGTGGTTAAATTAGGAAGGGTCACATCAACTATGCAAAGATGATGTTAAATGTTCTTCTTCTATTGAATGTCACCTACCATATCTGCACTTCCCTGAAACTCTAGTAAATGCCCTTTTTGAAAGGCCTCCCAAATCCTCTCTTGCACTGATGGTCCCTAGTGGGCCTGGATGACCAATGCCACTGGCTGTTGCGGTTGAGGTTATAGGAACTACTGTGCCATGGTGATTATAATGGCATTAACTGCATTGGCAACGATATTAGCCACCTTTGCGGTTGTCATTGTCCCATGTGGCACCTGTGGCTCCTACTGAGCCTCTCCCTCATTGGCCCTTCTGATGGCCATGGCTTGTCGTCCTCTCTTTGGCGGCATCTGAAACCAGACCAAATTTGTGCACAGTTAATACAAATTAGATCAGCAGAAGAACATAAATGCATATATGAATACAATAATCCTAATAATAGGGCTCCATATCAAAGAACACTATGCTGGAAAATGTAGTAAGTCTGCACAGATCCTAAGGACACTAGAACCTGATGCTCTGAAACCATCTGTGACACCCCACTTATAAAAGTAACGGGTGGTCAACGCTCTACTCAAATAAAACAGGAATCTCAGCTGGCTCATTCTTAGCATCACTGTCAAATAATAAAATTAATTACTAATTTGCTATTAAGCCCGATGTCAAATTTTAAAACTTAGTAAATTTACCATAAATAAATTTATTCACCATAAACCATTCCAAATAAATAAATACACATTTACCACAAATAATATCTGAATGTTGGAATAAATATAATAATCCAAATGACCAAATAAATCGTCGATATAAATCCCATACAATAATCCAATGCAAATGAATTAAAATAAAGACTAAATAAATAATTGTATGACCATGGGTGGCATGCACGAATAACAATAAAATAAATCCTATCTTGAATCTCAAGATAGAAGCGACTAATCAAATCCCTATAAACATCCACAGCTGCTACAGCATCGCCTGACTGAAATTAATAATCATGCTTGGTGTCCCTGTGGATGGGCACCTAAAAGTTTTAAAAATATTTTGCAACTGTTTAAAAATATGCAATGCAATCTTTCATATTTAAACTGGTGCCTCACTCCCATGAGATAATCCTCACCCCTCATCTATAGTGCACACCAATGTATATATTTTAATCACCCTAGTTATGCTACCCTGTTTAACTAGTACCAACTCGTATTTATCCCAATATGTTAACCTTCTAGCAAAACTTTGTCACATATATTTATTCTTGATTAAATTCGTATTTATCTATTACACACGCTAAATTATTTTAATTCCCATCATTAACCGATGCACATAACTTCACCCCAGATATTAATTAAGTACCCACATATTAATTTTAATCACCCTTATATATCTGTCACACTTATATACATATATTCATATCACATATTGTACACAAAATATATATCGCTCGCTATATGCGTATAATCGCCATACCCATAGCATTACCTTGCGGATACATTCTCTAGTATGATATCAGGCTCCGGGGGATATCACGTACCATTCCTGGGCCACCGGGTCGGAGTCTCACCATCGAACCCAAATCTTAAGCGTAAAATCGGAGGCAGTCATAGTCATACATACGTGGGTCATAATCATACCACATTACCCCACTAGACTCAAAACATATACAGTGGTCGCGCGACAGACCTATGACCTGGGAAATCGATCATACACCTGATGGTCAATGCCAAGGTGGACTGCCCACTACGCGCAACCTCCCCGATAGCATCCCTAGAGTAGGTATGTTTCACTTATATCAATCACACATATATAAGCATACATATACTCTCTCTCTCTCTCTCTATATATATATATATATATATATATATATATATATATATATATATATATATATATATATTGGCTAAACATGCATATGTCACTCGTAGCACTCGTTTAATATTTTTTTAGTCTTACCCCGACTCCCGAATATATAAGAAGTCCTTTACCTAAATAAATTCACACATATAATATTTAATCTGGACGCTAAGCCATTCCCATTCATCCAATATCCCAATTCTAACCGGATTTTCAAACTGAATCCATTAATTTATTTTTCGAGTGTCGTTCGTTCTAAACACCCATAATTTCATACCCCCGATTTATCCTGACTATCCCAAGGTAAAAATAATGTTTCTAAATATTTTTCAGAAGCCCTAATCTCATCTACGGACATCTCAAAATAATATGGACCTAAACAACTTATTGAAATAATTAAATAACAAGCCTGGGCCAAACAGGACAGCCGAAACGATTTCTCTAGGGGGTGAGCCGGTTCACCCTTGGGTGCGGTTAGGCGGGGTTGCTATGCTTGTTACGAGTTTTCACCCAAATTCTCGCCCGATATGAGTCCCAATCTTCATCCCAATACAAATTAACACTACCTAATCAATCTCAAACATAAGGATACATGTTTTATTGCCTCAATTCATCCAAAAATCATTCTTAATCATGAGATTTAACATCAATTTTTCCAGAATTAATTCACACCTTGATTCAAATACTAAATTACACAATTCCCAAATTTATAATTCAAGATTACATATTTTCATGATTCAATCTTGGATTTCTTTATCAAGATTCTATATTTCATATAGGATTCAATTCTCAGATTTCATATATACTCATCAATTAAATTCTACGAAATCATTTCCCAAAAATCCATTTTAACACGTGAATCCCACCCAAAATCATGTTTGTGTTACCAACTATGATATGAATTAAAACACATACATATAGTATTAAGCAAGTTTAAACACTTGCCTTAAAATTATGGTAGAGTCTGAATTTCTTTTTGTGTGATGATCCTAGCCCAAAAATTGTTCCCAAAAATCCTTCCCGAATTGCCTTTTCTTGTTCTCCCTTTGTTTCTCCATTCTCTTTTCTCTTCTATCTCACTTTTAGACTCTTGTAATTGTAGTTCGGTTTCCCCTACCATCAACCATCCCTTATTATAATCTCAAATCCGAAATTAGGTTATCACCCAAGAGTAAAATGACCCGTATACCGCTATGCGGGTCCCGACTATTCCAAAAAGCCCCCAGAACCCAATTACTACATCCAGGTACTTAATTTTGACTATTCCGACCTATTTCGGATCACTCGTGCACTCAAAATCATCATCCAAGTCACCTAACATCAACTTCTCATCTCATTTCTAACACGACCCTACACCTACGTCCCGAATGAGATACCGAAAAATCCAGCTTTTTCTCACTATGACGTAATACCATTTGACATAATTTTATTTACTTTATCACATTAAGAAATATATATTCACATAAATATTAATCCTTTTCTCGCTAATTAATATTCATCACATTCTCATTATTTCTCAATTTATTTAAATTGTGAGCACCCGTGTAATTTAAATGCTAAAAATATATAAACTTAATATTACGGGGTGTTACATTTAGTTGTTTTTGTAAAATCCACCCATAAAACCTTATTTTAAACCTTGAAATAGAGTATACATGTTATTTGATAAATCGACTCGGACACGGTCGGTCCACACATGTTGAAATGGTTCATATTTAGGTGTTCTTGCCTCTATTTGGGCCATTTCGTTGTTGTTGTAAAATTTCACCCCCCCAAAGCCTTATTTCTAATGATAAACTGGGAGTGCGATAAGGACACGGTTGGTTCAAACAAGTTAAAATGTTTCATATTGAAGTGCTCGTGCCTGTTTTCGGGCCATTTGTTTGTTGTTTTAAAATTTCACTCCCAAAGCCCATTTTTAACCTTAAATTGTATTTAATTGTCATTTTGATTAGTCGAGGGTTCAATAAGGATACGGTCGGTTCACACACATTGAAATGGTCCATATTGAGGTGCTCGTGCCTCTTTTCGGGTCATTTCATTATTTATTTTTTAATTTCACCCCCCCAAGGCCCCATTTTTACCCTTAAACAATTGTTGGGTATGTCATTTTAAGAAATTGAGGGTCTAATAAGGACATGATCAGTTCACACACTTTGCAGTGGTTCATATTGAGGTGCTCGTAACTCTTTTCAGGCCATTTTGTTATTGTTTTAAAATTTCACCCCCAACCCATTTTAACATTAAGGTTGCATTTAATTGTCATTTTAATAAACCGATAAGTCATTACGGATACGACCATTTCACACATGTTGAAATGGTCCATATTGAGCTAGTCGTGCCTCTTTTCGGGCCATTTGGTGGTTGTTTTAAAATTCCTCCCCCCCCCCCCCCCCCCAAAGTCCATTTTAACCTTAAATTGAGTTTAATTATTATTTTGATAAATCGAGAGTTCGATAATGACATGATCAGTTCACACATGTTGCAATAGTTCATATTGAGTGCTTGTACCTCTTTTTGGCCATTTAGTTGCTTTAATAAGATTCCACCCCCAAAGCCTTATTTTAAACCTTGAAATTAAGTATACATGTTATTTTCAAAAAAGCGAGGGTCCGATAAGGACATGGTTGATTCACAAATGTTGCAATAGTTCATATTGAGGTGCTTTTGCCTCTTTCCGGGCCATTTCGCTGTTGTTTGAAACTTTCACCCACCAAAGCATTATTTTTAACCTTAAAATTCAATATATGTGTCATTTTTATAGACTGAGAGTCTGATAAGGACACGGTAGGTTCACACAAGTTCCAATAATTCATATTGAGGTGCTCGTGCCTCTTTTCGGGCCATTTGATTGTTGTTTTAAAATTTCACCCCCTAAAGCCCATTTTTAACCTTAAATTGCGTTCAATTGTCATTTTGGTTAGTCGAAGGTCCAATAAGGACACGGTCGGTTCAGACATGTTAAAATGGTCTAGTTGAGGTTGTCATGCCTCTTTTCGGGCCATTTGGTTGTTGTTTTGAAGTTTCACCCCCACCCATTTTTAACCTTATATGGCGTTTACTTGTCATTTTCATAAATCGAGGGTTCGATAAGGACACGGTTGTCTCACACACGTTGTAATGTTCGATATTGAGGTGCTCGTGCCTCTTTTTCGAGGCAATTTGGTTGCTTTTGTAAAATTCCCCCCCCCCCCCCCCCCCCGAAACCTTATTTATAACCTTGAAAGTGAGTATACATGTTATAATTATAAACTGAGGGTCCGAAAAGGACACGGTCTGTTCACACATGTTACAATTGTTTATATTGAGGTGCCCATGCCTCTTTTAGGGACATTTGATTGTTGTTTTAAAATTTAACCCCCTAACTCTTATTTTTAACCTAAAAATTGAGTATACTAGTTATTTTGAAAAACAGAAGGTCCAATAAGGACACAGTCGGTTCACACACTTTGCAATTGTCCATATTGAAGTGCTTAGGCCTATTTTCGGGCATTTGATTGTTGTTTTAAAATTTCACCCCCTAAAGGCTTATTTTTAACCTTAAATTGAGTATACTTCTTGTTTTGATACACTCAGGGTCCGATAAGGATGCGGTCAGTTTACACACATTGAAATGGTTCATATTGAGGTACTTGTGCCTCTTTTTGGTCCATTTGGTTGCTTTTGTAAAATTTCACCCCGAAACCTTATTTTACCCTTAAAATTTTGTATACGTGTCATTTTGAAAAACTGAGAGTCCGATAAGGACACATTCGGTTCACACAAGTTAAAATGGTTCATATCGAGGTGCCCTTGCCTCTTTTCGGCCATTTGGTTGCTGTTTTAAAATTTCATTCCCAAAACTCATTTTAACCTTAAAATGCCAGTTGGTTGCTGTTTTATAATTTCATCCCCCAAAGCTCATTTTTAACCTTAAAATTGCCTTCAATTGTCCTTTTGATAAACTGAGGTTCTGATAATGACACAGTCGGTTCACACACATTGCAATGTTCCATATTGAGGTGCTTGTGCCTCTTTTTCAAGCCATTTAGTTACTTTTGTAAAATTCCACCCCCAAAGCCTTATTTTAAACCTTGAAATTGAGTCTATGCGTTATTTTGACAAACCGAGGGTCCGATAAGGACACGGTCAGTTCACACATGTTGCAATGGTTCATATTGAGGTGCTCTTGCCTCTTTTCGGGGCATTTAGTTGATGTTGTAAAATTTCACCCCCAAAGCCTTATTTTTAACCTTAAGGTTCATTACACATGTCATTTTGATAAACCGCCGATAAGGACACGGTCGGTTCAAACAAGTTACAATGGTTTATATTGAGGTGCTTGTGCCTCTTTTAAGGCCATTTGGTTGCTATTTTAAAATTTCACCCCCAAAGCTCATTTTAAACTTAAATTATTTTTAATCGTCATTTCGATTAGTTGAGAGTCCGATAAGGACACGGTCGGTTCACACACGTTGAAAATGGTCCATATTGAGGTGCCCGTGCCTCTTTTCGGGGTCATTTTATTGCTTTTTTTTTTTTAATTTCACCCCACCCCCATTTTCAGCCTTAAAATAGATTATACTTCTCATTTTGACAAACTGAGGGTCCAATAAGAACACGATCGGTTCACACACTTTGCAGTGGTTCATATTGAGGTTCTCATGCCTCTTTTCAGGCCATTTTGTTGTTGTTTTAAAATTTCACCTTAGCCCATTTTTTACATTAAAATTGCATTTAATTCTCATTATAATAAATCGAGAAGCCGATAAGGATACAGTCATTTTGAACACGTTGAAATGGTCCATATTGAGGTGGTCGTTCCTCTTTTCGGCCATTTGGTTGCTGTTTTAAAATTGCATCTCCCAAAGCCTATTTTAGCCTTAAATTGCGTGTAATTGTTATTTTGACAAATCGAGAGTCCGTTAATGACAAGATGAGTTCACACACGTTTCAGTAGTCCATATTGAGGTGCTCCTACCTCTTTTGTGCCGTTTAGTTGCTTTTGTAAAATTCTACCCTCCAAAGCATTATTTTAAACCTTGAAATTGAGTATAAGTGTTATTTTAAAAAAAACAGGGTCCGATAAGGACATGGTTGGTTCACAGATGTTGCAATAGTTCATATTGAGGTGCTCTTGCCTCTTTTCGGGCCATTTCACTTTTGTTGTAAAATTTCAGCTCCCAAAGCCTTATTTTTAACCTTAAATTTAATTTTATGTGTCATTTTTATAAACTGGGGGTCCGATAGAGACATGGTTGGTTCACACAAGTTCCAATAATTCATATTGAGGTGTTCGTGCCTCTTTTCGGCCAATTTGATTGCCGTTTTGAAATTTCACCTCCCAAAGCCCATTTTTAACCTTAAATTGCATTTAATTGTAATTTTGATTTGCGGATGGTCCGATAAGGAGACGGTTAGTTCATGCATGTTGAAATGGTCCATATTGAGGTTGTCGTGCCTCTTTTCAGGCCATTTGGTTGATGTCTTAAAGTTTCACACCCAAAGATCATTTTTAACCTTATATTGCGTTCACTTGTCATTTTGATAAACCGAGGGTCCGATAAGGACACGATCAGTTCACACATATTATAATGTTCAATGTTGAGGTGCTCATGCCTCTTTTCAGGCACTTTGATTGCTTTTGTAAAATTTCACCCCCGAGACCTTATTTTTAACCTTAAAAGTGAGTATACGTGTTCTAGTTATAAACTGAGGGTTCGAAAAGGACACAGTCGGTTTACACATGTTGTAGTGGTTCATATTGAGGTTCTCGTGCCTCTTTTAGGCCATTTGGGGTTTGTTTTAAAATTTCACCCTTTATAAAATTGAGTATACTTGTTATTTTGATAAATTGAGGGTCCGATAAGGACACTATCGGTTCACACAAGTAGCAATGGTTCATATTGAGGTGCTCGTGCCTCTTTTCGGTCCGTTTGGTTGTTGTTGTAAGATTTTACCCTCCAAAGCCTTATTTTTAACCTTAAAATTCTGGAAACATGTCATTTTGATAAACTGAGGATCCGATAAGGACACGGTCGGTTCATATAAGTTGCCATGATTACTATTAAGGTGCTTGTGCCTCTTTTCGGGCCATTTGGTTGTTGTGTTAAAATTTCACCTCCCAAAGCTCATTTTAACCATAAATTGCATTTAATTGTCATTTTGATAAACTGGGGGTCTAATAAGGACACGGTCGGTTCATACCTATTTTTGGCCCATTTGATTGTTGTTTTAAAATTTCATCCCCCAAAACCTTATTTTTAACCTTAAAATTGAGAATACTATTTTGATAATTTGAGGGTTCGATGAGGACATGGTTGGTTCACACACTTTGCAATTGTTTATATTGAGGTGCTCGTACCTCTTTTCGAGCCATTTGGTTGCTGTTTTAAATTTTCACCCCCAAAGCCTATTTTTAACCTTAAAATTCTGTTTAATTGCCTTTTTAATAAATATAGGATCTGATAAGGACACGGTTGGTTCTCACACGTTGCAATGGTCCATAAGGAGGTGCTCGTGCCTCTTTTCGGGGCATTTGGTTGTTGCTTTGAAATTTCATCACCCAAAGCCCATTTTTAACCTTAAATTGTGTTTAATTGATAAACCGAGGGTTCGATAAGAACATGATCGGTTCACACACGTTGCAATGGTCCACAAATAGGTGCTCGTGCCTCTTTTCGGGCCATTTAATTGCTGTTTTAAAATTTCACCCCTAAAACCCATTTTTAACAATATTAAATCGATTTCTGATAAGGACACGGTCGGTTCACACACATTGCAATGGTTCATATTGAGCTGCTCGTGCTCTTTTTGGGCCAATTGATTGTTCTTTTAGAATTTCACCCCCAAGGCCCATTTTTAACCTTAAATTGCGTTTAATTGTCATTTTCCTAAACCATGTTTCTGATGAGGACGCAGTAGGTTCTCACACATTTAAGTGGTCTATATTGAGTTGCTCATGCCTCTTTTCGGGCCATTCAATTGATGTTTTAAAATTTCAACACCCCCCCAGCCCCATTTTTAACCTTAAAATTGAGTATACTTGTTATTTTGATAAATCGAGGGTCCGATAAGGATATGGTCGGTTCTCACACATTGAAATGGTCCATATTGAGGTGCTCGTGCCTATTTTCGGTCCATTCAATTGATGTTTTAAAATTTCAACCCACCCAAAGCCCCATTTTTAACCTTAAAATTGAGTATACTCGTCATTTTGATAAACCGAGGGTCCGATAAGGACATGGTCGATTCGCACACGTTGTAATTGTTCATATTTAGGTGCTCGTGCCTCTACTCAGGCAATTTGGTTGTTGTTTTAAAATTTCACCCCAAAGCTCATATTTAACCTCAAAATTGCCTTTAATTCTCATTTTGATAAACCGAGGGTCCAATAAGGATACGGTCAATTGACACTCATTCCAATGGTCCATACTGAGATGTTCGTGCCACCTTCCGGGCCATTTGGTTGATGTTTTAAAATTTCTCCCTCTAAAGCCTTATTTTTAACACTAAAATTGAGTATACTTGTTATTTTGATAAACAGAGAGTCCGGTAAGGACACGGTCAGTTCACACACTTTGCAATGGTTCCTATCGAGGCGCTCGTACCTCTTTTCGTGCCATTTGGTTGCTGTCTTAAAATTTCACCTGCCAAAGCCCATTTTTAACCTTTAATTGTGTTTAATTGTCATTTTGATGAATTGATGACCCAATAATGACATGGTCTCAGTTCTCACACATTTCAATGGTCCATATTGAGTTATTCATGCCTCTTTTCGGGCCATTTGGTTGGTGTTTTAAAATTTCACCCCCCCCCCCCCCAACGCCCCATGTTTTACCTTAAAATTGAGTATACTTGTCATTTTGATAAACCGAGTGTCTGATAAGCGCACGGTCAGTTCATACACATTACAATGGTTCATATTGAGGTGCTCGTGCCTCTTCTCGGGCCATTTCATTGCTGTTTTAAATTTTAACCCCCAAAGCTAGATTTTCAACATTAAATTTGCGTGTAATTGTCATTTTGATAAACCGAGGGTCCGTTAAGGGCATGGTAGGTTCAAACACCTTGCAATAGTTCATATTGAGGTGCCCGTGCCTCTTTTTTGGCCATTTGGTCGCTGTTTTAAAATATCACCACCAAAGCCCCGTTTTTAACCTTAAAATTGCATTTAATTGTCATTTTGATAAACCGACGGTCCAATAAAGACACGGTTGGTTCACACATGTTGCAACGGTTGATATTGAGGTTCTCTTACCTCTTTTCGGGCCATTCGATTTCTGTTCTAATATTTCATCCCCCAATGCCTCATTTTAACCTAAAACATGTGTATACTTGTAATTTTTTTAAACCGAAAGTCAGATCAGGACATGGTCACTTCACACACCTTACGATGGTCCATATCGAGGGACTTGTGACTATTTTTGGACCATTTGATTTTTATTTCACATTCCGCCCTTAAACGACCAATTTTTAACGTATTTCTTGGGTATACAACGTGAGATATCCTAATTTTAATAGCTAGAGTTTTAATCATAAACCAAGAATTCTAAAAACTTGGAAACCACATGTCATATCCCCTCATTTTCAACCATAAAATTAACCAAGCGATTGATTAATGTGGACATAGTAAAATTAAAATCAATAATAAACAAAGAAAAATGTCACTACTTTGAGAATAATAAGAGATTCAGAGTAGCCCATCCCTGTGAAATTAAGGGAAATGTCGAATGTATAATTATTGACCATTTTTTTTAATTTCAAAGAAAGAAAATCAGAAAGACGCCAACCCTTAGCATATAGTTGTATACAACAGATGAGGGCATTCAGCAAAGCAATTCATAGAAAAATTGCGTAATACCGATAACCGTTAACTAGGCCTGCCTCCAAAATGAGGCAGAGTATTCACTAGTAAGCCCAATACAACAAAGAGTACAGAACACTGAACACTCTTACCATTAGTGTCTTATGTAAGTGAGGAAGAAATAACATAGTTTACACTAAACACTAATGAAACTATTATCCAAATATAAGAGAAGTAACTTCCTTAATCGGGTGGCAATGCCAAATAAACTACTAATGCTTTCCAAGAATGATTGGGTTATGGGACCCTTCAAATGCAGTACCATTGAACTGGTCGGATGGACATGAATGGACTGTAAAGCTGGTAAAAAAAAACTGTCAATTTCCCATGAGTGATTATAGAATTAATATGGTCAAAATTTTACACCAAAATTATTTGATATTTTTCTTTGTTTTAAAAAGGATATGCCAATTAGAAAATCAATCAAGCTCAAGTTGTTTAACACTACTACAAAATGTTTCACATTGATGCATCTAAGATATATACATATTTTGCATATGTATGATAATTTTGCTGACAGTTTTAGATCTTTAGGTTATTGTAGTTACCCTAGCCTTAGGATCTTCATGTTGTATGAACTTGCATAATCAAATTGTGAGATTTATGTGTTTGAATTGAATATTATCATTTCAGGTGAATTGTCATCATTTTTTTTACTATTTCTGTGAGTTCGTTGAGATTTATTGTATGAAATATGGAAATGCATCACCTCAGAATTAGCCTCACTCACACTTTTACAAAATGCTTCACTCTGATGTATCTAAGACATGTGCATATCTTGATAGTTTGGATCTTTAGGTTATTGTATTTTTCCTAGCATTAGGGTTTTTATGGTGTATGAATTTGCATAATCAAATCATGAGATTTGCGTGTTTCAATTGAAATTCATCATTTCAGGTTGTTTTTCTCAGTGTTTCTGTGACATTGTTGAGGTTTTAACTGTATGAAATATTGAAAAGCATCAGCTCAGAATTAGTCTCTCTAACAGTTCCACAAAACAATTTAGGCTTCACATTGGTGCATCTAAGATATATACATATTTGAATCCGTATAATAATTTTATTGATGTTTTACTGATAGTTCTAGATCTTTTGGTTATTGTATGTCTTAGGACCAAAGAGGTTGTCAGTTAGTTAGTTGGAGGCAGAATATTATAGATATGTTAAATGGATTGACTCTATATTCTGTTAGAAAGTTGGTGGAATTAGTTTTGTTAGTTGAATTAGTTTCTGTTTGAAATCAGTTGTATTAGTCTATAAATAGAGGCATATGAAATGTAATGAGGGGGGAATGAATAATTTTTCTTGCTCTCAATCTTATTCTCTCTCTCTCAACTTTCTGCTACGTTCTAAATTCTTTTCAATTCTTCTATACTCAATTATGTTAAATGAGATTTAATCATACCCTTCATTTTTAAGCACATGAAAAATGGTATCAGAGCCACCTCCTAGCCCAATCTTCCTTCCATCATATGTGATTCTTGGATTTCTTTCATTTTTGATCTCGCTCATATTCTAATGCCATCTTCATTCTTTTCTTACTCCTTTCTTCACCGGATTTGTTTGATCAATTGTCACAGAGAATTCATCCAATCAATTTTGAATTCTTGTGGAAACAGCAAACTATCGAATCATATATTCTTCTCATTGTTCTTGTTGACTCTCAAATGACAGAAACCAGGTGCCAATTAACCGAGAACAAAATTAATGAGTTAACTCAAAGACAAGATAAGGTGGCGGAGAAGATTAATATAATGCAAGAAACCCTCGAAGCTTTGATGATCAATATTAATCATCACTTTGAGAAAAGTAAATCACATGAGGTGAATGAAGGCATCTTGGGACATCACCCATACATGTTTTTTTTCTTCACAATACTCCCAAGATTGATTGTCCCAAGTTTGAAGGGAATGAACCAAGGCAATGGTTGTAATAAATGAATTGGTACTTCATGTTGAATCCGCTACCTGAGTCTGAGGAACAAAAGGTTTTGTTTGTGGCCCTCCATTTAGAGGCCAAGGCTGCCACTGGTTCCAGGATGAATTTACCGACCCAAGAAATGTCTCATGGGAAGAATTCAAGATGAAATTGTGTGGAAGATTTTCACAAGAAGGGATAGATGATGCGGTTGCTGAGTTTCACAAGTTACAACAAGAAGGTAGCCTAGCCGAGTATCAAGAAAATTTTGAAATACTTAAACCTCTAATGATGGCCAAAAACATTGGACTCAATGAGTCTTATTATATTTCAAGATTCTTGAGTGGACTCAAAGAGGAGATTCGAAAGCCTGTTAATATGTTCCAACCCACATCCCTAAATCATGCGTACTTGTTAGCCAAACTTCAAGAATCCTCTTATTATTCCAGAAATCAAACCTTCCCTAATACTCACCCCCTAAATGTTAAGAGAAGTCCCAATACAAATTCCCAGCCTAGCTATGCTATGAAAATGTCATCCTCTTATCTGAATTATACCCCAACCAAAAATACTCCAAAACTGCTTACCAACACCCACACATTGTCCCAAGGCCAAAAACCCTTGTACTTATCTCCTATAAAAAAAATCCGCCCCTCATAAATGCAAGCCAGAAGAGAGAAGGGGATGTGCTACAACTGTGATGAGAAGTACTCAATTGGGAATAAGTGTAAAAACATGAGGTTGTACCTTATATCGGGTGATGATGAAAGTTATGAGGAAGCAGGATGTAAAGTTGAAGAAGATCCAGTTTTGGAGGATGAAAAAAAAAGAGCTCTAGCAAGAAGATATGACCATTTCACTTAATGCTATAGCTGGTTCCCAATCACCAAGAAGCATGTTATTGGAAGGCCTGGCCAATAATGTGATAATTTCTTGATTGATTCTGGCAGCTCACATAACTTTTTGGATCCTTTAACTGCTAAAAGGATTGGGTGTGAAATTGAGGAAACTAAACCTATGCTCGTGACCGTCCTTAATGGCAGTCAAGTTAGTGTAAAGTCTCTATGTAAGCGGTTAGAATGGGTGATGCAAGGAAACCAATTTGAAGCAGAAGTTAGACTCCTGAGATTGGGAGGTCGCGACATGGTTCTCGGAGTACAATGGTTAAGGGAAATAAGTCCCTTATGCATGAATTTATAGACCATGCAACTGCAATTTAACCAAGGAAACAAAAGAATAGAGTTGCAAGGAGAATAAGGCAGGTTCCAACTGCATATGATTTCTGCCAAAGCATTTTAGACTCTGTAAGAAACATATGTGAACTGTAATTGGTCAACTTTATACTGTATCTACTGAGAAAACAGAGGTTGACACTACTACTATTTTATTACCGATTCTCAAGAAATATGACATGGTGTTAAAGGAATTCCAAGGGCCACCACCCAAAGGTCCCATGACCATCATATTCCTCTTAAGAATGCAAGTGACCCGGTGAATGTAAGACCATATAGATATCCACACATTCAAAAGACGGAGATAGGGAAATTAGTCAAAAAAATGCTTTAATCCGGAATTATTAGATCCTCTTGCAGCCCATTTGCATCTCTGGTTCTATTGGTGAGAAAAAGGGTAACACGTGGAGAATGTGTATCGATTATAAGGAAGTTAATAACCTTACTATAAATATAAATTCCCATTCCCGGTGATAGAAGAACTGTTGGATGAGTTACATGGGGCCACAATCTTTTCAATATTGGATTTAAGATCTGGATACCACCAGATAAGAGTTCATGAGCCTGACATTCCGAAAACAGCTTTTAGAACTCACGAAGGACATTACAAGTTTTTAGTAATGCCTTTGGGCTTACAAATTCTCCAGCCTCTTTTCAGTCATTAATGAACTTAGTCTTTAAGGACTATTTAATGAAATTTATATTGGTTTTCTTCGTTGACATATTTATTTATAGCCCAAACATGGAAAAACATAAACATTTAAAAATTACATTGGAAATCCTTAAAGAGCATGAACTCTATGCCAAGCTTTCAAAATGCTCCTTTGGACAGCCGAAATTGGAGTATCTTGGCCATATAATCTGTGCTCAAGGGGTGGCTGCTGACCAGAGCAAAATTTCTGCTATGACTGAGTGGCCCAGGCCAAAGAACATTAAATCTGTAAGGGGATTTCTGGGCTTGATTGGGTATTATAGAAAATTTATCAGATCATACGCTGTGATAAGCAAGCCTCTCACAAATAGGCTCAAGAAGAATCAATTTCGATGGACCAGTGAAGCTGTGGATGCCTTTGAGAATTTAAATTAGGCCATGACCACAACACTTGTATTAGCTCTGCCCAATTTCAACAAATTATTTGTTATTGAAACTGATGCCAGCAATGAAGGCATAGGAGAAGTATTAATGCCAGAAGGGAGACCTCTGGTTTTTCTATGTAAGGCATTGCCTCCATGAATAAGGGGGCTATCCACCTACGAAAAGGAACTTTGGGCCATAGTGTACGCTGTAGATAAATGGAGAACTTATGTCTTTGGTCAAAAATTTCGTAATAAAGACTGACCACCAGAGTCTGAAGTTATTATTAGAGCAAAGAGTTGCTTCGATGATACAACAAAAATGGCTAACCAAATTATTGGGTAATGCACTAGGGTAACATGGTTAAACGGATGGACTTTTTAATACATTAATGCTGCCTTCAAGTATCCAACTAGAAGATCAATCTGCAGAAATTCAACTTCTGTTAAAGGTATCCTTCCCTTGCTCTTCTTTGAAGTAGAAGGCACTCCTTCTCCTCTAAATTTGTGAAAATAACCTGTGACTTCACTCTAGTGCTAAAAAAAATATAAGTATTGTGTAAACTTTGAAATTCCTCTGTCTTTGTTAAGTTAGATCTAAACAGATTGTATTTCTCCTCTAAATTTGTGAAAATAACCAGTATGATTTCTTTGTTACTTTTCTAGGGCAAAAAAATATTCATTGTTACTTCTTGCTTGTGGTGGATGAATTGATGATATTTTCTCCTCTAAATTTGTGAAAATAACAAGTATGACTTCACTCCAGTGCTAAAAAAATATAAGTATCATGTAAACTTTGAAATTCCTCTTTGTCTTTGTTAATTTAGATCTAAACAGATTGGATTTCTCTGTTACTTTTTCTAGGGCAAAAAAATATTCATTGTTACTTCTCGCTTGTGGTGGATGAATTGATGATATTATCTATTCTATCTGAGAAAGGAAGATCACATAGATGTTCTTTTTTTATTAAAAAAAATTATTATTTAGCTATATTTCTTGCAATCATGTCTACAATTTTCAATTATTGTTATAACAGATCCTCCTTTTGAGGTTATCTATTTAAATTGGGCATTAACATCCTTATGTCGCCAAGCACTATCTAGTTCTCATCACAAATTGGTAATACAAAACTCAGGGGGTTGCTACATGTTCCAACTTTTTCACTTTAATTTTAAAATATTTTATTTTCCTGTACTCATTTTTTATTGAATTCCTACTAGAAGCAAAAAGGCATTAGTTCAGAGCATGCATCCGTGTTGCAAAAGGCCAAACATCTTTACAATATATGATCAATGTGTAATTTTCTACTCGATAGCAAACGTAAAAACATAAAATTCAATGAACTTATTGACAACTTAAACACATAATCTTAGAGTACATTGATACAACACAACATTTCAAAATATATGCATCACTTGCCAACTAGATTGCTAGTTTCTTCTCCCACGACCCCTCTGACCTCTTTTCATTGGCCTCTTTACCTTCTTATGTTGTCCTTTTCCAACGATTTCGGTAAACCATTTTGGTTTTCCTATCAAGAACATGAGGAGACCCATAACCAATCCAAATATAGTACCACAACCATATCCCATCAGAACAACCTTTCATGTAAATCCACTAACAAAATTTGAATCTTCTTTTTGTTGGAATACTAGTGATTGTGGTGTCTCATCATCTCCACATTTTTTTGACAATGGAGGCCCGCACAACGCCGAGTTCCCAATGTACGAATCATTTTCAAATGTATTAAACTGCTTGCCTTGAGGTATGGGTCCCACAAGATGATTTTTTGAAAGATTCAAAAATTCAAGAAATGTTAGAGATGTTAGTTGTTGAGGAATCTCTCCCACGAGTTGGTTTGAGGAGAGGTCTAATGATTCGAGGACGGAAATATTTCCCAAAGTTAATGGGACATGACCTGCAAGGTTGTTATGGGATAAGTTGAGTACTTGGAGGGAATTGACCAGTGACTTTGATTGGATCTTTTTTCCAGTGAACCGATTGGAGTAGAGATTCAAGGTCGTCAATGATGGAAGAGCAAACACCCAAGAAGGTATTGTCCCGCTGAATGCGTTATGACCGAAGTTGAGATCAGTAAGGTTCACTAGTTTTGAAAATGATTGTGGAATGGGTCCATGTAGGTTATTGCCATTCAATGCAATACTCACCAGTGACTTTGATTGGATCTCAGGAATTTTTCCAGTGAACCGATTGGAGTATAGATACAAGGTCGCCAATGATGGAAGAGAAAACAACAAAGAAGGTATTGTCCCGCTGAATGCGTTATCACCGAAGTTGAGATAAGTAAGGTTCACAAGTTTTGAAAATGATTGTGGAATGGGTCCATGTAGGTTATTGTCCCCCAAATCAATACTCACCAGTGATTTTGATTGGATCTCAGGAATTTTTCCAGTGAACCGATTGGAGGGGAGAAACAAGGTCGTCAATGATGGAAGAGCAAACAACCAAGAAGATATTGTCCCGCTGAATGAGTTATGACTGAAGTCGAGAGCTTCTAGTCTGGGAAACCCAACTATGTTGGAGGGAAGGGGCCCAGTCAGTGGATTATGTGAAATTTCAGTGAAATTGTTATGTGAGAAGTCTAAGTAAGCCAGGTGCTTGAGATTTGAGAGTGTAGAAAGAATGTCTCCACTGAAATTGTTGATTCCGATGTCCAAGTGAGCCAACTGCGTAAGGTTTCCGAGCGATCTCGGAATGGACCCAGAGAATTTGCAATAAGCCAGTCTCAATTGATTTAAGGACTTCAAATAGCCAATTGAATCTGGTAATTCACCACGTAAACTCGTGAATGAAAGATCCATATAATTCAAAGACTTCCAATAGCCAATTGAATCTGGTAATTTCCCGTACAGTTCAGTAGCAGAGAGATCGAGTGATGTTAGAGAAGAAGAGAAATTCAAGGGAACAGTTGAAGAGATGTTGATCACCGAAAGAGAAAGTTGTTTCAACTGGGTTAAGTTTTGAAGTAAAATTCTGAAATTGTGGCTTCCGAGTTGGCTGTCGAGATTGTAAGAGAGATCAAGAGAAACCAGTTTGGACATATGGGAGATTTCTGAAGAAATCTGCCCAGAAAAAGCAGAGTGAAAGAGGTTGAGATGTGTCAACCTGGAATCAAACTGCCCCAAGAATTGGCGGGAGATACGAGAGTACTGAAAATGGTTGTGAGCGAGATTGAGTCTCTTGAGGTGAGAAAGCTGGAAGAGGGTGGTGGTGTTGGAAGGGATATATCCCAGAAGCTGAATGCAACTCAAGTCGAGCTCAATCACGTGACCCGTCAGCCCATCGCACGTGACTCCGTCCCATGTGCAGCAATCTGTATCCCTCTTCCAAGACATCGTCTTCGGTTGGCCACTGGACTCGCAATCTTCTGAAACAATACTATTTATGGTAAAGATTTGGTTGAATTGAAGCAATGCAAGGCTTTGGTCATGAGGACACGAATGATTATAGGGTGGAGATGATGGCATGGAATACACTACTAATTGATGATGTGGAAGGATGACCAACAACACCAAGATGAATGGATAAAACCACACTGAGCTTCCCATTTGTAACAAGAGGAAATAACTCTGATTATGATTCTTTGTATCAAAGGCGAACATCTTTAAATAGACAAAATATCTTTGCAATTGGAGTTGACAAGTAAGCAAAGACGACCACAAAAGATTTCTCCAACTATTTGCTTTCGTAAAGCCTTAAGGGTGCGTTTGATACCATGGCAAATGGTAGGCAAATGTAAATAAATTGGCAAATGTGGTATTTGCCTACAATTTGGTGTGTTTGATAGAAAAATTTGCCTACAAACTATTTGCCAATGTACAACACCTCATATGCATAACATGTTGGCAAATTTTGCTTTGCTATATGGGTGAGAAATATTTGCCAACAAATTTGCTAACTTCTTAAATGCTTTTAATATTTTAAAAAATAATTTAAAAACAGTTTTAAATAATTATAAAAACTGTTATGAATATTTTAAAAACTGTTTTAAATTAAAATCTGTTTTAATGTAAAAACTATTTTTCCGTAAAAACTGTTTTAATGTAAAAAATTGTTTTCATGTAAAAACTGTTTTAATGTAAAAAATTAAAAACTGTTTTAATAAATAATTTGGGGTAAAAAACTTTTTTTATATATAGTTTGTTACTTTTTTAATAAATATAAATGGGAAGTAAAAAGAAAAGAAAAAACTATTTTTTTATTAAATAAAACTGTTTTAATGTAAAAAATTAAAAATTGTTATAATGTGAAAACTGTTTTAATATAAAAAATTGTTTTAATGTGAAAACTGTTTTAATGTAAAAAATTGTTTTTTCGTAAAAACTATTTAAATGTAAAAAATTAAAAACTGTTTTAATGTAAAAACTATTTTAATATAAAAACTGTTTTAATGTAAAAACTGTTTTTAATTAAATAATTTTGGGGTTAAAAAACTTTTTTTATATATAGTTTGTTACTTTTTTAATAAATAAAAACGAGAAGTAAAAAGAAAAGAAAAAATTGTTTTTTTATTAAATAAAATTTGGGACGAAAAAAAAAAATAATTTATTATTATATACGATAACATGGACGAAAATGTGTTAATAAAATGTTTTGCCTAAAAAACTTGTTTTACCTCATTTGGTGTTTGATATCCTAATATGAGAAAAAAATATTTGTCTTGGCAAAATTTGCTTAGGCAAAATTTGCCCTGACAAATTTTGCCATGCCAACACTTTTGTCCAATTTGTATCAAACGGACCCTAATTTCTTGATGACCCTAAAAGTCATTTTGTGGAAGAGATTTCTCCATTAACTTCGGTCGTGATTGACCCTTCAACTACAAATGAAATTATTGAAACCAATAATTTCTTGATAACCCCAATCACACGTCCGAGCAAAATTTCATTCAAGATTTTTTAGGTTCAGATCATTTTCCGGTTTAAAATTAAACTTATTTTCCTATTTCATGTTAGATTAGGTTTATAGTTTCTCAAGTGAGGTTTATATCATGGGTTTTATTGATTTATTTTTTGGGTTTAATTCTAGGCCGACTTATTTTTGTTCTCGTGATCTTACCAAAAACGAACTATTACACACATGACACGTTAGTGAATCATACAAAATGAGTCAAATTCACTAATATTATTTGTACATGGTCCCTCTATGAACTTAATTTTTTTTTCAATTTTTATGATATAAGATCTATCTATACATCATATGTGAAGAAATAGCTTGAGGGTGTGTTTGGAAACTCCGGTTCCATGCTTTGAAAATGGAATCAGAAAAAATTTCAATTCAAAATTTTCAAAAATCGAACTAAAATTTTTCAAATTTTAATTTCATGGCATGAAATTAGGGTTCTCAAGAATACCCTCAAGGTTATTCTTTGTTTAAGATATATATAGAATTGTTGATTTTGATTCCATATACATTCTTTTATATATAATAATTTTATTTTGATGGATTTGTGAGATGGGTTTCTTAGTGTAACTAAATTAATTATTGGTGGATTTATGATATGGATTTCTTAGTGTAAATATATCAATTTTGCAATTTAATGAACGCATCATATTTGGGAGGATTAAGAAGATGACATGTCCCACTTTAATCTTAAAATGCCAAAAAACTAGAGTTCATTTGAATTTTTTTTTAAAAATGATTAATTATCAAAAAGTCCCTCAAATATTTTATAATACACATTTAGTTCAATCTTTTTTATTTTGTTCCAAAAAGTCCCTCAAACGCCCATTTAACCAATATTCTCTTGTTTTTAAAAGTCCACGCTAGCGGCATGTTGAAGGAATTTTTGGAACAAATAAAAAGGCTTAGACTAAACGTGTATCAAAAAATGTTCGACTGTTGATACCAAAATTAATATGCTGACGTGGACGAATAATAAGAAGACACATGGCACAATAACAACGAGGAAGTTCATTTCCCCCGACCAAGTCATACTCACTCCGAGCAACAAGCGTACTCCGAGGAACCCCAACGCTCCGAGGAACTCCCGAACGACGAGCAACTAATGCAGTCCGAGCTGCATCTCGGTCACAGCATTGATTGCCAGATAACCAACAGTTCATCTATTCATTGAATGCTTATCATTTGACGCACACGCTTAAAGGGCATTAAATGTATTACCCTTTCATATGTATATCATTTAATGTATCACCCTTTCATATGTGAGCCTCAGGGCTATAAATACATTGTATCACCCTCATTCAAAGGGACGTGAATTTCTTGATAGAACTTGTAATCGAGAATTCCCAAACACTCAGCAATAACATAACAGTGGACGTAGGCCATTCATATAAGGCTGAACCACTTTAAAAATCTTTGTCTCATTTTATTTATCTGTGATTGAATAATTAGAGCGATCTAATTTTTTACATCAACAGATTGGCGCCGTATGTGGGAACGATTGTTATTATCGTTTTTCCACCAAAAATCATTCATCATCAATGGCGGATAATCCAGAATCTAGCAATCGAAACGCTGGAAATACTGGAAATCCTCCAAATCCCTCTGCACCTCCAGATCTGGCCGGGATTATGACGAATCTGGCTCAAGGACAAACCGCCATGCAAGAAACAATGAGGCAACTCATACAAACCCTTCATGGCGGTGCACCTGCACGTTCAGGACATCGAAGTGGTCAGAGGCAAACTTATTTACTTTCTTCACGATCCAGGCGTACTGATTCATATCGTAATGAGGAGTCTGATGATTTCTCTTATTAACCTGGGCGAACTTCATCAATAAAGGCTACAGATACTGATCAACGTATCACTCTCTCTCCAGAAAGACCCAGTGCCTTGGAAAGATTGAGTAGGGTGTCTCCTTTCAGTCGATTAGTCCCTAGGAGGAATAGGAGTCCACCTAAGACCATGTCGAGGAGTTTTCGACGACCATCAGATCTAAGAGAAGGATCAGCACAATCACGACCAATTGCTCGTCAAGATAGATCTCAGGAAGCTACGTCCGAACAATCAATTGCTCGAACTAATAAGCCCGAGGAAGGAAACGATGCGTGGAAAGGTTCCATTCAGCGCTTGGAGGATAGATTGGGAGAAATGGCTAAGGCGAAGAATCCCTTACAACGAACTTTTGTTCAAGGGACACCTTTTGTCCAGGCCATTGTGGGTTTTCCTACCCCGTCAAAGTTTAAAGCACATGTGGTGACCCCCAAATATGATGGAAAGACAGATCCTGTTCTACATATAGAGCAATATCAAGCTACCGCCGATATATATGCTGTACCCGACGAGATGAGATGCAGAGCATTCTCAGGAACTCTTACTGGATCTGCCCAGATATGGTACAACAATCTTCCTCGGGGTAAGATTTCAACTTTCTTTCAGTTGGCCGAGTTGTTCATTGGCAATTTCTGTTTTGGAGCAAAGCCAGTAAAACGAGTAACGCGTTTGTTAAGTGTTAGACAAAAATCTGGTGAAAGTACTAGAGATTACATAACTCGTTTCAATAACGAGAAGCTGGAAGTCATAGATTATGAAGAAAAGACAGCAATCATCGCCTTGATGAATGGGTTGTTGCCTAACAAGTTGTACTACACTTTGGCCAAAGACCCTCCTCGAACCATGTCAGACCTAATGAGAAAAGCGTCCAAGATTATGAATGCCGAGGAGGCCATGTCTGCGAAGAAGAATATGGACACCAAAGAAATCAAAGTGGAAGATGATAAAGCGAAGAAGAAGAGTATCCAGCCCCGAGAAGAATCAAGCTATACAAGAGGAAATGAAGACCGAGCAAGAGAGAGATCTAGATCTCCTCGTCGGGCAGAAGAAAAACAATAAATGAAGAATGTGTGTTGATTTCACCGATCTCAACAAGGCAGTGGATGCTACTTCGGGACACGAGCTGCTCATGGATACTTACTCTGGCTACAACCAGATCAAAATGAAACCTGAAGATAGGGAACGACATACCAGCAGCTGATGAACAAGGTTTTTTTAACAAATCAGTTACAGTATGGAAGTCTATGTCGACAATATGCTGACAAAAAGCAAGAAAGCTGCTGATCATCTAGTTGACTTAGATCAGACCTTTGATCAACTGGATAAATTATCAAATGAAACTCAACCCGACGAAGTTCACATTTGGAGTACGAGAAGGAATGTTCCTCGGGTACATCATCAACCAGCGAGACGTTGAAGCAAATCCAGACAAGATCACAGCCCTTTTAGGGTTGCGATCTCCAACGACGAAGGAAGAGGTGCAGAGGTCAGCTACCCAAAGCTGGAAAAATTGGCATTGGCATTAATTAAGGCAAGTAGAATAATGAGGCCATGTTTCCAGGCCCATACCATGCATACCGATATGCCATTAAGACAAGCTGTAGCAGAGTTTACTGATCTTAATACTCCCGAGAAACAAAAGTTGCTCGCTGATCAACCTGTGGATGTTACAGGATCAACAAATTATACTCCTTTGGTTAGGAGGCGTACACTTGCGTGATCAACTTCGGTTGGTAAAAGAGCTTGTGGACAAGATAGTTCGAAAGAACCTGATAGTTCGAGCGTGATCAACTTCGGTTGGTAAAATTACGAGAACAAATTATACTCCTTTGGTTAGGAGGCGTACACTTGCGTGATCAACTTCGGTTGGTAAAAGAGCTTGTGGACAAGATAGTTCGAAAGAACCTGATAGTTCGAGCGTAATCAAATTCGGTTGGTAAAATAGCAAGAACAAATTATACTCCTTTGGTTAGGAGTCGTACACTTGCGTGATCAACTTCGGTTGGTAAAAGAGCTTGTGGACAAGATAGTTCGAAAGAACCTAATAGTTCGAGCGTGATTAACTTCGGTTGGTAAAATAGCGAGAACAAATTATACTCCTTTGGTTAGGAGGCGTACACTTGCGTGATCAACTTCGGTTGGTAAAAGAGCTTGTGGACAAGATAGTTCGAAAGAACCTGATAGTTCGAGCGTGATCAACTTCGGTTGGTAAAATAGCGAGAACAAAATATACTCCTTTGGTTAGGAGGCAATAGTTCAAACCCACGACCATCTTTGGTTGGTAAAAGGGCAAGAACAACATTCTTATAACGCCAATCTCGGTTGGTTTGAAAACAAAATATGCTCTCAAATGCCAACTTATGTTGGTCGGGAGGTAATATTATTACAAAAGTTCCTCAAAGAACAAAACATTCCAAACTGAACCAAGTATGGTTGGTCAGGGATAAAAACCCACTAACTATATTTGGTCAACGAGGAGAAAATATTTCAAACTGTACCAAGTATGGCTGGTCGGGTATAAGAACCCACTAACTGTAGTTGGTCGACGAGCACAATTTAACAACCTTGGTTGGTTGGAAAAATTTTCAACATGTTTATACTCATTACTTTATTATTAAGTGATCGAGCAACATTGATACTTGTAACTTTTTGGTCGATGAACCATACAATATTGTTATGCAAGCACAAATAAGAAAGTGTTTGATATTTACAAGACAATAGCAAATACAAATTTGCGAACAAAAATGAAATTCTTTCACTGAATTCAAAATGAATTACGCAAATTTATTACATTGATATTAAATTGTGTACTAACTATTATATTGAGATTCCTACTCTATTGGTTTCTCTCCCTCTGCTTTAGAAACAGGTTCCTCGCCAGCAGGAGGATCATCCAAAGCATAAGGGGAGTTTATGAAGTTAAGATCTTTCAGCATTCTGATGTTCATCACAGATGGTCTGTCCGAGCAGCTCATGCTCATCCTCGAGAAGCTCTTGCTCATCCCCGAGAAGCTTTTGCTCATCCCCGAGAAGGAAGTTGCTCTTCAAGACTCATGATCTTCTCGGACATCTCAGCCAAGACCTGGTTCTTTGCCATTAGTTGGAAGGCTTGATTCTCCAATGCAGATTGAGTTCTCTGTTCTTCGACAGTTACCCGAGCAGCTCTTGCTCGTCCCCGAGAACCTCATGCTCGTCCCCGAGCAGAGGTAGAAGTCAAAATCAGCATCTACAGCACTGAGATCTTTGCTACCACTGTCTCGACAAAGTATTCAGAGGATCATAAATCATAAGAATCAAACACGTGAAGTTAGCACTCAGTTACTCGGCACAGGAGGCAGTTGGTCGGCTAGCAAACCAATCAACATATTTGAAGATTATGACAAGTTATAAGCTACAAGCGGCATCATATGTCGTCCAGGAGATAATGCACTTTATGTTGAACAAATCAAGAAGGTAGATCAAGAATTTCACGAGCACCGAGAAACACTGCAAAATAAAATACTCCATCCTTTCAAGTAAACCATCAAGCATGAAGCATTGGGGGCTTCTGTTGATACCAAAATTAATATGCTGACGTGGACGAATAATAAGAAGACACATGGCACAATAACAACGAGGAAGTTCATTTCCCCCGACCAAGTCATACTCACTCCGAGCAACAAGCGTACTCCGAGGAACCCCAACGCTCCGAGGAACTCCCGAACGACGAGCAACTAATGCGGTCCGAGCTGCATCTCGGTCACAGCATTGATTGCCAGATAACCAACAGTTCATCTATTCATTGAATGCTTATCATTTGACGCACACGCTTAAAGGGCATTAAATGTATTATCCTTTCATATGTATATCATTTAATGTATCACCCTTTCATATGTGAGCCTCAGGGCTATAAATACATTATATCACCCTCATTCAAAGGGACGTGAATTTCTTGATAGAACTTGTAATCGAGAATTCCCAAACACTCAGCAATAACATAACAGTGGACGTAGGCCATTCATATAAGGCTGAACCACTTTAAAAATCTTTGTCTCATTTTATTTATCTGTGATTGAATAATTAGAGCGATCTGATTTTTTACATCAACAGACGGACTATTTGGTATATGTCCCCAAAAAAAGGCACTGTATCTTATAATATCAAATCAATTTTGGTTATTGATTAAGTTAAACTTTTTTTCCTTAAAAAGAGTTTTAATTTTAAACATCTCTGATTTTGGCACAAATTTAGAGTAATTAAGATCCGCTAATTTCTAACTTCAATCTCACCTTATTCCCAATATCTTTATATAGAAAATAATTAAATTCAATATGTCCAAAGAAGATAATATTGCAACAATTTGTCCCCTAACCCAAACCTTCATTATTTTCAACTGCAATTGACAAGTAAGAAAAAGATGATCACAAAAGACTTTCCCAAGTCTTTGTTTTGTAAAAATCTTAATTTCTTGATGACCCCCGTGTCCAAGCAAAAGTGATATTATTGAGATGATATCTCCATTGACTGAGTTGTGATTGACCCTTTAATTGAAAAATACAGGAAATAAAATTAGTGAAACCAATAAGTGTACAATATTATTAATATCCATCCAGCTAACTCACACATACCTACCATGGACCAAAAAAATTAAATGTTAAAAATAAATCCTTTTTTATATATAAGCTTTTCTTTATATATAAAATCATTATAAAACTTTTAAAAACCCAGTTTTTTAATGTTTTTATGTATCAATAAAAACAATATAGAAAATACTTGTTTGTATAAATAAAAATATTTTTATTAATAAAAAAACATTGAATAGCAGTTTTTTGTAGGATTGGCTTATAGTCAAATTAATAACATTTTTAAAATAGAAAAAAAAATAGTTAATGACATTTTAAAAACAAATAATAACAATATTTATAGAAAATACTTTTCTCATTTTTTTTATATTTTTGTTTTTGCCATTGAAACCAAAAAAATGTTTTCATGTATTAAAAATTGTCTTAAAATGTTTTATTTATTAAAAATGTTTAAAACAATTTCTATTTAGAAAACTTTTTCATTTACAATAATATTTTGTTATAAGAAAGTATTTTTAAACAAAGTTTATAAATAAAACAGTTTATATAAAAAAAAAACATCAAAAAAATGTTTTTTAACGTTTTTATATGTAAAAAAATTTTAAAAACGGTTTATATATAAAAAAGGATTTTTGTAACTTTATTTATATGAAAACCAGCTTATATATGAAAACAGTTTTGGTCAACTGTTTTTATATAAAATAATTTATACAAAAAAATAGTTTATATTTAAGACAGTTTATATAAAAACCATTTAAAAAAACAGTTTTTAACGTTTTTATGTATAAAATAGTTTATATAACAAAAAACATTAAAAACCATTCTTTTAAGTTTTGTAGCATTTTTAATTGTAAAAAAATAAAATAAAATAAAAACAGATTAGACATAAAAAAAGGATTTTTTTAACTTTTTTTTTAATCTTTTAACTAAATTTGACCCTTCATAATATTTTGTATTGCATACAATTTTTCACGTGAAGTTTAACCACATCTAAACACATACTAGGAGGAGGGGGGGAAGAATCATATCACACGTTATGATTTATTATTTGATTGAAGTTAAATAGTATAACACAAAATTGATTGAAGTTGATGTATTACATACATTTCCACATGTGACAATTTATTATGTTTTTAATATTCTAGCGTTGCTCCATCCCTCTAGTATATATTTTGTGTTATACTATTAGGTACTCATAATAACAATTTTGTGTTATACTATTAGGTACTCACGCACGTGCGTTGCTCCATCTGTCTAGTATAATACAAAATTGTTATTATGATATGCTCCATCCGTCTTAAATTAAGGGTCATTTTCTTTTGCATGTCTCAAACTAAGAGTCCACTTTCTACTTTAAGAGTATATATCAATAAACCAAATTCAAGGATAGTAACTAGGTTTTGATCTTGACGATTAATTCGTATATTCTTAAAATACGTCATTTTCGAAAAGGCTCTTAATTTGAGACGGATGAAGGTATCCCGAATAATACTTTACTAAAGACCCAAACTGGCCCCGAAATAAACTCCAATCTAAAAATACGTGTCCATGGTTAATCAATCCTAGTGTACATGGTAGATCGATCCTACACCCCGGATTTTTTTTTTTAATAAAAAGGCTCTCACTAACCAATTCAGGTAGCAATAATTTCGCCTCTTAATGTTGCTTTTCTAACCAAAAGTGACTTTTCTCCAAAAAAAAATCCCCCAAACCCCTTCATTTTACCTTCAAAACCCCTTACAAACCAAGATATCGAGTCATAACCCAAAGTCCTAACTTTCTTCTTCTCACTCAAAACTCAAGCTCAAAAGAAACGAAAAGATCTCTCTTATCTCTTCTTTTCCTTTTTTCTTTAAAAAAGTACTTTACTTTAAAAGTAAACTGAAATATTTATTTTCATTTTACCTTTTTTTGTTACTATTTAGGACTTACTAATGGATTTTAGCTTTTACTAAATATTTTATAATAGAATATTGCTCTAGTAGTAACAGTGTTATTTAATTTTCTTAAGGTACAATTCCGTTTGTAATATTAATATATATTTTAACAAATATTTTTCAAGATCCGACAACCTATTTAAGTGATAAAATTACACATCCTGAATTTATACAACAAATTCAACTGTGCGTACCACACAATTACTTTTTAATAAGATTGTACACATCATCATATAACATGATGCAACTCATAGGAAAATTAAAAAAATTACAGTAACATTCAAAATACAAAAATTTTAAAGTATCAAAAAATTAAAATTATCTTTCCTATTCCAACATGATGCTATCAATAACTCGACTTCCACCACGTTGCGGCACTCAAGTTCATTGTCTACCACTAAAAATTACATAACCGCTATGTAGCAAACAACCGCATAAAAATTACCCAACCACGTGTTACAAACAACAATGTAAAAATCACACAATGATATCCTTGTCGCCGTTAACAGCAACCACCACCATCTCTATTCTCTCGAATAGTGTCCCAGGACTTGTCATCCACAGCAGTGGGAAATTGTGCAGAACGACCATGCCAGTCGCGTATGTTAGGCTGACTAAGAATAATAACTCTCGGACTCATTTCGTAGCTACAGAAAAGTAGTTATCAAAATGTGAAGTATTACAACTGAAAACATGAACAAAAAAGGTTCCATGCCTAAAATATAACTTGGAGAGCTAATTCAAGAACCCAGTTTTGATCGTCACCAATAAATTTAGCCTCAAACTTCTTGTTTAATTTTCAGAATATCATATGGTACGCCAACAGCCTGTGTGTGGAGATAATCAACAAAATCAGACACTAAACAAAATGAGAACATTAATTCACATGATATTACTTGGAAGGAGTGCTAGGAAAAATAGTAAGACTTCCATGCCTCTTATGAAACCCTTGAGTTAATTAGTGCTGAATTTAATAGCAGAACATGAATACATAACATCTTTGAAGTACGTGCATTTTACATTCAAAAGAGAATTTCACTTCCAACTTAATGCGCATTTAAACATGCTACTGGTCTTATAAATTTTTCACATAGTCCTTTCAAAAGAGTCCTCTGCACATGCTATCATATTATTACCTAACAAAAAGAAATGAGCATGGCTATACCATATACCAATTAATGAGAAATAATATGAGTAACAAAACTATTGTCAATGCCTAAAAAACACACATCTTTAAATATATATGAGTAAGACAATAAAAGACAACAAAGACAGACACGTGAACTTAAAGAGTAGAAGGACATTAAAGTAAAGAAAGATCAGTACAATACATTTAACTAAAAAAATTATATCGAACTATGACCTTTCAGTCTCTGACTATTTTGAAGTAAATTCAGCTAAAAAATTCTCAAACTTCTATTTTAAGAGCTTTTCACGAACCCCAAAAATATATCTTGGTGGTGAGTATAATATATTGAAAAGTAAAATAAATCCCACACTATACCCGATTGAAACAAGATGTATCAAAATAGTGAGAATGAGTAAACCAAATAAAGTAGTTCAAAGAGGCATGTACTGAGAAGTAATCAATTCAGATAAACACAAACAAATAGTTTTATGTTTTCACTCAAAGATCGGAATTCGTATAGGTTTCCACCTTATCAATTCATAATATTAACTCCACACAACCACTTTCAGCAAAAAAGACAGACATAAATTACTAGATTGTAGTAAAAAAATATTCCTAAATAAATTGAGAGGGAGTTAATACGGGTAGAGATATTAGGTCAGAGACTTTATCGGCACAATTAGAAATCAGAGCATCGGCAATTACTTTCTCACCATGAAACATATCTACATATATTTTTCTCCACGGAGGCTACCATAACGTCCGTTCTCACCCTCCATAATATGTCGATGATTATTACTACCTCCATCGGTGCCATTTCATTTGCAATTAGAATCAACGCATGTATACAAACACTAACTCGTATTTTCATTAATTGTTACTTGAGGTTTGAATCGAAATATAAGGATAGTTGGTTCAGTTAATTTTTGAGCAACGAACGCCATTACTGAAACTAAAAACGTTAACTCACATAACTAGCATTTCATCCCATTCACAACGTTTAGACTGGATCCGATCCTATATGTAGATATCCAAAACAAAATTGTTTTAACGAATAAATATTAAAAAGTTTTGAAGTTATTTTTGAGGTGAAAAATCAATACAAAATATTTTAACATAAAATTACCAAAGAAAGTAAATTATGAAGGCAACAAGGAAGAAATGAGAACCTCTTGTTGACTAATTTCTTATATTTAAGTCGTTGAAGGCCAACACCAGCAGCCCCCAATGACACCAAAATAACCTCATATCCTTGAGAATTTAGCTCTTGAATCTGCAAGTTAGTGATGAAATCAACATTGTAAGCATTAAGACATGCCAACTATATCAGAAGTCAAGAAAATAAATGTACGAAAATAATAAAATCTTGAGAAAGTGTACTCTCAAGGTCGGCCTTGAGTTTATAGCGAATTTTTAAATGTTAGTCCTTTATACATATTTTAAGTAAATGTTTTTGTTATTCATAATTTTTCAGTTTTGCAAGTGTTGTTTTGTAATAGCTCATAAAGTTACTTACGAATAAGGCAGAAATTGTATCACGGGGAGGTAGCTAAAATCACAAAAGCGTGAAAAAATAGATTTGTGGTGTTGTAGTCATTATGAATTAGGTCCCACGTGGTTAAAAAAATTTACCTTTAATCTAAACTCAAATCTAGATAATAGTGTGATATCATAATTACTGTGTAACATTAAGGCCTTTCAAAACAATATAAAGCATTGTGTTAGGTTATGTTACAGGATGATAATTTGAATTAACATAAAGATACCCAAAAAAATGGTGCCTACAAAATTAACATTTAAACATATACATGTCCATCTAAAGTTTGGGGCCCTTGTCGACTGTCCTACATATGCAGCCTCAGGGCCGGTCAAGCCTACCACTAGAAGAATACCTGCTCACAAAGTGCTCCTAGTCTTCCAACTACCAGTATTTCATCATGTTGATTGACGATCGTAGTTTCAAAATAGAACTGCGTTTTTTTAAGAGTATCATAGAAGTCTTAAAAAAATCATATATCTTGTTCGCTCAAGGACATGAATCTAAAACCTTATAGCCCACCCCACTGGTTGAATTCAATCAAAATGAGAAAACATATACTTAAATATATTCAAATGCACACAAACATAAAAAGATGTCTTACCCTTCCAAAAGAAAAACATCATTCCAGATAATAACTTATAGGAATTAATAAAAATAAGATGATAATCAATAAACATATTTAAAAAATTGATTCAAACTTTAAAATTTTAAAGTACTGTAAGAATTAAAATGAAATCCAATATCATAAAGCCCAAAATACTTGCTCTTCTTCAATTCAAAAAGGCTGAAACGGATACACCATAGTGTTCAAACTGCATTTCAAAAAAAAAATTAGAGTGTGTTAGAACAACAAAACCCTTAAAATACTTAAAACCTCTTTAGATCGCAAACCACCTTCAGTTTAAAACAAGGGGCTTTGTTAATTTAGGACTTATAGTAATACAAATTATCAAAAAAGGACAACAAATTTTTTATTTAAAACAAGGGACTTATTTCCGTCGGAAGCGAGCCGGCGACTGGATGTTCTGTTGTCGGCACAGTCCGCACAGCTAACTGGTTATTTGGGACCGGTGTACTGGTATCCTTACTAACATCTATTACAACATACCCAGGCAGCAGCGGTGTCGAGTTAAGGCTGGTAGCAGGTGAAGATGGTGAGACTCCTATAACTCCCGGTTGTTCCGTTCTCAGGAGGTGCTACTCCTGAAAATTTCTTGCGAAATATTGTTTGCACTCCGGTTGTTAATATTCTCATCTATGATTAACTGGGAGGTATTTTTCCACTTTAACGAAACCACTGCATACCTCCCCAATAAGTTTAAGCACCTCCTCACCCCAGAGATGCAAAGGGAGACCCATCACCAGGATCCATCTTGTTGATGCAACTTCAGTCGGGAACTTGTTGAAGTCGGCTAAGGGATGCCACTTTTGGAGCCAAAGTGGTTCCCTATAGAAGACCCAGTTGTACCCCTCCAGCACTTTATCTGCCTCACAGACAGACGAGAAAACAAATAAGAACAAAGAAGAGTGTAAACACCTCACTCTAACTCCTCCGACTGGTTTCCACCTCCTCAAGACCCACTCCCTCATTCTCTCAATAGATGGAGGAGATGATTCAGAACAGGCCACCCTCCCCAACAAAGCTCTATGGAAAAAGTTGACTCTCGATAAACATGAATCATCTTCAACTATGAGATAGGTTGCTAGCGATGAAGTTACCTGAACATTAATACTGGAGAATGGCCAAGTTCTGCCTTAGCAGCTTCCAGGTATGACTTGCCTTCAATGACTCACCCCCTACCAACCTCATCAACTAAATGGGCAACACATTTCACCTCCCTTTCCACGTCCCCGAACGCTTCACCCGCTCTGGCCCAACCCCACCCATCACCACCCTTTGGAAGCCGGAAGTGGTACCCATTCTTGTCATTTCGTACCATAATGTTTAACCAAGACAAATTCCCACTCTTACTAGTGTAAGCAATAATGTTTTGAAGGCTCCCCAGAGACAGCAACTCAACCAGTGAACCTCCCCTTTCACAAGAATAATACTTTGAGTGCACCACTTCTTCCTCGAACTCAAACTGAAATGGAACTTGCTACCAAAAAAGATTTTGACAAGCTCAAAGCTCATCGCTCCTGCTTGAAAGACTCCCATTCCTCCCTTTTGTTGGCTAGCATACAAACTCAATCAAACATATACTTGTAACGTGAAGACACCAAGAAGATAATTTGAATTACCATATAAATACAAAAAAAATGTTTCCTACAAAATTAACATTTAAACATATACATGTCCATCCAAAATTTGGGGCCCTTGTCGACTATAATGGCTATGCGGCCTCGGGGCCGGTCAACCCTACCGCTAGAAGAATACCTGCTCATAAATTGTTCTAAGTCTTCCAACTACCAGTCTTCCATCACCCCGACTAACAATCGCAGTTCCAAAATAGAATTGAATTTTTAAGAGTATCAAAGAAGTCTTAAAAAAATTCATATATCGTGTTCACTCAAGGACATCAATCAACAACCTTGTATCCCACCCCATTGGCCCGGTTCAATCAAAATGACAAAACATATACTTAAATCTATTCAAATGCACACAAACACAAAAATAAGTGTTGCAATATAACTGGGGTTATTGGTCATATATGAAATGATATTTTTTTACAGCTATTCACAAAAAACATAATTCAGATGAAAACTATCATCAAGTTGCGACTGGGAATTATAACTATCAAGAACTACTAAAATTGCAAAGTTGTCTTATCCTTGCAAAAGAAAAACATCATTCCAGCTAATAATTTATTGGAATTAATAAAAATAAGATGATAGTCAATAAACATATTTAAAAAAATGATTCCAACTTTAAATTTTTTGAAGTACTGTAAGAATTAAAATGAAATCCAATATCACAAAGCTAAAAAAAAACTTGCTCTTCTTCAAATCCAAAAGGCTGAAATGGATGCACCATAGTGTTCAAACTCCATTTCGACAAAACAAAAACAATTGGAGTGTGTTGGAACAACAGAACCCCTAAAATACTTAAAACCTCCTTAGTTTAAAACAATGTGTATAGAATTCAAATATCTGGGTAATATATAACAGAAAGAACATACATACCCAATATTTGAAATTTACACACTTCTGCCCCAGGATGTAATCCAAGTGAAAATGACCATGACACTTTCTGCTATGAAATCAGGTATATGCATTTCTAAATCTACTCAGTAAAATGAATATTAAAGTGTTAGAAAGAATAAAAAGTCAAAAAGCTAGAAAGAAGAAAGCAGAAAATTAGTATACCTAACTAGGGTTCAAACAAAAATCAAATTAAAAATTAAAGCTGGAAAACAAAACGTAAATGATATGTATCTTATTCAAACAACGAAGATTATACTCTACAGCAACATATCGATTTGAAGATCCAAAAGTAATTCAAACCGGGTTTATTTTGCAGTTTTTTAAAAATTGAAGCTAAAAGTAAAATGATTATTTTAAATTTTCCACAAAAAAAGAATTTTAACTGTGATTGTAGCTTTGTAAACAAAAAATTAATGACCATAATCCCAAATCCCTAACAGTAATTGGTGAGAAAACATGGAAGAAAGAGATGGAAGGTGATAGAGAACAACATACCAAAAAGTTGAGAAATCAAAGTCTTCTGCAGCAGCTTCAGAGAGATTCGTGAGAGAATAGGAAATTTTAGGGTTTTGCAACAATGGAAAAGATGCTCTGTCGCTAGGGAGTCGAGAGAGAAGAGCAAAGGGTTTTTTGGTTGGGGGAGGGAAAATGCCCTTGCGTGCCTATTTTATTTTAGGGTATGCGATAAAAATTATTGTTGTTTTTATTTATGGGGCATTTACGTTTAGATCTTATTAGACGTTCTTATATACATTCTAGTCCCATCATGTTTTTCTCTTACATATAAGTCCTATTCCTAATTTTTTGGAACTTTTTTTCCAATTTTACCCTTTTAAAACCAACAATCCGTAACTTCCTTGAGGAAGTTACATAAGTGGTTGAATTTTTTTTTTTAATCTTCAAATGATCATAACTTTTGATTCACAAATCCGTTTTTCACAAAATTACTATTTTTGAAATCTGCTCGACGAGATCTATCAAACAAGATCCATGAAGGCTATAAAATTTCAAAGAAAAAAATTTACACAAACAGTAAACTTTACTGTATGCACTAGAATATGAAATAGTTTTATATATTTGACATTTTCACAAACAAACAGTAACATTTACTGTGCTAATACTACACAGTATATATATATATATATATACAGTGGATCCAAACCTTTTTTTTTTCAAAATTACCTTATATTTGAAGGTTCGCGCTAGCGGTATCCAATCCTTACCACCATTATTGGAGCTTCAACGACCTTCGTCAGAGCTCCGATTTGGGGTGGGTAAGGGTGGCATGTGGTGCCGCTGGTGCGGACCTTTGAAAATAAGAGACTTTTGAATAAATGGGCTTTGGATCCATCGAAGTATCATGGGGGGCCGCTGGCGCGGAACTTTGAAAATAAGATTGGATAAATGGGATCGGGATCATCTAGAGCGCCAATTTGGGGTGAATAGGGGTGACACAAAATTTTAAAAATAGAAGCATATTGGATATATATATATATATATATATATATATATATATATATATATAGTTTGTAAAAATGTCATAGATATTAAACTTTATTGTATACACCATAAAATGAAATAGTTTTATATTTCTGACATTTTCACAAACAATAACATTTACTGTGATAATATATTTATGAAATAGTTTTATATATATATAACATTTTCACAAACAGTAACATTTACTGAGTTAATATTACACAATATATATAACATTTTCACAAACAGTAACATTTGCTGAGTTAATATATATATATATATATATATACACGGTAGATCCAAACCTCTTTTTTTTTAAATTACCATATTTTTAAAGGTTTACGCTAGCGACATTCAATCCCCACCACTACCCACCCCAATTGTCGAAGCTTCAACAACTGTCATCAGAGCTATGATTTAGGTGGGTAGTAGTGGCATAGGGTGCCGCTGGCGCGGACCTCTGAAATTAAAAGAATATTAGATAAATGGAGTTTGGATCCACTGGCGCTCCAATTTGGGGTGAGTAGGGGTGACAGTGGGTTAGGTTTATATCTATAACATTTTTACAAACGTTAACATTTACTGTGTTATAACACAGTGTGTGTGTATATATATATATATATACGGTGGATCCAAACCTCTGTTTTCTGATATTGTCTTATTTTTAACGGCCCGCGCTAGCGGTATCTAATCCTGACCACCACCAACCCCAATTGTCGGAGCTCCAACAACCTTGATCAGAGTTCTGATTTGGGGTGACATGGAGTGCCGCTGGCGCGGACCTTAGGAAATAAGGGAATATTGGATAAATGGGGTTTGGATACACCGGCGCTCCAGTTTGAGGTGGGTAGGGGTAGCATTGGATTAGGTTTATATCTGCAATATTTTCACAAATAATAAATGTTACTGTTTGTGAAAATGTTACATCGGCATCCCATGCCACCTCAAATCAGAGCTCTGATGAAGGTTGTTGTAGCTCCGATAAAGGGGGTGGGGATTGGATGCCGCTGGCGCGGACCGTTAAAAATAAGATAATATCAGAAAAAAGAGGTTTGAATATATATATATATATATATATATATACCGTGTTATATGAACACAGTAAATGTTAATGCTTGTGAAAATGTTATAGATATAAACCTAACTCAATGCCACCCCTACTCACCCCAAATCGGAGCTTCGGTGGATCCAAACCCCATTTATCTAATATTCTCTTAATTTCAGAGGTCCGCACCAGCGGCACTCTATGCCACTACTACCAACCCAAATCATAGCTCTGATGAAAGTCGTTGAAGCTCCGACAATGGGGGTGGGTAGTAGTGGGGATTGAATGTCGCTAGCGTAAACATTTAAAAATATGGTAATTTTGAAAAAAAAAAATAGTGGTTTGGATCTACCGTGTGTGTGTGTGTGTGTCTCTCTCTCTCTCCCTCTCTCTCTCTCTCTCTCTCTCTCTCTATATATATATATATATATATATATATATATATATATATATATATATATATATATATATTATGTAATATTAACTCTGTAAATGTTACTGTTTGTGAAAATGTTATATATATAAAACTATTTCATAAATATATTATCACAGTCAATGTTATTGTTTGTGAAAATGTCACAGATATAAAACTATTTCATTTTCTGGTGTATACAATAAAGTTTAATATCTATGACATTTTTACAAATTATATATATATATATATATATATATATATATATATATATCCAATATGCTCCTATTTTTAAAGTTTTGTGCCACCCCTATTCACCCCAAATTGGCGCTCCAAATGATCCCGATCCCATTTATCCAATCTTATTTTCAAAGGTCCGCACCAGCGGCACCCCATGATACTCCGGTGGATCCAAAGTCCATTTATTCAAAAGTCTCTTATTTTCAAAGGTCCTCGCCAGCGGCACCACATGCCACCCTTACCCACCCCAAATCGGAGCTCTAACGAAGGTCGTTGAAGCTCCAACAATGGTGGTAAGGATTGGATGCCGTTAGCGCGAACCTTTAAATATAAGGTATTTTTGAAAAAAGAGGGTTTGGATCCACCGGATGTGTATATATATATATATATATATACTGTGTAGTATTACCACAGTAAATGTTACTGTCTGTTTGTGAAATGTCACATATATAAAACTATTTCATATTCTAGTGCATACAGTAAAGTTTACTGTTTGTGTAAAAAAAATTCTTTGGAATTTTATAGTCTTCATGGATCTTGTTTGATAGATCTCGTCGAGCAGATTTCAAAAATAGTAATTTTGCGAAAAACGGATTTGTGAATCAAAAGTTATGATCATTTAAAGATTAAAAAAAAAGTTCAACCACTTATGTAACTTCCTCAAGGAAGTTACGGATGGTTGGTTTTAAAAGGGTAAAATTGTGAAAAAATTTCCTAAAAAGTTGGAATAGGACCTATGGGATTATTAAAAAGTCAATAGAACTTATAAGCTTGTTGACCCGATAAATGGGACCTAGATATAATTACCCCTTTATTTATTACTTTTAGAGTAAATTATCTTTATAGTTTCTCAACTTTCAAAAAAGTTTTTAAATGGTCCCTTGTCTTATATTTAACTTAATATAGTCCATAAATCATGTCATTTATTTCAAAGAAGGGATTCCGTCAATCCCGCCGTTATAACTTGATAGCAAAAACGTCACGTACTTCTCACATGTCAAATTAATAAAGGTAAAACAGTATTTACCCCTTCATTTCTAACGTTTGGTATTCTTGGATCAAATTACATGCAAGAACCCTAAGTTTACTACTCAGCTCAACATTAAATCAATTTTTGACAAAATGGAGTGGAAGTTGTGTCGTGTTGTTGTTGAAGATTTGGTACTCGACCCTCAAACGCTATATGGTATGGGAAATTCAATTTTTTTTAGCTTGGAGTTAATTTTTTATGCATAGGTGCTGACATTTCACGATGGTCATAACCTTATACAAAAAATCCCTAATTTTTGTTATATTTTTGTGCCTACGAAATCTATTATCTACACATTGTTGTTGGTCATTAAGGTTTTCAGTAATAACCTCTTTTTTCATGTTTAATATATTGTATGCCTCATAAAATTTCATTTTTTTTACCCTTTTTCCATTATGCATTTGTTTTTACAAATGAAAGTGAACCTTATTTCACTCTTGAGTTGCACCATGGTGACTGTTTTGAAGATAAACTAGAGAAATCATATGTTGGTGAACTTGTAAACCATTTTAATTTTTGTGATCTAGATAGATTGTTCCTCCAAGACTTATTTGAAATGCGTAGGGAATTCTGATGTAATAATCCCAACCAATTGTGGTACAAGGATCCAGATTTAGGTTTAAGGTTTGGTTTGTACAAAATTGACATTGACATAGATGTTTTGGAAATGTGTAAGCGGGTTCCTACATATAGGAAAGTTTATGTGTACATTTTCATGCCTCGAGATGATTTGAGCTTTGGTCATACTGAACTTGGGATTGATTTTGATAAAATAGAAGTAGAGCAATTTAAAAATGAAGGTCCTAGGTCTAAATGTGAAGAATATGTAGGAGAGAATATACATGAGGAGGTAGAAGCTACTGAATGTGAAAATGAAGGTCCTAGGTCTAAATGTGAAGAGATAGGAGTTAATAAAAATAAAGGGAAAGAAAATATGCCTATGGATGAGGATGTGGGAGTTAATGAAAGATAATTTGGGATTTGTGTCTTATATGGATGACTCAGATGAGCTTATTAGCTTTGCTTCTTCTGAAGATGAGAGAGGCAGTGCTTGCAAATCTAGTGTTAGATTTATAAGTTTGATCCAGAAAAAGATATGTCAAACCCCCAATTTGAACTTGGCCAGAAATTTTCAAGTATTCATGTGTTTAGAAAAGTAGTAAGAGAATATGATATTATCAACGAAAAGGACATTAAGGTCATAAAGAATGATACAAGGGGGATTATAACTAATTGTGCTTGTCCATGCCAGTGGAGGATCTATGCTTCAACAATCAATGGTGAAGAAACATTTCAGGTGAAAACTCTTTATGAAAGTGTGAGCTTTTCTAAATCAAAGCTCTGATACCAATTTGAAAACCCCCCCGGATTCCCGGGATTTGAGTTTTCTCAATTAAAATAAAACCAATTAAAAATAATTTCCTTTTATATAAAAACAAACACGAGATGCGGAAGCGTTAGGATGGTTCAACTTTAACAACAACAAATTTAAATTTCTTAAACAAATTAAACTTTAAACCAAGTGAAGTGAAATTAAACAATTAATATATTCACTTAAACCAATTAACCAATCCAAGCCCTAGAATTTGCCTAAGTCATAATTATCAATTATCCAAGGTTAGGCGAAACCAAATTTTAGCAAATGACTTGAATAAACCAAATTAACCCAATATTTAATATAGCACCAAATCAAATTGAGTGTGATAATTTAAACCAAATTTTATCTTGAATTATCCTAAGCATGCGTTCTAAATTATGATGCAAGATAAAATAAACAATATCACACTACGCCGCAATGTACGAGGAAAAACCTCGGACGTCCCCAGCCACAAATCCACTAGACATGGAATTACAATTACAAGACAGATATGAAAAATGTACCCAAGGGTCACACTAGTAAGGACAAAAGGGTACTTGCTAATGCGTTTTAGGTAAATTAAAAATCTCCAACTTTTTTAAATCTTTAATACAAAATCTATTATAAATTTTAAGTGAGAAAACACTCACGCACACTATTGGTAAAGGTGATGATGCTAGAAGTAAAGAATAATTCCCTTTAAGAATGAGATGAGGAAAAGTAGAGTGTGACACAATATATGTTATCGAGGAACCCACCTTAGTGGTAAACCCCGTGTCCCTAGTCCCAGGACAGCCCGCGCACTCAAGTCCACTATTACCGATTACAGGTTACAGATTACAGTCCTCCAAGTCCACAATGAAATAAACTAAGCAAATACAAACCAGTATACCCAGCCTAGTCTAAAACAACCCAACTTGACTGAAAATCAGTCAACCCAATAACACCCCGGTAATAGAGAGAGAGATTATACAAAAAAATGAGAGAGAAGAGTGTGTTTCTTCCAAACAAAACAAACGGCTGAAAAAATTGTGAGGGTTTGAGAGAGAGAGATGTGTTTAACTTATACCAAAAATATAAAACCCTAAAGGGCTTTCTCCAAAAGCCCAAAGCTTAAAAAGCCCAAAAAAAATAAAAACACAAAAAAAATATAAAATCCGAAAATAAGAATAAAAAATAAAATAAAAAATTGAAACACAAAAATAATGATACTCATAAAAAAATACAGATCATACTACAAAGTTATGAAACAAAAAAACACAAAATAAATATTCTGAATAAAAAAATATTTTATATATCAAGTCAAATAAAATAAAAGACTTGAAATATAAAATAAACTTTAAATTCAGAAAAATACCAAAACTCACATAAGAAAAAATAAATAAATTATATGACACAAAAAAATAATGTGTACATTACACAACAAATATTTTTCTCAAAAAAAAATTTATATAATAAATCAATATAGGAAAATATGATTTAAGATATAAAAAATAGATTTGAATAAAAATAAAAAATGCAAGAGCATATAAATAAAAAATTGTTTGTCTCAAGATTGAGCCAACACAAGAAGAATGAGATTTTCAATGATTTATTATATAAAAAATAGATTTGAATAAAAATAAAAAATGCAAGAGCATATAAATAAAAAATTGTTTGTCTCAAGATTGAGCCAACACAAGAAGAATGAGATTTTCAATCTCCCCCTTTGGCCAATTTTGAGACAAACAAAAATCGAGACTCAAAAACAAAGAACGACACAAATTACACAAGTCTACTATACACACGAGTCCTAAAAAATAGAAGAGTACTTAACTCAACTAACAAGAAGAATTCCTAATAGACTCAAAAATACAATACCAAAAGAGTCTCCAATTCTCCCCCTGTTTGTCTCAAAGGGACAAAGGGTAGGGAAGAATCCTACAAAATAAAAGTTAGTACAACATGAGTATGCAATTTAAAATGTACTAACAAATAAACTGAAACAAACTAAAGCAAAATTAGTTTGAAATTTCGATACTCCTCATTTGAGTACCTAAATCATCTTTCTTAACCCACTTCGATTTGACATTAGGAATAACGGTCTTAAATGGGGCAAAATTAACATTAGTATGAGAACAATTCTTAACAACATTAGACTTTAAATGGATCTTGGACAAATTGTTAACACCATTTTGTTGTCTACTTAAACGCTTATAGCAAAACTGTCCCAAATGACCCTTTTGAAGACAAAAACTGCATTTAAATACATGCCTATCGTTTGATTTAGCATTATCATGAAAGCTCACATTTTTATCATATGCAGATTTTCTAGTTAAATTCAAACGCTCAAAACAGAATTGTTCTAAATGACCAAATTTAGAACAAAAATTACATTTATAAATAGGTTTAACAGCATGTTTACACTTAGCATTCAGAGGCAATTTAGAATTTCTGCATATAGTGGGCAGCTTTTCAGAATCAAAATTCAACTTTTTATGACAAAACTGCTCTAAATGACCCAATTTAAAACAGAAATTACACCTAAAATCAGAAATTTCAGCATGTTTATTTCTATCAAAATGACTATTTTTGCCCAAAACAGCTTGTTTCTGCATTAATTTCTGAGAACAAAACTTTTCAATATGGCCAGTTTTAGAACAAAAACTGCATTTCAGCATAGGTTTGGCAGTTTTAACATTTCTCTGATTTTCAAATTTTCTAAAAATGCCTATATTAGCATTATTCTGCCCAAGTCTTTTATAGCAGAATTTTTCAGTATGTCCATCTTTAGAGCAAAAATTACATTTAAGAGAAGGCTTTGCAGTTTTGAAATTCCCAACATTTTGAATTTGCCTAAATTTGCCTAGATCAGATTTGTTTTGTCCTAATTTCTTAAAACAAAATTTTTTTAAATGACCATTCTTATGGCAAAAACTACACTGAAAATTAGGTTTGACAAAATGATTATTTTCAACTTTTTGATTCTGCCCAACTTTGCCTAAATCAAAACTATTCTGCCCTAATTTCTTGAAGCAAAACTTTTCTAAATGCCCAATTTTATGGCAAAAATCACATTTAAGAACAGATTTACCACTTGAAGAACAACCCTCATTTTCAAAATGTTTATAAGACAACTTAATTTCGTTTGAATCGGGAAATTGTTCCTTAGAGTTTATAAAATTGGTAACATCAAATTCTTTTCCTTCAAAACCAAGCCCATTAGTAGGAACAAAATCAGAATAAGAGTTCGTTGGATCATAACATGTATTTTCATTAATAGTTTTGACGGCATCACCGACATTCCAATAACTCTTTAACTTTTTCAAAGTCACTTCTAGTTCCTTTTTACATTTATCAAATTTAATCAAAACGGCCTTTAGTTCAACTTGAGAATCATCAAATTTACACAAAACTTCCTTGTTTTTAGTTTCAAGAGAATGATTAAGTTCGGTTAACATGACAATCCTTTTCTCTAAAAACGAAACATCATTTTCAAGTTCATCAATACGAAAAACAGATTCTTCGGTTATTAACTTGATTTGATCGCATAAAATGTCATTTTTAGCCATTAAACTAGAATTAATTTGACCTAAGTCATTGCAATCTTCAATCGTGTTCTCAAAAGATTTATTTCTCACACAATCCTCTAAATTTGTACTCACGCACCCTTCCAAAATGACATCATTGTCTTCATTTTCAAATTCATCAACATCACCAAAAATATCATCAACATTAGATATAGAAGCTGTGAATGTAGGGTGACATGGAGTAGGTGAGGTACGAGATAAAATCACTTTGTCTAAAACAGAATTATCTACACATAAATCGGAATCATCCGAACTAGTAGATACGCAATCATAAAATGCCTTTGGATAAAGTAAGTGGGGCAACAACAGATTTAGTGCCACAAATAGTAGTAGGAGATAATAAGTGATCAAAATTATCTTTATCACTATCAGTATCACTATCAGTAATACCATCCCAAATATTTGTAGAAATAGAGGCAACAAATTTAGTATCACAAATAGGTGTAGAAGGCAATATATGGTTAAAATTATCCTCATCACTATCACTATCAGACATATCATCCCACATTTTAAACAAAGATGTAGAAGATTTTGGAATGTTATATTGAGAGTAAAGCTTTTCATCATTAGAACATTCATAAAGGGATTTTTTCAAAGAAAAAATAGCATCACCAATTTTTTTTCCCATAATAAAAAATAGATTTTAAATGATATAAAATATAGATTATAAAAAGAGTTCAGGATCTTTGCGGAATAAAAACTTTTATAAAGTGAATCCTGAAGCTCTGATACCACTTGAAAAAGGTACCCAAGGGTCACACAAGTAAGGACCAAAGGGTACTTGCTAATGCGTTTTAGGTAAATTAAAAATCTCCAACTCTTTTAAATCTTTAATACAAAATCTATTATAAATTTTAAGTGAGAAAACACTCACGCACACTATTAGTAAAGGTGATGATGCTAGAAGTAAAGAATAATTCCCTTTAAGAATGAGATGAGGAAAAGTAGAGTGTGACACAATATATGTTATCGAGGAACCCACCTTAGTGGTAAACCCCATGTCCCTAGTCCCAGGACAGCCCGCGCACTCAAGTCCACTATTACCGATTACAGGTTACAGATTACAGTCCTCCAAGTCCACAATGAAATAAACTAAGCAAATACAAACCAGTATACCCAGCCTAGTCTAAAACAACCCAACTTGACTGAAAATCAGTCAACCCAATAACACTCCGGTAATAGAGACTATCACTCACTCACTACACACGCACAACGACACACTCAAACCTGAGACCCCGTGAAGTTGTGCAACACACAAATATAATAATAGATATTGTTTTAATCAAAACAACAAAAATAATCTTGTTTAAAAATAGACCAAACAACCAAGGTTTAAATCTATTTTAATTGACAAGACAAATTACCAATCAAGGACTAATTGAAAGGTAAGACAATATTGAATTAATTAATACTGAAAAGAATGCTTAAATATTAAGTCCCAAGACACAAGTAAGGTCTTCCTTAATATTTAATATTCAAGTAAAGATTAATTCTAAAAACAAATTAGTTGGCGCAAATGACCACAAATAAAATTCCAACAATTGTGTCGCGCAACTAAGATAAAAATTAACCTAACACCAAATATAATATGAATCAATTTAAATAGGTGTTATGTTAAAAATATTAAGTCCAAGTAAAATGAGCAAAAGATAAATAAGTGTAGCACTTAGCTCATATAAATTGGGACTTAATTAAAATAAATAAAATGAGGTTTCAAGTATTAAATTTCAAATTTAGTATAAACCAATACTATGACAAGGGTTGGATCAAATACTCATACACACACAAACACTACATTAAGTTATAAAAGAATACAACAAAAAGTATTCAACTTAGGCAATAAAAAGTGTAGGAGTCAAATGGTCCAATCCAAGTCAAATGAGTACGAGATAAAGAGTGTAGCACTCGACTCACTAAAATAGGATGGGTTTACCTAAAATAAAATTTAAATAAATAAAGATGTGATATAAAAACTACACACTAATTAAACCCAACTAAATAAAGTGAACACACCAAGGTTCAACTTAGATGGTGTAATTAGTTAGAGTCAAAAATCAAATTATCTTTATCTCAAATAAATTAAATTTAAATCAGATTTAAATAAAATATTATTTTAATAAAAAGTGTGTGACACAAACAAGTTGTCAAGTCTAATAAACAAGTGTACACACAAACTGAAATGGGTGTAAATAACTCTCCAAACCAAACACCCAAATAAGCCTACTAAATTTCAGTCCCAACAAATTTTAGTCCAAATAAATTTATCCAAATAAAGTTTGCCCAAAATAAAGTCACAGTCCAAATAAACAAAGTGTACACACACAAAATGAGTTGGGTGTAAAATAAAATCAAACAATAAATACCCAACACCCAAATAAATTTTAATACAGATTAAAATATTATTTTTATAAACAGTGTGTGACACAAAATAATCTAAGTCCAATAAAAAGGTGTACACACACTAAATGAGTTGGGTGTAAAATAAGCTCCAATAAAAAACACCCAACAAAAAGACTTAGCAGATTTTAGTCCAAATAGGCCACCACCACAATTAACTCAACACAATCAGTTAATAAAAAATACACACTAAATGGAACTAAAATGGTTAACACTACAAGTGTCAATGCCAATGGATAAATAAAAAATTAATCTACTAAAAGTGATTTCACAACAACAATCGTTTTATTTTTAAACCAAACAAACAAAACAAACAAAAAAAACAAACTGAAATGGGTATTGTAGAAATAGCAGGTTCTATAACAATAAATTGATTCAAGTATGTTCTTAGCTAAAACAAACCAACTTTATATCTTAGATAACTAACAACAAACAAAGTGATGTACTTTTCTTTTGCCAAAAAAAATAAATCGTTTTAGATCAAAAAATTGGTGAAAGTGTGGAGGAACAAAAACAGATTTATATATCTATCTATATATGTATAACTAGTATACAATATATGTATATATGTAAGTTTATATATGTATATAGATATACACACATAGTATAGAACACACACACACTGTTCACACGCACACACACACGCTGTTACACACACACACACAGCAAACACAGTACACACGCACACACAGTACACACACACACAGATCTGAAAAAAAATGATCTATACTATATATATATATATATATATATATATATATATATATATATATATATATATATATATATATATATATATATAAGGTGAGAAAAGTTACCACAAAAAAAAACTTGTTCGTCGGAAATAATGACCACCGCCGGAGTAGCCTCAAGCACCGGAAATCGAGACGGAAAAATCAAACCCCAACTCCGATCTTCAAACCCCCACACCGAAACCTCCAAATCAGAACCGATCCAAAAAAAAATATTGAGAGAGAGAAGTATGGTTCGGCCAAAGCTTTAAAAATGGGAGATCTCACAAAACAAACCAAAGAGAGAATCTTTGAAACAAAAATAGGAGAGAGAGATTATACAAAAAAATGAGAGAGAAGAGTGTGTTTCTTCCAAACAAAACAAACGGCTGAAAAAATTGTGAGGGTTTGAGAGAGAGAGATGTGTTTAACTTATACCAAAAATATAAAACCCTAAAGGGCTTTCTCCAAAAGCCCAAAGCTTAAAAAGCCCCAAAAAAATAAAAACACAAAAAAAATATAAAATCCGAAAATAAGAATAAAAAATAAAATAAAAAATTGAAACACAAAAATAATGATACTCATAAAAAAATACAGATCATACTACAAAGTTATGAAACAAAAAAACACAAAATAAATATTCTGAATAAAAAAATATTTTATATATCAAGTCAAATAAAATAAAAGACTTGAAATATAAAATAAACTTTAAATTCAGAAAAATACCAAAACTCACACAAGAAAAAATAAATAAATTATATGACACAAAAAAATAATTTGTACATTACACAACAAATATTTTTCTCAAAAAAAAATTTATATAATAAATCAATATAGGAAAATATGATTTAAGATATAAAAAATAGATTTGAATAAAAATAAAAAATGCAAGAGCATATAAATAAAAAATTGTTTGTCTCAAGATTGAGCCAACACAAGAAGAATGAGATTTTCAATGATTTATTATATAAAAAATAGATTTGAATAAAAATAAAAAATGCAAGAGCATATAAATAAAAAATGTTTGTCTCAAGATTGAGCCAACACAAGAAGAATGAGATTTTCAATCTCCCCCTTTGGCCAATTTTGAGACAAACAAAAATCGAGACTCAAAAACAAAGAACGACACAAATTACACAAGTCTACTATACACACGAGTCCTAAAAAATAGAAGAGTACTTAACTCAACTAACAAGAAGAATTCCTAATAGACTCAAAAATACAATACCAAAAGAGTCTCCAATTCTCCCCCTGTTTGTCTCAAAGGGACAAAGGGTAGGGAAGAATCCTACAAAATAAAAGTTAGTACAACATGAGTATGCAATTTAAAATGTACTAACAAATAAACTGAAACAAACTAAAGCAAAATTAGTTTGAAATTTCGATACTCCTCATTTGAGTACCTAAATCATCTTTCTTAACCCACTTCGATTTGACATTAGGAATAACGGTCTTAAATGGGGAAAAATTAACATTAGTATGAGAACAATTCTTAACAACATTAGACTTTAAATGGATCTTGGACAAATTGTTAACACCATTTTGTTGTCTACTTAAACGCTTATAGCAAAACTGTCCCAAATGACCCTTTTGAAGACAAAAACTGCATTTAAATACATGCCTATCGTTTGATTTAGCATTATCATGAAAGCTCACATTTTTATCATATGCAGATTTTCTAGTTAAATTCAAACGCTCAAAACAGAATTGTTCTAAATGACCAAATTTAGAACAAAAATTACATTTATAAATAGGTTTAACAGCATGTTTACACTTAGCATTCAGAGGCAATTTAGAATTTCTGCATATAGTGGGCAGCTTTTCAGAATCAAAATTCAACTTTTTATGACAAAACTGCTCTAAATGACCCAATTTAAAACAGAAATTACACCTAAAATCAGAAATTTCAGCATGTTTATTTCTATCAAAATGACTATTTTTGCCCAAAACAGCTTGTTTCTGCATTAATTTCTGAGAACAAAACTTTTCAATATGGCCAGTTTTAGAACAAAAACTGCATTTCAGCATAGGTTTGGCAGTTTTAACATTTCTCTGATTTTCAAATTTTCTAAAAATGCCTATATTAGCATTATTCTGCCCAAGTCTTTTATAGCAGAATTTTTCAGTATGTCCATCTTTAGAGCAAAAATTACATTTAAGAGAAGGCTTTGCAGTTTTGAAATTCCCAACATTTTGAATTTGCCTAAATTTGCCTAGATCAGATTTGTTTTGTCCTAATTTCTTAAAACAAAATTTTTCTAAATGACCATTCTTATGGCAAAAACTACACTGAAAATTAGGTTTGACAAAATGATTATTTTCAACTTTTTGATTCTGCCCAACTTTGCCTAAATCAAAACTATTCTGCCCTAATTTCTTGAAGCAAAACTTTTCTAAATGCCCAATTTTATGGCAAAAATCACATTTAAGAACAGATTTACCACTTGAAGAACAACCCTCATTTTCAAAATGTTTATAAGACAACTTAATTTCGTTTGAATCGGGAAATTGTTCCTTAGAGTTTATAAAATTGGTAACATCAAATTCTTTTCCTTCAAAACCAAGCCCATTAGTAGGAACAAAATCAGAATAAGAGTTCGTTGGATCATAACATGTATTTTCATTAATAGTTTTGACGGCATCACCGACATTCCAATAACTCTTTAACTTTTTCAAAGTCACTTCTAGTTCCTTTTTACATTTATCAAATTTAATCAAAACGGCCTTTAGTTCAACTTGAGAATCATCAAATTTACACAAAACTTCCTTGTTTTTAGTTTCAAGAGAATGATTAAGTTCGGTTAACATGACAATCCTTTTCTCTAAAAACGAAACATCATTTTCAAGTTCATCAATACGAAAAACAGATTCTTCGGTTATTAACTTGATTTGATCGCATAAAATGTCATTTTTAGCCATTAAACTAGAATTAATTTGACCTAAGTCATTGCAATCTTCAATCGTGTTCTCAAAAGATTTATTTCTCACACAATCCTCTAAATTTGTACTCACGCACCCTTCCAAAATGACATCATTGTCTTCATTTTCAAATTCATCAACATCACCAAAAATATCATCAACATTAGATATAGAAGCTGTGAATGTAGGGTGACATGGAGTAGGTGAGGTACGAGATAAAATCACTTTGTCTAAAACAGAATTATCTACACATAAATCGGAATCATCCGAACTAGTAGATACGCAATCATAAAATGCCTTTGGATAAAGTAAGTGGGGCAACAACAGATTTAGTGCCACAAATAGTAGTAGGAGATAATAAGTGATCAAAATTATCTTTATCACTATCAGTATCACTATCAGTAATACCATCCCAAATATTTGTAGAAATAGAGGCAACAAATTTAGTATCACAAATAGGTGTAGAAGGCAATATATGGTTAAAATTATCCTCATCACTATCACTATCAGACATATCATCCCACATTTTAAACAAAGATGTAGAAGATTTTGGAATGTTATATTGAGAGTAAAGCTTTTCATCATTAGAACATTCATAAAGGGATTTTTTCAAAGAAAAAATAGCATCACCAATTTTTTTTCCCATAATAAAAAATAGATTTTAAATGATATAAAATATAGATTATAAAAAGAGTTCAGGATCTTTGCGGAATAAAAACTTTTATAAAGTGAATCCTGAAGCTCTGATACCACTTGAAAAAGGTACCCAAGGGTCACACAAGTAAGGACCAAAGGGTACTTGCTAATGCGTTTTAGGTAAATTAAAAATCTCCAACTCTTTTAAATCTTTAATACAAAATCTATTATAAATTTTAAGTGAGAAAACACTCACGCACACTATTAGTAAAGGTGATGATGCTAGAAGTAAAGAATAATTCCCTTTAAGAATGAGATGAGGAAAAGTAGAGTGTGACACAATATATGTTATCGAGGAACCCACCTTAGTGGTAAACCCCGTGTCCCTAGTCCCAGGACAGCCCGCGCACTCAAGTCCACTATTACCGATTACAGGTTACAGATTACAGTCCTCCAAGTCCACAATGAAATAAACTAAGCAAATACAAACCAGTATACCCAGCCTAGTCTAAAACAACCCAACTTGACTGAAAATCAGTCAACCCAATAACACTCCGGTAATAGAGACTATCACTCACTCACTACACACGCACAACGACACACTCAAACCTGAGACCCCGTGAAGTTGTGCAACACACAAATATAATAATAGATATTGTTTTAATCAAAACAACAAAAATAATCTTGTTTAAAAATAGACCAAACAACCAAGGTTTAAATCTATTTTAATTGACAAGACAAATTACCAATCAAGGACTAATTGAAAGGTAAGACAATATTGAATTAATTAATACTGAAAAGAATGCTTAAATATTAAGTCCCAAGACACAAGTAAGGTCTTCCTTAATATTTAATATTCAAGTAAAGATTAATTCTAAAAACAAATTAGTTGGCGCAAATGACCACAAATAAAATTCCAACAATTGTGTCGCGCAACTAAGATAAAAATTAACCTAACACCAAATATAATATGAATCAATTTAAATAGGTGTTATGTTAAAAATATTAAGTCCAAGTAAAATGAGCAAAAGATAAATAAGTGTAGCACTTAGCTCATATAAATTGGGACTTAATTAAAATAAATAAAATGAGGTTTCAAGTATTAAATTTCAAATTTAGTATAAACCAATACTATGACAAGGGTTGGATCAAATACTCATACACACACAAACACTACATTAAGTTATAAAAGAATACAACAAAAAGTATTCAACTTAGGCAATAAAAAGTGTAGGAGTCAAATGGTCCAATCCAAGTCAAATGAGTACGAGATAAAGAGTGTAGCACTCGACTCACTAAAATAGGATGGGTTTACCTAAAATAAAATTTAAATAAATAAAGATGTGATATAAAAACTACACACTAATTAAACCCAACTAAATAAAGTGAACACACCAAGGTTCAACTTAGATGGTGTAATTAGTTAGAGTCAAAAATCAAATTATCTTTATCTCAAATAAATTAAATTTAAATCAGATTTAAATAAAATATTATTTTAATAAAAAGTGTGTGACACAAACAAGTTGTCAAGTCTAATAAACAAGTGTACACACAAACTGAAATGGGTGTAAATAACTCTCCAAACCAAACACCCAAATAAGCCTACTAAATTTCAGTCCCAACAAATTTTAGTCCAAATAAATTTATCCAAATAAAGTTTGCCCAAAATAAAGTCACAGTCCAAATAAACAAAGTGTACACACACAAAATGAGTTGGGTGTAAAATAAAATCAAACAATAAATACCCAACACCCAAATAAATTTTAATACAGATTAAAATATTATTTTTATAAACAGTGTGTGACACAAAATAATCTAAGTCCAATAAAAAGGTGTACACACACTAAATGAGTTGGGTGTAAAATAAGCTCCAATAAAAAACACCCAACAAAAAGACTTAGCAGATTTTAGTCCAAATAGGCCACCACCACAATTAACTCAACACAATCAGTTAATAAAAAATACACACTAAATGGAACTAAAATGGTTAACACTACAAGTGTCAATGCCAATGGATAAATAAAAAATTAATCTACTAAAAGTGATTTCACAACAACAATCGTTTTATTTTTAAACCAAACAAACAAAACAAACAAAAAAAACAAACTGAAATGGGTATTGTAGAAATAGCAGGTTCTATAACAATAAATTGATTCAAGTATGTTCTTAGCTAAAACAAACCAACTTTATATCTTAGATAACTAACAACAAACAAAGTGATGTACTTTTCTTTTGCCAAAAAAAATAAATCGTTTTAGATCAAAAAATTGGTGAAAGTGTGGAGGAACAAAAACAGATTTATATATCTATCTATATATGTATAACTAGTATACAATATATGTATATATGTAAGTTTATATATGTATATAGATATACACACATAGTATAGAACACACACACACTGTTCACACGCACACACACACGCTGTTACACACACACACACAGCAAACACAGTACACACGCACACACAGTACACACACACACAGATCTGAAAAAAAATGATCTATACTATATATATATATATATATATATATATATATATATATATATATATATATATATATATATATATATATATAAGGTGAGAAAAGTTACCACAAAAAAAAACTTGTTCGTCGGAAATAATGACCACCGCCGGAGTAGCCTCAAGCACCGGAAATCGAGACGGAAAAATCAAACCCCAACTCCGATCTTCAAACCCCCACACCGAAACCTCCAAATCAGAACCGATCCAAAAAAAAATATTGAGAGAGAGAAGTATGGTTCGGCCAAAGCTTTAAAAATGGGAGATCTCACAAAACAAACCAAAGAGAGAATCTTTGAAACAAAAATAGGAGAGAGAGATTATACAAAAAAATGAGAGAGAAGAGTGTGTTTCTTCCAAACAAAACAAACGGCTGAAAAAATTGTGAGGGTTTGAGAGAGAGAGATGTGTTTAACTTATACCAAAAATATAAAACCCTAAAGGGCTTTCTCCAAAAGCCCAAAGCTTAAAAAGCCCCAAAAAAATAAAAACACAAAAAAAATATAAAATCCGAAAATAAGAATAAAAAATAAAATAAAAAATTGAAACACAAAAATAATGATACTCATAAAAAAATACAGATCATACTACAAAGTTATGAAACAAAAAAACACAAAATAAATATTCTGAATAAAAAAATATTTTATATATCAAGTCAAATAAAATAAAAGACTTGAAATATAAAATAAACTTTAAATTCAGAAAAATACCAAAACTCACACAAGAAAAAATAAATAAATTATATGACACAAAAAAATAATTTGTACATTACACAACAAATATTTTTCTCAAAAAAAAATTTATATAATAAATCAATATAGGAAAATATGATTTAAGATATAAAAAATAGATTTGAATAAAAATAAAAAATGCAAGAGCATATAAATAAAAAATTGTTTGTCTCAAGATTGAGCCAACACAAGAAGAATGAGATTTTCAATGATTTATTATATAAAAAATAGATTTGAATAAAAATAAAAAATGCAAGAGCATATAAATAAAAATTGTTTGTCTCAAGATTGAGCCAACACAAGAAGAATGAGATTTTCAATCTCCCCCTTTGGCCAATTTTGAGACAAACAAAAATCGAGACTCAAAAACAAAGAACGACACAAATTACACAAGTCTACTATACACACGAGTCCTAAAAAATAGAAGAGTACTTAACTCAACTAACAAGAAGAATTCCTAATAGACTCAAAAATACAATACCAAAAGAGTCTCCAATTCTCCCCCTGTTTGTCTCAAAGGGACAAAGGGTAGGGAAGAATCCTACAAAATAAAAGTTAGTACAACATGAGTATGCAATTTAAAATGTACTAACAAATAAACTGAAACAAACTAAAGCAAAATTAGTTTGAAATTTCGATACTCCTCATTTGAGTACCTAAATCATCTTTCTTAACCCACTTCGATTTGACATTAGGAATAACGGTCTTAAATGGGGAAAAATTAACATTAGTATGAGAACAATTCTTAACAACATTAGACTTTAAATGGATCTTGGACAAATTGTTAACACCATTTTGTTGTCTACTTAAACGCTTATAGCAAAACTGTCCCAAATGACCCTTTTGAAGACAAAAACTGCATTTAAATACATGCCTATCGTTTGATTTAGCATTATCATGAAAGCTCACATTTTTATCATATGCAGATTTTCTAGTTAAATTCAAACGCTCAAAACAGAATTGTTCTAAATGACCAAATTTAGAACAAAAATTACATTTATAAATAGGTTTAACAGCATGTTTACACTTAGCATTCAGAGGCAATTTAGAATTTCTGCATATAGTGGGCAGCTTTTCAGAATCAAAATTCAACTTTTTATGACAAAACTGCTCTAAATGACCCAATTTAAAACAGAAATTACACCTAAAATCAGAAATTTCAGCATGTTTATTTCTATCAAAATGACTATTTTTGCCCAAAACAGCTTGTTTCTGCATTAATTTCTGAGAACAAAACTTTTCAATATGGCCAGTTTTAGAACAAAAACTGCATTTCAGCATAGGTTTGGCAGTTTTAACATTTCTCTGATTTTCAAATTTTCTAAAAATGCCTATATTAGCATTATTCTGCCCAAGTCTTTTATAGCAGAATTTTTCAGTATGTCCATCTTTAGAGCAAAAATTACATTTAAGAGAAGGCTTTGCAGTTTTGAAATTCCCAACATTTTGAATTTGCCTAAATTTGCCTAGATCAGATTTGTTTTGTCCTAATTTCTTAAAACAAAATTTTTCTAAATGACCATTCTTATGGCAAAAACTACACTGAAAATTAGGTTTGACAAAATGATTATTTTCAACTTTTTGATTCTGCCCAACTTTGCCTAAATCAAAACTATTCTGCCCTAATTTCTTGAAGCAAAACTTTTCTAAATGCCCAATTTTATGGCAAAAATCACATTTAAGAACAGATTTACCACTTGAAGAACAACCCTCATTTTCAAAATGTTTATAAGACAACTTAATTTCGTTTGAATCGGGAAATTGTTCCTTAGAGTTTATAAAATTGGTAACATCAAATTCTTTTCCTTCAAAACCAAGCCCATTAGTAGGAACAAAATCAGAATAAGAGTTCGTTGGATCATAACATGTATTTTCATTAATAGTTTTGACGGCATCACCGACATTCCAATAACTCTTTAACTTTTTCAAAGTCACTTCTAGTTCCTTTTTACATTTATCAAATTTAATCAAAACGGCCTTTAGTTCAACTTGAGAATCATCAAATTTACACAAAACTTCCTTGTTTTTAGTTTCAAGAGAATGATTAAGTTCGGTTAACATGACAATCCTTTTCTCTAAAAACGAAACATCATTTTCAAGTTCATCAATACGAAAAACAGATTCTTCGGTTATTAACTTGATTTGATCGCATAAAATGTCATTTTTAGCCATTAAACTAGAATTAATTTGACCTAAGTCATTGCAATCTTCAATCGTGTTCTCAAAAGATTTATTTCTCACACAATCCTCTAAATTTGTACTCACGCACCCTTCCAAAATGACATCATTGTCTTCATTTTCAAATTCATCAACATCACCAAAAATATCATCAACATTAGATATAGAAGCTGTGAATGTAGGGTGACATGGAGTAGGTGAGGTACGAGATAAAATCACTTTGTCTAAAACAGAATTATCTACACATAAATCGGAATCATCCGAACTAGTAGATACGCAATCATAAATGCCTTTGGATAAAGTAAGTGGGGCAACAACAGATTTAGTGCCACAAATAGTAGTAGGAGATAATAAGTGATCAAAATTATCTTTATCACTATCAGTATCACTATCAGTAATACCATCCCAAATATTTGTAGAAATAGAGGCAACAAATTTAGTATCACAAATAGGTGTAGAAGGCAATATATGGTTAAAATTATCCTCATCACTATCACTATCAGACATATCATCCCACATTTTAAACAAAGATGTAGAAGATTTTGGAATGTTATATTGAGAGTAAAGCTTTTCATCATTAGAACATTCATAAAGGGATTTTTTCAAAGAAAAAATAGCATCACCAATTTTTTTTCCCATAATAAAAAATAGATTTTAAATGATATAAAATATAGATTATAAAAAGAGTTCAGGATCTTTGCGGAATAAAAACTTTTATAAAGTGAATCCTGAAGCTCTGATACCACTTGAAAAAGGTACCCAAGGGTCACACAAGTAAGGACCAAAGGGTACTTGCTAATGCGTTTTAGGTAAATTAAAAATCTCCAACTCTTTTAAATCTTTAATACAAAATCTATTATAAATTTTAAGTGAGAAAACACTCACGCACACTATTAGTAAAGGTGATGATGCTAGAAGTAAAGAATAATTCCCTTTAAGAATGAGATGAGGAAAAGTAGAGTGTGACACAATATATGTTATCGAGGAACCCACCTTAGTGGTAAACCCCGTGTCCCTAGTCCCAGGACAGCCCGCGCACTCAAGTCCACTATTACCGATTACAGGTTACAGATTACAGTCCTCCAAGTCCACAATGAAATAAACTAAGCAAATACAAACCAGTATACCCAGCCTAGTCTAAAACAACCCAACTTGACTGAAAATCAGTCAACCCAATAACACTCCGGTAATAGAGACTATCACTCACTCACTACACACGCACAACGACACACTCAAACCTGAGACCCCGTGAAGTTGTGCAACACACAAATATAATAATAGATATTGTTTTAATCAAAACAACAAAAATAATCTTGTTTAAAAATAGACCAAACAACCAAGGTTTAAATCTATTTTAATTGACAAGACAAATTACCAATCAAGGACTAATTGAAAGGTAAGACAATATTGAATTAATTAATACTGAAAAGAATGCTTAAATATTAAGTCCCAAGACACAAGTAAGGTCTTCCTTAATATTTAATATTCAAGTAAAGATTAATTCTAAAAACAAATTAGTTGGCGCAAATGACCACAAATAAAATTCCAACAATTGTGTCGCGCAACTAAGATAAAAATTAACCTAACACCAAATATAATATGAATCAATTTAAATAGGTGTTATGTTAAAAATATTAAGTCCAAGTAAAATGAGCAAAAGATAAATAAGTGTAGCACTTAGCTCATATAAATTGGGACTTAATTAAAATAAATAAAATGAGGTTTCAAGTATTAAATTTCAAATTTAGTATAAACCAATACTATGACAAGGGTTGGATCAAATACTCATACACACACAAACACTACATTAAGTTATAAAAGAATACAACAAAAAGTATTCAACTTAGGCAATAAAAAGTGTAGGAGTCAAATGGTCCAATCCAAGTCAAATGAGTACGAGATAAAGAGTGTAGCACTCGACTCACTAAAATAGGATGGGTTTACCTAAAATAAAATTTAAATAAATAAAGATGTGATATAAAAACTACACACTAATTAAACCCAACTAAATAAAGTGAACACACCAAGGTTCAACTTAGATGGTGTAATTAGTTAGAGTCAAAAATCAAATTATCTTTATCTCAAATAAATTAAATTTAAATCAGATTTAAATAAAATATTATTTTAATAAAAAGTGTGTGACACAAACAAGTTGTCAAGTCTAATAAACAAGTGTACACACAAACTGAAATGGGTGTAAATAACTCTCCAAACCAAACACCCAAATAAGCCTACTAAATTTCAGTCCCAACAAATTTTAGTCCAAATAAATTTATCCAAATAAAGTTTGCCCAAAATAAAGTCACAGTCCAAATAAACAAAGTGTACACACACAAAATGAGTTGGGTGTAAAATAAAATCAAACAATAAATACCCAACACCCAAATAAATTTTAATACAGATTAAAATATTATTTTTATAAACAGTGTGTGACACAAAATAATCTAAGTCCAATAAAAAGGTGTACACACACTAAATGAGTTGGGTGTAAAATAAGCTCCAATAAAAAACACCCAACAAAAAGACTTAGCAGATTTTAGTCCAAATAGGCCACCACCACAATTAACTCAACACAATCAGTTAATAAAAAATACACACTAAATGGAACTAAAATGGTTAACACTACAAGTGTCAATGCCAATGGATAAATAAAAAATTAATCTACTAAAAGTGATTTCACAACAACAATCGTTTTATTTTTAAACCAAACAAACAAAACAAACAAAAAAAACAAACTGAAATGGGTATTGTAGAAATAGCAGGTTCTATAACAATAAATTGATTCAAGTATGTTCTTAGCTAAAACAAACCAACTTTATATCTTAGATAACTAACAACAAACAAAGTGATGTACTTTTCTTTTGCCAAAAAAAATAAATCGTTTTAGATCAAAAAATTGGTGAAAGTGTGGAGGAACAAAAATAGATTTATATATCTATCTATATATGTATAACTAGTATACAATATATGTATATATGTAAGTTTATATATGTATATAGATATACACACATAGTATAGAACACACACACACTGTTCACACGCACACACACACGCTGTTACACACACACACACAGCAAACACAGTACACACGCACACACAGTACACACACACACAGATCTGAAAAAAAATGATCTATACTATATATATATGGATATATATATATATATATATATATATATATATATATATATATATATAAGGTGAGAAAAGTTACCACAAAAAAAACTTGTTCGTCGGAAATAATGACCACCGCCGGAGTAGCCTCAAGCACCGGAAATCGAGCCGGAAAAATCAAACCCAACTCCGATCTTCAAACCCCCACACCGAAACCTCCAAATCAGAACCGATCCAAAAAAAAATATTGAGAGAGAGAAGTATGGTTCGGCCAAAGCTTTAAAAATGGGAGATCTCACAAAACAAACCAAAGAGAGAATCTTTGAAACAAAAATAGGAGAGAGAGATTATACAAAAAAATGAGAGAGAAGAGTGTGTTTCTTCCAAACAAAACAAACGGCTGAAAAAATTGTGAGGGTTTGAGAGAGAGAGATGTGTTTAACTTATACCAAAAATATAAAACCCTAAAGGGCTTTCTCCAAAAGCCCAAAGCTTAAAAAGCCCAAAAAAAATAAAAACACAAAAAAAATATAAAATCCAAAAATAAGAATAAAAAATAAAATAAAAAATTGAAACACAAAAATAATGATACTCATAAAAAAATACAGATCATACTACAAAGTTATGAAACAAAAAAACACAAAATAAATATTCTGAATAAAAAAATATTTTATATATCAAGTCAAATAAAATAAAAGACTTGAAATATAAAATAAACTTTAAATTCAGAAAAATACCAAAACTCACACAAGAAAAAATAAATAAATTATATGACACAAAAAAATAATTTGTACATTACACAACAAATATTTTTCTCAAAAAAAAATTTATATAATAAATCAATATAGGAAAATATGATTTAAGATATAAAAAATAGATTTGAATAAAAATAAAAAATGCAAGAGCATATAAATAAAAAATTGTTTGTCTCAAGATTGAGCCAACACAAGAAGAATGAGATTTTCAATGATTTATTATATAAAAAATAGATTTGAATAAAAATAAAAAATGCCAGAGCATATAAATAAAAAATTGTTTGTCTCAAGATTGAGCCAACACAAGAAGAATGAGATTTTCAAGATAGACTTACAACGACTGACTCGATCCCTCTCAAGCCTCGACGCTTCTTCTTGTAGACACCTCTTCCTAGCGGATAACCACGGAGCTCCACCGCGATCTGGGAATCCACCGATGGGACTTTCTATGGTCACCGTCACCCGAGCAAGGAGCCTTTCTCCAAGTGGGTAGAATCGCAATAAAAATTCTTCTTCTTCGATGGATATAGAAGCAAACCAAAACTTCTCTTCTTGAATTCGGTAGAGATAAACCGGTGCCAAACTCCAAGCAATTTGATATGTATATAAGAGCTTGGATAGACAATATGGGTGTACAACACTAGAGTGATAAAATATTTTCTCTAAAAATCTCACTCAAAACATGAACATTTTCCTCAACAATTTTTGCTCTCAAACTCTCTCTAAGAGATAAACTAGGTTGGAAAAGTTAGATTGGAAAATGTGATTCCCGCACATTATTAAGTCTGAAAAAGTTGGTTAAAAACCAAGTGGGGAAAATGGGTAAAAACTGCCAAAAACTGTTCCCGCCTAGCAGTTCGTTCGAACGACATTTCGTTCGAACGAACTCTCGTTCGAACGAGACTTCTAACGACACACCAGTATGGACTTCGTTAGAATCTCGTTGGAAACCTCGTTAGAACGAACTATCTCGTTCGAACGACATTTCGAACGACAGACCAGTATAGGTAAGTGAGAACTCGTTGGCAAGCTCGTTCGAACGAAACCTGGTTCGAACGAAAAACTCGTTCGAACGACATTTCGAACGACTTTCAGAAATTTTGAAAAATTCGATTTTGGCCCAGAAACTTTATATACTTTAATTTAAAGTTCTAATTAAATTTTTTCTGAAAATAAAAACGCAGTTTATATTAAACCTAACACCCAATAAACTTTGTTCCAAGCTCCTATATAAATGTTATTGCATTCATACATTGGGAGCATGGAACCATAGTTGATGACGTAGAAACGAGGCACGCAAACCGGCACATTTGATAAAGCTTTATATTCTTTGTCGCTACGTCTTCAACAAACACTTCTTAGGCTTGAGAGTATTACAATGACATACTATCCTATGAATAAACGTTTTTGTCCGGAATTGAGCCAACACAATACATGGACTCAATTGGAAATATGTGTCCTTACAAATCTCCCCCTTTGGCTATTTCGGGACAAAAACCAAAACAAAAATCATAAAGGGCCGTCAAGCTCTACTAGACTCAAAACATAACATAACCCACCCATAACTTGACTCAACCCAAGGATTAAACACTTTGCCTTTTAAAGATGCTGCTTTAGTGGAATACCTGCACACTTAAGCAAACTCATCAAATGCATAGGGAATATCAAGATATAAAATGCAAGTAATTAAATTACTCCCCCTAAGTTAATTCTCCCCTTTATCGAACACATGACCTACTTAGAAAGACGTCTCCCCCTAAGATAAATCTACCCCAAACTAAGATAATAGGATTAGATACCATTTCTCCCCCTATCGTCATTCTCCCCCTTTTTGTTCAGGAATAGACAAAGGTTAAAGAATCAAAACATAAAAGCATGTTGAAGCTTAAAGTGATAAGACATGAAAGCATATGGGCAACAAAAGCAAGGCAAAAGCAAAATAAAATATCATATATATATGTACTAGAAATATATCAATAATGCACACGCACATATGTATAGATATAAACACACAAATGACACACACAACATATAATAGGAGTCTTTCACACTTGTATGGCAAAAATGTGTCATATGAAAACGAAAGTGTAGGGGTGTGAACTAGCAACAATTAAATTTAGACCCAAACACTTAATAAACGTTCACGGAGTTCTCATTTGATTGCAAACTTCATCACATTTAATTATAACCTCATGTGACAATATAAATTGAACTCAATGAACAAACATACACAATGCATACAAGCCTAGCATATTGATGATTCTACAAACCAATAGAGTCATGACATGTAATACGCAACTAGGATAAACGGACATTGTGCAAACCGTTGATATACCATCCAATCTCCCTCAATATGCATTTATATTAATGTTGAATGAATATATCAATCAAACATAGGCCTTGGCAATTTATTTTCTTTTTAATGCCATATTTTCTGTTTTTAGGCCTTTGGACCACGTAGTTCTTTTAGGTCCATTCAAACGGTGGCTTACTATCGCAAAGGATCACTTAGTCCTTTCGGAGCCCTTCCTCGTGCACATTTTATTTATCATGTTTTCATTTTTCACACAAATCTCACATGCAACGGATTTTGACATGCACTAGTCCTCCTAAGTCACAAATATGTAGATGACAAGATTGGTAGGAGAACACCTCACATATCTCAAATATACATATGAAGTTAAAATTTCAAAAGAGCTCGTGCATGTGCGAATAGATGCATATAAAAATAGAATCCATTTAAACAACACAAAATCCAACTACTCCATATAAAACATGGTAAAGAACATTTTAAGGATTGAAAATCTAAACCAAAAGTTCTAGCCACGTGGGAGCGTAAAAGATGGGATTCAAACACAAATATATGCCACATAAAGTGTGTCAAACTAAAATACACACAAAAAGAAATCTTTTTGAGTTTTTGACATTTTTTAACCAAAAATAATAACAAATATATACTCAAAAGACAAACAAAAATCATTTGAATTTTCATTAAGCTTAAATTACCAAGAGATAAAATCCAAATGATAAATAAAAATCTTTTTGTATTTTTCATTTAATGCACACAAAATGAAAGAAATATAATACAAAAGATAAACAAAAATCATAATTCTAGCATGTGATAAACATGGAGCATAGACTAGAAAATGATTAAACAAGCATACATTTAACATGTGAATATAGCATGAAGTACAAACGCTAAAGTATGCATACACTAACACATTCATCCTTTAGATTTAGCAAGGGAGGAAGTATGTGAAAGTAAATGAGAATCAAAAACCCTATTTTGCAAGGCAACCAAGTCGGATTTTCTAACCCAAATTAATGAAGAATGACTATCTTGGGGTGTAGGAACTTTAACTACCGTGGTTACTTTACTATGGGATTTTCTAGGAATTCGTTTAAGATCAAAACAAAATTTCCTAAGATGACCTTTTCGACCACAGTGTGTACAAGCAAGAGCATGTCGAAAAGATTTACCTAAGGAGTGATCATTAAATGCATTCCTAGTAGATTCTCCTAAAACAGTGGTTTTGGAATTATGAGTAAATTCATTACAAGTATTGAAGCCTAAACCACAAGTGTCATTTTTAATTTGGACCGTTCCTAACATTTTATCTAGTTTTTCCGAACGACACTCCAAATCAAATTTGACATTACTAGAATCTTTTAATTTATTTTCCAATTCTAAAATGTTAGATTCTAGTAAAACATTTCGCTCTTCAAAAACAAGAAGCTCATTTTTCAAGGATTCCATTAAACCCCTAAGGCTATCTCTCTCGCCTTCTACATATTCTAGCTTCTCTCGAAGAGTCCACTCACGTGTCCTAAGGTCTTCTATTAAAGCATTTTCATCAATGACCTTGACACTCTCTCTAAAACTAGATTCTAACTTCAAATTAGCCCTTTTCAATTTAATAGATTCTTTATAAAGTTCTTGAAACGCATTTTGAAGTTCACTCACATTAACCTCTTCTTCATTTTCACTCTCTATTTCTTCTCCACTCTCACTATCATCGAAAACAAGAGAATCATGTACAATGACCTTGGAAGTGGCATGTGCTATCGTTTCATCAATCGATGAGTTCTCACTATCACTCACATGACTAGCCATAAAAGCCACAAAATTTTTCTTAGTGGGGGAATCGGGCTTCTCTTCCGTATCACTATCACTAAGGGTCGCATTATATGAAATGGGTCGCTTACCTTCTTTCCTTAGTTTAGTGGGGCACTCATAAGCCCTATGGCCATAACCTTCACAACCAAAACACTTGTTATACTCGTCCCTATCTAAATCTTCATTTCTAGGTTTAGGGATCTTTTCGGCTTTAGAAATCTTCTCGCTTTTATCATGTTTAGAAGATTCAAATTTCTTAAAATCATTTTTAAATTTATCTTTGTTAATTTTAAGAAATTTTCTAAATTTACGAGCAAATAAAGCCATGTCTTCCGAGTCACTATCACTCTCGCTCTCTACTACTTGTTTGACCTCTTTTCGAGCTTTTAAAGCAACGCCCTTTTCGATTTTCTTTTCAATTTTAGAGGGAAACATATCCAGTTCATAGGTTTGTAAATCACCTACAAGCTCTTCTAATTTCGTAGAGGCTAAAGTGGGTAAAGAATTTAACACGGTCACCTTTGGAATAAATCTATCGGGTAGGGACCTTAAAATTTTCTTTACTACACGGTCGTCAGGTATTTTCTCTCCCAAGTTAAACGATGAATTAACAATATCAGAAAGTCTAGCATAGAATTCATCAAAAGTTTCCTTTTCATTCATTTTGATAGTTTCAAATTGAGTGGTGAGGTTTTGGAGTTTTGAAGCTTTAACGACACTAGTTCCTTCATGAGTTAACTGTAAAATATCCCAAGCTTCTTTAGCGGTCTCACACGTCATAATACGTCGAAATTCATCTGGTGTGACAGCGCTAAATAAAGCATTTAAACCACGGGAATCGAAATTTGCAAGTTTAAACTCATTTTCGGTCCATCTATCGGCGGGTTTGGGAACACATTCATTTTCAACTAAACAAGTTGGTGGGGACCACCCGTTAACAACAGACATCCAAACTCTTTCGTCGATAGACTTTAGTGCCGATCTCATACGCGCTTTCCAATACGCGTAGTTTGAACCATCAAAAATAGGAAATTTAGAAAATGGGGAAAAATCCATTTTAGCAAAAAATTATTTAAGGATCTTTAACGAAATAACTTATTGTTTTTGGCTCTGATACCAATTTGAAAGTGTGAGCTTTTCTAAATCAAAGCTCTGATACCAATTTGAAACCCCCCCGGATCCCCGGGATTTGAGTTTTCTCAATTAAAACAAAACCAACTAAAAATAATTTCCTTTTATATAAAAATAAACACGAGATGCGGAAGCGTTAGGATGGTTCAACTTTAACAACAACAAATTTAAATTTCTTAAACAAATTAAACTTTAAACCAAGTGAAGTGAAATTAAACAATTAATATATTCACTTAAACCAATTAACCAATCCAAGCCCTAGAATTTGCCTAAGTCATAATTATCAATTATCCAAGGTTAGGCGGAACCAAATTTTAGCAAATGACTTGAATAAACCAAATTAACCCAATATTTAATATAGCACCAAATCAAATTGAGTGTGATAATTTAAACCAAATTTTATCTTGAATTATCCTAAGCATGCGTTCTAAATTATGATGCAAGATAAAATAAACAATATCACACTACGCCGCAATGTACGAGGAAAAACCCAAGACGGGAAAAAAACCTCAGACGGCCCTAGCCACAAATCCACTAGATATGGAATTACAATTACAAGACAGATGGACTTACAACGACTGACTCGATCCCTCTCAAGCCTCGACGCTTCTTCTTGTAGACACCTCTTCCTAGCGGATAACCACGGAGCTCCACCGCGATCTCGGAATCCACCGATGGGACTTTCGATGGTCACCGTCACCCGAGCAAGGAGCCTTTCTCCAAGTGGGTAGAATCGCAATAAAAATTCTTCTTCTTCGATGGATATAGAAGCAAACCAAAACTTCTCTTCTTGAATTCGGTAGAGATAAACCGGTGCCAAACTCTAAGCAATTTGATTGTATATAAGATCTTGGATAAACAATATGGGTGTACAACACTAGAGTGATAAATATTTTCTCTAAAAATCTCACTCAAAACATGAACATTTTCCTCAACAATTTTTGGTCTCAAACTCTCTTTAAGAGATAAACTAGGTTGGAAAAGTTAGATTGGAAAATGTGATTCCCGCACATTATTAAGTCTGAAAAAGTTGGTTAAAAACCAAGTGGGGAAAATGGGTAAAAACTGCCAAAAACTGTTCCCGCCTAGCAGTTCGTTCGAACGACATTTCGTTCGAACGAACTCTCGTTCGAACGAGACTTCTAACGACACACCAGTATGAACTTCGTTAGAATCTCGTTGGAAACCTCGTTAGAACGAACTATCTCGTTCGAACGACATTTCGAACGACAGACCAGTATAGGTAAGTGAGAACTCGTTGGCAAGCTCGTTCGAACGAAACCTGGTTCGAACGAAAAACTCGTTCGAACGACATTTCGAACGACTTTCAAAAATTTTGAAAAATTCGATTTTGGCCCAGAAACTTTATATACTTTAATTTAAAGCTCTAATTAAATTTTTTTCTGAAAATAAAAACGCAGTTTATATTAAACCTAACACCCAATAAACTTTGTTCCAAGCTCCTATATAAATGTTATTGCATTCATACCTTGGGAGCATGGAACCATAGTTGATGACGTAGAAACGAGGCACGCAAATCGACACATTTGATGAAGCTTTATATTCTTTGCCGCTACGTCGTCAACAAACACTTCATAGGCTTGAGAGTATTACAATGACATACTATCCTACGAATAAACGTTTTTGTCCGGTATTGAGCCAACACAATACATGGACTCAATTGGAAATATGTGTCCTTACACTTTAAAATGTGCAAAAGAATTGTAAGGCAAACTACTTCAATAGATTTGTGACATCAAAATGGTTGTCAAACAGGTACTTGGACACATTAAAGTTCAACCCAAGTATATCTCTGGTGGCAATTAGGGAGACTGTTAAAAGTGACCTTACAATTGGGGTGTCAAGAAGCCAGGCATACAGGGCAAAGAAAAAGGCTGAAATATTAATTGAGGGAGGCTATAAAGAATAATATGCAAACCTGTGGAGTTATTGTGCTGAAGTGAAAAGTAGTTAGAAAAGTAGTTAGAGAATATGATATTCTCAACGAAAAGGACATCAAGGTCACAAAGAATGATACAAGGGGGGATTATAACTAATTGTGCTTCTCCATGCCAGTGGAGGATCTATGCTTCAAAAATCAATGGTGAAGAAACATTTTAAGTGAAAACGCTTCAAAATGTGCACAAGAATTGTAAGGCAGTCTACTTTAATAGATTTGTGACATCAAAATGGTTGTCAAACAGGTACTTGGAAACATTAAAGTTCAACCCAAGTATACCTCTGGTGGCAATTAGGGAGATTATTAAAAGGGACCTTACAGTTGGGGTGTCAAGAAGCCAAGCATATAGGGCAAAGAAAAAGGATGAAATATTGATTGAGGGAGGCTGCAAAGAATAATATGCAAACCTATGGAGTTATTATGCTGAAGTGAAAAGAGTTATGCCTGATTCCACCATTATAATTCATATCAATGAAGCTAGCATTGAAGGTGAGAACCCCAAATTTTAGAGAATGTATTGTGCTTTGGGACCACTTAAAAAAGGATTTGTTGAAGCTTGTAGACTTATTATTGGACTAGATGGCTGCTTTCTGAAGGGTCCTTACCCTGGTCAGCTTCTGTCAGATGTTGGTATAGATGCAAACGATAGCATTTGGCCTTTTGCTTATGCCGTGGTGGAGAAAGAGTATAACCGTTCTTGGATGTGGTTTTTGGAGTTGTTATGTGATAATGTTGGGATAGAAAATAAAGCTAAATTTACTTTCATGTGTGATCAGCATAAGGTAATTATTGATATTCATTATGTTGATTACTTTCATCCACTATATATTTACTTTCATCCAAGTTTAATTACTAAAATTCATTATGTTTGCAGGGGTTGGTATCATCTCTTCAACTTATTGTCCATCAATTTGAGTTGAGATTTTGTGTTAGGCACCACCAGAACATTTTCAAGAAGGAGTTTAAGAGAAAAAAGTTGAAAATTTTGTTTTGAAAATGTGCCAAAGCAAGTACACCAGAATACTTCATCAAATGCATGGAAGAAGTGAAGAAGGAATCTGAAAAAGGATACATATGGATGGATACAATGCTACCACTACAAAATTAGAATAGGTCACACTTCTCTACTCAGCCAAAATGTGATATTCTCATAAACAACTACTGTGAAGTCTTCAAAAATTTCATAGTTGATGCAAGGGATAAGTCTATTATCTCAATAATGGAAATAATTAAGGAATTAATAATGAGAAGAATTCAAGTGAATAGACATAAGATGGTTAAGCACCCTGGTGTAATTTGTCCAAGAATTGAGAAAAAGCTTAATTGCTTGTTGCAAAAAACTGTGGGGTTCATTTTTAAATGGAATGGAGGCTCTTAGTTCCAAGTAAAAGGTCATTTTGTTCAATTTGTTGTTGATTTAAGGGAGAGGAGTTGCTCTTGCAGGGTTTGGAAGTTGAGTGGGTTGCCTTGTGTTCATTGTTTAGGGGCAATTTTATACAAAGGGGACAAATCCGAAATATATGTGGATGAGTGCTACACCAAAGAAAAGTATCTCCAAGCTTATTCAAACATTTTCATGCCCTTAAATGGCAAAGACTTATTGCCTATCTTTGCAAAAAAAAAACATTAACAGCACCTGATGTTGAGGCACAACCAGGTAACAGAGAAACAGGTGAACCTCATACAATTGGAACTAAGCTTGGAAAACATGGAATTACGATTAAAAGCAGCAGGTGTGGTTACTTTGGCCATAATGTAAGGAGTTGCCCAAAAAAGAGTGAAACTAAGGCTGTTCCAAAAAAGATTCAGAACAAGACTATTCCAAAAAAAAAATTCAAAGTAAGTCTCACATCCTAAATTCAAAATATATTAAAAAATCATTAGTTTTTAAAAAAATTCACTCATTGGAACTATTGTAAATGCAGGTGAGGAAAGACAAACAAACTCAAAGCCAACAATCTCATATAACAAGTTTGAAGTGAAGATTTGGATGTTTTTAGCTAGAGTTGTAGTGTATATAGTTTAACTAGTATTCTGGTGTATGCACATGTTGTGGCTGTAATTGGTATAACTATTTTTTGTATGCATTTATTGCAGCTGCAACTATTAATGTATTGTGCAATTGTTTTGATTTGTTTGGGTGTAATGTTCCATAGGTGGAACTGTTATTAATGTTGCATAGTTTAAACCCCTATGAATGTAATGAATATGGGTGTTTATAATTTGTATTGCTTATGAGTTGCTACATTTTCATTTATTGATTACAAAACAAATTACAACGACACATTTTCATTTATTGATTGTAAAACGGTACAATAACATTAATTGATTCAACCAAAAGTTTGCATTTCATTCATTCAAGCAAATAAATTACAACAACACATTTAATTCCTCATTTCACTTCACACTTACATTTCTCACCCTCATTTCTAGATAACAAAACCCAAATTATAAACACACAGAACACCAAGACAATCCATAACAACTTCTCTCTTTTTCGAACCCTTCCAACGTCGAGAACCCAATTGAGTATGTCTTCCCATATGAAAAAACCACAACCTCCCTTTTCAGTGTGGCTTGAATAAGCTAAAAAGGTTCTACCGAGATTTTGTTGCATCCACGAGGTATGTCGTTCGGCCAAATGGTCACAATAGCAATAAACCACCATTTTCTTCTTCACCCGATTGTGTTTTCAGTGTTCATGGAGTGAGTGGTGAACGTTTGGTGGGAAATGGAGTGAATGGCGCCAAAATGGAGAAAAATTGTGGGAAAAGTTGTTTTGGTGCTAACAATAGTGTTCAATGAGGGTAGAAATGGAATTAGACATTTTGTTGTCAATTTATAACGGTTGGATTGACGAAATACCTTCTTTGGAATAAGTAACATAGTTTAGGGACTATATTAAGTCAAACATAAGATAAGGAACCATTTAAAAACTTTTTTGAAAGTTTGGGGACTAAAAAGGTAACTTAGTTTTACTTTTATCGTTGTCATCATTCTTGCCTTAATCCCATTCAACTACATGAATTCTCATTTTTCATTTTAATCTATTATGAATAATATTATCATTCAAATTTAATTCCTTAAGATCTTTTCTAATAATTTATTCTCAAGATAGCTTAGGACGACCCCTTTGTCTTTTATGCTCTATTTTAATAATCTTTCTCTTGTTATAGGGCCATCTATTGTGTAGACCAGCACATGTCTGTACCACCTAAGTCTACCATCTCTTAATTTATCACTAATGGGAGTTACTCCTAACTTTTATCGCACATAATGATTTTTAATCTTGTCATTTCTAGTAATTCCTATCATCCATCAGAGCATCCTGAGACTAGTTAATGACTTTAGGTTACTGTATGTTGAAGAAGCTTGGGCGAGAAATCTTGACACTTCTTGACGTGCTCTGAATGCCAAAGATCTCCCCCTAATATGAATTCTACATATTCCCTCATGTAGCTTGTACAAAACTAGATAGACAGCATTTGGATGCACGCATTGGAGGTACATAACATATAAATGATTTCCTATAAAAATTAACTTCATGTGATAACCAGAACTGATTAAATTTTACCCTAATATGATAGGATTGCTTCGTCTTGACTGACATGACATCCTCTAGCATATATGCTATGATTGGGTCCATCAAGTAAGGATATTTTTAGACAATGAGAACTTATCCGAAGGTCTTTGTTTTTACAATGTTTACTTGGTCAAGGTACTCTACCTCAATTGTTCTTTTGAGGTTAGAATTAATGGTTGAACCTGGAGTGACTAAGGCATCTGTATGACTATTGTTTACTCAAGAAAATGGTTGAATATGAACCTTCTCAAATCGGGTGACCAGGTCTTGGATGACCTGTAAGTATGCTTACATTCGCATTTAGCATTATAGTCTCATAATACTTGATTAAATACCAACCTTAGGTCAAGGAAGATGTTAGGGTGTATTGCACCAAGAGATAAGGTCATATTCGGTCCGACAATGAGAGCTTCATATTCTACCTCATTTTTAGATGCTTCAAATATAAGTTTGATCCCTTACTCGACGATTTTTTTTTGGAGTTATTCAGATAATTACCACTAGTGCATTTTTTAAGTTAGAAGCCTCGTTAATATTGAATATCCACTTATTAAGTTGGTCAAATTCATCACTAGTTGTTGTTCAGTGAGTTCCCCTCCACTGGGCTTATGCCTTCCAGTGAAACCAGTGATGAAATACGCTAGCACCTTCGGTTTTATTGCAATCCTTAGTTAATAGTGTATGTCGAACTTTCCTATTTCCACTAACTATTCGAACTTCTGTCCAGATAGACCAACCTTTATGATGACTGCTTTGAACGTAGACAAGGTGATGATTATGATTGAATGGGCTTTGGAGTAGTGTTTTAACATCATTGAAGAAATGATCAAAGAGTAATATAGTTTTTCCAAAGGTAGGTGGCATTTCTCGATGTCCAATAGCATCTTGCTAACATTATAAACTGGGACTTAGTGCCCTTCCTTTTTGCATGCTAAGTCCGAGATAACTGTGTGGTCAGACACCTAGAGATATAGGTAAACTAGATCCTCGAGATTTAGGACCACAGGTAGAGGCGGTCGGCTCAAATAAGTCTTAATTTCTTCAAGCACCTTTTGTGACACCCAGACTAATTAAATATTGGGTGATCAGTCCTTTATTAAATTAAAATAAAGTATCCTGTTGGTTCATTCTTAGCATCACTGTCAAAAACAAAATTTTCTTTATTTACCACCTAATAAATAAGTAAGACAAGTGTCAAAACATTTAATTGTATCAATTAAGTCCCAACGATATGAATTGTTATACATATATACACCATTTTATTGAGAACAATTCTAATATTGAATACCAAACCATCAAAATGAAATAAACAAGCTAGATTAATCGTTCCCAAATAAAATATCTCAAATCTAAGGACAATATAATAATTAAAACAATCCAAACTGAAAACTAAGTACTGGAAAATAAAGAAGCACAATGTCTTTCTAAACTAAATGGAAACTAATAATGGGCGACTCATGCCCTATCTAACATGACTAAGTGAAGAGCTGAGATATCAAGGATGAAATCGTCTAAATGCAAGGACCTACAACTTCCACACTAGTTGCACCACGTCAAAGAGTCCAATGATCTAAGTCTAATGCCCCTGTGGCTGGGCACCTGTTAATATATATATATATATATATAAGAGAAAAAAGAGATGACAAGAAACGGGTCAGAGGCCGATAGTTAAAATTTTAAAAGCAGTTTAGCAAGTATTTAAATGCTTACTGAAAGATACTCCATACATGTTAGTTGCGTTACCCTCACTTGAGAATTCTCACCTCTTAACTAGTGTGCACGCCTAACGCACTACTAACTATTTTAGTTCATGATAACCCAGTTAACTAGTCTACACCCAGTCTTCTCTCATCAACCCTTATTGATGTTTTAGCATACTTAATAATTTATACATGATCAAATTTCTGAATTTAATAAGTCAGGTATATATATATATATATATATGGCCTTAAGTTCTCGAACACTTCAGTATATATATTTATCACTAAGAATATATATACTAATAAGGCACCCCAAACTAAAATTATGGTGCAGGCATACTCTGCTATCAAGTCCCTGTACCTCTCGTACAAATAAGGGAAATACTAGTTCGGATACACTCTCGAACTCTATTAACACGGAATACACATATTGGAGGCAAAACATAGTTCCAAGTCACTAAGAGGTCAGCACATACCCTCACATCTCTTAGGACCATCTGTACTATCATTCTCAGATAGTGTGCACCAAGGATTCTATGTTCTAGGATACAAGTCAATATTCCCCATAAAGGTCACATCAGAATAAGACTGTCCCGGCGCAAAAACCTCCGTGATAGCAAGTAGCGCGAGCATGATTCAACACAGATATTCATGTAATATATATACATACATTCATATATATATATATATATATATATATATATATATATATATATATATACATTATTCAGATAGGTACACCCACGACCAATAACATATCCTAACCATACATAGCACGTAGCACTCGAGTCTTACGTATAATTAGGTCATTCTTTTATTTTCTCATTTACCACAAGTTTCCAAGTGCTTCTCGACCCTCGAAGTGTACCATTTTGATATGTATAATACATGTAGATGTACTCTCTATATCCTACTGGCCTAAGTCATCATTAATTTGCACAAAGCCTAATTTACCCCACACATGATCTTAACCCCTTTCATACCCTCGCGACCCTACGGTTAAATCTCATATAAAATCGCACTACCCGGACCTTACCACAACCCTACTAGTCTTTCCCAAGTCCCATCATGGTATATAAATTATGTATAAGGATTCCCATAAAGCGGCATTGGGTTAATCATTAAAAGGGAACAAGTTTCAAATTCTAGGAGGGGTTGATCGATCGATCAGATATTGGCCTCGTTACTACAATTCATTACCTATGAGTTTCTTCCATTTTAATCATCAAAAACTCCATTAAAATGTCCCAAACTCCTAACTAAACATCACCAACATTATATAAACAGGTTGTAATAACCCGCTTGATTAAATACCGGGTGGTCAATCCTTTACCCAATTAAATCGAATTATTCAATTGGCTCATTATTAACATCATTGTAGGAAAAATATTTTTCTTACTTTATTAACCACCTAGTATTTAATTAAGCTAGTGTTAAATCTTTCAATTTTAATTTTAAATAAAATTTCTTTTTAACAATACCAACAATTTAACATATAATTCAATCCACCACAATGAATAATAAATAGTAATCATCACAATTTATTTAGTATAATTGGAATAAACTCCCTAGTTTAAAACATCTCAATCCAGTAAACCGACATAATAAAACCACTGATTGAGATAGAATGAAAATGGCACGAATCCTTTGGCAACATGCCATAAAGAGAAGTGACTACATAGTACATGAATTAATAGAATGATGCGTTTAACACAAGTTCCACAACTCCATAATATCCATAGAAAAAAATATCCAATCCTCTATGCTGGGCATCCCTGCGGCTGGAAACCTGATATAAAATATACAAGAGGGAAGAGAATATGCAAGAGAGAATGGGTCAGAGCCCGATTGTAAAAAGATATTAAAAACAAGAAGTGAATAAATGCTACAATTAGCAATTATTATATACATGATAGTTCTTCGGACTCTCACTTGAGATTCTCACCTCTCAATTAATGTGCACGCCTAACGTATTCTCAAATTATTCTAGTTACTATTTCCACTTTCACTAGATTATCTCATTGTATCAACTAACCATAACCCTTATCTTTCCCCAGGTATTTCCTTCACAATACATGTAATAAATAAATATATTAATTCAATTCTCAATATAATTAAGTGTTCTCATACTTAATTAATTTCATATTTCACCATCTTTCATGTTTACTCAATTCACACAGTAGATAATATCACAAGTATATATATATATATATTCACTCTATTATATATATATATATATACAATACTGCACCCCGAGACACAGTTGCGGTGAATGCACTACTCTGTTATCATGTTCGGGTACGTCTCGTCACTGTACAAAGGACCATTGGTTCAGTATCTCACTCGAACCATCATCACAAATCACACATTTGGAGGTGACTATAGTTCCAAGCCTATGGGCTACGCACATACCTACGTACCCATATGATCGACATCACTATCAATATCACAGATAGCTCGTACCTAGGTTTTATATTCTGAGGCACAAGTCAAAAATCCCCCAAAGGCTCATCATGATATGACTATCCTCAACGTGCAACCCTCGCGTCGATAGCAAGTAGTCTAGGTATGTCATACACATAAATCATCATATATATATCAACAATAGGGCATAAGCACATCCCATATTACAAGTCTAGTATACTTATATCTCTAATATCTTACGTATCATGGTATTTTAAACTTCAATTATACTATAGGTATTCGCTCTACCTACATATATATATCAACAAATGGGTATACTCTCATCCCATATACAAATCCCACACGTAGTATATTTCAAGTTTATCCCATAGACTAATAATTCACATTTTAATCACACTTTCCATTACTCCTAACATATCTTGTTAACCGAAAGGATTTAATTAATTATTCTAGTAGCTACCTTCAACCCATACTTATTGGTCCGAAACCCAGACTCATTATAACAAGCTCGGATTATATTTTAATTTCTAATATTTCTTTTTTTCGATAAAGTTACAATCTGCCCAAAAATATAAAATTACAATTTTGAGGCTTTTCTGCTCCGATTTTGGGAAAACTTAAAACTACAAAGTTGTGCAGAATGTGATTTTATACAAAAACTCGCGTGCACATTACCGAATTCCACTTAAAATAGTCCTAAAATTATCATATAATGTGCATCATTTTTCTACATATTTCTACCTACGGGTTGTAACATAATTCATTCTCAAAACGTCAACCAAATGATCCCAAAATTCTTATAATTCATCCCAAATGATATATCCAAGTATGTACATGATTTATAACATTAAATAATATCAAAATCATCATGAAATTTCAATGATTCATATTAATCTTATTTTAAATTCAAGAAAATCTTCATGATAAAATTCTTTCTCAAGAACACATATAAACCCCAAATTCCCTCATCAATTAAACTCGAAATTTTATGGTGTTAATTTTAATTTCATCAAAGGAATAATCCTAAATAATTTTCATTTTAAGAATTACATCAAAATCATCAAATTTTCATCTTTGATATATAGTTTTCATGGATGTTTATCACTCTTAATTTAACATGGATATTATACTCACTAATTGGAACAAGAATTACACTTACCTTAAGGTGTAGGTCTGATCTTTTGGAGAGGATGTGCGTAGGATATTTCCTCCTTTCCAATCACTTTTTCGGTGGTGGTGCAAGGTGGTGCACCTTTAGTTTGCTCTCATAACCATTCCTCTTCCAAGAGAATTCTCTCCCTTCCTCTCCTTAGCCTTTTGGTAAATGATCTCTTGGTTTAACAAACTCTAAACTTAAATCATAAAACTTAAATCTCGGAGGTACTATTCACCTCCCAAGAAAAATTACCAAAATACCCCTCTAGGGTGTCCTTTTGGTTCCCAATTGACCCTATACCCAAATCAAACCCACTGGTAGACTTTTCTGCCTATTTTGACCCTTCCGAACTAATCGGCGTAGTCAAAACGACCATATGGATGACTCAAAAATAATTTCCCTTTTTCCCTTTTAATTTAGTCCCGACACGACTCACACTCGCGTCCCAACTTAATTTCATTAATTCGCGTGTTATTCACTCGCGACCATATAATCATATATTACTTTTATTCACTAAGTAATATTCAGTATCAATCATATATTACTTTATTCTCTAGTAATATTCAATCCGGATTAATACCAATTATTATTCATAATTAATTCTAATTAACTCCCATTTTCCTTTTAAGTAATCTCATATTAAAAGTCATTAAAATTATGGGGTATTACATACTCCCCCCTACAATGAAATTTCGTCCCCAAATTCGAAAAAAATATACCAGATAAGAACAACTCTTGCTATATGTTGCGCATCGCATCCTCGCACTTACAAGTAAACTACTCTGTACCGCCCATACAGTACGCTATAAAATATCCTCAATAATGAATACCTCACATATGTTTGTTTTAAACTCTAGGTTACCGTGTCACGTAGGTTCTTATCCAAGCCTTACCGTTTAAGTGTTAGTACTTAAACTTTATTTTAGATATTCGCTATCTAGCCTTCTACCATTCCCACCTTAGTAGATTAATCGCTTTTAAGATACATATGATCTCGTCTCGCGGCGATCGCACACAAGTAGGTTATTTGTGCATTATATATTTTACGCACCTGATATACTAAGTACCAACTCATCATCAATCTTCGCAATAATACCTGGTCCCCTATCTTTAACTAACAAGCAGGAGGACAACAAGGCTTACCGTGCCATACCTCAACTGGCGACATGGCCAAAAGTGATCTTATATAAGTTATTATACACAAACTCTACGAGTGGAGCAGACTAGGGGTGGCCATAGGCCCGAGGCCCGCCCAGCCCGCCCAATAAAAAAATAGGGCTTGGGTAAGGTGAATAGGCCCGCATAGCGGGCTTGGCAAAATTTTATAGGCCCGATTTTTTTTCGGGCGGGCTTGGGCATGAGTTCTTAAGCCCGACGAGGCCCGGCCCGACCCGGCCCGAGGCCCGAAAAAAATATATATATATATATATATATATGGCGGGGGGGACTTTTATAAATATAAAAACGTATACCAAGTCTTTTCATGTAGAGTTGGAAACTTTATATATGGACTTTGTAATATATGGAGTTTAAAACAGATTTTTAATTAAAAAAATTGGCCTTTAAATAAAAAAATAGGTATTTTAATTTTTAAAAAAAATCTTTTAATTAACATAATAAGGCCCGATCGGGCGGGCCTGGGTAAAGAGCTTTCAAATCTGGGCGGGCTTGGGATTACATAATAAAGCCCGATTTGGGCCCGAGCGGGCTTGGGATAGCACTTAATTTTTCAAGCCCGGCCCGAGCCCTATCGGGCCTGCCCAGGCCCGGCCCACGGCCACCCCTAGAGCAGACTATGCTCTTCCTCCCCTAAGATCCAAGGGTACACATAATTTATTTTCGAACATCTAATTATTCCGCTTATTCTTCCCAAATGAGTTTAATACTTTTACATTTGAATTTATCCTTGACCAATCCCCTTTGTCTCTATCAAATGGTTTATTCTTCCAAAAAAGATATGAAGCAAGTCTTTCAGCCGATGAGGTGAATTTTGAAAATGTGGAGATCTGGTTGAGAGTTCATGGATACCTTAAAAACAAGTTCAATGAGCAAATTGTCTTACTTATTAGTCAAATAATAGGTTCTACAATCAAAGTTAATGTCAGACCTTACACAAGGTTATAAGTTTATATGCCAATAAAAGCTCCTCTATTAAAGGGATTTAATCTTCAACAAAATGAGGGTGATAAATGGATTTTCTTCACTTATAAGAAGATCAAAAGTTTTTTTTAAGCATGGTGAGATCAACCATATCAAAGATGAATTCGCATTTTTCCCTTTAGACTTTAAAATCTCATTTTCACTCAAACTACAAAGTTGCGAGTCTTTTAAAGATCTTTCTGAAAACCTATGGCACGCCCTCAAGGGACACCCGAGTTAATAAATAAAAACCCTTTAGTACAGCTATGTCAAGTGACACTAAAAGATATTTGTAAATTTTTATAAATTCACTCGAGTAAACGTTCTGATCGTACCATGACTTTTTGACAAGGCCTTTAAAAGACTCACAACTTTGTAGTTCGAGTGAAATGAGATTTTGAAGTCTTGACAGTTAAAAATGCGATTAAAGATGGTATTGTGAATATTGACGAAAATATTTTTACATTATTTCTAAATTTATCAGAGTTTATTTCAATATTTTTCATACTTTCTAAATATTTTTCCTATTACTTTCAATTTTTATAGGGTTTTCCCTATTTTTTATAAGTTTTTTGTAATTTATATTGTTTTTTCCTATTATTTTTGGATTTTTAAATATTTTTGAAATGTTTGTTGTAAATTATATTTATTTTCATGATTTCCAAATTTTAAAATGTGATCTCTAATTACCAAAAAATTTATCATTTTTCTATAATTTTGAGTTTTTAAAATATATTTTTAATGATTTATTATGTAATTTTCATTTTTTTAAAACTTTTATATTGTTTTGGATTAAAACAAGGTTAAGATAGTCTTTTCTGAAAATTTTGACACCAACTAACAGATTTTGCAAACGGCGGGGTTAAAACACAAAGAAACAAAAATGTCGAGTGCAAACACAAATATCGTTATAAAATGTGGGTTGACAAGTAAAAAAAAACTTTAATTTTCTCAATTAAACTCATAAATGCATACACACACGTGGAAATCAAGTACTCATAAAAGCAAGGGGTGACACACTGACATGACATGTGGTGATTATTTATTGTCGTATTGATGTGGGTTCGTACCAGCGACATTAAGCAATCGCGACATGTCATGTCAAGGTGTTGCGTTCGTCACATGAATACCATGAGTCAACGTAGAAGCACATATATATAATACATAATAAAACATAAATTCTATTATATGCGAATCAAGTAACCAAAAATTGGTTACATGAGAGACGTGCCGATAGAAAGGATAAAGTAAAAAATAAGGGTCTTTTTATGTCGACAGACAAAATCAACACGTTTGGTGTGACCAATTAACGTTTCAAATTCGTATTGGCTCGTGTCTGAGCTCCACAATGAACACAGCTATGAAGCGCAGACACAAGCCAATACGCGCATCAAAATGTGTCAATATTATATGTCAGGGTAGAATTATCCAAAAAAGAACTATTCAAGTTGAACGGTGATCTCTTAAACTTTTTCAACCCTATGTCCTTAAATGGTATATGTAATTTTAGGTCGGTCTTTAAATTACAAATTTCGTCGGCTGAGCCCTTAAAATTATTTACTTAACATGAACACGATTCAATTAAAATAAATCGTAATTTTTTCTTATTACCTAACACGAATAGATTAAAACTCGACACGATATAACTTCATTACAATATTATTATTTTTACTTAACTCGAACACGACACAAAATCTTTTTATTTTTACATAACACGGACACGAACCAAATAAAACATGTCATGGCACGACAAGAAATCACATTTTTTATCTAATACAAATATGATTCAAATATAACGCGACACGGCTTGAAATTGTTTTTACTTAACATGAACACAACTTGAATAAAACACAACCCCACACAATTTATTTTGCCTGACAATAAAATGACGAAACAAAACGCACCCCGAAATATTTTTTTAACTTAAAACGAACAATACCCAATTGAAATACGATGACACAATATTTTTATTTTATATCGGTTATGTTTGTATTAAAAAAAATCTGTGTTTCTTTTACCTGTGCACGCTTAAAAAAAACTTTTTGACAGTTTCCTCTAATTTGCACATGGTTTTAACTATATGTTTTTCTTTAAAACATTGCATTTTTGATGAAAAATGGGGTCAACTAGCGGTCAACCGGTTAAATGTTGATTTATGTCAGTTTTAGACCCCATCTAACTATCGCGAAATACTAGTGGACCCTAACCCCCAATAACGAATAACTATTGGAACCCTACTAGTAAATTACCAAAAAAAAGATTTTATTATTTTGTATCGAATTTTAATTGGGTCATATTCGATTGAAGTAAAAAAATTGTATCGTGACGTGTTTTAATTTGGTCGAATCTGTAATGATAACCTTGAGCATGTGCAAGGTTGAGACCATATAGACGTCCGTTGATCAACTTGTTAGAAGTTATATGTTTATGGATTCATCATTTAATGGTCAATATAGTTAAGAGGACGGACTCCGTCCAAAATGAGTGTCAAATGTGTATTATGAAAATTATCGGTTGCTAAACTGTAATATATACAAATTAGTGGTGGTCAAAGGTCAAATGACTCTTAAATTATTTTGCAATTGAAAGTGTCGAATAATTTTTAGCATTTTAGGCTTTAGTTCCACTTTGAAAGTTATAATTGTCATCGATTTGATGTTTCTACAATTGTAATTAGTCTTAAAACATGACACACGACCCATGAAAATTTTAACCATCACTCAACAGGACCAACAACTAAAAATAAAAATATATGGGATCGGATGCAGCTAAATCATCACAACTCAGTCAAGAAAACTAAGTTCATTGAATGATGATACGAGTATAAAAAATTGTCTCAAATCATCACCAAATAAGTTGGGGTGACATTAAATGTTGTATTTTTTTTATTGTAATAATGACACAATACAGTACTTTATTGACACACCAACTCATTTGAATGAAGATTTAGGAATGTAGTTTGGACACATAGTATTACTCCTCCTAATGAATTTACAAGCACGATAAGTATATATAAATGGTGAGAAGCACAATGATTAATTTGAACAGGGTAACTATACCTAGAGGGACAAGACCATGGTTTAATCTTAATGGGGGGCCTAAATTAAAAGAAAAATCTCGACAATATAATATATATTCTTCAACAAAAAAGGAAAAGTTCTAGGAGAAACGAATCAATTTTTTTATTAAAATGATTCAATTATATCGTACTTTTTTTTTTAATATAATCGTTTTAATTATTGCAATATATATTATTACACAATATTTTAATCAAATACATTCAATTTCAAAGTAAGATGGCCATGAAAAAATAATTAATGAGAATTATTTGCTGATATCAATAATGTGTATCATTTTCTCTAATTTTCTTATTCTTGTGACAAAATTTGTATAAACTTAAATAATTAGTAAATAGAATAACATTTAGACTAAAAAAATATATTTGCAATGAAAATAAGTATTCAAGTAAAAATTTAAGTTTGCAATGAGGTAAAAACAAATCTACCATTTGAATGGATTTAAGAGAAAAAATAAATTAACAATTTAAAAAAAATTATTCGGGCCAAATTATGCATGATAATGGCCAAAATTATGCATGATAATAAAAAAATAGAATTAAAAAATTAAAATTTAATGTGAGTATCTTTTGTAAACTTAAGGGTGGCAAACAGTGACAATGGTCAGAACAAGAAGATTTTTTTGAACACGGGCACGACATGACACGATTTCTTATTTTTTTTTATTTCACACCAACATTATTTGTTGAAACCTGAAATTATACCGCTAACAGGAATAATTTTTTAAAAGGATTTAAATTAAAAAAAAAAAGCAGCCAACATCATTCTTAAATTCAGAAAGGATAAAGATGTGTGACACAAGGGATGCCTCCGAAGTTGAAAATGGTTGCAGGGTTTAAAAAATAAAAATAAAAACATACAAATCTATAAGTGGGCCATGTTTAATTTTTTTTTAAAATATAATTCGCATACATTTGATCTTTTGTACTTTTCGGTCAAATAGAGGGAACAAGCTAAAATTAAATAGAACAAAAAAACTAGGATTTTTATAAGGATCATTCTACACCATCACACAAAATTGACACATTTTTATGCGATACACTGATGTGTTACACTCGTACTGGCTCATGCCAGATATCCACATGGGTCCACCAATAATGGAGAACAAACACAAGTCAATTTGAGTGCACCACATCAGTGTGTCGCACAAAAATATGTCGATTTTGTGTTTCAGCCTAGATTTATCCTTTTTAAAATTTAGCTCTAGGTCAAATTTGTTGGGTATATTGGTATATATATTTATTTTGAATGAACTAAATAAGTTGGTGTAAGTGGCCTAGTGGTAAGTTTATGGGGTTTGGTGCTTGAGGTCTTGGGTTCAATTCCCAGGTAGCACACTAATTATTAAGGGTCAAAGATTGGGCCTTGGGCGCTTTGGGCTTCTCTTGAGTGCCCAGAATTTTTACCCTTTTATTAATTCGTCTTTAATTTTTGACTTAGTCTCCTATTCTAAGTAAACTACCCGTTAGTAAAGATATTAGTGGGTTAGTTGGCTAAAACCTCTTCCCACATTTTTTACCAAATTCTGTATATATCAAAGGCTACAACTTTGAGAAAATTACACAGAAAAATTCTATCTCTCTCACTTTCTCTGCAAAAATAATTTTGCTATTTTCTACAATACACTTACGTTCGTCATTTTTTTGTGTGTGCTGGAGTATCATGAGAGTTCAAAGATTTAACATAAAGCTGATGTTTAAATCTGGTCGTTGAATCCTGGGAGGTGTATGTTCACGAGGCTGACAACTACAAATATCAGCGAGCAATTTCACCTTTAGGGCTTTCTGTCCAACACAAACCTCGATCGATAAGTTCTTCAAATTTTATCTATTTCGAAATTGGGTTTTTTTGTTTATTCTGCATATATTATTTCCAACTTGTCGTATATCAGCTATATTTGTTGTATTTTGAAAACAAAAACTAGGCCGACTATTGTATTGTGCATTGATATCTACGTTTGACGTGTTTCGCTTAGATTCTTATATTTGTTGTGGTTTTCACTACTTCTGTTTACATGGGACTCTATTTTCAGTTTTTTTGGTTTTTTTTTTTTAAATCTTTCTTAAATCTGTTATGGTTTGATTTAAACATTTGAATAAGTATTGAAACGAAAAACGTTGTGGGTAATGTTGAAAATATGTTGTTTAGTACTTGAAATGTCAATAGTAATAGAAGAGTTGAACTTTGTTTATTTGGTATTGATTGACTTTGATTATTGGGTTAATAAGGTATAATATAATAATGTTGATAATACTCATACACATTTTTCTATGTCAACTTGTCTTTGCATTTGCATTCGTGGTCGCCATAGATAACAAAGCTAAAAGTTATGTTCTTAAAAAAAATGGTAAATTATTTTATGGGTTGGGAAGTGATTCATTTATTGGCTTTACGGGTGAAATTTTGATTCGAGGTTAGGTAGAGTGGCCCTTTCTTTATAGGTGGCTTTAATATTTGTTGGATATGAAATGTATATTTGTAGTGGTGCTGGTGGGAGTGCATAATTTGACTTTATTGCAAGTGAATATGATGTCACTGAGTTGAATTTAGTGTAACTAATAAAATTAAAACCACGCATAAAAATGGGTCATTTAGACTTTATTACAACTATATTAGACTTGAACACAATTTAATTTGCAAATTTGTATGCAACTCATGTGATGCGTAGGTGAGTTATAATTTAAAACAATACATATATAGTACTTATAAACGTGCTTAACTTTGCAATGATAAATAATTACGGAAAATAATTAATGATAGCATCATGTTCTTGTGCAATAAGATCCGTGTGTGCGGGATGAACATTGGACTAACTTTGGATCTTTAAAAAAAAAGACTCATTTTGCATTATATTTTGCATACAAAAAATGAAAAAAAAAACTCCAAATCTGTGATTCATTTCGTTACCATTTCAAAAAATCAGTGTGTGACATTCATACAAATGGATAAATTCATGAGAATTATGAAAGTTAAGACCTCGAATCTATGAATGGGCTTGTTGAATTGATGATCCGCACCCATTTAATGACTTATTCACTAAATTTGTCATCCTTATCAATGTACATGTGCAAGTTCTTTAATACATAATATATCTACATAGCTACACCAACAAAGTTGGGTGATACCGGTATAAATTGTTTTCATGTAAAAATAAATAAATGAAAAAGATTGAAATATGCAGCAAAAGGGAAAACAATTTGGTAACTTAGTCGCTAAAAATATTGGTAAATATTAGTTGTAAAAAATATTTTTTTGTTGATTTTTTTATATTTAAACATTTCAGGGTAAGTTAAAAACATAACTCAAAATAATTTTTTAACTACTTAAAAAATGATTTTTTTTAAGGAGCTTAAATAGTGACATATTTGGCCAATTCTTTTAAAATTGCAAAAATAATTATTTTCAAATGATTTTGAGGATACTTGAAATGTTTATATACTCTAAAAAATAATCAATTAAAAAATTGTTTTTTACTATTTAAAAAATAGGTGTGAACGACGCTATGTATAGTGTACAGGAGCATGTATATACCTTTTTTTTCCTGAAGACTACCATTCTTTTTCGGAGAGAGAACAAAGCAAAAAAGTGCAAACTATTACTTACCAAACTTATACACATTCATCCAAAAAAAGCTTCAAGTTAACTGAAACAAAATACTGGCATCACTGACATACTCCCCTTGTATCATTTATCTGGAAGGCTTCCTTTCATAACTGAAGAATAAGGGATAAAAGGAAGAGACTTGTAATAAATTAAGGGAGATGAAAAGACAATCAAGTAAATGGAGAAGCAGTGTTTCGAGAATAAAACAAAGAAAGCTTTCTTCTGTGAATTTAAAGTTCTGTTGCCATGTGTGGACAACTTGAAATAGCAGGAACATTAAATAGATGTATAGCATTTTATATTATTACTAGATTTCAACCCGTGTGATGCACGTGCGCATGAACAAAACTCGATCTATACACTTTTAAAATGAATACAAAAAAAATACCATAATGTCATATTTTATGACTAAAGAAAAATAGTTGATCATTTCAATAATAATGTTAAATTCGAGGAAAACTTATAATAAAATTAAGTATATCTCTTGTTAATTTTTTTTTATGAAGAAAGCATATTCACATTAAAGATATATTCTGGGTAGAAAATTATTGCTTTTTGGTACTGTTTTTGTCCACCGCAATTTATGCTCAAAACACTTCAGCAACCAAGGTTTTTAGAAGTAGATTTTAGTTCCCAAAAATCTTAAACAAACATTTCTTTATGATGTTCCATAAGGATCTTTTATGTTTATATGGTGTATTTAAAAAATTATTACAATGTTTTAGGTCAATTTATTGTTGTAAAAAACTTAATAAGTCAATGTATGAAATGAGCACTTTATAGGTCAAAAGCCATAAACTTACATGTTATAAATGACATGTACAAAAAAAAGTCTTGCTAAATTGTAAATTGATTTTACAATACTAGTTGAGTATCACATCAAAACTTATTGCATAGTGTATTTATGCTAAGCAATAATTTTAAGTTTTATGTATAAGGAGGAAAAATTTAGGTCCTAGAAAATTTCAAACAAATAGCTATTTCACGTAATAAATTGAGATATAATATGATCAACAATAAAATATAAATTATCTTCGATTTTAATAACAATGCTTTCTTGGATGATAACCATCCAAAACCAAATCAGATGGCAGACCAAATTCAAATCCAATAGTAATTATCACACAAAAATCTTGTAAATATCAACTTTGATTTCTATATTTATATAGGTTATCATTGAATCTACTGAAATCCATTAAAGAAAATGAAAGGAAATTTAACGGTTAAATATCACAATTGTAATTGCATTCACCCCCTGTTTATAATTGCAAACCTAACTTTTACTTAGCGAAAACCGTGATGACATGATTATAGCTCAACTACGACTAAAGTAAAGCAAAACTTATAAAATTATAATAAAATCATAATATATATATATATATATATATATATATATATATATATAGAGAGAGAGAGAGAGAGAGAGAGAGAGAGAGAGAGAGAGGAAGGCTCACCTACATCATGCACTATACATCACACTCTACATCACACCTAATTCTAGGCCCTAGAAAACTTTTTTTTCAAATTTTATATTTTTCCCTTGAAATTAACCTTCCAATCAACCCATATACAAAAAATTAGGTCAAAATACATTTTGTAGCTATTTTTAAAAAATTCATAAAAAATTGCTGGCGCAGAACCTTATAAATAAGGTAATTTTAGCAGTTTTTTGTGGATTTTTTAAAAATAGTTACAAAATGTATTTTGACCTAATTTTTTTCATATGGGTTGATTAGAAGGTTAATTTCAAGGGAAAAATATCAAATTTGGAAAAAAAAGTTTTTAAGGGCCTATAATTAAGCGTGATGCATAGATGATGTATAGAGCATGATGTAGGTGAGACTTCTCCTATATATATAATGATCCTGTGTGGACTAGTTCGCATTTTAAGAATGCGAACCGAACATGTGTCACCTAACGGTGCGCCTAGAAATTATCTCTTAAATTGTAGGCACACTCTCTCTCTTTTCTGGGTTCATCGCCAGGTGACACATGTCCGGTCTGCATTTTTAAAATGCGGACTAGTTCGCACAAGAGCAGGACTGTATATATATATATATTTGTAAAAAAAGTAATTATTCTCTACCAGTCTCTATGGACAAAGCCGTCAATAGGCAATTATATGGCTTGTGGGAAAGGTAATGAAATATTTGAGATAGGAACTTTGTAGATAATTAATGAATAGGACCCCGTGGATTAATAAAAGAAAATTAAATGCATGAACAATTGGTTTCTACTCCACGTCGTGAGATACAACCCAATCTAATGCCCAATAGTAAAAAACACATGTTAAAACCACTTGCCCAACAATCCAACCACAACTCTCTTCCACAACCCTAAACCCATCTGTATATAAACTTAACGCAAAAATAATGATGGAATAATCCACTATATCCTCTTTAACTCAAACCCTAGTTGTAAATGTACAAGGATTTTCCTCTAGCTTTGGTAGGAGAACTTCAGACACTTCAATAACACCCACAGAGAATAGTGGAAAAACTTTGGATGTATGTGAAGATGGAGGAGGCGGTATTCCTACCAACAAATTGGGATGTGGCTGAAACAGAAACGTGCAGGATAGGGGAGTCGTTGGAAAAATTCATACCAACAAATTCGGATGTGGCTCAAATAGAAACGTGCAGGATAGGGGAGTCGTTAGAGAAATGGTCTAGGGTTTGTTGACTATAGAAAATGTCCATATTTACTGATTATATATGTAACAACCCTCGCTTTTGGGAGCCCATTTTATACTTATTTACTATGTGGAGTAATTATATATATAATGCCGGATGTAGAGGAAGTATTAATTTGATGAAATAAGTTAATATTTACTAAAAAGTTGCATAATTACCATGTGTGTAAGTGGTTATTACCATGTGGTGTTCTATTTTGTCATGAGGATTAAAGTGGCAATTTGAATTAAAATGGGACCGGAACTTAAAATGGCTTATAAAATTTCCGAATGATAATTTGGAGGGTATAGTTAGTTCCGGGAGGTGCGAGACAGTCAAAATGTGTGCCATATTGTGTTTCAAGATTTTGGGCACTTTTGACTGGTTTCGGCATATTGCGTATTAGAAATCATATTATTGCGGTATTAACATTTAAAGATTGGAGACTTTTAACTTAAGGCACGTTTTAGCCTTCCTAAGCCTTTCATTTTCTCTTATGTCCCCAAGTGTGTTCTAGCCCTAGAGTGAGTGAGAGAGAGTGGAAGAAACTTGTGGAGAAAAGGAGATATTGAAGATTAGTGGTTTGATCTTGCATTCTTCTTCATCCAAGTCTGAAATTGAAGCCCCAAGGAAAGTTTTCTACTTGCCATTATATGGTTTAAGATGGATAATTAGTATGGGTAGTTATGTAATAGTTCTGGTGTAATGTAGTTATGGTTTTTGGTTGGAATTTTGGTTATTAACCTCTTTGGAGGATATTTGATGGTGTATTGAGGTAGAAGAATGTTGATGGAAACATTTATGATCCATTAGAGTCAATAAATGAGGTTGGTTGGATTTGGTTGATAGTTGGTTTTGGGTTTATATGTAAAAGGGAAAATAGGTCTAGGTCTGCATTGACCGGTCGACCGCGGTTCTCAGACTGGTCGATCGGGACTTCGGAAGGGGGCACACTACTTTATTTCAAAGGCATACATTTAAGGGCGCGGTCGACCGGCTCGCCCGAAGTGAGGTTTCTGCTTTTCTTAACAGGCTAAAGCTTGAGACGCGGTCGACCGTGGTCTTGGGACTGGTCGACCGGTCCCCTGTTTTCTCTCCCAACTTTCTACTTTTATTTTTAAATTCTTTTCTTTTCATAGGGACTTAGGACTCTTCTTGAATGAAGTAAACCTTGGCTTTAGAGTCCTAGTTGAGTTGGTTGGCACCCTAGTGTTGAATGGGATTCGCTTGGGGTTAAGTCCGGGGGGGGGGGGGGGGGGGAAGTGTCTAAAGTGATGTTTAGGCATCACTTCTCTTTGTGCATCTTAATAGATGGATGGGGATTATAGGCCCATGCTTGGAGACTTATTCGAGGCATACCCTAGGATGAATATTAATGAAATATCCTATGATCATGGTTTCAGATAAAATGAAACACGTAAATGTTAATGGAAATGAAAAGTATGATTCTTATAGTAAATGATAATTTACTTAAACACACCTCTCTAAGTGCTATCATAAGGGAAGCTCGCGCATGAGGTGATGTCCCCTGACTAGTGAATGCAGGGAGACTATAGTCCTCGGCCATATGCGGGTTTATTATATGTATTTTCTGCGCTAGTGAGGTAATTCCGGATGTGGTTATGACTCACTCGCAGGCATATGGCCACTTCTCGACGTGCGTTAGGTACCCAGGCTGCCTTGTTTGATAGGCCCCTGGAAGATGATAGTCATTTAGGGGCGCGCCCAGTGGGAAAACTCGGAGGGGCGGTCTTAGAATCGTTATATGTATAAGAATATAACTTTTCTAAACTCAAGTGGGACTTGAGACAAACATTTTCCACTAACATGTATAATGATAATTATATTCCTGCTAAGGAATAAGGATTTGAAAGAAACGAGAAAATGATGAGATTGTATTCTTGTTAAGGAATTGAAACTAGATTAAAGTGGAAAGTGTGGATAGAAGCTTGTAATTTAATAAAACATAATTTTATTCTCTTGCATAATTTTATCTGTAGGCACGTCATTTTAATTGTCTCATTTATGATTCATGGTTAGGTTGTTAGATATTTGATGCTAATCACTCATGATTAACTGTTCATATCTAGCATGCTTTTTGTTCATCTGGGAACTATATAAAAACCGGGCCCTGACCCGTTCGCTCTTCTATGTTGTGTATGTTGTTTTATCCGCCCAGGTGCTCCTCCGCAAGGACGCCCGTGTTGATATCCCTAATCCTTTGCTTTTAAGAAGCTGTGAGAAATTGCGGATATTACAGGATGTTTTGCTAGACGCCATCATTTTTTATATCTAGTTATGATCGGGTCTGTCATTCGGACGAGTAGCCCAAACTTTGTAATTGTTTAATGAATGTAATACGTAACATATAACTGTTGAAATTCCTTTTGTGTAGCTGTGGACCGACAGCATATTCCGTCCTCCCCTTGTATGTATTTGTTTTAGATGTATGATATATATGTTGCTTCGGAATTTCCACTATTTTCTAGAATGGGTTGTTTAAATTGTTTTCTGAACTTAAATTCTAAATTAAATAAATTGTTTTGGCAACCCGTTTTCTGAATTAATGGGTGGTTTTCCCGTATACTCTTACTATATTGGTGGTGCTGAGAATGATTTCCATCCATGATTTTCGTATATGTCGGAGTATCGGGCTGGCCACCCCTTATTTCGGGATGCGGGTTGTCACAGATGGTATCAGAGCACTGGGTTCTAGAGTACTAGGATCTATGTGGACTTGTCACGTTCTACCGTAGCGTTCTTTGATATAGAGCCTAATGATAGGACAACTTTGTTGCCTATTATTGCTATCTTCTGTGAAATAGATTGTTGTGAATAGTGTTATAACTATATTGTTCCTTCATCTCAGATGCCGCCTAAGAGAGGTCGCCCTGCGAGGTGCAATAGAGTTGTAGAAGAGGATTTGGGTCCTCCGCCGCGCCAAGGAACTTTTAATGCTGCGGATGTAGCTAACATTGTAGCCCAAGCAGTTAATGCCGCCATGACCGCAGTAGCCCAACAAATGCCACAAGCTCAACAGTGGGCACAGGATGCTCAAGCACCTACGGGACCTTCTCCGTGGGAAAGAGTCAGGGAGTCCTTTTTAAAGGGCCATCCCCCGGAGTTTGATGGAGGTTCTGATGTTGTTCAAGCAAATCAATGGAAGAAAGATATGCAACGCCATTTACGAATGGTGGACTGTAGTGAGGAAAAGAAACAAGTCCTTGCTACTTTCAAGCTTATCGGGGCCGCGTTACATTGGTTGGAGTCGATGACTACACCAGAATAAAGAGACACTATGTCGATTACTGATTTCTGGGTCTTGTATGACCAAAAGTATTTTCCTCCCACGATTCAAAGGGAGATAAGGAGGAGACTTCAGGATCTGGTTCAGGGAGAACGATCAGTTGTCGAATACAAAGAGGAGTTTACTCGGTTAGCTAGTTTTGTGCTGAAAGAGGTGACTCCGGAGGAAAGAAAAGTTTCAAAATTCATGGGAGGTCTAAACTTGAGAATCCGACAGCATTTGCTGGGTAATCCGGCTTTACAAACTTTTGGTGAGGTGATGAATGCGGCATTGCTCCATTTCCAGGAGCATCGGCTGTTTATTCAGAATAACAAGAAAGCTACAGGAATGGGGCAAGTAGGGAAGCCGAGAGTGAGTGGGAATGGAGGAGGAGCTTCTCCTTCGTCCCAACCTACGAGTAATAAGCAATGAGAAAGGGATCCCCAGCAAGGGGACGGGTCGAAAAGGCAACGCTTTGGCGGGTTTAATGTTAGTGGTAATGCTAATAGGCAAGGTCAGGGTGCCGGGCAACAGCAGGCGGGTCGGGGTGGTCATGGAGGTAGAGGCCATCCGGGCCAAGGTTTTGGACAGTTCAGAAATAACAGAGGTCGAGGCCAGGAAAATATGGTGGGGAAGTGATTTCAATGTGGGGAAACGGGACATTATAAGAAAGATTGTCCTCAAGTGATTGGGGGACAACCTCCTCGAGTTCCTCAGCAGCCTTATGTCCAGTTTCCTCCACAGGCACCAAATCCAGTTGTCCCTCTACAGCAGGGTCAACTACAATATGGGAGAGTTTACCACATTCAGGATGCTATGCTTCCTCCTATTCAGCCAGCGCCGCCAGCTATAGAGGGTAAGTTCCTTATTCAGGGACACATGGGCCACGTTTTGTTTGATACGGGTGCGACACATTCTTTTATTTCTAGAAGTTTTGCTCAGTCCACAGAGTTGATAAAATCTGCTGAAAGCACTTTTACTAGCGTTGAGTCCTCTATGGGTGATGGTTCACTTATTTTCCTTATTTGCAAACGCATATGGATCACTCTTGGAAATTTGTGTTTTGAGGCCGACTTACTCATCCTGGATATGGTCGGGTATGATGTGATTTTGGGCATGGATTGGCTTGTTAAGTATCATGCTATAGTTAATTGTTACGGAAAGAGCATAGTCTTCGCCGTTCCGGGACAAGATATGTTCCTGGTGGTTATGCCTCGTTTAGAGGGAGATACTGGTACTTATTTATATTATATTGCGGAAGAGACTTCTCGGGATGTAGTTGTTCCCTTAGATTCTATTCCCGTTGTTCGAGATTTTGAGGACATTTTTCGGGAAATACCGAGTTTGCCTCCTAGCCGAGAGATTGAGTTTGTGATTGACTTAGCGTCGGGGACTCGACCGATCGCGCGAACTCCTTATCGTATGGCTCCTGTGGAAATGAGGGAGCTAAGAGATCAAATTCAGCAGTTATTGGAGCAGGGATTTACCAGGCGTAGTAAGTCCCCGTGGGGTGCTCCTGTGTTATTTGTGAAGAAAAGAGATGGTTCTCTCCGGTTGTGTGTTGACTATAGAGAGTTGAATAAGGTCACCATCCGAAATAAATACCCTTTGCCTCATATAGATGATTTGTTTGATCAGCTTAGGGGAGCGACATACTTCTCTAAGATATATTTGAGAATGGGGTATCACCAGTTGAGGATACGGAAGCAGGATGTATCCAAGACTGCTTTTCTGACGAGGTACGGGTCTTATGAATTTTTGGTTATGCCTTTTGGACTAACCAAATCCCCTTTCGTATTCATGGATCTCATGAACAGGGTATTTCGGGACTTCCTGGACCAATTTGTTATTGTATTTATCGATGACATCCTTGTGTATTCTCAAACATAAGATGACCATGCTATTCATTTGGGGTTGGTCCTGCAAAGGTTAAGGGATCACCAATTGTACGTTAAGTTTGAGAAATGTGGTTTTTAGTTACGAGAAGTGCAATTTTTGGGTCATATTGTGACTTCACAGGGTATATCGGTGGATCCAAGTAAAGTTGTTGCGGTGAGGGAGTGGGGTCAGCTCACGACACCTACCGAAATTCACAGTTTTCTGGGTTTGGCGGGTTATTACCGTCGATTTATTAAGGGATTTTCTAAGATTGCTAGCCCTTTGATAAATTTGACCCTGAAAGGGGTTAGATTTGTTTGGGATGACTCCTGTCATGCTGCATTCGATGAGCTCAAAGATAGATTGACTTCGGCTCCAGTCCTCGCTTTACCCAAATCGGGGTTGGAATATTTAGTCTTCACCGATGCATCTCTACAAGGATTGGGAGGTGTGCTTCAACAGGAGCGACAAGCTATTGCCTATGCTTCCAGAAAGCTCAAGCCTCACGAAAGAAATTATCTGGTGCATGACTTAGAATTAGCCGCAGTTGTCTTTGCCCTGAAGATTTGGAGGCATTATCTTCTCGGGGAGAAGTTCAGTCTTTTCACGGACCATAAGTCGTTGCAATATTTATTTTATCAGAAAGATTTGAATATGCGACAGCGACGATGGTTGGAGTTTGTGAAAGATTATCAATTTGATATTCATTATCATCCGGGCAAGGCGAACGTGGTGGCGGATGCCTTGAGTAGAAAACCCGTGGGAGAACTAGCTGATGTATGGAAAGCTAAATGGAAAGAGCTCAGTCATGAGGATGCGGTTGCTAAGGCGTTTATGTTCGTGATGACCGTTACTCCTATGATTGTGGCAAGAGTCGTAGAAGCCCAAAGTAGGGATAAAGAATGTCAAGACCACATTCGCCGATTACTGACTGGGGGAGCAGAATCCTACTCAATAAGTTCTGAGGGTGGATTGCACTTCCATGGAAGGCTTATCATTCCGGAGGATGGAGATTTACGACGGGCAGTGATGGCAGAATCTCACAGCTCTAAATTTTCGGTGCATCCGGGTAATGATAAAATGTATCAGGATATGCGCAGCCAGTATTGGTGGCCGGGTATGAAACGAGATATTTCTGAGTTTCTATCTCAATGAACTACTTGTCAGTTGGTTAAGGTTGATCATCAGCGACGGGAAGGTTTGTTGCAACCGTTAGAAATTCCGGTGTGGAAATGGGAAAGTATATCAATGGATTTTATCACTGGCTTTCCAACGTCACAAAAGGGTCATGATTCTATATGGGTTATCGTGGATCGCTTGACAAAGTCGGCGCACTTCCTTCCGATCCTTACCGATTATAACACCGCCTGTTACGCTCGGTTGTTCATTGAAGAGATTGTTAGACTGCATGGGGTTCCTTTGAATATTGTTTCTGACAGAGATAAGATCTTTGTTTCCCACTTTTGGCAAAGCTTCCAAGAGGCCATGGGGACCGAATTAAGGTTAAGCACTTCCTATCATCCTCAAACAGATGGTCAGCCTGAACGGGTTAACCAAATGTTGGAGGATATGCTTCGGTTGTGTATGCTTGATTTTAAAGGTAGTTGGGAACAATATCTCCCTTTGGTTGAGTTTGCTTATAATAATTCATACCAGTTCACTATTGGGATGACGCCTTATGAAGCCTTGTATGGTAGGCCTTGTAGGTCTCCCACATGTTAGTTAGAAGTGGGAGATAACAAGTTTCTCAGACCTGAAATGATTCGGGATACTTCTTCTAAGATCGAGCTTATTCAAAATCGCATTCGGATAGCCCAAGATAGGCAGAAGAGCTATGCCGATGCGGGAAGAAGACATGTGGAGTTAGAGGTTGGAGACCAAGTGCTGGTACGAGTGTCGCCTATGAAAGGCATTAAGCGTTTCGGAAAGAAAGGGAAGCTTGCACCGCGTTTTGTTGGACCTTTTCCCGTGATTGCTAAGGTGGGTCCAGTGGCGTATCAACTTACCCTACCAGAACCTTTGCGACAAATTCATGATGTCTTCCATGTCTCCTCTTTGAAAAAGTATAAAAGGTGTGATGGTGCCCTCTGGCACATGCCTTTCGAGGACATAGAGTTAGAACCCGATGTTTCTTATGAGGAACAACCCATTGCCATATTAGAGCATGGGGAGCGTAGATTGAGATCTCGAGTGGTGCCTTTGGTTAGAGTACAATGGAGTCATCACAGCGTCAAGGAAGCTACTTGGGAGCGTGAGGACGATATGTGGGATAAGTATCCGCATCTTTTTATCCAAGGTACGCTTGAATTTTGGGGGAAAAATTCCCTCATAAGGGGGGGAGTATGTAACAACCCTCACTTTTAGGAGCCCATTTTATACTTATTTACTATGTGGAGTAATTATATATATAATGCCGGATGTAGAGTAAGTATTAATTTGATGAAATAAGTTAATATTTACTAAAAAGTTGCATAATTACCATGTGTGTAAGTGGTTATTACCATGTGGTGTTCTATTTTGTCATGAGAATTAAAGTGGCAATTTGAATTAAAATGGGACCGGAACTTAAAATGGCTTATAAAATTTCCGAATGATAATTTGGAGGGTGTAGTTAGTTCCAGGAGGTGCAAGACAGTCAAAATGTGTGCCATATTGTATTTTGAGATTTTGGGCACTTTTAACTGGTTTCGGCATATTGCGTATTAGAAATCCTATTATTGCGGTATTGACATTTAAAGATTGGAGACTTTTAACTTAAGGCACGTTTTAGCCTTCCTAAGCCTTTCATTTTCTCTTATGTCCCCAAGTGTGTTCTAGCCCTAGAGTAAGTGAGAGAGAGTGGAAGAAACTTGTGGAGAAAAGGAGATATTGAAGATTAGTGGTTTGATCTTGCATTCTTCTTCATCCAAGTCTGAAATTGAAGCCCCAAGGCAAGTTTTCTACTTGCCATTATATGGTTTAAGATGGATAATTAGTATGGGTAGTTATGTAATAGTTTTGGTGTAATGTAGTTATGGTTTTTGGTTGGAATTTTGGTTATTAACCTCTTTGGAGGATATTTGATGGTGTATTGAGGTAGAAGAATGTTGATGGAAACATTTATGATCCATTAGAGTCAATAAATGAGGTTGGTTGGATTTGGTTGATAGTTGGTTTTGGGTTTATATGTAAAAGGGAAAATAGGTCTAGGTCTGCATTGACCGGTCGACCGCGGTTCTCAGACCGGTCGACCGGGACTTCGGAAGGGGGCACACTGCTTTCTTTCAAAGGCATATATTTAAGGGCGCGGTCGACCGCGGTCCCCCTACCGATCGATCGGCTCGCCCTAAGTGAGCTTTTTGCTTTTCTTAACAGGCTAAAGCTTGAGACGCGGTCGACCGCGGTCTTGGGACCGGTCGACCGGTCCCCTATTTTCTCTCCCAACTTTCTACTTTTGTTTTAAAATTCTTTTCTTTTCATAGGGACTTAGGACTCTTCTTGAATGAATTAAACCTTGGCTTTAGATTCCTAGTTGAGTTGGTTGGCACCCTAGTGTTGAATGGGATTCGCTTGGGGTTAAGTCTGGGGGGGGGGGGGAAGTGTCTAAAGTGATGTTTAGGCATCACTTGTCTTTGTGCATCCTAATAGATGGATGGGGATTATAAGCCCATGCTTGGAGACTTATTAGAGGCATACCCTAGGATGAATATTAATGAAATATCCTATGATCATGGTCTCAGATAAAATGAAACACGTAAATGTTAATGGAAATGAAAAGTATGATTCTTATAGTAAATGCTAATTTACTTAAACACACCTCTCTAAGTGCTATCATAAGGGAAGCTCGCGCATGAGGTGATGTCCCCTGACTAGTGAATGCAGGGAGACTATAGTCCTCGGCCATATGCAGGTTTATTATATGTATTTTCTGCGCTAGTGAGGTAATTCCGGGTGTTGTTATGACTCACTCGCAGGCATATGGCCACTTCCCGACGTGCGTTAGGTACCCAGGCTGCCTTGTTTGATAGGCCCCTGGAAGATGATAGTCATTTAGGGGCGCGCCCAGTGGGGAAACTTGGAGGGGCGGTCTTAGAATCGTTATATGTATAAGAATATAACTTTTCTAAACTCAAGTGAGACTTGAGACACACATTTTCCACTAACATATATAATGATAATTATATTCCTGCTAAGGAATAAGGATTTGAAAGAAACGAGAAAATGATGACATTGTATTCCTGTTAAGGAATTGAAACTGGATTAAAGTGGAAAGTGTGGATAGAAGCTTGTAATTTAATAAAACATAATTTTATTCTCTTGCATAATTTTATCTGTAGGCACATCGTTTTAATTATCTCATTTATGATTCATGGTTAGGTTGTTAGATATTTGATGCTAATCACTCATGATTAACTGTTCATATCTAGCATGCTTTTTGTTCATCTGGGAACTATATAAAAACCGGGCCCTGACCCGTTCGCTCTTTTATGTTGTGTATGTTGTTTTATCCGCCCAGGTGCTCCTCCGCAAGGACGCCCGTGTTGATATCCCTAATCCTTTGCTTTTAAGAAGCTGTGAGAAATTGCGGATATTACAGGATGTTTTGCTAGACGCCATCATTTTTTATATCTAGTTATGATCGGGTCTGTCATTCGGACGAGTAGCCCAAACTTTGTAATTGTTTAATGAATGTAATACGTAACATATAACTGTTGAAATTCCTTTTGTGTAGCTGTGGACCGACAGCATATTCCGTCCTCCCCTTGTATGTATTTGTTTTAGATGTATGATATATATGTTGCTTCGGAATTTCCACTATTTTCTAGAATGGGTTGTTTAAATTGTTTTCTGAACTTAAATTCTAAATTAAATAAATTGTTTTGGCAACCCGTTTTCTGAATTAATGGGTGGTTTTCCCGTATACTCTTACTATATTGGTGGTGCTGAGAATGATTTCCATCCATGATTTTCGTATATGTCGGAGTATCGGGCTGGCCACCCCTTATTTCGGGATGCGGGTTGTCACAATATAGAGATCAACGGATGTGTTTGAGAGAGGCTATTGGGTTCCCAACAAAGTTGGTGGGGAGAGGAGAGAGAGAAAATGTCTTTTTATTTTCACATAAGGATGCCAAAGAGAGAAACACGTAAATTTACAGCCCGATAGTTGGGGAAATGGGAAGGTCGTGTATAGGCGGGGGGAATGGTGAGAGGATTTGGGATAGATATTGAACAATGGACCATTTCCTCATCGCTGGATATTGGATAATACGATCTCTTCAAATACATAGTGCCAGATGGATACTCTTGTTGATGGGGAGATATAACTCTTGTTGTGCGTTTTTAAGCATATAAAGATTAGCTTCGCCCAAAATTAAGGTTCATAACCATGTGCCATTTTGAACTAAAATATTTTTAAAAACCCAACCAAAATACAACAAAATTAAAAACTACAAGCAAAATGAATAAAAAAGCCTCCTTTCTATAAACATTAAATTTAGGGAGATCCACCTGTCAGGAACTGGGGTAAAGTAGACCTCTCACCACCTGTTGTTTCTTTGTAACATACTGAAGAAAAAATGTTCTTCACAAAATACCTTCTTGAGACAAATTTAAGAAATTTTGATTAAAGTCAATGCAACTATACAAATTAAAATGAAACATTAAACAAAGAAAATAATGTCAATTAAATAAGAACTTAAACTATTAGTTGTATGCTATGACTACTGATTTTCTCAGATTAATACATAAAGTATAGAGGACGTAGAAAAGAACACATCAGGGTCCATTTGGTTCAGATTGAAACATATTGAAATACTTTAATCGCGGTGGAAAGTAAAATGGTGAAAAAATTAAATTTTTGTTGGGTTGAAATTGTGAGTAAGTGCACATCCTATAAATATGCAACTTTAAACAAAAATGGTGTACAAAATTTAACTCTAAATGGGTGAAACCATATATCACAATTTCACTTTTTATCATGATGAAAAATATTTTACTCCGAACCAAACGGACCCTCAAAGAGAGAACTTCTGCACTTATATGTCATATGATAAGATCAATAATATTTTCTCGACTTCCTCTCTCTCTCTCTCTCTCTCTCTCTATATATATATATATATATATATATATATATATATGGGGGAGGTTGTCTAGTGGACCAAATAAATGGACTTTTTAATGGACCTTAACAAAAAACAAATAATAACACATTAATTTTAATTCCTATAGTGTAATTGGTCCGCCCCATCGGCACTCGAGACCCCACCAGCCACGCCCCCACCACCCTCCACCATCACCATAACAGCCCTTATAGCAGCCCATATGACAGCAGGGTTGCCATGGGGGTGGGGTGGGTGGGGGTGCGGTTGGGGGGTTGTGGGTCGATCGACACGCGTGTTTGGTGCCGCTGGCACGGACCAATTACACTATAGGAATTAAAATTAATGTGTTATTATGTATTTTTTGTTAAGGTCCATTAAGAAGTCCATTCTTTTGGTCCACTAGAGAATCTCTCCCATATATATATATATATATATATATATATATATATATATATATATATATATATCGCCCCAACAAATATATACATGGGTTTGAACTAATTCAACTAAGAATTAAAGAGAAACGTAAAATTCTAAGGAGACAAACTTCACATCAAGTTTTGCGCTCTTAGTACAAAGTATACAGCTGATTAATTCTTTCATGAAGCGAGTTTAAGTTTAAGGAGAGAACAAACGAAAATAAACATACGTTATATACTAAAAGAAGTTCACATGTGTTCATCATTGTTTACCAAATAATGCAAATAAATTTCACATTAAAATAGAGATCCGCATGGTCAAGTTTTATAGCATGAATTACATAAGACAAACAACCAGGGCTGGAGCGACTTGAGGCCGAGTGGGTGTTGAGTTGTAAAAAATTATTTTTGAAATACGTTGAAATAAAGAAAAATGTTCATAACGCCTAATAAACTTAATGTTTGCAATTTGGAGTGTAAAATAATCAATCAATATTTGTTTCTCTTAATACATAAAGTATAGAGGACGTAGAAAAGAACACATCAGGGTCCATTTGGTTCAGATTGAAACATATTGAAATACTTTAATCACGGTGGAAAGTAAAATGGTGAAAAAATTAAATTTTTGTTGGGTTGAAATTGTGAGTAAGTGCACATCCTATAAATATGCAACTTTAAACAAAAATGGTGTACAAAATTTAACTCTAAATGGGTGAAACCATATATCACAATTTCACTTTTTATCATGATGAAAAATATTTTACTCCGAACCAAACGGACCCTCAAAGAGAGAACTTCTGCACTTATATGTCATATGATAAGATCAATAATATTTTCTCGACTTCCTCTCTCTCTCTCTCTCTCTCTATATATATATATATATATATATATATATATATATATATATATATATGGGGGAGGTTGTCTAGTGGACCAAATAAATGGACTTTTTAATGGACCTTAACAAAAAACAAATAATAACACATTAATTTTAATTCCTATAGTGTAATTGGTCCGCCCCATCGGCACTCGAGACCCCACCAGCCCCGCCCCCACCACCCTCCACCATCACCATAGCAGCCCTTATAGCAGCCCATATGACAGCAGGGCTGCCATGGGGGTGGGGTGGGTGGGGGTGCGGTTGGGGGGTTGTGGGTCGATCGACACGCGTGTTTGGTGCCGCTGGCGCGGATCAATTACACTATAGGAATTAAAATTAATGTGTTATTATGTATTTTTTATTAAGGTCCATTAAGAAGTCCATTCTTTTGGTCCACTAGAGAATCTCTCCCATATATATATATATATATATATATATATATATATATATATATATATATATATATATATATATATATATATATATATCGCCCCAACAAATATATACATGGGTTTGAACTAATTCAACTAAGAATTAAAGAGAAACGTAAAATTCTAAGGAGACAAACTTCACATCAAGTTTTGCGCTCTTAGTACAAAGTATACAGCTGATTAGTTCTTGCATGAAGCGAGTTTAAGTTTAAGGAGGGAACAAACGAAAATAAACATACGTTATATACTAAAATAAGTTCACATGTGTTCATCATTGTTTACCAAATAATGCAAGTAAATTTCACATTAAAATAGAGATCCGCATGGTCAAGTTTTATAGCATGAATTACATAAGACAAACAACCAGGGCTGGAGAGACTTGAGGCCGAGTGGGTGTTGAGGTGTAAAAAATTATTTTTGAAATACGTTGAAATAAAGAAAAATGTTCATAACGCCTAATAAACTTAATGTTTGCAATTTGGAGTGTAAAATAATCAATCAATATTTGTTTCTCTTTCCCTTCAATAAAAAAAAATTAAGTTATTATTTGGTAAGTACTAAAAATTAACCAAAAAAATTCAACTCGGGGCTCCTCCCAAAACCCTGGAAATCACCATTAAATTAGCCCTCACTCTTCGAAAACGTTTGTTTCATCCCTACAAACAACTATGTAGACTATTAGACTTCCATGAATGTAAAAATATGATATTGTTAATAATTTTAAGTCAGGAGAACAAGATTGCAATTAACATGACTATGAATCCAAGACAAGTTTGCACACCTCCACATACAATGGAAAATATTATCCAAGTTGTGATAAACTACTACTATTTTTTTGGTCAATACAAATGATGGAAAACCACTAACAAAGGGTATCTATCCCATCTTATTAAACAAGATCTCCTCCAGCTAGACAAAGATGTTAGTTAGACAACTCTGCACCTTTAGATGTTATCCAATATGAAGCAAAGTTGGCAAACCGTGGAACCCATGTGACAACAATGTCACGTCTCTTGGCTAACTCAAATATGACAGCCCCTACCAATCCTAGAGTAACAATTCTTTCAACTAAAAAATCCAAGAGAGTTTAGTATGCTACTTGCTTCCAAAAAAATGGATAGGTATCACCCTTCGAATTGCAAACAATTCCACCTATTAATCTACTATTCCACTCTTTCAAAAAAGACCCGTTCACATTAACTTTTTTCTTTCGCAAGGAGGGGTTTTCAGGTATTGATTAGTCACGATTATTTCATTTAAAACCCCATTTATTTGCGCATTCTAGCATTCCCGTACACGTTATTCCCGGAACTTATGCTTATTTAATAGTTGACCCCTATATATATATATATATATATATATATATATATACACACACACACACACAGAGAGAGAGAGAGCCCCCTTCTTGTAAGGACTCCTTATGGTTCAGACCCCGGTACATACCATTTTTTTAAAATAGTAAAAAAATGATTTTTTTTTATGAATGTTCATGGATATTATCTCCATGGTTAGAAGATCATCTCTAATTTGTTTCATAAAAAAATTCAATAAGAAAACTGTTGAGATGAGGTGATATGTAAAAAAATGTTATAAATATGCATTTTCGACTGTTGAAATGTTGGCGATCATCTCACCCACTTTTCGATTGAATTTTTTTTATGAAACTTCATTGATATGATATCAACAGTGAGAAGATCATATCCGTGAATTTTCATCAAAAAAATCAATCAGTAAAGTTGTTGGCGCCGACCCAGCATTTCAACGGTTGAAAATGAATATTTATACCATTTTTTTACATATCACCTCATCTCAATGGATTTTTATTTAATTTTTTGATGAAAACAATTGGATATGATCTTCTAAGCATGTACATCATATCCATAAAGTTTCATCAAAAAGTCATTTTTTTAGTATTTTTAAAAAAGGTATGTACCGGGGTCTGCACCATAAGGAGTACTTACAAGAGACTTTATGTATATATATATATATATATGTGTGTGTGTGTGTGTGTGTGTGTGTGCGTGTGTGTGTGTGCTTGGTTTATTAGAGCTTTTTTAGTTAACGAGAATGCATGACTTGAAGTTTAATTGAATCTCGAGAAAGTTTCGTTGACAGTCGCAATGTCGGGGGCATTTTAATAAATTCAACATTCGGGTTTTGATCCCGAACTCTTCACGAAAGTAGAATCTCTTGAGTCATCTTTGTGTGACCTCTGATAGTGAATGAATCCTATCTATGACGAAGAAGTTACGAAAGATTCTTGGGAGCGAATGCCTAAATCATACCATACCAGCTCACTCCTCTTTTTGGAAGCAGGTCTGAATAGATTCGGGCCACTGGCCGAATCAATTCGTTTTGGTCCAGTGCAGGATTTTTCCTATGCAAATAGATTCGGGTCTCAAACCGAATCAATTCGCCCCTATTTCTATGTAATTGCAAGTTTTCCATTTCGAGATTTTTGGATATATCCCTTTGTTTTATCCACTTGTTAAGGATCAGATATTTTTAAGAAGCTTTCTAAGTTTAGAAACTCTCTATTCTCTCTCCTAGGTCAAAGAGAATTTATGGTTTAATGCAATCTTTGTTCACCTACATCTTCCTTGCTTGCTTTATTAGCTTTAAGTTGTATTTATTGATCTCTCTTTAGTTAGTTAGTATATAAATAGATGGGTTCTTCATTAATGATGTTCTCTAGCATGTTTTACCTAGTTTTTTTTATCATGAGTGGCTAGTCCTATAGGTTGGGGATCATGATCCCAACATGGATGCTTGAGATTCATAGTTAGGGTTTGGTTTATAATTATTCTAATGGAACTTCACATGTTGGTATTGGAGTATCCTAGTTTCTTAACTTCTCTTGTCTTGTAAGGGTAGTATTTGAAGTCCAACCCATTTAACACCATAACTAATTAACCCTTAATCCTCAATTGATGAGTTTGGTCTCTATATGGTTGATGTTCGGACTTAATTACTTATGATCAATTAGAGTTAATTTGAACCAAGTCCATCACCCTCTTAGAAAATCTAAGGTGGTAGAATGATCCTCAATCCCTTTTATCTCTCGAACTCAAGCTTTTATTAGATTATTTCTTTATATCTTCATAGTTTACTCGTTCTCCATTAATTAAACGCATGTTATGATAGCGGTTAATTAATCTCACAACTTCAAACAACAAGTCATGTTTTACATTTTCCCTTTATGACATTTAAAGAATATCCTTTAGCCCACTTTAGTTCTTTTAGGAGCATTCAATCTACCCGGATACTACTTGTTGTGAAAGATTTACACTTGAATCACACACTTTATTTAGTGAACTAAGAATCGATTAATATATTAAGATGTTATATCTCTCTTAGTTGTAGAACAAGACTACACAACAACATTAGCCTTATCAAAAGAAATTATATCTTTAGTTATTCTCTCCAGTGTGGTCTTTAGTCCATTAAACAACTTGTTATTTCTTGTAATTTATTTTTTCCATAACACCATGACCACCATTTTCAGAGAGTGGAAAGATTTAGAAATATATAACTCCATTGCCACCGAATGTAAATCCAAATAGCTGCAAAGTGCCCATTGGCCTCACAAACTACTCATCTAAACCAACCAAATGTCATGCCTATATCACACCGTTCCATTTGAATATAAGGTGTTCGCTATCTTGCATTCCTATCCCATAAATGTTACACAAGGTAGATTTGGCACACCTTCTTTTAAAGAGATTGACTTGTGTAAGCCAGGCATTGTGATACAATATTTATATAAAATGTGAATCTTTGGACATACTCTCATGTGCTATATAGTTTTCCATATTTTTGAATCTGGTATAAATGAGGGTGAAGGTGATTCTCATTTTCTCTTTTTATTATTTCTCAACCTCAATATACCAAGATTCTGAGTATGTTTCACTTTTGTTGTAGGTCCAATAAAACTCATCTTCTACACCAAACCAGCTAATAGAAGTATCTAGGATAGCTTTGTCCCCTTCTCTACTAAACAACTTGGGGATTCATGAGACATCCCGCGTATTAAAATAATGGGTGGCCATCCCTTTACCGAAATAAAATGAGAGTCTCATATAGATCATTCTTAACATCATTGTCGAAATTCAATTAACTACTAACCACCTATTATTTAACAAGTTGTGTCAAATTTTAATCTTTAATTATAATACCAAAAGTAAACCATTCACCACAATCCCATTCACAATAAATAATATAAATAGCCACACCAATAAAGAAGTCTGAATGCGAGAAATAAATAAAACTAAGTACAAAGTAAACCATCGGTTACTAAAAATCCAATACAATCATTCGAACTGAACTAAATAAAACTGAAACTAAATGAATTTGATAAAAGAGACGACATCCGAATCAACAACTGGAATGGAAACTAATCTAAAATAACGATGATAGAATCGGCTACTCCAAGACCTGCAAGCCTCCACACCCGTTGCAGTTACGTAGTCCTGGAAGGAAGAATCATGCTGGGCGTCCCTGAGGCTGGACACTAAAAAGGTTTTGAAAATATATGATGTGGATCAGAACCCAAAACCTTTGAAAATATTTAGCAGGTGAATAAAAATGCAGTAATGAAGATGTAAAGAAAATTTCCATATTTAAAATGGTAGCGCACTGTCACGAGACAACTCTCACCCCTCATCTAATGTGAGCACCTAACGTATGCTTCTTACCCCTGCTATTTAAGCCACCCCGCCTAACTAGACTCATCACTAATCTCAATATAACACACTACCAAGTCCCGAGTATATTGTTTATTTGTAATTTCTTAATTGGCTTACCCCTCTACTTAATTAATTCTCAGTTACCTTATCATAAATTTGTTCTCATAACTTTATTCCAGTTATTAATAAACATTCACACTTAAGGTCTTATGTCCGTATATAATTATCTTCAACTTTATATATGCATATTCATAACACATCAAATATATACATATATATCACTCGCTGTATACGTATCCGCAACTCATACGAGTATTTCCTCGCTGGATGCATAATGACTAGAATGCTATCAAGCTCCAGGAGTATCTACCCCAACCTGGGCAACCGGGTCGTAATCTCACCACCGAACCCAAAAATGAAAATAGGAACAGGAGGCGGTCATGGTCTTAAGTCCGTGGGTCATAAACATACCACATTATTCCACAAGACTCCAAACTCATGTAAGGTGATCGTGCACAGACCTATGTCCCAGGGGAACGGTACGACCTCTGCTGGGATTCGTCAAAGTGATCTCCCACGACGCGCAACCTCCATCGATAGCATATCTCTTAGGATGGATACGTTTCATATAGATACCACACACACACACACACACACACACACACACACACATATATATATATATATATATATATATATATATATATATATATATAGTGCACTTAGCCCGTATATATACATATCACATAATCCGGCTACTCCATGCTTAACACCCGAAGCAATATCCTTAGTGTTCCGAGTCTATTCCCGACTTCCACATATTTAATTAGCCACTAGATGAATTAATATCGATACTTAACATTCCCGGTTCACTCGGGCCTTCCCAACCTGCCCGTATAAAAAAACACCCGATTATTCATCCTAATTTTCTTATTTTATCATTAGAGTGTTAAACATCCTAAACACCCAAATTTACCCCGGGTTTATCGCAAATCATTTCTCGGTAATTACTAATATTCCAAAGTCATATTTCAATAGCCCTAACATCCTTATGAATACCCGGAATCATTCCAATAATAAATACCTTTTAAAATGGCAAGATTGGGTGACACAGGGGTTTCGAACCTGTTCAGCCAGGGGGCGAATCAGTTCTCCCCCGATGTCAAACCCAAAACAACACAGTTTCCTATTATACGAATTGTTGCATATATCTTTAACCCAAAACAACTCAAATATTCATCCCCACGCATAGAAACATTACCATATCAATTAATAACATAAGTATACATGTTTAATTGTCCAAATTCCTAAAATCATTCCTAATCACGAGATTTAATTAGCACTTGTTCCTAGAATTTATCTACCCCTTAATTCTAATACAATTCCTAAATCCATAATTCAAGATAACATCTTTTTGATTAAATTTACGATTTTTCCCTTCAAGAACGATATATAAGTTTTTCAATCTTAAATTTCTCTAGAGAGAACCTACTTTTCACGTGGGAGTTATTCTAAGAGGATCATAAGGAATCATCACCAATTTCACTTTTGTCAAAACCCATTTACATTTTAATCCCACCATAAAATTTATTACAAGTCTCGCAAATTTTGGTATGAACTTAAAACTAAACAAAAACATTAATCAAGTTTAATCGTTTGCCTTATATGTAGAAGGAATTATGATTTTCTTCTTGTAGGGTTGAATCTAGCCAAAAACTCCCAATGATTTGCCTCCAATTAAGCCTCCCCTTGAATCCCTTGTGTTTTTTTCTTCCTCTTTTCTCACCAATTTAGCTGTGAGATGTTTTAATATGTAAAGTGGTCGCATCCTAACCCTTAACCTCTTCTTTAAATCCCTAATCCCAAAATTAGGTTAACTACATTGTGTAAAATGATACGTATTCCCCCAAGTGGGTCCCGACTAGTCTAAAAAGCCACATGTATCCAATCTCTACCCCAAGTACTTGTTTTTGACTATTTTGACTCATTCTGGATCAACCGTGCACTCGAAATCATCATTCAAGTCACCAAACATGAATGTCCTATCTCAATTCAAAATAACCCACCCGAATGTCCCGGTTGAGATACCGTCAATTCTCGTCATTTCTACCCACTTACGATGTACTAACAATTGACCGAATTTTATTTACTTAATCACACCTAGTAAATTTATTTTCACATAAATATTAATTCGATTCTCACCAATTAATATTTATTGAATATGCAATATTTCTTATTTTAATTAAACTAGGAGCACACGTGTAATTTATAATGCTAAAATTAATTATTTAAAAATACGGGGTGTTAGAATTCTATGATTCTTCTATGCTTTCCTCACTGTATTAATTACGTTCGATACTCTTACATCATCAGTACCTAGAGGATTAGGGGTTACGGGTAGGGTAAATCAATATCCACTCATTATTGCATACCTAATAGATATACAGTAGAATAATAAGTGTCAACATAAAAACCTCTAGTCCACACTTTCTCTCTCTCAAAACCTCTTGATTCCCTAAACACTAAAGGTCTTGAGTTATGGAGATCTGAAGGGAACGATGGCTAATCGGTATGTACCATCTCAAAAATCTCAAGGATAAATTGTTTGGAGGAAGGGGAACAGAGGATCGTTGAGCTCCCATCAACCATTATTTCATGAGATATAAGGAACAAAAAAATCTTATCGTTCAAACACAATCGAGACACCCCAAACAACCATCTAGATATTTTAACCAGTGTACCTATATACCCTTCCTAGGCCATTATTACTCCTCTTGAATACAACCAACAAAATGCAACAACTCTTCTACCAACCCACTTTTTCGAATATATTTGACATGACATCCAATTTTTTAACACAAGTCTAACACCGTTAAAAAACATCCCTAATGTACAATAGCCCCTCACAATATTTTGAGATAAAAATATCAAAATAAATGCTCGAACATTGTAATGAAACAACCCGCTTCTTCCTAATTAAAGAAAAACTAAATCTAATGGTATAGGCATACCCAAACACTTTGTCATCCCATCCCTATACATCTTCCCCTTTCTTAACAAAATCCATCCCATCCCTACATGCTTTTGATATTAACATTCACACTATTATATTTATGAATACTCTCATATCTAGTAGAATGAACTAATACAATACTAGACATAAAAATGCATCTCTATGAAGACCAAAGCTATGACAATATGTATTCTCAGAACTGTTTTGGCATTTTGACATCCATAATTGACACTCAGAAATGTATATCAGGATGTCGGCACATTTTAGGTTTTTGTTATCATGATGCCTTTGAGAGATTTGTCCAGAGGAAAATTATGCAGCTTGTTCTAGAATGTATTGCATGCGAGTATAAAGAAAAAGATGGGGGAATGCAGTATCATGGGAAAATAGTACTTGGCAGTGTATGACTCCATATTACCCAATAAAAAAATCCTAATATTAGGGTGGAAGCATACAAATTAACATAAAGCAGACTAGCATACAATCAGTGCATAATTATTTTTAACTAAAATGATATTCAATGAAGCATTATAGATTAATATATGACTAAGAAAACCAATCCATAATTGTATCCAATTTTTAATATGCAATGTGTCTCATGACACTAAAAATCATAATTTTCATTATACATATAAGTTTGAGAAAGCGTTATAGCCATTTATAATAATATAAGTAATGAAACAAATTGAAGCAAAAAGAACTCTAGTGACAAACAAATGCATAACTAAACAAAATATTCACAAAGCCTCATTGACTCGCAAATAACATTTGACTCGCATTAATATCGGCATAATTTTGTTTTAGTACCTTCAGGGAAGGAAATGTCAAGCTGACGTGCTTTTACGAACAACACAACAACAAATATAATTATGCATAGTCTCCTCTAAAAGATTATTTCAAAGTATGAAAATCATTGACATCATTAATTAACACTTGAAATGTATATCATGCTACCAACACACTAAGATATTTTCATTATAAGATAATTTAAAGATTAGGCCAACAAAGTTCTATATAAACAACTAAAATGAAAAAGAGAAGACAACTCAGGCAGAGGGTCCACTTTAAGAATCCACTTTAAGAATAAATTTTCCTTTTCCCCTTCTTTTTCACGAGGGAATGGATTATTTCCTAGGTAATGATGATATTATCCGAAGTTTGTCTCCCAGAGAGGAAACTAGCTTAGTGAGGGCTAATAGGTCGACAAAGTATGGATCTTAACGCATTTAATCGGATATCTATATAATAAAAGAGGAGGAATTTTGAGTCTCCCCAATTAATGGTTGAGATTAAATATGAATGATTTACATCTTATAAGGATTCACGAAATAAAATGGCATATTGTAAATAATTTCTCAAGAGAGACACTAATAAAATATAATAGAAATTTGTAGAAATCAATGGACAAATCATGAAACTCATAGAACACTAAATCTACCTTTAAAACATTTGATAAAGTAAAACTTACCCTCTGTCAAACCACCGTTTGCACCCCACACAACCCCTCAATGACTCTCTCAAGTCTTTCCTACTGTACCCCAGTTTACTTCCCATGTCCATCTTTTCTATGTTTGAATCACCCCTCTCTCTCTCTCTCTCTCTCTCTCTCTCTCTCTCTCTCTCTCTCTCTCTCTCTCTCTCTTTGTGTTCTCTCACTCTCCTCTATTACTTTTCTTGGGTTCAATGCTTAGTTCAAATTCTAAATACAAAAGGTAACATCTTAGGGTTTTTATTTCTTTTATATATTTCTTCCTTTGAGAGACCAATATATTATTGCTTATGTTAAAATAATTTCCCCTTGAACATTCATGACATGGTTAGTGCTTGATTAACTTTTGCGTTTTAGTTATTTAAGAATGACTATTTTTTTGTCTTACTCGTTTAATGTCGACATTTTTTTTTATTTTTTTTGGTTTAATGTTCAGTATATTGTATATTTCTTGGAGCTTTTGTTATTAAGAGCTACTGTTGTGGGGTACAAAAAGAAATTTTTTTTCTTCACAGTCGCATCTATTGTGAGGAGTTTTGGAAGCCCTGCATCAGTAATCAAATCACCCCACACTCAACCCCTTTCACGCTTTCACCATCTTTATACTTCATTATACCATATTTATCGTCTTCCTCTTTTATTTTCTTATTACGGGGTTACCATGGGTAAGTTTTTTAAGATTTTAATTTTTCTTTTCAGGTTTTTAGATATTGGAATAGAAAATTAAATGGATGGGCTTACTAAAATGTTAATGTAACAACCCCCGCTTTTGAGAGCCTATTTTATATCTATTTTTCATTATGGAGTAATTATATATAAAAGGGTTGGATTGTGGAGTAAGTATTGATTGGATAAAATAGTTAATATTTACTAGAAGTTGTATAATTTCCATGTGGGTGGGTGAATATCTCCATATGGTGTTTTATTGTGTCATGAGAATTAATATGACAAATTGGTTTAACATGGAACCGGAGCTTAAAATATGTTATAAAATTTCCAAATGATAATTTGGAGAGTACGGTTAGTTTCGGGAGGTGCGAGACAGTCAAAATGTGGGACATATTGTATTTTGAGGTTTTGGGCACTTTTGACTGGTTTTGGTATATCGCGTATTAGAAATCATATTATTGCGGTATTGACATATAAAGATTGGAGACTTTTAATTTAAGGCCACATTTTAGTCTTCCTAAGCCTTTCATTTTCTCTTATTTGTGCATTCTAGCGCTAGAGTGAGAGAGAAAGGAAGAAATTTGTGGAGAAAGGGAGAGATTGAAGATTTGAGGATTGATCTTGCACTCTTCTTCATCAAAATCTGAGATTGAAGCCCCAAGGCAAGTTTCCTACTTGCTATTATATGGTTTAAGATGGATAATTAGTATTGGTAATTATGTAATAGTTTTGGTATAATGTAGTTTTGGTTTTTGGTATGGATTTATGGGCTTTGAAACCTTTTGATGAGATTTGATTATGGATTGATGGAGAAAAATGTAGTTGGAAACATTTATGATCTATTAGTGTTATTAAATGAGGTTGGTTGGCTTTGGTTGATATTTGGTTTTCGGTTTAGATTGGAAATAGGAAGAATAGGTCTAGGTCTGCAATGCCCGGTCGATCGCTGTTCTCAGACCGGTCGACCGGGCCTTCGAAAGAGGGCACACTGCTTTCTTTCAAAGGCATATAAATTATGGCGCGGTCGATCGCGTCCCCCTTACCGTCGAATGGCCTTGCCGCAGTGATCTTTCTTCTTTTCTTCTATTTGAGACGCGGTCGACCGCGGTCTTGGGACCGATCGACCGGTCCCCTGTTTTCTCCCCCAACTTTCTACTTTTGTTTCCAATTCTTTTCTTTTCATAGGTACCTAGGACCCTTCTTCAATGAAGTAAACCTTGGCTTTTAAAGTCCTAGTTTAGTTGGTTGTCACCCTAGAGTTTAATGGGATTCACTTGGGGTTAAGTCCGGGGGGCTATCTAAAGTGATGTTTAGGCATCACTTCTCTTTCTGCATCTTAATAGGTGAATAGGGGTTGTAGGCCCATGCTTGGAGACTTTAGGGTCTTGAATTGAGGTACATAAGACCTTAAGTCTTAGGAATAATTGTGATCCCTTAGAGAATGGTTCGAGGCATACACTATGATGAATATTAATGAAATACTCTATAATTATGGTTTCAAAAATAATGAAACACACTTATGTAAACGGAAAAGAGAAATGTGACTTTGTAGTAAATGCTAATTTACTTAAACACACCTCTCTAAATGATATCATAAGGGAAGCTCGCGCATGAGGTGATGTCCCCTGACTAGTGAACGCAGGGAGACTATAGTCCTCGGCCATATGCGGGTTTATTATATGTTATATTCTGCGCTAGTGAGGTAATTCCGGGTGTGGTTATGACTCACTCGCAGGTATATGGACACTTCCCGACGTGCGTTAGGTGCCCAGACTGCCTTGTTTGATAGGACCCTGGAAGATGCTAGTCATTTAGGGGTGCACCCAGTGGGGAAACTCGGAGGGACGGTCTTAGAATCGTTATATGTATAAGAATGTAACTTTTCTAAACTCAAGTGGGACTTGAGATATGTATATTTCCACTAAAAAGGTATGATTGTAATTACATTCCTGCTAAGGAATAAGAATTGGAAAGAAATGAGAATAATGACTTTATATTCCTATTAAGGAATGGAAATTTGATTATAGTGGAAATTGAAGATGGAAGATTTTAATTTAACAGTGCATAATTTAATTCTCTTGCTTAATTCTAAAGTAAGGCATGTCCTTTTAACTGTTTTATTATGATTCATGATTAGGGTGTTAGATATTTATCTTCATCATTCATGATTAACTGTTCGTATCTATCATGCTTTTTATTCATCTGGGAACTATATAAAAATCGGGCCCTGACCCGTTTATTTCCCTATGCTCTGTATGTTATTGTATCCGCCCAGGTGCTCCTCCGCAAGGACGCCCGTGATGATATTCCTACTCTTTTGATTTTGAGGAGCTGTAAGAATTTGCGGATATTATAGGATGTTTTGATAGACGCCATCATTTTTGTAATCTAGTTATGATCGGGTCTGTCATTCGGGCATGTGGCCCAAACTTTGTAATTGTTTAATGGATGTAGTATGTAAGCTATTAAATTGTTGTGATTCTTTTTGTGTAGCTGTTGACCGACAACTTATTTGGTCCTCTCCTTGTATAGTTGTTTTTCATATATAGTATATGCTGTCTTGGAATTCCACTATCTTTTAGAATGGGTTGTTTAAATCGCTTTCTTAACTTAACCTTTTAAATCAAATTAACTTTTTGGCAACCCGTTTTCTGAATTATTGGGTGGTTTTCCCGTATACTATGGTTATTATTGTCAATGCTGAGAATGATTCCCATCCATGATTTTCGCATGTGTGGAGTACCGGGCTGGCCACCCCTTATTTCGGACAGCGGGTTGTCACTGTTAAATTGATATATACTGTATTTTTTTTATTCATCTTGATTAGTGATTTTATGTAGCTTAAAATGAATTGTAGAAGTCTTTGTGGGAAATATGTACTAGGAGTAAGAGTAAGAGGTCTTGAAAATAGGGTTGGATTCATATTTAAGTGAATGCCAAATGTTTAGTGTATGTCTTTCTATACCTGTTTGACCTTTAATATTATATTTATGTTTAGTTTTTGGAGTAGGTTTTTCATTCTTTTTAGATTTGGGTTTAAATATGTAGCTTGGAGAGTTTTTTTATTTTGTTAAACATTAGGTTTTATAGTTAGGTTTTGATTATGTTTTTCAGGGAATTTTGACATTTTGAATAAAAATAATAAAAATGACACAACAAACATATAATTTTAATAATATGAGAGTATTGGGTAAATGAGTGTTTGAGTGACTATATGAATTAAATTAAAAATAAGCACTTTTTTTTACACAATATGTATTTATGTGGCAGCTATATACATTAATTGACCTTAATATTTTGTCTGAGTTATTAGTTCATCAAAAACATATATGAGTTTAATATGAAAATATAGTACTTGATCAATCTAAAAAAAGATTCCTGAAGATTTCTAAAACTGTAAAGTTGTTGGCATGTTCTCCTTTTTCATAGGTTTAACTTTATGCATGTTAAGAGTCTTTTAGGTACTTAGAGAGGAATGAGTCATTAAAGGGAAATACTTGGGAGACATAATTATGAGACAAAATTTGGTGACCTGGACACGTGTCCATATGTCATTGGTGTATTTTGAGTGGTACACACAAAGTCAAGGTGCCTCCTCTCAAAATGCACCAATGATAAGCAGACACATGTCCATATCACCAAATTATGTCCAAAAATCGGGTCACTGTAGTAAGACTCGTCATTAAATGACTGTTCATATCATAAAGTATGACAATAAACAACTGTAAGACCTAATATTTATCAAGGCTCCCCTTCAAAAGTTACGCATAGGTTTAGATTTTCATTTCCCATTCCAAGGCAACAAAATTATTTTATTATAACAATATGGGTCATTTTGATGGATTTTTATCCTAATACTTCATTTAACATTGCAATTCAATTTCAATGAAAGTTATTCTAAACCAATAAATCAAACCAAGTTTATGGGTTAATGTTAGTATTTATCGTTGAAGGCACAACTAATGCCAAATGTATATGGTTGTTTGCATTTTTTTACTATGAGAAGTCACCGAAGAAATGAGAAACAAAGATGTGTAAAGTATTTGTGTAATTAAATTGCTCCAACATTTTTACGATGAAAATAACGATAAATATATATAATTTATTCTTGGATTAATGTAATGATAAAGTTAACATCAATTCTTGGTATTATATGTGAAGAGGAGTGCTCTTGCGTTCAAATAATGAAGTTATTTAATTAAACACAGTTTTTACCAAACAATTTCTAAGCACGCATCTATATGATATTAAATGCGATGATGAAACATGCAAGAACACATATATGAGGAAAAAATCCCCAACGGGGCAAAACCTTTTATTTTCACAACAATATTTGTAAAAGAACGACTTACAACGGATTATAATGAAAATACAGTGACACAGAAATATCCTCAGGTGTCGGTTCTGTTGTCGGCGACTGGAACAAACCCTTTCCAGTAGGGCAGCAGTGACGAAGAGAACGGCTTCCTCACACAGTACTCCAGAAGAGTAAATGATCTTCTTGAAGATTTAAAGATTCACATACATATATGGGAATGGTTTTGTGAATCAAAAAGGTTTAGAAAACCTTAAAAGGTGAAGTCTTATTCTGGGCAGTTTTTACAGATTTTCGAGATTGCAAAAAGACTTCAAAAAATGTGTAGAAGGAGATCAAATATTTATACAAAAATCGAGGCGGTGGCTCGTTCGAACGAGATGGCATGTCGCTCGAACGAGATAGCATGTCGCTCGAACGAAGTACAGAAGTCGTTCGAACGATATCGCGCGACATTCTATCTTGCGCGAACGACTTGCAAAGTCGCTCGAGCGATCTCGTCGATCGAGGCCATTCGCTTCTACACTTAGAATTTTTTTTGCTTTTGATAAAAAATTTGCCCGGATTTCAAAAATATTTCCCAAATATTTATGCAAATATTTAAAACTCGAGAATAACGTTTTACCGATAGAGTGTAGTGGAGTAGTGGGAATGAGCTGAGCAGAATGTTGCATAACACGTTGCATGTAGCATGATGCACGTGAAGCAAGTGGATGCATCGAATTCGGATACGGGCCATCGAGGATGATCGTGTTGACGTGCCGAATGTAGCGGTATCAGACATATGTACAATGATCTAGGAGAAAATAAAAAAATCCTAGATTCTACCCCGGACATTTATAGAATTATGTCCTTACAAATCTCCCCCTATGTCTATGCCGGTACATACATAAAAATCCGAATTATGCAAATAAATGATATATAAGATAATATTCCCATTAAACCCTCAAACTGAGAATACTAAATGACATGTCTCACAAATCTTCAGCTCTTCAGAAACTTTCAAAGCTTTTCTCATCAGGGTATGAAATCCAATAATGAACAATGATGTACCTACACACATGAGATAAAGCAAATACCCGTGACAAGCAACAGTTTGAAATATAATGAAATGCAAAAATTGATGATCAATTAAGCTTAAGCAAATCGTTCATAAATCAATCCAAACACCAAAACAATTCTCCCCCATAATTCTTCTCCCCCTTTTTATGATGTCCCCAAATAGACAAATATAAGAAGTGTAAATGAATGCACATGGAAAATGACACACGGGAATAAATTGCTATTTTTATATTTTTCAAAATATTTCACACAATAATATACAACAAAGAATCACACCATGGAAGATCACAAAAACAACCAAGTCAATGATAGCAAAAATGAATGGGTGTGAACTGATTTGATAGGAAAATCAATGCATACAAACATGACATATGTGCACGATGAATATTGGATACTCCTAACGAATGAACTCAAAGTCTTCCTTTAGTGTAAAAAATGGAAATATGAGACATTGACTCAATCAAATCAACAAATCAAAGCTCAAAGTGATTTCCACACCAATAACGTCCAAAACTATTTCATGCTTTTTTAGGACTTTCAAGGAAGTGCAAACCCGTTTATATTCTCCAACCAAACTCCCTCAGATATATATTTTGAATATAGGTGTTCTAAATTCTCAAACTTTGGAGAATTGAAGGTGAAACCTAAAGGTCACATAATTGGCATGAATTTCTTTTTATTGCCTGTAAATTTTTTCGAGCTCTTTTAACCTCTGTGGACCCCGGATAATTAAAATTCCTCCATTTTTTAGGTCCTTTCGAACGGTGGCTTTTGCGCAAAGAAGAGAATAACCTTTCGCAGCCCCTCCCCGTTCTTAAATAATCACTCAGTCTCACAAAAACAGTTTTTACATGCATTCCAATCTTGTCAAGGTTTATCGCATATTGTAAGTTGTATAGACAAAATTGAGATGGAAACACTCAAGCCAACATGTGATAGACAAGTGCAATAATCAAATAAAATCGTGCATGTGTACAATAAAGGAGATAAGAGTCAAACATGTAGAAAGATATCACTAATCACATCTCAAAGACTCCAATCAAAGTGAAGCACATGGATGAAATGATGCAGCGTCTCAAATCTCTCACAAACAGGCACAGGAATAAATGGAATGAAATTGTGACTTGGCTATCTTAAATGTTCATCCATAAAAGGTGTATATATAAAAAATACAAAAATCTTTTTGGGATTTTCTGAAATATTTATATACAAAAACAAAAATCTTTTTGGATTTTTCAAAAGAATAAATAAACAGCTGTACAACATGGCAATGGTACATATAGAACAAACTAGCAATAGGAAGCATATGATATGAACATGAAAAAACATCATATTCTAGACAAAGACCAACCCCTCAGTCAATTGTGCAAATCCCCAAAGACTTCCTAAGACTCTCAAATCTAAGGTCATCTAAAGGTTTCGTGAAAATATCGGCTAACTGACGGTCGGTAAGAACAAAACTCAAGGATACGACTTTCTCCTCAACTAGCTGTCGTATAAAGTGCTCACGTATCCTGATGTGCTCTATGCGCGAATGCTGGACTGGATTACGGGATATGTGTATCGCGCTCGTGTTATCACAGGAAATGGTCATGGTGTCCTATGAAATCCCATAATCCGCTAGCATTTGCTTCATCCACAAGAGTTACGTGCAACAACTCCCGGCGGCTATGTACTCAGCCTCCAAAGTGGACAAAGAGATGGAATTTTGCTTCTTGCTCAGCCAGGAGACAAGAGCAGAACCAAAATAAAAACATCCACCAGAAGTGCTCCTACAACCATCTACGTCCCCGGCCCAATCAACATCTGAATAGGCAGATAAACGCTCATCAGTATCAAAGGAATACCAAATACCGTATGAGAGAGTCCCACTAACGTATTTAATAATACGTTTTAGAGCAAGTAAGTGTGACTCTTTTGGGGACACATGATATCTCGTACAGACTGCAACACTAAAGGTGATGTCGGGATGACTGGCAGTCAAGTAGAGAAGACTACCTATCATACTCCGATATAAGGTTTGCTCTACGTCCTTGCCTGAAGTGTCCTTACTAAGCTTGGTAGTGGTACTCATAGGTGTACGTGCATGCTTAGCGGAGTTTAAACCAAATTTCTTCACTAGGTCTCTAGCATATTTGGATTAGGAGATGAATATCCCATCCTCTAGCTGACGAACCTGGAGACCAAGGAAGAAAGTAAGCTCACCAACAATGCTTATCTCAAACTCACTTTTCATCTCCTCCTCAAAGTGATGAGCATGTTGGGAGCACGTGGATCCAAAGACTATGTCGTCCATATAGACTTGGGCAACCAAAATAGCACCGTCATCTCTCCTGACGAACAACGTCATATCAACTCCCCCTCTCTTGAAGCCGCGGGCTAAGATATAGGAAGTAAGCCTCTCGTACCAAGCACGGGGTGCTTGCTTCAAACCATACAAGGCTTTTCTCAGATAGTAGATGTGCTCTGGGTGCTGAGGGTCTTCAAACCCTTTTGGTTGTTCCACGTAAACCTCCTGTTGTAGAATGCCATTCAGAAAGGCACTCTTGACATCCATCTGATATAACTTGAAATGCAGATGACATGCGATGGCGAGTAGTAGGCGGACGGACTCAAGCCTTGCAACAGGGGAAAATTTCTCCCCAAAGTCTACACCCTCTATCTGTGTGTAGCCTTGAGCGACCAACCTAGCTTTGTTTCGGATTATGGTACCATTTTTATCCATTTTATTCTTAAAAATCCACCGGGTACCAATCACATTAGTCTCACTAGGTCGGGGGACAAGTTACCAGACATTATTCTTTTTAAACTGAAGCAACTCATCTTGCATAGCAGATATCCAGTGTACATCCTTGAGTTCTTCTTTATGGTTCTTGGGCTCGACTTTGGACGTGTAGTAAAAATGGCTAACAACGTTCTCTAGCTGAGCACGGGTCTTGACCCCCAGAGTGGGATCGCCAATAATGGCAGACGGATCATGACTCTTACGAACCCAAGCAGGTGTGTCCCCTAACACAGGAGTGGGGACCACAGTGTGTGAGTGGGGGATAAGTGGATCACTGTCAGATGTGTCCTCATCCTCTCACTGAAGGTTAGGATCAATATCCGTCGGAGTTTCGTCATCTTGCACGGTGACGTTTATTGATTCCATAACCTTAGAGCTCTTCAGGTTAAAAACCCGGTACGCTCTGCTATTCGATGAATATCCTAGAAATATTCCCTCATCGCTCCGAGAGTCGAACTTTCCTAATTGCTCTCTATCCCGTAGGATGTAGCATTTGCTCCCAAAAACACGGAAATATGCCAGGTTGGGCTTCTTTCCAGTCCACAACTCATAAGGAGTCTGAAGTGTGTGTGGATGCAAATAAACCCTATTCACCGTGTGGCATGCAGTAAACACTTCCTCTGCCCAAAATCTCCTAGAAACTTTATGACCTAGAAGCATAGATCTAGCCATCTCCTGGATCGTTCTATTCTTTCTCTCAACAATCCCATTTTGCTGAGGAGTCTTCACAGCAAAAAACTCATGTTTGATCCCAAGGCTATCACAATACAAATCTACCTTTGCTTCCTTGAATTCAGTGCCGTTGTCACTACGTATCCTGTTAATAGTGACTCCGTGTTGATTTTGCAGGACACGGCACTTGGTCGTTAAAAATTCTACAACATCGGATTTCTCTCTCAAAAAACCTACAATGGAGTACCTGGAGAAATCATCTACCATCACAAGGATATACCTCTTACCACCTAGACTCTCAGTACGAGTGTGTCCCATAAGATCCATGTGTATGAGCTCAAGAACACGAGAGGTGGTAATGGAATGCAACTTCCTATGAGGACTACGAATTTGTTTTCCCAACTGACAGGGTCCACAAACCGTCGAAGTTGGCCTTCTAAGCGATGGTAAGCCACGTACTAGGTCCTTTGTAGCTAAGCGATTGAGATCTCTAACGTTCACGTGACCTACACGTTAGTGCCACATATCCATAGGAGTGATCGTGGTGCTGTTGCAGACAAGTGAGGATGTGGGTTCAGTCTCATAGCAATTATCCTTTGTCCTCACCCCTTGCACTAACAGTTTACCGGCTTGATTATAGACCTTACAAGCGTCCCAATCAAACTTTACTGCAAAGTCAGCGTCGCACAGCTGGCTAATGCTGAGAAGGTTTGCTTTCAAACCTTTGACGTATAAAACATTTTCTAGCTTAGGAAATCCAGGTAACTCGACAGTACCACGTCCTATAATGCTAGACTTGCTCCCATCTCCAAAAGTAGCTCTGCCATCCTGATAATCCTCAAGAGTCGTAAAAAAGAGGCATCACCTGTCATATGTCTCTAGCACCCACTATCAAAATACCACTGTGAGGTATTGTGTGCTTTGAGAGAAACATAAACAACGAAGGCCTTTTTATCTTTCTTAGGTACCCAAGAAGTGGTGACCTTTTGTTTGCCTTTGTTGTTGTTGGTTTTAGCTGGAATGTACGAAGCATTCACTAACGGCAAAGACATCCGTCGGAATTCTTCCATTAAACTCTGGGACGTGGCAGCTAAGAACTCAACTTGCTCTCTCAGACTAGAAAACTCCTCAGTATGACGTGGTGGAGCAGTAGTACGTCGTGTCCGACCCATGCTATAACAAAACTCACTAAGGTGGCCTTTTCTTTTGCAATAAGTACAAAAGAACACAGTCAAAGGCGGACCTTGGTTTTCCATTCTTGGTCGAACTCTCCTTCGAGGTATTTGACGATGGCCATAAGGATTCATAGTAAACTTAGTAACTGGTCCAGGTGCAATTTGGGAGGTGGAGGCACCATCATAACCAATTCCCTGTCGATCACCAAAACCTAAAGCGGGGCCTTAGGAACATCTTTCCCATCTTCCCAGATCTGTCCTCGATTTGTACCTTGACTTCCCGTGCTTTCTCAAGATCATGAGTCAGCTGGGCAACAAGGGCTTCAAGTTTCTTCCGAGTCTCCACGGAAGAATGGAGCTGACTCGTAAGACTAGACATTTGTTTAGTCAAGTCCCCTCTCTCTTTCTCAAAAGTTATCTCTCTCTCTCTAAACAAACTTTCTTTCTCAACACAGGAAAATTCTCTCTCTCTTAGGGCAGTGCAGGTGGACGACTCTCTCTCTCTCTCGCTTTTCTTAATTCTTCCTCTAAGCTGGTGATCTTAAGAACTAATGCTTTGTTACGCTTTTTAGTTTTAAATGACTCATAATATAACTCAGAATATAACTCAGCGTAGGCGCGTTGAATATCACTCTCGCTCTAACTTGTGTCATCCTCCCCCTCACTCACATCGATCTCACTGTCGAGGTGTCCCTATGAAGCATCATCCTCATCGCCGTGAGGAGAACTAGGAGTGATCACATGACTGGCCATGAATGCGGTGAAGTTACACTCATGCGGTGACTTATCTCCTGAATCCACCGTCTCGACCTCACCGTCGTCGCTAAGAGTAGCATTAAGGACAACTTTCCCTTTCTCTCTATTCAGACGAGTGGCACACTCAAAGGCTCTATGACCCCTACCGTCGCACTCAAAGCATCTCTCACTTTCTTTCTTAGGAGGATCTTTAAAAACTTTTTCATTTTTCTTTTCAAACTTATTTTTCTCAAATTTCTTTTTATCTTTAAAATTGCCATTTTTCTTAAATTTGAGAATCCTTTTGAATTTTTTTGCAAAAAAGAGCCAAATCATCTAAGTCAAAATCACAATAAGAATCAGACGTGTCAGTCTCTCTTTTTTTAGATGACTCTACTCTCTTTCTAGTCGACCCCTCACTCTTTCTCTCTTGGGCATTAAGTGCAATTTTCTTATCTTTAGACTCAGCAGTTTTAGGGAACATATCAATTTCATATGTTTGCAAATCTCCTACAAGTTCTTCTAATTTTAGCGTATTTAAATTACCCATAGAATTTAGCACAGTGACTTTTGGGATAAAACGCTTAGGCAAAGAACGAAGAATCTTTTTAACAACTCTAGCATTAGGAATATGTTCACCAAGATTAAAGCTAGTATTAACAATGTTAGAAAGTCTAGCATAAAAATCATCAAAACATTCATTCTCATGCATGGTGATGGTTTCAAATTGAGTTGTCAAATTTTGCAACTTAGACTCTTTCACAGAATTAGTTCCTTCATGGGTGAGTTGTAAAACATCCCATGCCTCTTTTGACGTGGTGCACGTCATTATGCGTTTGAACTCATCAGGTGTGACAGACCCAGAAATAGCACTTAGACCCTTAGAATTAAAAGATGACCATTTAAATTCTTCTTCAGTCCAAGAAGTGACAGGTTTCAAATTGATCACATTATCAACAGTCACGGAGGGAGGTGTCCACCCTCTTTCAACCAAAATCCAGACACATTCATCAATGACTTTTAATGCAGATCTCATACGGGCTTTCCAATAGGCATAGTTTGTCCCGTCAAAAACTGACATTTTATTATATAACTTCTCCATAATGAACACACTCGTTTTCAAAAAAATCAATTTTTCAGAAAATTGATATCTTAGAAAAATTTTGCGGAAAATTACACGGTAAATTTTTGTAACTGGCTCTGATACCAATTTGAAGAGGAGTGCGCTTGCGTTCAAATAATGAAGTTATTTAATTAAACACAGTTTTTACCAAACAATTTCTAAGCATGCATCTATATGATATTAAATGGGATGATGAAACATGCAAGAACACATATATGAGGAAAAAATCCCCAACGGGGCAAAACCTTTTATTTTCACAATAATATTTGTAAGAGAAAGACTTACAACGGATTATAATGAAAATACAGTGACACAAAAATACCCTCAGGTGTCGGTTCTGTTGTCGGCGACTGGAACAAACCCTTTCCAGTAGGGCAGCAGTGACGAAGAGAACGACTTCCTCACACAGTACTCCAGAAGAGTAAATGATCTTCTTGAAGGTTTAAAGATTCACATACATATATGTGAATGGTTTTGTGAATAAAAAAGGTTTAGAAAACTTTAAAAGGTGAAGTCTTATTCTGGGAAGTTTTTGCAGATTTTCGAGATTGCAAAAAGACTTCAAAAAACGTGTAGAAGGAGATTAGATATTTATACAAAAATCGAGGCGTTGGCTCGTTCGAACGAGATGGCATGTCGCTCGAACGAGATAGCATGTCGCTTGAACGAAGTACAGAAGTCGTTCGAACGATATCGCGCGACATTCTATCTCGCGCGAACGACTTGCAAAGTTGCTCGAGCGATCTCATCGATCGAGGCCATTCGCTTCTACACTTAGAAATTTTTTTGCTTTTGATAAAAAATTTGCCCAGATTTCAAAAATAATTTTCAAAAATATTTCCCAAATATTTATGCAAATATTTAAAACTCCAGAATAACGTTTTACCGATAGAGTGTAATGGAGTAGTGGAATGGGCTGAGGAGAATGTTGCATAACACGTTGCATGTAGCATGATGCACGTGAAGCAAGTGGATGCATCGAATTCGGATACGGGCCGTCGAGGATGATCGTGTTGACGTGCCGAATGTAGCGGTATCAAACATATGTACAGTGATCTAGGAGAAAATAGAAAAATCCTAGATTCTACCCCGGACATTTATAGAATTATGTCCTTACAATATGCAAAATTTGAGTAATTTTCTATTGAATTTCTGTAAAATTTTCAGTTGGGGAATTGGATTTTAGAGGGGGAAATGTGGTGATATAGAAATGACTACATTGTAGTTATATTTTTTTAATGTGTAAATAAATATTTTTTGTATTTTGAGTTGGAATATATGTGTATAGGAGTATATTTATGTCACAAGAGAATGTAAGTGGAGTTGTGAATTGAAGTTAGAGTGCGTGAAATGCAGTACAGTCAATAATGTGAATAGTTGGAATCAAACTAGAAGCCGACGATGACTTTGGTGATAATTATCCACATAATGAAGTAGCTCATATACTAACAACACATTCATGTGCTTTGGGTGAATATACTTGGTGTATTAATTTGTGGGTCATATGAATGCACTTTTGGTACTATTACATCATCATTTTCTATTTACATCTATAAGACTTTCAGATGAGGAGTAACTAAGTTTGATGTTCCAAAATACGTGCTAATATATTGGGATGCGTACAAATCTACAAAAGTTAATAGTTATTAACTATTTTATACACATTTATACTTTATTTTTGAAATTTTATTGGGGCTCATCATGTATTGCAAGAAAAAAGGCATTAATGCATAATTATAACCGTGCCATCGACATGGGAACACCCTAATTTTCTTATATTTTAGACAAATGAGTAATAAAATTTATTTTGATTAGGACATTTTAGGTCTTTGTCATTATAAGACATTTCATTGATTTGGCGAGAAATTAAAAAGTACTATGCAGCTTCTTTTGGAATCTACTGCATACAAGGGAAAATAATAAAACAATGAAATAAAAAAAAATGCAAATACACAGTAACTTGGGAAATGATATATTAGCACTTGGATCATATAAACTCCCTATTACCCAACCAAATAATGCTAGTTTTGGTGAGGGACCACATAAAAACAACGAGATAAAGTTCAAAAGTACAAAATTTGGGCAGATAAACGGTTTGAAATATTCAAAATTGTACCACCTACCATAATTAGGTCCTTATTTGAACTACCCTTTGTATGGGGACAAAACATTCAATTCAGGGTGGTAAGACATGTCATGGTAGAAAAATGCAAAATTGTTATGATATGTCGTGTTCGTGGAATGTCTTTCTCATAAATTCATGTCGCGCTTGTGTCAAAATTATGGATTATTTTAATAGTGTTGTCATGTTTGTCGTATTATTTGTGTTAATACTCATGAATTCTTGTGTTAACGTGTTTGATTGGTGTACAAATTATTAATTATGCTACTCGTGTTACATCATGTTTTAAACAAGTAGTGCTTGTGTTAGGTCAACAAAGATTTCGTATCGTGTTCTTGCCTAAACAGTGATGGTCGTGTGTGTTAAGCCCCCCCAAAACCTTCAAAGATGGATCGCCAGTCGTACAATCAATGCAGCGTAGTCCATGGGACAAATCAAACATACCCACAATTCTATCCAATGTTTAAAGTGCAGCGTGGCTCATTAAACCAAAATGAATATTTTTTATGCATAATGGTTTGAAAGTAATATAGTTACCATCTTTCTCCGTCTTCCATTAACCCCGTTATACGACCCATGTTGAACAAGAATGACCTCCACTCTGATTACCAAGAGCAAAGCACCCATTATCATAAAACCCAACATAAACTCAATGTTTGCAATTTTGAGTTTAAAATATTTAATCAATCAATATTTATGTCTCTTCGCATTAGTTTAAAAAAAATTATGTTATTATTTGCTAAAAACTAAAAATTAACCTAAAATAAATTTGGCTCGAGCTCTACCGAACCCCTGAAAAGTGATAATAAAATAGCCCTAACTCTTCAAAAATCTTGGCTTTGTCCCTGCAAACAACTATATAGACTATTAGACTACCATGAACGTAAGAAAATGATATTGTCAATAATTTTAAGTCAGTAGAAGAGGTTGCAATTAACATGACCATGAATCCAACACAAGTTTTCACACCTCCACATATAATGGGAAATATTTCCCAAATTGTGGTAAACTACCACTATTTTTTCCGCAAATACAGAGGAGGGAAAACCCACTAACAAAGGGCACCTATAATCCATTTGATTAAACAAGATCTCATCCAGCTGGATAAGGATGTTGACTAGACAACCATTTTGCAAATTAATCTCTACACATTCGGATGCAATCCAATATGAGGCAAAGTTGGCAGACCTTGAAACCCGTGTGAAAGCAATGTCACACCTCTTAGCTGACTCAAATATGTCGTATAGGACAAACCCTACATCTCCTAGAGAAATAATTCCTTCAACTAAATTATTAATTAGACCTCGTTTGTCTTCCTTAATAATTTCTCCATTAAAGCCAAGAGAGTTTTGTATGCTACTTGTTTCCTGAAAAAATGGATGGGCCTCACTAATAGAATTGCATACAATTCCCCCTATTACTGCAACATTGTAGTCTTTGGAAAAAGACCCTTTCACATTAATTCTTTTCTTTCCCAACAGGGGGTTTTCGGGTAGCCATTAATTACGATTTTTCATCTCTCTCAGAGGTAAGACTAGACTACGAAGTGACATTAGCCTTATTAAAAGCAATTAAATCTTTAGATACTCTCTTAGGCGTGGTATTTGGTGGTCTTTCGTACATTAAACAAACTATTATTTCTGGCTTATTATATTTGCCATAACATCATGTCCACCTCTTTGAGAGATTAGGAAGCTTTAGAAATTAAGGGCTCCATTGCCATAAAATTTGAAAGAAAAATAGCTAAAGCGTACCCATTTGCCTCAGAAAACTGCTCATCTAAGCCAGCCAATTGTCATGCATATCTCACACATGTGCTTTTGAATAGAAGGTGTTTAGTATCTTGTATTATTATCTTATAAATGTTACACAAATGGGATTTGACACACCACATTATGATAAGAAGAAAGAGTGTTGGTGTGTTTTGTTTCAATCCCAACTTGATTTTGATATTTTTTTCTTTCAATCCCATAAGGCTTTCTTATCAAAGATCACATCTCTACAAACAAGCTAAAGAGTGTATATGCCTTTAATTTTGAGCTATACCGCACAAAGATTAATTTTTTCCTACTTTCATCAAGCTTGTATCTCACTTATTTTAGGACATGAGCAAAGAAAATACAACCAAGCACCCTTAAATGGTTAATGGATGGTTTTCTTCCACTCCATGCCTAAATGGAGTTTGGTTTTCTATGACCTTTGTAAGCTATCTATTCATCAAGTAAACCACTATATACACCACTTTGGCCCCCAAACCGTATATAGCACCCCTTTCTAATAAACATGGATTTTGCATTTTCCTTTGTGGTTCTATTCTTCCTTTCTTCCAATCCATTTTGTTGTGGAGTGTACCCAACTGTTAGTTGTCTTTCCATATCAATATCATCATAAAATTTATCAAACTCCTTAGGGTTTCATTCTTCACCTCTATTACTTCTTAAAACTATCAAGTAGTGACCACTTTGTATTTGAACTAATTTGTGAAGTTTTCTAAAAATGACATAGGCATCTGATTTTTTTTCCGCATAAGATACACCCAATTCATTCTTATAAACTCATCAATAAAGGTAATAAAGTATTTATTACCGAAATGAGACGTGTTGTTCACTGTATCACAAACATCAGTATGAATAAGCTCCAATAGTGCCTTATCTATCCGCGCTTTCTCCTTTGGAACAAGGGTCCCGGTGGTGCTTCCCAAGAGCACATCCTTCATAAACTCTATTTACTTCTTAGATGTTTAGAAACCCGTAAACCATGCTCTTTTGTTGTAAATGCTTCATGATTTGAAAATTCAAGTTCTCATATCTTCTATGCCATAGCCATGTGTCATCAATTACATTCATCTTTAATGCCACATTCTTTGAGTATCTGAAAGTGCAAGGAAAACATCTATTTATTTCCATCTTAATTTTTGCAAAAACTTAGATTTTCCCCCTTTGCCACAAAATTTTCACGAGTCTTATTCAAAGAGTTTAATGTACCCATGCTTCGCAAGTTGCTAAACACATGACAAATTCTGCCCCAAATCTGAAACTAGACACACATCTCATATAAACTTTGTTCCTTTCTCTGTAGCAATATTTATAGTACCCTTGCCCTTTGCTCGGACTAAGGCACCATTACCCATCCTCACTTGAGAATTAGAAGAAGCAAGTGATAAAAATATTTTTATCTGCGATCATGTGATTACTACACCAACTATCAAGAAACCACAAATCGTTTCTTTGCTCTGATGCATTTTGACAAGAAAAAAACATATTCCTATCACATTATTGTTCTTTGGTAAAGTTAGCTTATTATTTGTTCTTGGTCCAATAATGTTTTTGAACACGCCAAAATTTCTTGCAATTTTGACATTGTGGCTTTCCTCGAAACCAACAATCTTTATTAATATGGCTACTTCTCTTGTAAATATTACACTTTTGTTGAGTGAAACTTTAATTACTTTATTTTCTTTTAAAAAATTTCTACCTCTTCCTCTTCCATGTCATCCACCTCTAGAAGATTCATTGTTGGGTTCAGTGGCGGACTTTGGATTCTCGGTCTGTGGGTATGGAAATGTTTTAGAAATGCTGTGGTTTCGGGGGCGAGAGCCCCTGAGGCGATTTTTTGGGTTAATTTTACTTTTTTTGCAATTTTTAACCTTAAAAAACTTGTGATTAATATTCACTAATTTTTTGCCCCTACTTAATAAACCAATATTTTTTAACAACCAAACAAACTAACATTTTTTAACAACCAAAGTTTCATACAAATTAAATTAAATTAAATTTTCATACAAATTAATTAACAAAATTTCAAAAACAACAAAGTTATACAAAATAGCTACAAATTTTCAGCAACAAAAATCATTCAAATTTACAAATAAAATTAACTAATAATATTTCAGCAACAAATTTCATTCAAATATAATTTTAACTAACAAATTAATAAATTTCATACAAATTAATTATCAATATTCATAAAATTTCGTCAACAATAATACATCAAAGTTTTATAAAATAAGAAAACAAGCTGAAAAAAATACCAGTTTTATGCTGACCGTAGAAGAGGGTTGCTACTGAGAGAGGAGGAGGGAGGAGGGGGGAAGAGGAGCTAGGTAGTGGCAGACGTCCTCATTGCTGCTGCCAGTGACGATGGTTGTCATCCGAGACAGTGGGAGGGTGAGAGATATTGGTCCATGAGAGAAGGATAGGACGAGAGGGATAGGAGAGGGGGAGGAGATGAGAGGATCCGACGAGAGAGAGAGAGAGAGAGAGAGAGAGAGAGAGAGAGCAGAGGGGAGATGAGGGAGAGAAGAAATGGGAGAAAAACGATTGAGAGAGAATATATGTAAATTTTAGGTTTGATTTTAATCTCTTTAGTCTATTTACATATCTGCCCCCAAAGTTTTAAAACCCTTATCTGCTTGCCTTATATTTTAAAAGCTTATACATAGGTCCATAAACCTTTTTTTATAGTATACACAACAAAAAATTGGGAAAAGTTTGTGGGTGCGGCTGTCCCCATTTGGGATGGGGTGAGTCCACCCCCGGTTGGGTCGATCAAAACATGGTTTGACCCCAACATTAAGCTTAGATTGAAAGGCACTCTCAACAGGTTTTTAGAGTGTCTACTCAACCTTTGCAAATATGTTTTAATAGAACCCATAAATTACTCAACACTCATAAAGCTTATTTCTCTAATTTCTCCAATAAGGGCAACAATGGGGCCATACTTTTTCGGCAAACTAATCAAATAAATTTCAATAGTTCTTTGATCTAAAATTTGTTCCCCACATGTTTTCATTTAATTCACAATCTCCATTAATCTACAGAAATAATCCTTAAATAACTTTAGATCATTCATTTTCATATTCTCAAAATCTCTTCTTAAGGATTAAATTTTAATAGCCCTTACCTCCAAAGTACCTCTAAACTCTTTATGTAGAATATCCCAAGACTCCTTTGTTTTGTCTGCATTGTTGATTCTTGAAAATAATGTTTCAAATACCCCTTATTCGATTATGCTTAGGGATTTTGCATATTTCTTCTTGTGCTCCTTCAACTTTTTCTTTTGGGATTTCGGTAAAACCGTGATATCCTCCGATTCACACGATAAGAAATCGTAGCTTTTGTAATAATATTTAGCGACGTAATCCATTTTTATTGTCAAAAGTAGTCTTTCTACGACAAAATATTATTCGTGTCGCCAAAATATAATTTTACGTTTTATTTTTGGTAACATAGAATAAAGTTTGTTGCCATAAGATAAAATTTTGAGTGAAAAACTAATAAAGCGAGGGAGGGAAATGTCAAGCTAATTTTTGGCAACATAACCCTAGGTTGAGGAAAATGGATAACTTTAATTTTGATGCCAAATGTATTTTGACTTATTTTCGTGTTTTGAAATAAATTAAAATCAATTAAACAAACCCTTTTAGCAAAACTCTCCCCTCCCACTTTTATCCTTTATCCCGCCCATTTTCCCTCCCTTCCCCTCACACTCTCATTCTCACCGTAGATGCATCACCATGCCAGTCATCTCCACTCTATCTTTTACCAAGTATCTCTCTCCCTCTCTATCACACACCCACCCACGCACGCACAATATCACATTCAAAAATTGATTCAATCGAATCGTTATTTATTCAATCTGAAATGAAATCGATTTATTCAATCGATGTGTTGTTTTTTCAATCTGAAAAGAAATCAGTTCACTCTCATATGTTGTTTATTTTTATATTGGGAGTTTGTACGAAGGGTATTTCAAATTCTAGAAATTTAATTACTCACCACATTTGCGTTGAACAATGCTATTTTTGACGTGGATCAATATGTTCTTAGACAGAATATGTTCTTTGCCAGTGTTTATGTTCTCAAAAAACAAATAAAACCCAATCCCTCCTCTCGATCTCAACAACAACCTAATTGAAATTGAAAGAGAAATTTGAAAAATGGAAGACGACCCTTTCTCTTCACTCATCCCACACTGCCAACTAGTAGTGGCAAAATGTGGCCCATATAATAAAACAACCCATATTAGCTCAGTCATCTAAATATAGGGCCCATATTTAAAAGCTATGAGTTAAATATGGGGCCCATATTTAAAAACTATGAGTTAAATATGGGACCCATATTTGAAAGCTAGGAATCAAATATGGAACCCAATTTTAAAAGATACAAATCAAATATAATACTCATTTTTAAAAATTGTGAGTAAAATATGAGTTTTTTTACATATACCTCGAATTGTAATACTTACTTTAATAGAAAAACAATGGGTTGGCCCAACCCATTTTTGGTCCGCCCATATTTGGCCCAACCCACATTTAACCCAATCCATATTTGGCCCAACCCACATTTAGCCCAACCCATATTTGACCCGCCCAAATCAGGCCCAGCCCATAATTTTGCTAGTGCTACTGCCAACCCACTTCTTCCCAGGAACTCAAATTCCAAAACTGCCCCTTCGCTCGCCAATCAGACTTGGACTCCCCTTTTTAGACGCCTGACCCCGAGGAACTCACCGGAATCATTATGGTTTCGCAACCGTCAATCTCAAATGACTGAACTACCCTTCACGAAGAAGAAGCCTTACACACCCCTCAACACTATCTCTTTGCTTTCCACCTCCGAAGACTAGAGACCTATAATCACAGCTGTAGATGACGCGGACACCGTTGATTTGAGCAAGGACACAGAAGTAATTGAATTGAAGAAATCAGGGGGGGTTAGTGGAGAAATTTCTATTGAGAGTTTGTCTGAAAACAACACCGTGGCAGTGGAAAGGGGAAGTGTGAGTTGCCTTTATCAATGAAGCTCAGACAAGAGAAGAAGACCTTTTCTGCTACTTGTTCTAAGAATGGGCTTTTTAGTCGTCTTTTGGATGATTTGAACATGTTTGGTGGGGAGATTGATAATGATTTTGAGGATGCGTATTTTCTTCAAACTGGCAAGAAGAGGGGTTTGATTTTTCCTTGCCCAAGGTGGTGGCCTCCTGGGGGTTTTGATGAATAGCTTCTTCGATTGGAATTTCGAGCTCTCAATTATTTGGTGTTTTTTACTTACAATATTTTTTAAGAGTGGTTTCAGGATTTTTCATCATTTTGTGGAACAAAGAGATGTAGATACAGACAGTAACTAACTGTAACTGCTCAAGTTATGCCAACTATTTTCTATACAAAAATTGCTACAACCTGTAAATTTATGTTAATCTAAATATAGTTGACCCAAAAGACAAAGGCCAAATGTTTATATATACTCGGACAATAGTTTACTTTTTATGGTAACAAAGTGCATAGTTTTTTTTTTCTTGCTAGGATTCAGGAGTTTCAAACTCGAAAATTTTAAGAAATTTCTACATTCGAAATGTGTGCTACTAAAAATGGAAATGCACTTAAATGCAAAACATGTACTTGGATAATTGTTCTTTTATGGGTATTTACTACACCAAAACTGTCTACTTGTCATGGGTACCGTGACAAATGTTGGTGTGACAATGAAAATTATCACGGACTTGTCACGATTAAAGTCTGGGAATTTGATTTGTCATGAATTTTGACAGTGACAAAGGAAAACTTATCATGGCCAAAGTCCGTAACAAATAAAAAAATGTCATGAAATTTGACTGTGGCAATTTTAATTTATCATGGACTTACGGTCAAAGTCCATGACAAATTTGGGCAGAATAAAAAAAATTGTTGGTAAGTATGGCCACTACCCTGCCCAACAGTATATTTTAACATGTTACAGCATATGCAAACCTGTTCAAACAGTATATATATCAAGCAACATTCAACAATTCATAAAAACTACATATGAATTAAGCAACAGATAATCATAACCAACCGACATTCAATATTCAAATGAAATAAATATAAAAAATATCTAACAAAAAATGTTTGTTGTGTTTATGTTCGTTGAGGTTGCTGAGGCATTTGAAAATTTTGAAGTATTGAGGTTCGTTGCTTATCGATTCCCCATTTCAAAGACTAAAATTGGCTCCCTAAGGGTGTGTTTGGGAACCCCCAATTCCATGTTTTGGAATTAGAATTGGAAAATTTTTAGTTCAAAAATTTCAAAATTGAACTAAAAACTTTCCAATTCCAATTTCATGGCATGAGATTGGGGTTCTCAAACACACTCTAAGTGCTCATGTGGTTCGAGTTTTTATGGTTTATTGGAATCTAAAATGGTAAACTCATATAAAAAGTATCACAATTCATGTCAAGACGTTAGAAAAAGATAAACTTTCAATTTGATTTTACCAATTTTGAAATCCATGAAAGCAGAAAAACGCAAACCAAACGAGAATTAAGGGCACTGCATACTCAATGACAATGGGCATATATGTCCAATGTGGTTCTTCAAATGACAATAGCAATGCAATCATTTCTATTACATCATTATTTAAATATATTAATCTATATCTCTCTTAATATTTCATAATTTCAGAGTTTAAAGTTTCAAGACTCCAAGTCAGGTTGTTTGCACTATTTGATTGAAATACTAATTATTCTATTGGTCGGAATCGATTATTTGTATAATGACTATATTGTTGTTGTGTTCTATGTTTAGGCCTTGCCTATGTAGAAGATTTACAACAAAATCTCCCTACATTTATTTCCTTGCTGCAGAGCTTTACAGTTCTTGAATCACTCTTGTTTTCACAGGTAATTTTTTTTTACTTCTTTTGTTTTGTTATGTAACTAGTTCGTTTTGCTTAAAAAAATATAACTAATTTATGCTTTTATTTTTAGGATATGTTCTTTTGTCACTATTTCATGGTTTAATAAACGATAGGCTATCTCACATGCTCAAATATACCCACATTATTTGTTATTCTCAAAACACTATCAAGGGTTAACATTAGTGAATGCTATGGATACAAGCATTTCCTAGGTATCAGACCATGCTTTAATATTTTTCAATCGTTGGTATCCCTATAATACGTGCCAAAAGTATGTCGTGGATATAACTTGTGTTTATATCTTTTGTTGAACTAGACAGGCCAACTTTGGATTAAGAAAACTATCTTTTTATAACGATAATATACCTTTAACTTAAGATTTTCCTATGTTTTATTTATTTATTATGAAGATAACTCGAAGTTCTTCTCCTAAACTATAGCAACCAAAAAGTGTATAAATTTTGAAAAGGTTGTCTAATTTTCACCCTTTGAGAATGGTTTTTGTGCTTCATCATCTGGAGGGAACAATTTTTATGCTCAACATGATTTTGCAGAGAAGTTAACCAAGGGTAAAAGCATAATTTTGTCCGTTTGAAGCATTTAGCTGAAGTGTTCTCGGCGTAAAAGCGTGGTCATTGTTCTTTCGGTGGTTATTCACCATCTCTAATGGAAATTGGTCTTTAAATAAAACAATAACAATGTCTAAAATACATATGGAGCTATAAACAATCTAAACACTTTTCTAACACAACATGACTGAGAAAAACATCAAACTAAATCACATCATCCATTTAAAGTGTGTGCAAATGTTATATTGATGGTCCCAATTAAAACACAACTGAAAACAGAGTAACAACGCGATTTCATTTTTGTTACAAATGAGTGCCGTGGATGTTATTTTGTAGCATCACAATATGACTTTAGACTATCTTAACTTAGTATTATCATATTTTTTTCCAGATCTTAAAGCATAACACGCACATGGGAGGTTTGTTGTAGCTCAATTTGTCAATCCTTATTTTATATGCTAGAAAACTATAGAGGTAGATACCGTAGATTGATCAAATGATATTATCCACTGCTGATCCTCTTTATTTATTCAAATCACATGTGTGATCGTTCCATCTTTGCACATATCTCTGTCTTTTAATAACTAAAACTCTTTTTGATCACTCAAGAACATTTTAAACTAATTTGAGCAGGTCACCTCACGTGCCAAAAAAACAAAAAAGAGAAAGGAAAGAAAAGTCAAGGACACATGTCAAATGTTGTAAAACTTATAATGAGTTGCATGCGCGTGAGCAATTGAGTATCCAACTTGGAATTTATCCTTGTTTTCATTGTCACAATTACAAATAGGGTTTCTAGAGGATGCACGTATAGCTTTTGTATACCACGACTAAATGATTCAAGGAGGATAATGATATACTAGTGTTGTAGTGTATCAAATATTCATCAATTTATTAAGTATTCTCGTTCTCAAACTTCGATTTTAGTTATCTTATTTTTCATTAAGTAGAGCCAAATATAGGTACCTAGTTTGACTATTCTCTTTTATGCATTGTTATTGATGTAGAAATCAAGATTTCAAATTCATATACTAACATTTATTCACACAATTCCTCACTTGGAAAGTTGACAACACAACTTTCTCTAATATATTAATTCCTCATAAGATCTTGACTGCTCTTTTAACCTTGCAAATGCATTGGGTGACAGAGTTCAATTCCTTACCGGATGGACTATTTCAAACCAATAGATCTTGCAATATGTTGCTCTGAATAAAGAATATACAACGCTGTTTTGATAAATCAATCTGGTCACTAGAATTTTAATTATTAGACTAGCTTTAACATCTCACTTCCCTAACCACTCATCTCTCTGAGTCCTGAGATTATCTATTTTCTTGATACAAAAGGAAAGATGGTCCATGATTGCTCCTCGTACGAATATTTATGTGGATGGTGGATTATATGGATTGTGTGCTCATCAAATTCAGAGTATTTTTCACTCTGATCTCACCGACAACAGTTCAACCCAATAGTGATCGGTACTGGGACCCAATAGAGTTATGTCCAACACGATCTGATCACATCTACTACTCAAACTCGAGGATCAATGTTCGTCTTATACCGGATATTTTCTCCTACACTGTTCATCTGGATTTCAGCTATTACTCAGATTCATCGATGCTAAATTATTTCTTTCATATCTTCATCTCTTAACTAGAAATCATCTACCATGTTCATCCATTAATATTATCGAATTCGGTATCTTCTAACTATTTCAGTTGTTGCGACAACGTTGAGTTTTGTTTAACCATGCACATTTTAACTTGTGTTTTATCCGTTGTTTTAGTTGTTTGCATCTATTTTTTCGCTCATTGTTATAATATACGAGTCTCTTAATTTTGAAACTTTAATGTATTGAATTTCCTATAACTTAGACAACTTAGTTCTGTCAATAATTGTATATTAATGAAGAAATACATGTTTTGAGTCATTGTATTCTGTTGATTTTGTGAGTTGAATCCTGTCCGTTTTGTTAACTTAGTTTGGCTCGTGTTTAAAATTTATTTGACTTAAAATCATTCTGAGCATCCAACTGTTCAGCAATAAGGAGATTTTTACTCCATAAGCTTGCTAGTGTAAATAAGGAAAGAATTAAGTTTGATTGTAATGTCTTAAGCATTTTAGTTTCTCACACGAATTCTAAAATTTATAACGTTTTTTTTTTGTACGGAGGGTAATCCCCGGGCTAGCTTATGCGCACCTCGAGACTAATCCCTTCACCCCGAATAAGGCTTTCAAAACAGGAGGTGTGGAATCACACAAACAACCCGTGGTCCGTGGCCCTTGTGGTGACTTGAACTGGCGACCTCTGGGGAACATACCCAAGTCCCGACCAGCTGAGCTACTGCTCAGGTTATAACGCTTTAATTATATGCAATTTTGTAACTTCGTTCCAGAGTAAAAATACATTATTTATTACTTTTTAAATTATTTATCCAAAATTTACTTAGATGATGTCGGTTAGTTATGGGAGCTGTGATTTTAGAGCTTTTGGACCATATTAACAAGTGTTTACTTTGTTTGTCTGCTCGTGTAGTTCTCATGATACTATTTTGTTACTTTTAAGTTTATTGTGTTGAATTCTTATTTTAGGTCAAATGATGGATGAGTTAAGGAGCTTTTTGGAGCTTACACTCCCCAAATTGAGCAAGGTAAGAAGCCTAAGTTTAGTGTAGGAGTAGCCAAGCCTGCATTACATTGATTAAGTTATCTACATTGCATTGTACATACCAAGTTTACATACTGTTTTTTTTTTAAATAGAAAAAAAATTATTTTTGAGTTGAATTTTTTTATATGGTATTTAAAGATTTCAATGGACTCATATAAGAAAATCAGCTCAAAATAACTTCTTTTGGTATTTTTAAAAAGTCGTTCAAACTTTCATAGCTTTTAAAGAAATTTAAAAGCTGTGAAAGTTTGACCGAGTTTTTAAAAATAGCAAAAAAAGTTATTTTGAGCTGATTTTTTTTATATGAGTCCATTGAAATGTTTAAATATCACATAAAAAAATTCAACTCAAAAATAGGTTTCTTAATAGTTTCTTAAAATAAGTTTACGCCAGCAAGTATGTAAACTTGGTATGTATGAGAGAGAGAGAGAGAGAGAGAGAGAGAGAGAGACTGGATCGTATACGGACCTAGTTTATGGACCGAGTTTACGGACCACTTCCCTCCAAGAATTATCTAGAGACCGTTTTGTCTATTTAGGACCACCTTTTGGGACCGCGAGATCTTTTAACTTCTTCTAAGTTTTAGGGAATATCAATTTTTACCCCAATGATTTCTAAGGTCTTTTAAGCTTATTTTAACGCTTAATTAATCTGGAAGTCTAAGTGTGGAAGTTTAAGGGCTACTGCTACTTCTCAAGCTTCTTCCATCACTATCGAACTGGAGTTCTGAATAGCGAGGATTATCTATATAAATAATTTCTTCAGGAAGTCTAGAAACTGAAAGAGGTTTTACTGGAAAATATTCTAGTCTTAAATACCTTATACGGTATCGTGGATTTATTTGTCTAGTTTCTTTATATATTTGATTAACAATATCAATTATATCGTTATCAATAAACTCATCTAAATTATTATCACAAAAATCTACGGTACGTTCTAGGGGCAGCTGTCTCTACGTTTTTAAGGAGAGGGCGGATTCCTCCGGCTCTAATTAAAGTAGCCTTTATTTCAGCTAACCTTTTTCGTCTAATAAATTTTAATACGTCTATACTATTTTCAAGTATCCTAGTGTATTCTTGATATTTTTCAGGTCTTGATAGTTCTTCTGCAAAATCTTCAGTTATTAGTTTTTGTCTAAAGTGATCTCGGATCCCTGTTCTAATTATTTCTATTCTAGGTACTTCTCTTCCTAACCACTCAATGATCTGGTCTATGTATTTAAAAGTACCACCTGCATATACTAAAGCATATTCTATAAGTTCTTTATCTTTAGGGTCTGTAAGAGTCCAGTCTTGAATTTCTCTAGTTAAGTCTAAACTTGTTTGATTAACAAATTCTGAAAAGACTTTAGTGATTTGTAAGCTCATATAAGATTCTTCTTAAAGCAATAATATGTAAAATAGTTAAGGGTTTGGTTCGAGTTTATACCTTCCTTCTGGTCTGCAATATCTTTATCTTCTTCCCTTTTTCTCTTCAGCCATGTTATTATTCTTCTCCGGTCTCGGCCTCCAATAACTCTCTCTTTATGTGTCGCACCTCAATCCACTACTTTGGCGGTTGACCCGTTTCCTGCAGGTACGCCTTCACGCCTAACGCCCACCTGGCTAACGGCTCATGGCTAATCGGCACCTGACGGCGGTTCACCAGTATAACACCTTGTGTGCTACACCAGAGGTTCCACACAATAGTCCTCCATGAATAGAAAGTTGGAGACAATTTGGAAAATAATAACAACTTAACATAAGAGATTTCTGGAAAAGAGAACACTTTTATTGCATAGCATAAGTAAATACAACTCTCCCCTCTCCCCTAACTATGAGAGGTTTACTCACTCATATACATGTTACTCTTTACAAGCATACTCTCTCTAAAAGTCTAACAATCTCTCACTCTCTAACTCCTGATTTCTAAAACACAATTGGACGCTCCCTTTTATAGATCAAGGGCACTACAAAATGACTGGTAACCGATTACCAAAAGCAATCCGCTTCAAATTATTAAAGCAACATTGTCTTCAGAATCTTATCAGTTGGGTCTAAAGCTTTTATCGTCTTTTGATAATTGGGGGGGACCTCTTTCTTTATGAAAAGAAAGGCGTGCCAAGTCTTTGTCATTTTGTAATAATGCAAGAGCATCAAACAAAGTCTTCGTCTTTTTCATCAATCTGGTGGCCCATGTAGGGCAGGCATCCTTTTGCTTTATGGAAATCACGGTCTAGGCAAACGATTCTTCCGTCTTTAATAATTCATCCACCACTGAGGGGCCCTTCTTTGTCGTGTCTGTGTCTTCTTCTGCCTTATCCTGGTTTGGGAGGGTATTATTGAAAAATTCATTAATAAGGCCTACCGTTCTAAGGCTGGCCGATAAAGCTATCTCTACCATTTATTTGGATTCTTTCTTGAGCCTTCCATTGAATGGCTCATCAGCTTGGATTATCGGGTCTTCTTTGTGGTAGGAAGTGTACCACCTGTCTTCTCCTATCAATAACTCCATGATTTCAATTGTCTCCATGGCTTGAGCGATCTGGAGCTTGGACTTATTAATAATTAAATCTTTAATCTCATCTTCAGATAGGATCTCAACATCTTCAAATGTATAATTAGAAAATCTAACAAGTCTAAATCCTTCTACTCTCATTCCTCCGCAGGAACTTGGAGCAATTTGATAGATTCTAACAAATAAAGGAAGAAATCTTCTACCTTTTTAACGTACTCATAGACTATTTTTCCAAGAGCAACAGAGTCTTCTATAGTCTCAATTTGGATGAGTCCGATGAACCCATAATCTGCTAAGGTTATCTGGGTAATTTCTGCTTTCCCAGCAAAATAAATCTTTGGAACGTCTTTGAAGAAACCTTTCATTATTAAAGCATCTCCATTAGTCTCAGATAATAACATATTGAAATGCTCAATAATGCTATGAGATTCTTTCTTATAGTCTTATGTTAATGGAAGATTATTATGACCAAATGGTATAATAATCTTAGTTTTAAAAGTCTTTTTCTGATAATAAAAATTATAAGTGGGTCTAGTTTTGGAGGATTCTCCAAGAGTCTGAGCATAGGTTTGAGTCTGTGGTCTAGGTATAGCAGTACCACTGAGTTGGGTAACTGCAAGTCTTTGAGTCCTCATAAATCTGGCAATAGCTACCAAATTTTGTTTTTACTCGATCCACAGTCTATTCTTCACATTCCACCATATGGCATCTATAAGGGTATTTTCGTCTTCTGAGAATTCTCGTCTAAACTTGATCAAGTCTGGGTATCTTTGATCGGGTCTATATTAGGGAAAATACATCTTCCCAATGAGTCTATTTTGAGAAATAATCTCTTGTCTAGATTTTCCAGGAGGAACTAAGATATCATCAAAGTTCTCTAGGATTGGTCTTTCTTGAGAGTCTTGAATATGAGTCGGTCTTTGCGTTACACCAGCATTTGGTCTTACACGTCTAAGATAGTCTGCAACGTCTTCCCTATTCAGTCTATTCGTTCCAGAGGAACTCATGTCTTCCAGGTCTTCTGTTTGCAACATAAAACATGAAATTATATTAGTGTTAGCAAACATTGGCTCTCTTGATATAATGTCTGGAATGGTATTTTTACTTCCCTTAATATGTATAACAGACAAGTCATAACCATTAAGCAATTGTTGCCATCTAATTAGTCTATTAGTCCTTGATTTGAACAAGTCTAAATCTCTAAATTTTACAGCATAAGAAGAGTCAGTATAAACAGTAAAATGTCTAGGTCTAAGAAACAACATATATTTTTCTATTGCCCTTACTATAGCTAAAACTTCATTTTCATAGGCAGTGTATCTTGTTTCTGGGTCTGTAAAGGTTCCAGAACTATGTCTACAAAGTTTCTTCTTTTTTGTCTGATGATCAATGGCAAAGTATACTGCTCCCCATTGTTTATCAAAGGCATCTGTTTCTACTATAAACTGGTCTTCTTCATTAGGCAGTTCAAGTAAAGGAATGTTCTTGACTACATCTTTAATTTGTCTTATTTCTTCAAAATCATCTTTAGTCCAATAAAAGGGATTGGTTTTATCTGTTCCTTTTAATTTGGATGTTAAGCTTTGTCTTTTTGAAGCAAGGTCTTTAATAAAGTCTGTAGAACAATTAAGCAATCCTAAAAATGATTGTAATTGTTTTCTATCTTTGAGTTGGTTTGGAAACTCAAGAATCTTCTTAGTTATGTGTTCTGCCAAGGATAATTTTCCTTTATTAATATGCATTCCCACAAAGTCTATCTCAGTCTGAAATAATTGCATTTTCCTTTTGGAAATAACAATACCATGTTTATCTAATTCTAAAATAATCTTTTTAAGATGGTCTATATGCTCTATCTCAGTCTTACTTGCTACAAGAATATCATCTATGTAAACAAGACAAAATTCTGAATAAGGTCTAAATATATTATTCATTCTTCTTTGGAAAACTTGAGGAGCATTCAAGTATCCAAATGGCATGACTAGCCATTCGTATTTTCCTTGGGGCACACTAAAGGCTGTCCAAGTAATACTGTCTGGATGCATCTTAATTTGCCAGAAGCCTGATTTTCAATCAAACTTACTGAATATAATTATGTCTTCAATTAAATTAATCAAATTATTCTTGTCTGGTATCTTATAAGAATCAAATTCACAATTCTTATTTAATTATTTATAATCTATAACCATTCGTCTTTTTCCTCTTTTACGTTCAGATTCATTTTGAACATAGAAGGCTAGGCTATTATGTATACTTTTACTTTCTCTAATAATGCCTAACTTAAGCATTTCGTCTATGTCTTTCTTGAATTCTTCCCTATCTTCTTGTGAGTATCCGTTCTTATAGGTTCCACCATTAATAGTGGCGTCTGGGTTAATAGGGATAATTTCACAATAGCTTTGGTCTTTATCCCACTTAGCGATGGTATTTTCTCCTAAAGTAGGCTCTGTTAGTTGCCTAAACTTTTCCTTTTCTACTTCTATATCCATTTTCTTCTGTTTGGATATAGCTTGGACCTGTAATAAGGTCTGCTGGGATTGATCTAAAATGTCTTGTTGTATAAGCGCTATTTGCTTATAACACTTTTGGTCTGGACACTTACATTCTTTTTGTAAGGGTTTAGTAATTTCTAAGGCTTCTTGTTGGGTTGTAGGTCTAGGTCCACCATGCTCAGCTGAAGAACTCTGATGTTTTATGGGTCTATAATTGGGCTTGACCTTCATAAGGTCAAAGGCAGTCTTATGATCTATTAGAGGAGCTTTAATATTAAATTCCTCTTCATCACTAATTAATATCTTATCGTTATACTGAGTATAAGGATGATATTTACTAATAAAGTCTTGTCCTAAAATAATGTTTCCTGTGAAACCAGGACGAGGATCCATTATCTAAAACCGATGATTAACGGTTTTGTTGGTCTGATTTCCTAATTTAAAATAAATATGAATAGTCTGGAAATATAAGGTAAATGGATCTCCATTAGCCACTTTACCATAAATTTCTTGAGTACTTTCTAAAAAATAGGGAAGGCATTAGCCTTACAAATACTCTGAGAGCACCCTGTATCTATAAAAGCTTAAAGTCTTTTAGGATAGTCTTTTTGTTGAACAAATAATTCTACAAAACAAGCATGTGGTTTAGTAAAAATTCCTAAATTGTTCTTTTCTAAAATAGATATTCCTTTCTGAGGGTTATATATAACATCTAAGGGTATATGGTCTTCTGAACTACTATCAGAATGGTATTCTTCTAAATCATAGGAAATTCCCTTTCCTTTGAAGTCTTCATTTTCTTGCATTCTTTTGGCTATATTTTTATCAATGTCTTGATAATATGTTTTAATATCTAAGTCTATTTGAGCGCTATACTAGCTAGTATAGATTGCTCTAAATCTAGTTCTCCAACAGTCTTCATGGTAGTGTGACAAACAATACAGACCATAAATAATTCTGTTTGTATAGTCTCAAAACATTCTACGCATCTAAAGTCTTTCTTACTACATTTCATTTCAAATGTACAATAACGTCTTTCATAAAAATAACATCTAGGTATATAGGTTAGTAATTTAGGATTACTAACTGTCCATCTTTTCTTTAAAAAGGGGCTTAATATACACTTATACCAAGCGTCTTCAAAGTCTATATATTCATCATTTGGATCTTCTTGATTAGTCTGCATCATGTATAAGTCTAGAGTATCCTGAGAGTCTTCATACTCATCAGTATCACTATAGTCTTCTGAATCACTGTTTGTGTAAACACTATAGATACTAGTGTTATCATCATCTTCTATGTCTGATATTTCTATAGAATATAAGATATCTAATTCTTCTTGATCTGCATAGTCTAATATTGTATTAATAATCTTAATACTTTCTTTATCCTTCTTATTAGGGAAGTCTTTAGCAAAGTGCCCTTCTTTGCCGCAAGTCCAACATTCTTTGGTGGCAGTCTTAGATTGAGCTACGTCTTTTTCTTTCCTATAATTAGGAACCTTCTTATACTTACTAGTATTCTTCTTAAAGTATCTTCTTTGGTTAAATCTATTTTTCTTAGTCTTAGGATTCTTTTCCCTAAAGGTAGTAGATTGTCTAAATTTATATTTCTTTGGCAATCCTAAAGGTCTAGTCTTAAACTTCCTATGTTTCCATTCTAATTTCTTTTTGAATTTCTTAGATTCACTTCCACATCCCCATTGGATTGGAGCGATGTCTCTTTCATCTTTGATTGGAGGGATCTTCTTGAAAGTATCTTCTATCAACTTTCCTTGAGTTATATCACGTCTCTTAGATATAATATAGTCTTTGGCGAAATTGATTCTTTCTTTAAGGGAGTTATTCTTAACTCCAGCTACTCCTGGCCAATTCCTATATTCATTAATTAGGATTTGTCCTATGGCTGGTATCTTTCTAAAGTATTCATCTTTTAAGGTCTCTCCAAATTCTTTAATTTGGTAATATAGTTGCTCATAATTATTGCTATATTCATTTATCTTATCTAATTTGCAAATGCTAAGGAGGGCTAACTTAGTTTTTGCTAGGTCTTGTTCATTGATTTGAGCTAGATGTCCAGCTCCAATGAATTCCGATGTGAACAATTGAATATATTCTTCAATTGATCTCTCTTCTAAGTTTTCTTTCATCTTCTCAACCTTTGCTAAGGAGTCTTCATCTGTAGCCTTTCTTAAACTATCTAAGTAATCTTTTGCAATACCTCTAATGGATTGCTCAGCGTACTGTTTACATGAACTTGCATCCCATTGTTCATTAGATGCGAAACACATGTTCATTTGATTATGCCATTCATCTAAGGCTTTCTTCCTATCTTGAACATTGTCTAAGTTAAGGTATATACCTACTGAATTTATGGCTTGGCTTTCCATAGTCTTAACAGGAGTAAAACCCTTGTCACTAGTTGGGAAGTCTTTAATATAATCAGGTTTAGTCTTTACTACGGTGCTTGAGTATATAGGAATATTTATTCCTATTGGTTTACTAAAAAGTCTAGGAGCATCTTCTAGCCTACTACTACTTCCTATCTTTTGTTTGCTAGGTTCTACTTGTGTAGCTGGCATTAATCTTTGTTTCCCTTCTTCTATTAGTCTTAGGTTTCTAAGAAGTTCTTTTGTATTCTTAGATTCTTTTAATTTAATATGCGGTCTTGGGCTATCATATTAAATATTTCTCTTTCTTGAAATCTAATAGAGTGACTTTTCTTAAGGTTATCTTTAAATGTCTTCATATCCAATTCTGAGGGTTTATGTCCAAAATTTTGGATCCTAGCTTTTTCTTTAACTAGGTCTTTTTGTTCAAATGATCTTCTAGGTCTAATTATCGGAGCTTGTCTAAGTAAACTAGCACTAGTCTTACTACTACATTCTCCTTCTAAATGATCATCGATTATGGCTTCTCCCATATTCCTAAATCTAATTTCTTCGGTCTGGATATTCTTATTGACAATCTTAGGGGTACCAAACTGGATGGTAATATTTCCAATGACATCGTCTTGATTAATAAATAAGGGTTTATTTTGTATAATCTTAATTTCTTGAAATTCTGGCAATTGCCAGAGGGTCTTAGCTTTCTCTTTCATAGGTCCAGTATTCCTAATACAGTAAGTATGATTATAGTCTGAAACATTGGTTCTAACTAAGATTTCTTCATTAAGTCTACCGCTAGGAATTCCTAACTGCATTCCTTCATAAGGAAATTGGGAGAACTTCACATAGCTTTGAAATTCTATATTTATATTAGCGTTTGGGATAATATAGTATTCATAGCCACTAGCATATAAGATTAACTTAGAATGTTTGGCTGTGTTTACGGTTACTGTAAATGCCGGAATGACATTAAAGTATCCTATGTTTTCTGACATTTCTAATTGGGCTATCCCAATAAGGCTTTTCTCAAAATCTTTCCATCTTTTGTCTACTAAACAACATAATATGTTAATATTATTCTGAGGTCTATGTAATCCTTGGATTCTTGCTTGAAAGAGTCCAAAGGTTAGGAATTGGAACTTCCTATCAGTTCCTCTAGATCTAAGCCATTCAAAGTCAAATACTTGAAGCTCAGTATAGGATTTGTCTAACACATGATTTCTACAATGGTAGGTCATGTTATAATTAGGAGTCTTAGGAGTGGCACCTTCTTTAAACAAGTCTATGTATCTAACTGCTGGAAGTTGTCCATTATGAATGGAATCTTCAACGCTCTTCCAGTCAACTTCACCCCACTCTTTCCATTGGAGAGGATTGGTGAAATTTCTTTCTTTGTACCATGTCCTAACATTGGAGGATGAGTCCTTAAGTCTTTGGAGCATATAATTACTCTGTCCAATATTTGGGATAGAGCTAACTATCTTGCTAGTCTTATCTAATCCATCATTTATGACTCGTCTACCTATGGTATTCTTTTCTCTAGTTTCTATGGGAGGGGTTTCTTTAAATTTACAGGTGGTTACCTGTTTTTGTTCTAGTCTTTTTTTAATTTTTTCTAAGAAGTCTGAATAATCCCTTTGTCTTTTTATCTGATTAAGGATTTCTTCTTTAAAATTCTTATTCTCTTTTCTAGCCTTTTCAAAAGTTTCTTCACTATGTCTAGCTAGAGAATTAACGATGGTTTTACCAACGTTAGTGATATAGTCTTTTACTTCATTATCTTTTTCTAGTTGTTGCATAGTTCTAACTTCTATGGCTTCTACAGTCTTTTCAATTTTATCTAACCTAGTTAGAATAAAAGGAGAGTCTATTTCTTCTTGGGATGGTTTATTATATACGGCCTTAATTTTGTTTATAATTTCTCCGTATTTTTCTTCTACTTGGGCCATGTCTAGTCTAAGTTCATTAATAATACTATCCATCTTAGATAGATTATGTCTTTCCATATTATTAATGTAATTTTGCTAAATTCTGTCTGAATTTAACAAAGTCTGTGTAGAAGGTAGTTAATCCTTCTGTCTTAGCCTTTAAGTCTAAATGCAAGTCTTTAACAAAGCTACTATTATAGTCTTGGGTAGCTTCTATAGATGTAGAAATTAAATTTAATCTTTCTAATATAAGTCTAGTTGCCTTAGCCGCGTTGGCAATCTCATTTTCATTTATCTTGTAATAAAATCTATCATCATTTATCTTTTCTAAAATTCTTTGATAAAATTCTGATAAAGTCTGAATGAAGAGGTCTCTTGGTACCTCATTCCAGTCTGATCTAACTATCTCCATTAGATTGATAACTATCAAGTCTAGGGATAAGCTTATCTTGTTCTTTAGTAAGTTTAATTAACTCACTGTCTTGATTTTTAATTAAAGTCTTAATTTATAAAATGTCTTTGTTAAGGACTTCTATATGATTAGTCTTTATATTTATTTCTTGTAACACGTGTACTAAGTCTATTGGGATTTGATTATCTATGTCTAATAATCTTTTAGAGATATTTTTTATCTCTGTTTCTAGGGTGTGAGTGTCTTTTATTAATTGTCTTAGTATAATGAGTATACACTTATTTTGGTCTATTATGCTATTTATAGCACTAGCAGTAACTTGTCTACTGTCTGCGTGTTTGGATGGGATATGTTCAATATGTGAAAAACCGTCTATGTGTGTGGTTAAACAACCTTCTGAGTCTAAATCAGTTATGGGTATAGGTTGGTAGTTTGGGTTGGATCCAAAAATATCTTGGTAAATGCGGGGGATAAATCCCAAGGGCATTAAAGTCTTTTAGTCTAAAAGGAACGTCTTATGGATCTGATACCAGAATTTGGGTTTTGGTCGGAATTGGGTGAGGTTCTAAAATCTTTAAGGTCTTGATACCAATTTTGGGTCTAAATTATAAATCTTTTAATTATATAGTCTTAAACTAAAGTTTTAGTATAAGACAAGAGGGGCACCATCTAGAGTAAATAACAAAAGTCTTTGGGACCACGAGGGGACCACTTTCGGGATAAGGACAAAGTCCGCACGGGAAGTCCGCACCTGAGCCTATATATATATAAGTTAGATGGATATTGTTGTATGAATTTTAGTTTATTATCAACCAAAGAGACATACATCTTCTTTTTCCAGAATTCTGCATATGTTTTTTTTTTTGTAATTCTGCACCAAGTTTCACCAAATATTTACATTCTCTATTAGCTGACGAATTAGATAGAGCCGCTTACTGAATCAATGTATTTATTTACACGCATTCCTCCTGCACAGATTCCTCAAGTACCCACATGGTCTTAATAAGAATCAGAATAACTCTAGAATCATCATAACAACACAATTTTTCAACCAACCAAGAGTCTAATAGACAATCAATATGAATGTCACCACCTTTTGTATTTATTTCACTTTAAAGAAAGAAATATTTATATGAATTCAAAAATTTATAAAAACTAGAATTCAGTAGTTTATACAAATCTTCCAAGGATTTATATTGATATGATGTGTTTTCTTTATGTTTCTTTTCTAATCACATATGCTCTTTGGGAGGTATAAGATTACTAGCATATGTATGTTGATGTTGAAGCTACTATTACTAACTAAAGGTTGGTTGTTCTTGTACAAACAACCCGTGTAGTCATGACACTCACAGATTTCGATATCATTATAAATTAAAATATTTATGTATAAAATTTTAGAATTGGGGGTTGGAGCGTGAAAACATAAGATAACAACTAAAAGTCCCTAAAAGAGGCACAAATACCTCACATGGGGATCCACGTAACTTTTGAAAACAACCCTTGTAGTCATGCGACTCACGGGTTGGAATTTCGATTGAAATCTAAAAATTCGAATTGTTAAACTTGAAAATTGGGCTTTGGTGGACGAAAACATAAATAACAATCAAATGTACCGAAAAGAGGATCAAAGTAACTTTTACAAATAACCCATGTAGTCATGTGGGACTCATGGATTCAGATGTCATTTCAAAATTTTAAGTTTAAACATTAGAATTGGGGGTTGGAGTGTGAAAACGTAAGATAGTAACAAAAAGTCCCAAAATGAGGCACATACACCTCATGTGTGATCAAAGAAACTTTTGGAAACAACCCATGTACTCATGCGACTCACTGGTTAGAAATTCGATCTAAATTTGAAAATTTGAAGTGTTAAGGCATAAAAATTGGGTTTTGGTGGACGAAAGTGTAAAACAACAATCAAACATACTGGAAAGATGCACAAACACCTCATACATGATTAAAGTAACTTGTACGAACAACCCCCGTAGTCATGAGAATCATGGATTCAAATGCCTTTGTAAATTTCAAAATTTTAAGTATAAAACTTTAGAATTGGGGAATGGAGCATGAAAATGTAAGATAACAATAAAAAATCTTGAAAAGAGATAAAAACACCTCACATGGGATCAAAGTAGCTTGTGGAGACAACTAGTATTAAAGTTGGGAAGGTTTGTTGAGACCATTTATATAAATCCACCGCCGTGATTTCGGGTTGAGGGGGAGCATGTTTGGAAGGTTTGCTATCTTCGAAAGTCCCTCTATAGGTTGAAGCAGTATCCTTGGGCATAGTTCAGTTAGTTTAGTTATGTGATGTTGTCTATGGAATTTTTTCATTGCCACTCTGACCACACATACTTCATCCATCGGTTATCTAATGGAAGGTGTATCATTCTCTCCGTGTATGTTGATGATATTATCATCACTGGGGATGAATAGGTTGGAATTGCTCAAGCTAAGAAGGATTTTGGATACTTCTTTGATATTAAAGTGTAATACCCTGTATTTTTATCGATATTTATTTAAGGGATTAATTGAATTAAATGGGAATAAATTGGGAATTAATCCGGAGATAATACGAACGAGTTGTTAGTTGGTATTTGATTATAATGTGTATATAGGGCAATATATGAATATTGAAAATATTGAAATTGTCGCGAGTCTGAAATACGGCAATTTGGGAAATTTTGTTGAGACACGCGTGCCCGTCGCGTCAGGAATGTTAATATTTGAATTTAAAAGTGAATTTTATTTTTAGCAACCGAATGGTCATTTTGAGTGCGCCAACGTGTCCAGAAGGGTCAAAATAGTCAGAAAACACTAGCTGGGGGTTTAGTTTGGGTCCCGGGGCATTTTTAAGCCATACCGGCAACTTAAAAGGGCATTTTAGTAATTTTGAAATTTTGGGAATTATGACCAACGAATTTTGGGAATTAATTATAAGTTACTTAGTAACCCACTAAGCCATTACCAGCACTTAACTAATTAGAGGGCTACGGGAGTTATAGGAAGAAGTTGGAGAGGAGTTGTAAGAGCCAAAAACCACCATCTTCAACCTTGGGAAAATCTGTAGAGAAAAAGGAGAGAAAGAGAGAGAGCAACCTCCAACATTCAACATCAAATTCTGAAGAACAATCTAAGGCAAGTGGTTTAGTTACGTTAATTTCAAGCGAATGCTTCTTCCATGCTTAGAATTGAGATAATTGCATTATATTGGGTGTTTGATGAAAACCCATGAAATTTGAGATAGAAATTCTTGATATGATATAGGAATTGCATGTAGAGTAGTATTGGGTAATTTTTCTACACAAAATACAACTTGTTATGATGTAAAAACGAATTTATAAGGATAAATTGAAGACATGAAATTCTGGGTTCATATTCATAGGGTTTGGGGTAAAATTTAGGGATTTATGATATTATATGTTGTTTAGGAAGATTGGACCCCAAAAAAATATGTTAGGATACGACCTAAGAAGGTGTAGTAATGTTTAAGAACCTTAAAATACTATTGGGATGGTTTTTGGATGAGTTTAGAGAAGAAGAAAATTGTGAAAAACGAATTAGAGATTTATGGGCTCGAAACTGCCATCTCGTTAGAAGCTCTGCCCAGGTCGTTCGAACGAGCTCGTTCGAACGAGCTTCTAAGGAGGTGATAGTCTGCCTTCTAACGAGTTGGAAGCTCATTCGAAGCTCCTCGTTCGAACAAGACTTCTAATGAGTTGACATAATGGCCTTTTTGGCCTGATTTGATTTCTAGTGTTCTGTAACCTTGTTTAATTAATGAGATAACTTTCCCTTGTTCACTAATTGGTATAGTTGGGAGATTTGGGATATATTGAGGAGAAAAATATAGAAGAGTGGCTTGAACCGAATGATATTTGTGGATTAGGACGCGAGTGACTAATCACGATGTGAGGATAATTGATGACCTAAATACATTTAAACCGGGGACATGTGATTTGTGTAATACTAAAAGTTGGTATAAGAACGAGAAGTATACCACCAATAAAATATGGTAATTACTAAGATGTGTGCCTGCTTAGTATATATGATTTTATGTGTATGACATACCTACCATACTTGCTATCACGGGAGGTTTGCGTTCATTTAGGGCCATCTAATCTTTGTGTGCCTACGGGGGGGATATAGATTGGTACCTCGAGGACATAGGTCAGAGAAGGACTTATTGAGAAGATAATAAGTCTGCTGATCATGGGAGCGTAGGTATGTGCGTGACCCATGTGATGTGAACTATGTTCGCCTCCACTGTTTGTGATTTGCTATTATCTGAGAACGATTCCTGAGAGATTCGGAATGTGTGATCCTTATGTGCGTGATGTACCAGGATGGGATAACAGAGTATGTGTGCATCGCAGCTTAGCCTCGGGGTGCTAGTACTGTATATTTATGATGAGAATAATATATGGTTAAGATTTGCCATGTTTAATTGTGAGTATAATTATAGTAACGCTTTGAAAAGATAAAAGGGGATAACCTCTAGTAAATGGTTTTGCGAATAATTGGGAATCTGAGAATTAAAGTAAAACTCTCTATTTAATTGATGATGTTGGAATTAAAGCTCGAACTAAGTAAAATTGATAGAATTTACTTTGGACTAGATAAATATGAGAATCACTAGAATGGGTACGGGTACGTTAGGAGTGCACAATTAGTCGAGAGGTGAGTATTTCATGTGAGAGCATGTCCTAACATGTACTTTGCATTCATTATTTTAATGTCATTAAATCACTTGTTATTTTTAAAATATTCTCCACATTCGGGCTCTGACCCGTTTGCTTTCAAATCTATTTTTGTAAAAACATTTTTAGGTGCCCAGCCACAAGGACACCATGCATAGGAATTCTATTCAGGTGACGAGCTGTAGATGTTGTGGAAGTTACAGGGTCTTGACAGTAGACGCCTCCTTTCCTAGTCTTGACTCCATTATCAGTTTTATCATTTGTAGGGCATGTCGCCCATTTCCTTTAGAGACATGTTATATTTCAGTTATTCAGACTTTGGGATGTAATTAATTTAAGATGCAGACTTGTTTTATTCATTTCAGTATTGGGATTGTTGTGAGGAGTATTTCCTCCAGACTCTTTATTATATTGGTTGGTTATTCTATGGTGACTTCATTGTGAATGGTTATGTTAAATTTTCATAATTTATTTATTGCATGTTAATCAGATTCAATTTAAAATTTGACAACTCACTTTTTAAATACTAGGTGGTTAGTAATTATTAAAATGACTTCGACAGTGATGCTATTTACTGAACCAACTTGACATTTTGTATTAATTTAATAAAGGAGTAGCTACCCAGTATTTAATTAGTCGGGGTGTCACATAAAATTTTGGGTAATCTCCGTTACTTTCCTGGGACAGATGTTGCTAGATCCTTCCATGGGATATCTCTCTCCCCCAAAGAAGTATACCCTCGATCTTTTGTTAGATATAAGGATGTAAAATGTCCTTTACTCCAATTGTTCCTAATCATAAGTTCACTCCAGATTTAGAGGATTTATTGTATAATCGTACTTCATATCAGCGTCTGGTAGACCGCCTCATATATTTGAGTAATACTCTACCACCTTTGATGTTAGCATTGTGAGCCAATTTATGCATGCTCCCCAGACAGTGCACCTAGATGCGTTCCATCACATTTTGAGCTACCTTAAATCATGCCTAGTCCCGGTCTATATTATGCTTCGGGTAAACAACTTAAGATCTCATACTTTACAAATTCTTATTATGCTATGTCAAAGACGGATAAACGATCTACTTTTGAGTTTTGTACTTTATATGGTAAAGATCTTTTGTCTTGGAAAAGTAAGAAAGAAGTTGTTTCGCAATCCTTTGCTGAGGCAAAATATCGTGCTATGGCGCAAGGCACTTGTGAGCTTTTCTGGATTCGGTTTATTTTCACTGCTTTGGGATTTGATAAGACAGATTCCTGCTGGAAAATTGGACTTAAATGGGTATTATAAAGCTGTCCAGATTTTTCCGGACAGATTTTTGAGCAACTTTGAGCTCAAATTTAGGTGGGACCCACACTACGAAAATTGTGGAACCATATACGAACGCGTTCACCTCCGCAAGGAGATTAACGTAGTATATTCATATGTCCAATTTCAATAAGTTATGAATGATAATTATGTCCCCAAAGTGACTCACAAAGCAATGGAAGTTAATGAATTGGGTGTGTTTTAACTCTTGTCCCACATTGGAAGAGTAGTGGAATTTTGATGAGTTAATAACACCCCAAGTATGGACTAAGGCTTGGATGCCTTGGGGGTATCCCAACTCTTTGAAGGGGAGATGACCTAAGCTATGCACGGGTTGACTTTCGGTCAAACGTCCGGCCGGCTTGGGCTTGGGCTTGGGCTTGGGCTTGTAAAAATCTCCTACATTTTTAACTTTCTGGGATTTAATTATTAATTAATTACGAAATTAATTAATTAATTAATAAACTGTTGGCAGTTATTGCCAACAGTCAACAGTTAATTTCGTTTAACTGATTAACTGTTTTTGACAGTTAATTTCGGTTGACTGTTCCAACAGTCAACACAAAAGCTATAAATTAAACATTCCCCCTACAGAATTGACAACTGAAAATTTGCCCTCCCATAATTCCGAATTTATGCTCCCACTTTTTCTAGAAAAATAAACCCTTTTTTCTACTGCTACTGCATACATTCCCGCATATCATCTCTTTGGTCTGGTTGAGTATAAACACAGAATTGTGTTCGATGAAATTAATCATTGTTGTGCTACTTGATTAATTTGGAAATCCATTCTATCTTGGGAGACAATTATTCATTACCTTTGGCACTTTGTGGAGGGAATAAATTTGTCTTAAGGACACTGTTCTAAACAGGGCTCGGATTATTTCTTCTATTCTAATATTATTTCTGCAAATTCTAGTAAGTATTTCATTTCTATAATTCTGTTTCAATTCTTTCATTATATTAATTGTTCATAATTCTGTACAATTGTTATTTATAAATAGTAGACATAACAATCTTAAGACAAATTTATTAAGTTCTACTGTTTTTAGTGTACAAAATTTTTTTTATTACAGAAATTTATTTGTTGGAAATAAATCTGTTTTGACAGAATAAAATGAATTAATTTACTGCTTTATTGTAGAAATTAGTAAAACAGTTTTGATATAGAAATTAATTTCTATACTGTTTTTATATTCTGTTTTAGAAAATAAAATTTTATTTGTGTACTCTTGTTAAAATCTGTTTATCTAATTTTTTTTTTAATTTTAAATTATAATTCTGTTTTGTACGGAATTCTTTTTATTATTAAAAATTAGTGTGACTCAGATTTTAAAAATTTAATTCTGTTTTGTACGGAATTCTGTGTATATTATACTTTAATTCTGAATTATTATTTGAATTATTTTGGAATTCATTTATTGTGAATTATATTTGGAGGAAATTGGTGCACAGAATTTTGTATTATGTTTTGATTAATTCATTATATATGAATTTCATCATTGATAAAAATTCTGTTCTTGTAACAGAAATGGAATCACAAAGTACGAACACTACTCCTACGAAACTGATTGTCACCAACACAAATGTGACTGCACCCGTATCTATGCCACACGGGGAGAAATCGAAAAAGTTCATTGGGGCTGACTTCAAACGTTGGCAAGGACAAATGTACTTCTATCTCACTACCTGCCAACTGGGCAGGTTTGTATATGAAGATTGCCCCTCTATTCAAGAGGGAGATGAAGCTGAAAAGGTTGCTGCTGTCGATGCTTGGAAGCACTCGGACTACCTATGCCGAAATTATATTTTGGCCTACTTGGACAAGACTTTGTACCATGTCTATTGCACTATCAAAACTTCCAAGGAATTATGGAATTCTTTGGAAAAGAAGTATAAAACTGAAGATGCTGGGATGAAGAAATTTATCGTTGGGCGTTTTCTGGACTTCAAAATGGTTGATTCTAAATCTGTGATCTCGCAAGTGCAAGAATTCCAAGTGATCCTCCACGACATTCATGCTGAAGGAATGTCAATTAGTGAAACTTTCCAAGTTGCTGCAATTGTTGAAAAGTTGCCACCTTCTTGGACTTTGTTCAAAAACTATCTCAAGCACAAGCGTAAGGAGATGAATGTGGAGGAGTTGGTGGTCCGGCTAAGAATCGAAGAAGACAACCATGAGTCTCAAAAGAAAAGTGGGAAGAATCCGATGGAAACAAAGGTCCATGTCGTTGAAGGTCCTAAAAAGAACAAACGAAAGTATGATGGGGAAGGCGCTTCCAAACATAATAAGAAAAAGTTCAGAGGCAAATGCTACAATTGTGGTAAACCGGGACACCGCTCAAGTGAGTGTCGTAAGCCTAAGAAGCAAAATAAAAATAACTCTCAAGCAAATGTGACTGAGGGTGAGAATATGACCAATGATTTGGCGGATATGAATATTTCTGCCGTTGTCTCTGAATGTAACTTGGTTGGAAATACCAAGGAATGGTGGGTGGACACTGGATCCACACGACACATTTGTGCAAACAAATGGATGTTCTCCACCTATAAGCCTTTGGAAAATGAGGAGAACCTTTTTATGGGAAATTCTTCCACTTCTAAGGTGATGGGACAAGGAAAGATTGCTTTGAAAATGACTTCTGGAAAGGAACTTACTCTCAACAATGTTCTTCACGTGCCTGATATCCGAAAGAATCTGATTTCTGGATCTCTCCTTACTAAAAATGATTTCAAGCTTGTGTTTGTGTCTGATCGCTTTGTGTTGTCTAAAAATGACATGTATGTAGGAAAGGGCTACCTAAATGAGGGGCTCTTTAAACTGAATGTTCTTACTGTAACCCCTAAAACATCTGTTTCAATGAATGAAGTTGCTAATTCTTCTTACTTGATTGAGTCATCTAATATTTGGCATGCTAGATTGGGACATGTTAATTTTGATACATTGCGTAGATTAATTAACTTGGAATTTTTGCCAAAATTCAATATTGATCAAAATCATAAATGTGAAATTTGTGTGGAATCTAAATTAGCTAGATTACCTTTCCATTCTATTGAAAGGATAACTGAACCTTTAGATTTAATTCACACCGATATTTGTGATTTAAAATTTGTTCAAACTAGAAGTGGGAAAAAGTATTTTATTACTTTTATTGACGATTGCACAAAATATTGCTATGTATATTTGTTACATAGTAAAGATGAGGTTATTAATGCATTTAAACAATATAAAAATGAAGTTGAGAATCAATTAAGCAAAACGATAAAGGCTATTAGAAGTGATAGAGGAGGTGAATATGAATATCCATTTGAGGAATTTTGTTCTGAAAATGGGATTATTCATCAAACAACCGCTCCTTATTCTCCTCAATCGAATGGTGTTGCTGAACGCAAAAACCGTACTTTGAAAGAAATGATGAACTCAATGTTATTAAGTTCAGGAGCTCCACAAAATTTGTGGGGGGAAGCCTTACTTTCTGCTAATTACATTCTCAATAAAGTACCTCACAAAAAGACTCACAAGACACCTTATGAATTATGGAAAGGTCGAAGACCTTCCTATAAATATTTACGAGTGTAGGGGTGCTTAGCCAAAGTGATGGTTCCTAAACCTAAAAAGGTAAGAATAGGGCCAAAAACCGTGGATTGTGTATTCATCGGTTATGCTACTAATAGCAGTGCATATCGATTTCTAGTTTGTAAATCTGAGATTTCGGACATTCATGTAAATACGGTTATTGAATCGAGAGATGCTTCATTTTTTGAAAATGAATTTCCGTATAACATGACCCGAGAATCTGGTCCTTCTAAAAGGACAAACCAAGCTACTACAAGTGGTACTCATCAACCTATTGAATCAATAGAGGATGAACCAAGACGTAGTAAAAGAGCAAAAACCTCGACTTCTTTCGGTCCAGATTTTCTAACATATTTGTTAGAAAATGAACCTCAATCGTATAAAGAAGCTATATCCTTACCCGATGCTTCCAATTGGAAAGAAGAAATTAACAGTGAAATTGAATCCATATTACAAAATCATACATGGGAACTAGTGGATCTTCCACCAGGTTCAAAACCGTTAGGTTATAAATGGATCTTCAAAAAGAAATTGAAGGCCGATGGATCAATTGATAAATATAAAGCTAGACTTGTAGCTAAAGGCTATAGGCAAAAGGAAGGGTTGGATTACTTCGACACATATTCACCGGTAACAAGAATAACGTCCATTAGGATGTTAATAGCAATAGCTGCTATTAATGGACTTGAAATACATCAAATGGATGTAAAAACTGCATTCTTAAACGGTGAACTAGACGAGGAAATTTATATGGAGCAACCTGAAGGGTTCAAAGCTCCCGGACAAGAAGGAAAAGTATGTAAGCTTGTTAAATCACTATATGGATTAAAACAAGCACCTAAGCAATGGCATGAAAAATTTGATAATGCAATGTTATCAAATGGTTTCAAAATTAATGAATGCGATAAATGTGTTTACCTTAAATACATTCATAATGGATATGTCATTGTATGCCTCTATGTTGATGATATGCTTATCATGAGTAGTAACTTGGAAATTGTCAAAACTACAAAACAAATGTTGAGTAGTAGATTTGACATGAAAGATTTGGGAATCGCCGATGTTATATTAGGAATTAAAATTTCTAGAACATCGGATGGACTTATATTATCTCAATCTCATTACATAGAGAAAGTACTTGAAAAATTCAAGAAGTATGATATTAGTCCTACCAAGACACCTGTAGATGTAAATTTACATCTTGCAAGAAACAATGGTGAAAGCATATCTCAACTAGAATATTCTCGTATTATCGGTAGCTTAATGTATATCATGAACTGTACGAGACCAGACATAGCATACTCAATAAGTAAGCTAAGTCAATTTACGAGTAATCCAGGAAGAGATCACTGGAAAGCTATATTGAGAGTTTTGGGTTATTTAAAATATACTCAAAAGTATGGATTGCATTACTCAAAATATCCAGTTGTTCTTGAAGGACATTGCGATGCAAATTAGATATCTGATACAAAAGACTCTAAGTCTACGAGTGGGTATGTGTTTACCCTCGGAGGTGCAGCCGTATCTTGGAAATCCTCAAAACAAACGTGCATTGCTAGATCGACAATGGAATCTGAATTCATTGCACTAGACAAAGCTGGAGAAGAAGCCGAATGGCTTCGAAATTTCTTAGAGGATGTTCCAAATTGGTCTAAACCTGTGCCCGCAATATGTATACATTGTGATAGCCAATCAGCGATCGGAAGGGCACAAAATCACATGTATAACGGAAAGTCACGACATATTCTTCGTAGACACAATACCGTTAGACAACTTCTCTCAAACGGAATTATCTCAATTGACTATGTAAAGTCAAAAGATAATATATCGGATCCACTAACGAATGGTTTAAACCGAGAGCAAGTTGAAAGATCATCGAGAGGAATGGGTCTAAAGCCTATAAATAAATAAGAATCAATATAGTGGCAAACCAACCTAGCTGACTGGAGATCCCAAAATCTAGGTTCAATGGGCAAACCGAACTACGTTGTATTCAGTAAGAACTGGAGGATATATCATCCTATCCATTCCAAAGATGAGACAATGCATATCTGCCGCGAAATTAGGATAAGTTATGCTTTTAATGACATCTATATCTTAGTACGTCTAAGTGGGGTATTGCAGAATACTCTTTATGGAAGTCACCTACGTAAGTAAGAAGGGGGCCACTTCTATGAGAATAATGAAAGGCATATTCTCTAAAATACTTGCGGAACCAAGTGGTGTTCACGGCCAAAATGAACACAAACATGAGAACCAACTGTGTTGAAGAATTGTTGTGTGAATACTGTTGTCTAGGTTTACAAAAACGGTTGACGGTTCAAGGACGTGAACTCTACTGATTAACCAAGTAAATCCGATAGTATATCACTAAGGAAAGTTCAAGTCCACTAGGCTACTTCTCCCGATGCAATAAGTCTTCAGTTTTACTCAACTTGTGTCTGCATCTGCATTAGCATCTGTTTTGTTTTATTTATAGCGATATATCATTCATGTGGGGGATTGTTGGAAAATTGGACTTAAATGGGTATTATAAAGCTGTCCAGATTTTTCTGGACAGATTTTTGAGCAACTTTGAGCTCAAATTTAGGTGGGACCCACACTACGAAAATTGTGGGACCATATACGAACGCGTTCACCTTCGCAAGGAGATTAACGTAGTATATTCATATGTCCAATTTCAATAAGTTATGAATGATAATTATGTCCCCAAAGTGACTCACAAAGCAATGAAAGTTAATGAATTGGGTGTGTTTTAACTCTTGTCCCACATTGGAAGAGTAGTGGAATTTTGATGAGTTAATAACACCCCAAGTATGGACTAAGGCTTGGATGCCTTGGGGGTATCCCAACTCTTTGAAGGGGAGATGACCTAAGCTATGCACGGGTTGACTTTCGGTCAAACGTCCACACGCGCGCGTCCGTCCGGCCGGCTCGGCTTGGGCTTGGGCTTGTAAAAATCTCCTACATTTTTAACTTTCTGGGCTTTAATTATTAATTAATTACGAAATTAATTAATTAATTAATTAATAAACTGTTGGCAGTTATTGCCAATAGTCAACAGTTAATTTCGTTTAACTGATTAACTGTTTTTGACAGTTAATTTCGGTTGACTGTTCAACAGTCAACACAAAAGCTATAAATTAAACATTCCCCCTACAGAATTGACAACTGAAAATTTGCCCTCCCATAATTCCGAATTTATGCTGCCACTTTTTCTAGAAAAATAAATCCTTTTTTCTACTGCTACTGCATACATTCCTGCATATCATCTCTTTGGTCTGGTTGAGTATAAACAGAGGATTGTGTTCGAAGAAATTAATCATTGTTGTGCTACTTGATTAATTTGGAAATCCGTTCTATCTTGGGAGACAATTATTCATTACCTTTGGCACTTTGTGGAGGGAATAAATTTGTCTTAAGGACACTGTTCTAAACAGGGCTCGGATTATTTCTTCTATTCTAATATTATTTCTGCAAATTCTAGTAAGTATTTCATTTCTATAATTCTGTTTCAATTCTGGCATTATATTAATTGTTCATAATTCTGTACAATTGTTATTTATAAATAGTAGACATAACAATCTTAAGACAAATTTATTAAGTTCTACTGTTTTTAGTGTACAAAATTTTTTTTATTACAGAAATTTATTTGTTGGAAATAAATCTGTTTTGACAGAATAAAATGAATTAATTTACTGCTTTATTGTAGAAATTAGTAAAACAGTTTTGATATAGAAATTAATTTCTATACTGTTTTTATATTCTGTTTTAGAAAATAAAATTTTATTTGTGTACTCTTGTTAAAATCTGTTTATCTAAATTTTTTTTTAATTTTAAATTATAATTCTGTTTTGTACGGAATTCTTTTTATTATTAAAAATTAGTGTGACACAGATTTTAAAAATTTAATTTTGTTTTGTACGGAATTCTGTTTATATTATACTTTAATTCTGAATTATTATTTGAATTCTTTTGGAATTCATTTATTGTGAATTATATTTGGAGGAAATTGGTGCACAGAATTTTGTATTCTGTTTTGATTAATTCATTATATATGAATTTTATCATTGATAAAAATTCTGTTTTTGTAACAGAAATGGAATCACAAAGTACGAACACTACTCCTACGAAACTGATTGTCACCAACACAAATGTGACTGCACCCGTATCTATGCCACACGGGGAGAAACCGAAAAAGTTCATTGGGGCTGACTTCAAACGTTGGCAAGGACAAATGTACTTCTATCTCACTACCTGCCAACTGGGCAGGTTTGTATATGAAGATTGCCCCTCTATTCAAGAGGGAGATGACGCTGAAAAGGTTGTTGCTGTCGATGCTTGGAAGCACTCGGACTACCTATGCCGAAATTATATTTTGGCCTACTTGGACAAGACTTTGTACCATGTCTATTGCACTATCAAAACTTCCAAGGAATTATGGAATTCTTTGGAAAAGAAGTATAAAACTGAAGATGCTGGGATGAAGAAATTTATCATTGGGCGTTTTCTGGGCTTCAAAATGGTTGATTCTAAATCTGTGATCTCGCAAGTGCAAGAATTCCAAGTGATCCTCCACGACATTCATGCTGAAGGAATGTCAATTAGTGAAACTTTCCAAGTTGCTGCAATTGTTGAAAAGTTTCCACCTTCTTGGACTTTGTTCAAAAACTATCTCAAGCACAAGCGTAAGGAGATGAATGTGGAGGAGTTGGTGGTCCGGCTAAGAATCGAAGAAGACAACCGTGAGTCTCAAAAGAAAAGTGGGAAGAATCCGATGGAAACAAAGGTCCATGTCGTTGAAGGTCCTAAAAAGAACAAACGAAATTATGATGGGGAAGGCAGGGGTTATTTTGAGATGGGGGTTCAGTTATTGATCCTTTAGTGAGTAGGGTGCATCAAAAAGTTCACTGAATAAGTACAATATCTCAAAATTGATATGTAAAATAGTTTTTTCATGCATTATTATCATTATTTTTTTGAAAATAGTTATACAATGAAATTCAGCAGAATGCTAAGAGACAACACCATATTACACTAGTTACAAGTGAAAAAATGTCATAAACAGACGTCATAGACTTATCAGCTTGATTTGGAGAGGCAACACAAGGAGGCAACCAAGCAAACCTTTGTGCATTGTTAAGATAGCAAATTTCAACCTTCTATTTACACCACAAGGTATACCATGTAATTAACATGAGGAAGGGAAAACAAATTACGTGGAGAAGGCAAGGAGGGGGTGAATGTGGGCTTTTGTAAAGATGTCATAAATAGTGAAAAAACGTTATAAAAAATTATAAAACTTGATTTTCAACTCTTCTATATGCAAAAATCCAACAAGTGAATATTATGAGGGGAAAATTAAATGTGGGAAAATAAAAGACAACCAAATTGTAAATCACCCTCGTCGGCATATTTGCCATCTCCAAAGCCATCGGCATATTTGCAAAAGTCGTACGGGTTAGCAAAATTTGTTGCAAATGCAACCAATTTTGTTGACCCTAAAGTTATATGTAGGCTCGTGATGCATTTCACCTGATGTGCGAGCCTTTTTTTTGTCTTTTAGTGTTTTTTGACATATTTTATTTTCTTAATTTTTTCTCTACTCTTTCTGTGGCACTTCACTTGTATGGGAATAGGGATGACTCTATAGTTTTCAAGACCCTAGGCGAAAAACCAAAATCGAGGCCCTTTTACATAAAAAAAAATTAAAAAAATGTTTTCTTATCGCATTTTTTGATGGAAAATCAAATTTTAATATACCAAACCAATTTTAATATACCAAACCGAAATTACCATTTGTACCTCTTGATACAACTTAACGTAAACCAAAATCAAATCACGCGATTTGTGGTAAAATCATTTTTTTGATAAATTTCAAAATAACAAAATTAAAAAAAAAAACATCAAGTAAAAAATTGAACCATGATGAAAATAATTGAAAGCCAAAATTTGAAATTCTACTTTAGGTCTTCTCATTACAGTTTTCCCATTGTTTGAAATTATCAAAAACTTTCAACAAAAAATAATTTAAAAAAATATATCAGCCTACATCTTTTTTTATTTAATTGATTTTTTTTTACCACAATAATGATATTTACCAAACAACAGAAAAAACTTAATTTAAAAAAAATGAACATAAAAAAATAGGATTAACATCATTTTATCAGTCAATAATTTTTTACTATAATAACAATGCACAATAAACTTTAAACTCAACTCTGCCAACTATTTAAAACTTAGTCAACTTAGATTTAAAGCGGACAAATCTAACTCATGCGGGACTTCACCAAAGCACTAAAAGATCATTTTTTTTATCATTTGGTCTTTGGGTAAAACGGATTAACAGAGCATTTTTTTTAAATACTAAAACCAATAATTTTGAGCAAATTTTTTTGTATGGTTCTTAACATTCAAGGGTATCCCTCAAAAAACTTTAGCGCAAAATGAATTGTTTAGATATTTGAAAAAAAATGGACAAAAAATTGTCAGTTTATGAACCCTTATAAACTAACAGTTTTTTTTATCTAATTCAATCTAAATATTATTTTCCATTTTTTTCAATCAGTTGATAATAGAAATCAACAAATTTTGTGAGTGGGTATGTTAAAAGTGGGCGGGTGAGTGTGCTAAAAGTAGGTTAAGTTTTGTTAGTTTAGTATTAGAGTGGGTTTGAACTTTTTTAAAGCACTTTTTAAGCGGTAAAACCTATTTTTTTCATAACTATACTTTTTGACATAATTTTTTTACAGCTATTTTTTGAGACTTTTTTTTTAAATTTCAGGCCCGGCCTAGTTTGCCTATGCCTAGAGATGGCCCTGCCCAGGAACATTATTTTTCTTATTCCCTTGGAGCAATATGCATTTAAACATTTTGAGTGCGCAAAAATGCCTTAGATGCTATTACAAATTTAAAATTATCATAAAAGAATAGGATACGACGATTAACACTCCACTTTAGTACTCTGTCACTTCAAAAGTAGTTTTTTCGATACTTTTAATAATTTTGATGACACTTATACATTACAAAAGTATTAAAATGAAGTGGTAATACCGACACCCAAACAATATTATAAATGGTCATACTCGTATTTATAGGTCATTTGCCCTCCGGGAAAACTAAGAAGTTAGGGTGGACTTTTTGTTTTTGTTAATTGGGATATGTAAAACTTTCTTATTATTACAAGGCAGTAGTAAAGTGTTTGCTTTAGTTAAACCAAAAATTTCACATTTAATTATTTAAAACTTGACATTAATTTACAATCCTAATTAAAGTGTTAAACTTTCCTTTTATGTATCATCAAGTTTTGATAATGGGTCCTTCAACAATGATTAAAGGTTCATGGAAAAAATGGATATGAAGAATAAAAATAAAGGTCTAATTTACTTAAATATTCAATTTAACAATTAAAATACTTTTTAGGCTCTTATAGACTTGTTTAGCCCGATCGTTCGTTTAAATAGTTTAGGTACCGGATATAATTTGAGCCTTAACATTTATGTTCTAGATCAAATAGATCCTTGCATATTAGGTCATCATCACATCAAATTCGATATGTCACAACCCATGGGACACTTTTAAACGGATTGAGTAGGCTTTATCTAGTTCATTGAAAAATCTTAGAAATGTATAATTTGTGTACTAATGAAAATGAGCCCTAATTTTAAAATCAAAGATTCTGTTTGGGTTTGACCGAAGTCTCTATCCTCTCATCTTTTCCTTTCGAGTTTAATGGGTAATATTGTAAAGTTTTTTCCTCTTTCTCTCCCTCTCTCTACACACACACACACACACACACACACACGCACACACACATGCCATGATGCAAAAATATACCCATTTGAAATACATATTTTTTATTAAAACACCGTGAAAAATTAATTTTCTTGTATACTATATTTCAAACGTTCTCAATTCACCGTTTCTTGAAGACAAATGAAATTTACTTATCCCTATTTCCTTACCAAAAAGTGTGTAGTACACTTATAAATGAAATTAATTATTTGTACATAACTCATTTCACAAAAATGAAGTAAAAAATTATCATATGCATTTCATTCTAAATTGGACGTAGAGTATGTCGATTACCCTAGAGGAGTAGTACACTAAGCCAAAGATGTCCGAAACGCATTAACATCCACCTAGTCTCGTTTTATGCTAACATGCTTTTAATAACAAAACGTCAACAAATAAATTTATGCACACACTCCTCTACAAAACTATGCACACACTCCTTTGGAAAACTATGGCAGAATATGAAAATCATTGATACACTCTTGGATTTTGTCATTATAAAACACTTGAGAGATTTAACCAAGAAAGTTTTACATAAACAATTAGATTGCAAAAGAGAAAGGCATATTAGGCAAAGGGTCTATCACCCATCTTCCAATTAGGATATTGTCGCATACACAGTTAAATATAAACATTATTAGGGAAACTAAAAAGTATAAAATAATATTATCTAAAAAATAATGTAAATTCTCTCAAGATGTAAGATAATTAGATCCCAACAACATTGGAATAGTGGGTAAATTCTCTCAAGATGTAAGAAGTTAAAGGTTATTGATTATGAAGAAAAATAGCTATTACAACCCCAATGAGTGGATTGTTTCTCGAAAAGCTTTACTACACACTTTCCAATTATCCTCCTAAGACGATGACGGAGTTAATGGCTAAAACAACCAAGATAATGAACGCCGAGGAAGCTATGGCGGCAAAACAAAGCTAGAGTATAAAATCTGGGGGAAAAATCAAGAAAAAGGAGCAGAAAGAGCACATGGATTAGAAGATTTCCACGCAAAAGGTGAATCCTGATAGGCTTAAGAATACAACAATTACACTCCATTAACGATGGGTATCCACCACATTTTAGAGGAAATTAAGCATAACAAGGAGGTACGTTGGCCATAGAAGCTAAGATAACCTACCGAAAAGAGGGATAGGTCCAAATACTGTGAATTTCACAGGGACTATGGGCATATGACAGATCGTTGTATTGCTCTTTAGAATGAAATTGAAACCCTCATCCAAAGAGGAAAGCTGGATAGATTTATTGATCAGCAGGAAAATAATGGAGCTCGGTGAAGGTCAAAATATCCATGAAATCCTAGGGAAGAAAAAAAGAGAACTCATGAAGACGATCAAGAAGATGACCCCGACCTGCCCAAAAATCCCAAGCAATCGGAACAAGAGGTATTCATGCTTAGTTTTAGATCTTTTGATTACCGGATTATTAAAGGTGGAGATGTAGTTGGAGGAGATCATATTGATGAAATGAAAGCTTACCTCAATGAGGCTCAAGCTTGGTCCTATATCCAAAGGATCAATCTGGCCGAGGAGGACATGCTTAGGAAAGTTAACAAAGATAAGCTGGTGATTGGAATTTCCAAAAATGACCTTTTAGGGGTACTGTAATACCCCGTACTTTTATTGATTTTTATTTATTGGATTAATTAAATTAAATGAGAATTAATTGGAAATTAATCCGAAAATTAAATACTAGCGAGATGTGAGTTGGTATTTGAGTATATTGATAAAATTAAATATTACGGAGTATATTTAGTAATATTGAGTATTGAATGGATTAAAATTGCCAAGAGTTATAAATACGACAATTTGAGAAATTTTGTTGGGACGCGCGTGTCAGCCGCGTCAGGATTGAATTAATGAGATTAAAAAGTAAATTTTTTTCTATTGACCTTATAGCCATTTTGAGTGCGCCAACGTATCCGGAAGGGTCAAGATAGTTAGAAAACACTAGCCGGGGGTTTAGTTTGGGTCCCGGGGCATTTTTAGGCCATTTCGGCAACCCAAAGGGGTAGTTTGGTATTTTTAAAATTTTGATAATTAAAACCCACGAATTTTAGAGTTTTATTATGGATTATTATTAAACCCACTAAACCCATTACCAGCACTAACCAACTTAGTGGGATACGGGAGAGTAAGGGAAGTTGAGAGAGAAGTTATAAGGCTCAAAACCAAATCTTCAATCACCATTACCTTTGTGAGAAGAAATTGTAGAGAGAGAGAGAGAAGAAATTCTGTAGAGAGAAGAAGAGAGAATCAACCATCATCCATCAAACAACAAATCTGAAGAACATCTAAGGTAAGTGATTTACTGCCATTAATTCCATTGAATATTTCTTCCATGTTTAATGTAGAACTTTAAATGTATAGAAAATTTTGATGAAAACAAATGGATTTATTGTAAAACTTAGGAATTTGAGATAGGAATTGCATGTTGAATAGTATGAACGAATTTGATATCCAAATTATAGATTTTAATGATGTAAAATCGAATTTATTAAGAGTTGTTGTAGTCAATAAAAATCTGGGTTCATGTTCATAGGGTTTGGGGCAAGAATTGGGGAATTTATGATTATTGTATGTTGATTGGTAAGATTTGACACTAAAATATGTTGAGGAATGATCTAGGGTGCCTTAGAATAGTTTAAATACATTAAAATGTAATTGGGATGATCTTAGGATGAATTTGGAGAAGGGAAAAATGAAGAAAAACGAGTTCAAGAAATTCTGGGCTGTTTCTGCCATCTCGTTAGATGTTCAACCCAGGTCGTTCGAACGACCTCGTTCTAATGAACTTCTAACGATATTCCAGTGCCACTTCTAACGAGATCATAGTTCATTTGAAGCCATTCATTCGAATGACCTCGTTCGAACGAGAATTCTGTGACTTCTAATGAGTTCACAGAATGGTCATTTTAAGCCGATTTTTGGTTTCGAGTTTTCCGTTGGCTTATTTAATTCAGTATTATTATCCCCTTATGATTAGTGAATATAGTGGTGAGATTGAAGTACGTTGAGGATTAAAAACTTATAATATCATAATAGACCGGGTGACTTCTACGGTTTAGATTATAAGTAACGACATTGCGACGTGAGAAGAATTTATAACTTATTATGTTTAATATTCGGGAACTTTAATCGTATAACATTTAATGATGGTATAAGCATGTGAAATATACCTCTATTAATACTATGAGATATCTAAGATGTGTGAATACTTAGTATATGATTTATGTGTATAACATACCTACCATACTTTCTATCACGGAGGTCGACGTTCGTATTGGGCCATCAAATCTTTGTGTGCCTACGGGGGGATTTAGATTGGTACCTTAAGAACATAGTACTTGAATGGCTTATTTGTGAGTTAATAAGTCATCTGACTATGGGAGCGTAGGTATGTACGTGACCCATGGATATGTTGAACTATGTTCGCCTCCATTTTATGTGTTTGTGCTTATTAAAACGATTCCTGAGAGATTCGGAATGCGTAGTCCTTATGTACGTGATGTACCGGGATGAGATAGCAGAGTATGTGCACCGCAACTTAGACTAGGGGTGCCCGTAATGTATATTTATGATATGACTAATATATAATTAATGTTTCCGTGATATAATTAGTAAAGTAACGATGTGCATACTTGTGACATTTTTAGTAAAGATAAAAATGAGAAATTCATATGATAAAAGACTATTAGTAGTGAATGAAGACACATAAAGAGTATGCTTTAACGTCATGAATAAACCCTTAAACTTATAAAGTGAAGGAAAGTTATAATTGAGAATAGTTAGTTATCGGAATGACTAGATTGGGTCATGGATACGTTAGGAGTGCACAGATAGCTGAGAGGTGAGTATCTCATGTGAGAGGACGTCCTAACATGTGCTTTATATTCACTGTTTAATGATATTAAACACTTGCTGTATTTTAAACTGTTTGCACAATCGGGCTCTGACCCGTTTGCTTTCAAATCCACTTTTTGTAAAAACGTTTTAGGTGCCCAACCACAAGGACGCTAAGCTTAGTAGTTCCACTCCCAGTGACCTGCTGTAGCTACTGTGGAAGTTACAGGACTTTGATTAGAGATGCCTCCACTTATCATTTGGATTCCATTGCAGACTCTTTTATCTGTAGGGCATGTCGCCCCTTTCCTTTAGACACAGTTTTGATGTATTCAGTTTCTTTTCCATAGTTGAACTTATTTAATTATCATTTAGACTTGTATTTGGTTGTATTCAGTATTTGAATTATTCAGGGGAGTGTTACTCCAAACTCTATTTTATTCCAGTAGTTGCATTTTGAATTTTTAATTATTGAGATGGCTTTAGTTAATAAAATGATTTGGTTTCATGTTAACTTTGTTTAATTAAAATTAACAGCTCACTTTTTAAATATTAGGTGGCTAGTAATTGTTTTAAAAATGTGTTCGACAGTGATGCTATGAATTGAACCAACTTGACATTTTGTATTAATTTGAATAAAGGAGTATCTACCCGGTATTTAATTAGATGGGGTGTCACAGGTGGTATCAGAGCATCAGTTTCTAGTGTCCTTAGGATTTGTACGGCTTGTTATGTTTCCGCATTGTGTTCTTTGATATAGAGCCCTATATTTTAGGACTGTTGTACTCTTTTGGTGTATCATACGCTCTTCAGCTTTTGTGATAATAATTGTGGATTTATAAGAATTATCTCTCATTTCAGATGCCTCCACGACGTGCACCACGATTTCCCAGGAATGCTCAGGCCGAACTCCAGCCTGCACCGGCTCAGGGTACTATGAACGCCGCAGAGGTTGCTACCATTGTGGCCCAAGCGGTGAATGCCGCTTTAGCAGTGGTACAGCAGGCATCGCCATAGGCGCCGGTAGCCGCACCAGTTCAGGCACATGCATTCCCGTCTTCTTGGGAATGTGTTAGGGACGCTTTTTAGAAGGCACATCCTCTGGAGTTCGTAGGTATCTCCGATGTTGTGGTATTTAGTTAGTGGACGAAGGACATCCAGAGACATCTGAGGATATACGAGTGCACTGATGTCCAGAGGCATGTACTAGCTACTTTTAAGCTAGTAGGGTCAGCGCTACAGTGGTGGGAGTCTAGTACCACCGAGGAGGATAGAGATATTCTGACTATTCAGGAGTTCTGGGTGCGATTCGACCGCAAGTATTTTCCCTCTGCCGTGCACACTGAGATGAGGAGGAAGTTGATGAACCTCAAGCAGGAGGGGAGAACTGTAGAGGAGTACGAGGCAGAGTTCACTAATCTGCTGAACATTATCCCTGATGAGATTCTGACTGAAGGGAAGAAGATTCAGAAGTTTATGGATAGGTTAACTTGGAGGATCCGTCAGCACTTGTTGGGCAATCTCTCGTTAGCCACTTATTCTGATGTGGTTAACGTAGCAATGCTTCATTTACAGGACCACCGCTTTCACTTGACAGAGGGGAAGCGATCAGGAGAGTCCATCCATCAGGGCAAGACAGGGGGAAATGATGCCAACGGGGCACAACCAGCTCAAGGTCAGCACAGGCAGGGCGATCAGAGTTCCCAGCAGAGGGATTCTAAGAGATTTCGATCTGGGGGTTTCAAGAATGGTCAAGGAGGTTTCAGGCATGGCCAACAGGGTCAGAATGGTCAGCAGCAGCAGTTTCAGCAGGGCTAGTATGGTCAGGGTAGGAATGGTAACGACAATCAGGGTCGTGGACAACAGGGGCAACGAGGGGGAAACTTCTCGAGGACGTGCTTCGTTTGTGGCAAGACTGGCCATAAATGCCAGGATTATCCTGATAGGGGTAAGGCCCCACAGCAGCAGCAACAGGGTGCTCGACACGAGCCACAGAGGCCTATGTTTACCGCCGCCCTCCCAGCACCATTGCAGATGGCAGCCTTACCACCCATTCCAGCAGTCCCAGTCCAGCAGGGACAGCTTCAGTATGGGAGAGTGTATCAGCTCCAACAGACTGCAGTCCCACATGATCCACCCGCTATTGAGGGTATGTTTTCTATTCAGGGGACTTTGGGGCGTATTTTATTTGATATGGGGGCCACACATTATTTCATTGCCTTGAGTTTTGCACGCACTATTGGGTTATTAGACACCGCGGAGAGCACAGTTACTTGCGTAGATTCATCATTGAGTAGGGGTTCCGTGATTTCTCGTATATGTAGAGGTGTGGGTATAGAGATTGGGAGGTTTACTTTACTTACTGATATGTTAGTATTATATATGACTGAGTACGATGCGATCGTCGGTATGGATTGGCTAGTTGCGTATCGAGCCATGATTGACTGTTTCAGCAGGAGTATTATTTTTGCCATTCCAGGGTAGGAGATGTTCCTTGTGGCGATGCCTCACCCTGAGGGAGGATCGTCCACTCACTTATTATATATAGAGGAGGAGACCTCTAAGGAGGTGGTTTTACCACTCGATTCGATTCCCGTTGTTAGGGAGTTTGCATATGTATTTCAGGAGATTTCGGGGTTACCTCCTAGTAGAGAGATAGACTTCGTTATCGATTTGATGCCGGGCACTCGACCAATAGCCCGAGTGCCTTACCGTATGGCTCCGACGGAGATGAGGGAGTTACGGGATCAGATTGAGCAGCTATTGGGGCAGGGATTTATTCGTAGGAGTACTTCTCCATGGGGTGCCCCAGTGCTGTTTGTAAAGAAGAAGGATGGACCATTGAGATTGTGTGTAGATTATCGGGAGATGAATAAAGTTACGATACGAAACAAGTATCCGTTGCCCAGAATCGATGACTTATTCGACCAGTTGAGAGGAGCGGCCTTCTTCTCGAAGATTGATTTACGATCAGGATACCGTCAGTTGCGTATCAGGGAGCAGGACGTCTCGAAGACTGCTTTCTTGACAAGATATGGTTCCTATGAGTTTCGGGTTATGCCTTTTGGCCTAACCAATGCCCAGCCGTGTTTATGGACTTGATGAATAGGGTATTCAGAGAGTTCCTAGACCAATTCGTTATCGTCTTCATTGATGACATTTTGGTTTACTCCACGACAGAGGAGGATCACGCCGAGCACTTGAGGCAGGTTTTGCAGACGCTGCATCAGAACGAGCTATATGCAAAATATGAAAAATGTGGATTTTGGCTGAAGGAGGTGCAGTTCTTGGGGCATATCATTTTAGATCGGGGGATATCTGTTGATCCAGGGAAAGTATCGGTGGTGAGGGAGTGGGGACATCCCATGACACCAACTGAAATACGTAGTTTCCTGGGCCTAGCAGGATACTACAGGAGATTTATTCGGGGATTCTCTAAGATAGCAGGTCCTTTGACACATCTGACTCACAAAGATGTGCCATTCATCTGGAGCGATGCCTATCAGTTGGCATTCGATGAGTTGAAGGACAAGTTTACCTCAGGACCAATTTTGGCTTTACCTAGACCGGGGGTTGAGTATCTAGTCCACACCGATGCGTCCCTACAAGGACTTGGAGGTGTGTTGCACAGGAGAGTCAGGCTATAGCTTATGCTTCCCGTAAGCTTAAGCCTCACGAGAGGAATTACCCCACCCACGACTTGGAGTTAGCGGCTGTCGTGTTTGCTCTTCGGATTTGGAGACACTATCTACTGGGGGAGAAATTTTGTTTATTCACGGATCACAAGTCCCTACAGTACCTCTTCACGCAGAAGGAACTGAATATGCATCAACATAGGTGGCTTGAATTCGTGAAGGATTATCAGTTCGACATCCAGTATCACCGAGGGAAGGATAACGTAGTAGCAGACGTGTAGAGACGTAGGCCAGTAGGTGAGGTGGCCGAAGTGTGGAGAGCAAAGTGGAAGGAGTTGGGACACCAGGATGCAGTGGCTCGATCTTTCATGTCAGTTATGACCGTTACGCCCCAGATAGTCATGAGAGTGATACAGGCTCAGGCCAAAGACTCTTTCTGTCAGGAGCAGATAGTTCAGTTGCTAGCAGAGGGAGCTGAGTCCTATTTCGTTAGTTCAGATGGGGGCTTACGTTTCAATGGGATACTGGTAGTCCCTGAAGGGGAAGACTTGCGGCATGAGGTAATGTCAGAGTCACATGGTTCGCGATTTGCAGTACATCCTGGAGGAGATAAGATGTACCAGGATATGAGGCGACAGTACTGGTGGAGTGGGATGAAGAGAGATATTGCCGAGTTTGTTTCTAAATGCGCCACTTGTCAGCTAGTAAAGGTGGACCATCAGAAATTGACAGGACTGCTTCAGCCGTTAGAGATTCCTATATGGAAATGGGAGAGCATTTCCATGGACTTCATCACGGGGTTGCCTACATTACCGAGGGGTCACGACTCTATATGGGTAATCGTGGATAGGTTGACGAAGGTTGCTCATTTTCTACCAGCCCGGACAGACTACACCACGGGTCAGTATGCCCAGATTTTCATAGCAGAGATAGTGAGACTCCACGGGGTACCTCTTAATATCGTGTCAAATCGAGACAAGATATTTGTTTCACAATTTTGAGAGAGTTTCCAAGAGGCCATGGGTACAGAATTGCGGTTGAGTACGGCGTATCACCCGCAGACTGATGGGCAAACAAAACGAACGAACCAAATGTTGGAGGATATGTTGCGTATGTGCATCTTAGACTTTGGAGGTGGTTGGGAGCAGTACTTTCCACTGGTGGAGTTTGCCTATAATAACTTCTACCAGTTCACTATTGGCATGGCCCCATTTGAGGCATTGTACGGCAGGCCTTGTCGTTACCCAGCATACTGGCTAGAGGTGGGGGATAATAAGCTTCTTGGGTCGGAGGTGATTTAGGATACCTCGACGAGCATAGAGATGATACGGAGCCGTATTCGGGTAGCTCAAGACAGATAGAAGAGTTATGCCGATGCCAAGAGGTTCTTCAGAGAGTTCAAGGTGGGGGACCAGGTGTTACTCAGAGTATCTCCGATGAAGGGGATAATGCGGTTCGGGAAGAAAGGGAAATTGGCACCTAGATATGTGGGATCGTTTCCTATTATTGAGTGAATTGGGGCGGTGGTGTATAAACTTGGGTTACCGGAGCACTTGCATAGGATTCATGATGTGTTTCATATTTCCTCGCTAAGGAGATATCTTAGGGACGATTTGGCCCATACTCACATTGCTCTAGAAAATATTTATCTTCAGCCAGATAGTTCCTACGAGGAAGTACCGATTGCTATTCTGGACCACAGCGAGAGGAAACTGAGGTCCAAGATAGTTTCGTTAGTACGCATTCAGTGGCGACATCATAATGTCGATGAGTCCACATGGGAGCGTGAAGATGAGATGCGCGAGCGCTATTTGGAGTTATTTCTACCAGGTATTCTTTAGTTTTGAATTTTAGGACGAAATTCTGTTATTAGTGGGGAAGTATGTAATACCCCGTACTTTTATTGATTTTTATTTATTGGATTAATTAAATTAAATGAGAATTAATTGGAAATTAATCCGGAAATTAAATACTAGCGAGATGTGAGTTGGTATTTGAGTATATTGATAAAATTTAATATTACGGAGTATATTTAGTAATATTGAGTATTGAATGGATTAAAATTGCCAAGAGTTATAAATACGGCAATTTGATCAGTCGCGTCAGGATTGAATTAATGAGATTAAAAAGTAAATTTTTTTTCTATTGACCTTATAGCCATTTTGAGTACGCCAACGTATCCGGAAGGGTCGAGATAGTCAGAAAACACTAGCCGGGGGTTTAGTTTGGGTCCCGGGGCATTTTTAGGCCATTTCGGCAACCCAAAGGGGTAGTTTGGTATTTTTAAAATTTTGATAATTAAAACCCACGAATTTTAGAGTTTTATTATGGATTATTATTAAACCCACTAAACCCATTACCAGCACTAACCAACTTAGTGGGCTACGGGAGAGTAAGGGAAGTTGAGAGAGAAGTTATAAGGCTCAAAACCAAATCTTCAATCACCATTACCTTTGTGAGAAGAAATTGTAGAGAGAGAGAGAGAAGAAATTCTGTAGAGAGAAGAAGAGAGAATCAACCATCATCCATCAAACAACAAATCTGAAGAACATCTAAGGCAAGTGATTTACTATCATTAATTCCATTGAATATTTCTTCCATGTTTAACGTAGAACTTTAAATGTCTAGAAAATTTTGATGAAAACAAATAGATTTATTGTAAAACTTAGGAATTTGAGATAGGAATTGCATGTAGAATAGTATGAACGAATTTGATATCCAAAGTACAGATTTTAATGATGTAAAAGCGAATTTATTAAGAGTTGTTGTAGTCAATAAAAATCTGGGTTCATGTTCATAGGGTTTGGGGCAAGAATTAGGGGATTTATAATTATTGTATGTTGATTGGTAAGATTTGACCCCTAAAATATGTTGAGGAGTGATCTAGGGTTCCTTAGAATAGTTTAAATACATTAAAATGTATTTGGGATGATCTTAGGATGAATTTGGAGAAGGGAAAAATGAAGAAAAACGAGTTCAAGAAATTCTGGGTTGTTTTCGCCATCTCATTAGAATTCAACCCAGGTCGTTCGAACGACCTCATTCGAACGAACTTCTAACGAGATTCCAGTGCCACTTCTAACGAGATCATAGTTCATTCGAAGCCATTCATTCGAACGACCTCGTTCGAACGAGAATTCTGTGACTTCTAACGAGTTCACAGAATGGTCATTTTAAGCCGATTTTTGGTTTCGAGTTTTTCGTAGGCTTATTTAATTCAGTATTATTCTACCCTTATGATTAGTGAATATAGTGGTGTGATTGAAGTACGTTGAGGACTAAAAATTAGAATATCATAATAGACCGGGTGACTTCTACGGTTTAGATTATAAGTAAAGACATTGCGACGTGAGAAGAATTTATAACTTATTATATTTAATATTCGGGAACTTTGATCATATAACATTTAATGATGGTATAAGCATGTGAAATATACCTCTATTAATACTATGAGATATCTAAGATGTGTGAATACTTAGTATATGATTTATGTGTATAACATACCTACCATACTTCCTATCACGGAGGTCGACATTCGTATTGGGACATCAAATCTTTGTGTGCCTACGGGGGGATTTAGATTGGTACCTTAAGAACATAGTACTTGAATGGATTATTTGTGAGTTAATAAGTCAGCTGACTATGGTAGCGTAGGTATGTGCGTGACCCATGGATATGTTGAACTATGTTTGCCTCAATTTTGTGTGTTTGTGCTTATTGAAACGATTCCTGAGAGATTCGGAATGCGTAGTCCTTATGTACGTGATGTACCGGGATGAGATAGCAGAGTATGTGCACCGCAGCTTAGACTAGGGGTGCCCGTAATGTATATTTATGATGTGACTAATATACAATTAATGTTTCTGTGATATAATTAGTAAAGTAACGATGTGCATACTTGTGACATTTTTAGTAGAGATAAAAATGAGAAATTCATATGATGAAAAATTAGTAGTAGTGAATGAAGACACAAAGAGTATGCTTTAACGTCATGAATAAACCCTTAAACTTATAAAATGAAGGCAAGTTATGATTGATAATAGTTAGTTATCGGAATGACTAGATTGGGTTATGGATACGTTAGGAGTGCACAGATAGCTGAGAGGTGAGTATCTCATGTGAGAGCACGTCCTAACATGTGCTTTATATTCACTGTTTAATGATATTAAACACTTGCTGTATTTTAAACTGTTTTCACAATCGGGCTCTGACCCATTTGCTTGTAAAAACTTTTTAGGTGCCCAACCACAGGGACGCCAAGCTTAGTAGTTCCACTCCCAGTGATGTGCTGTAGCTGCTGTGGAAGTTACAGGACTTTGATTAGAGACGCCTCCACTTATCATTTGGATTCCATTGTAGACTCTTTTATTTGTAGGGCATGTTGCCCCTTTCCTTTAGAGACAATTTTGATGTATTCAGTTTCTTTTCCAGAGTTGAACTTATTTAATTATCATTCAGACTTGTATTTGGTTGTATTCAGTATTTGGATTATTCAGGGGAGTGTTACTCCAAACTCTATTTTATTCCAGTAGTTGCATTTTGACTTTTTAATTATTGAGATGGCTTTAGTTAATAAAATGATTTGGTTGCATGTTAACTTTGTTTAATTAAAATTGACAACTCACTTTTTAAATATTAGGTGGCTAGTAATTGTTTTAAAAATGTGTTCGACGGTGATACTCTGAACTGAACCAACTTGACATTTTGTATTAATTTGAATAAAGGAGTAGCTACCCGGTATTTAACTAGACGGGGTGTCACAGGTACTTTATCCCCATAATGATCCCCTAGTAGTCAAGGTCAGAATGCAAAATATAATTATTTCCAGGGTATTAATTGATAACAGCATCTTGATGGACATCGTGTTTTATCCATGCTTTGACAGTCTGGACTTGAAGCTTAGCCAATTGGAACCTTACTATAGGCCCTTAATAGGATTTTGCTAGTGAAAAAGTATTTCCTTTGGGCACAATCAAGTTGAAAGTATTGATCATCACCTAGCTAGCAAGTCGGACAGAGAAGATACGTTTCTTTGTAATGGACAAGAATGTTCATTCTTCCCATAATATGATCATGGGAATGATATGATTGAATAAATTTGAAGTTGTGCCATCTATAGTCCATTAATGCTTGAAGTTCCTAACAAACTTTGACGTAGATGTGATAAAGGGTAATCAAAAAGTAATTTATGAATGTTATTACTCCTCTACCGAGCAAGAGGATCTGGGAGAAATAAAGAAAAGAACTACCGCTTTCCAAGTGGACATCACTGAGCCCAATAGTGAGTCTGAGGTTGAAACCTTAGATATGAGGGAGGAGTCAAAATTCGTGAAATGTCAGATCATAGAATCAACGAAGAGTATCATTCTAGACGATGAAAAGTCAAAACGAATTACTCAAATAAGAACAACAGTGGTTCCTCTTCTCAAAGAGGAACTAGTGACATTCCTAAGATGAAGAAAGCACGTATTCGCGTGGAAGCATGAAGATATGCTTGGGATTGATCCTAATTTTCTTTGCCATGAACTCAACGTCAACAAGGAAGTTAAGCCAGTGAAGCAAAGGTGAAGAATATTTAGCCTCGAGAAGAACCAGGATATCCGAGAGGAGGTTGAGAATCTGTAGAAAGCCTCATTCATTGATGACGTGAAATGTCCAAATTGGTTGGCCAACGAAGTTATGGTCAAAAGGAAAAATAACAAGTGGAGAATATGTGTGGACTTTACATATTTGACTAAGGCCTGCCCAAAAGACCATTTTCCTTTGCCCCGGATTGATCAATTTGTTGATGCAACATCAGGGCATGAACTATTGAGTTTCATGGATGCATATTCTAGTTATAACCAGATTAAGATGAAGCCCGAAGATAGTAAAAACACTTCTTTCATTACTCCTCAAGGAACTTATTGCTATAATGTTATTCCATTTGGTTTGAAAAATAGAGCTGCTACTTATCAGTGGTTGGTGAATAAAGTCTTTGAGGAACACATAGGAAAGAATATGGAGGTATACATAGATGACATGCTGACAAAGAACAAAAAAGCATCTGACTACATTACCGATGTTAGCCAAACTTTTGATCAATTGGAGAAGCATCAGATGAAGTTAAATCCGACCAAGTGCGTATTTGGTGTCCAAGAAGACATGTTTCTCGGGTACATAGTAAATGAGAGGGGAATTGAAACTAACTAAGACAAAATCAAGGCGTTGATTGAAATGAAATCCTCGACCTGCAAAAAAGAAGTATAAAGGCTCACTGGGTAAGTAGCAGCATTGAGCAGATTCGTGCCCTAAGCTACTAGAAAATGTCTACCATTCTTTAAAGTGTTGAGGAAGAGCTTTGAATGTAATGATGAGTGTGAGAAAGATTTTCTAAAGTTGAAAAAGTATTTGGGATAACCCCCATTGCTTTCTCTACTAATCTTGGGAGAAAATTGTATTTATACTTAGCCCTTCTCTGAGTCAACTGTAAGTTTTGCCTTGATACGAGAAGATAACGAAGTTCAAAATCCTGTCTACTACACCAGTAAAGCCTTTTGAGGAGCCAAAATTAGATATCCATGCTTGGAGAAGTTAGTTGTGGCATTGATTGAGATATCCAAATGGATGAAAACTTATTTCCTAGCACATACTATTGTGGTGTACACTGATATGCCTTTTCGGCAAGCTTTGCATAAACTAGAGACATTTGGGAGGTCAATGTATTGGGTAATAGAACTGGGGGAGTATGATATTGTGTATGAGCCAAGGTCCTTATTAAAGGGCGAAGATGTGGAAAATTTCATTGTTAAATTCACTTATCCAGAGGTTCCTTAATAACGAAGCATCACCGACCAATTTCCCCAGAAGTCCTCGTTAGAGGAGAACTCAGAAGAAGTTGCTGTCGACCTACCAGATATGTAAACCAGGATGCAAGAGATGACCAAAAGATATGAGGAGGCAAGGAGTAAAGTGTTTCATCATGGGATATTAACAGATCAAGCATTTGATGACAGCATCCCTATATGGAACTTATGAAAAAGCGTTACTAAAGCCGTTTATTGAAAATAAACTATTTAAGTAACTCCGAGTTGTTTTTTGAAGAAACTCTTTTCTTAAATAAAAAAGAATTGATCACAAGACGTGTTTAATAAAACAGTATGTACGAGATCTATTCAAGATTTAAGCAACAAGTTTAAAAGATAGTTTAAACAAGTTTTAAACACAGCACAACCAAGAATGAGGTGAGAAAATGTAGAAAGATTATGTTCACGATTTTTTACGTGGTAAAACCTCACCAATTGAGGAAACATCCACGACTCCCTCTACGGAGTAAAATGAAAAATCCACTAAAACAAATTTATGAGATGCAAACTATATAACTAACATGCAAACAACTCAGACCTATATAAGTTTAAAAATGTACCCTCTAGTGTCCTTATAACTTCTCTGCAGTTCTGATTGTAGATGTAGTTCTCTTAGTTTGTCAACTCCTGATTTGTTCAAGTACTTTACGTCGACTTATGTTCACAAGATCTTATTACCAAAACTTTTCGTGTTGTAGGGTGAAAGTGTTTGTGAAGGTGCTTTCTAACACATGCATGCACACACACACTTATTAAGTACAAATAGTCCTAACAAATTACAGTTACACTATATGCTGTGATCTTTTCTTTTCTTTCTTCTTACAAAACTTTGAACCTTATTTGACCTTTCAATTAATCCCAGAATCCACGGATATCTTGCTTACAAATCAGTCAAGATCTTAATCAATCTCTGTTTTGAAAAGATTTTCGAGATTGAAAACCTCCAAGTGAGATTCCAAACTAGGTCAAAGGTTTAGTTTTACAAGAACAAGAAACATAAAGCATTTATTGTTGATTTCAAAGTAAGAAAACGTTTTAGAGAAAATAATCAACAATATATTTCTCAAGATGAGAAATAGAATGAAACTAAGTGTAATGTAACATGAACTCAGATCTGAGATTTCTATGGAATCAGAAATTAGATCTTAAGTAAAAGTTTAAGTTGGAAACAAGATCTCACGAACACAAGGTTACAGCAACAAAAATAACTCAACTCAAACTCTCAAACACTCAAGAACACTCAGGATGGTGTTTTTGGATATGGTGTTTTGAAGAAGTGTTTGGGTTAGGTTTGAAGAGGATTTGGACGAAGTTAGGGTTTCTAACTTTTTTCTCTCTGGTTTCTCTTTTCTCTCTTCTCTCTCTTCTCTCTTCTCTCTTCTCTCTCTATTCTCTCAGAAGAATGCAAATGGCAAAAGTCTTCGAAGTCTGAGGGAAGGGTCCTTTTTATAGTGGGAGGAGAAGATTCGAGAGATCTGATCAAAACCAAGGGCTAGGATTGAGTCAATCTATTTTGACTTAAATCCAAGGGCTCACGCAAGGCGATGGTTAAATGAAACGTGATTGGCTTAAAAAGCTACACGGGGATTCATCAAGGCAACATGCAGACCATTGATAAGAGATGATCCAAGGGCTGATAACACACACGTCTTTTGTCTAAGTAAAGAAACACAATTCTAACCAATCAGAGGCAAACAGGTGTTGGCCAGGTAAAGGATATAAAACGCGCGTCCAAAATAATTACAACGTACACCCTGAAGTCTCTGCCGCTTTTGGATTCTACCCAAGGTAACATTAGGCCAATATTCCCAACAAATAATATTTAGAGATTGACCCCAAAAACTTATAAATCAAGTTTTAATTAATAAAACCTTATTTAAAAAATGTTTAAAAAATCCCAAAAAATTATTAAAAAACAAACTTAGGGATTTAAACACTCTCAACATATGTACACACATAATTATGCAGTATGACATGTATGACTTGAATTCTACTGTGTGTGAGTGTTGGCAATAGTCTCTTGATCACTACAAGATAGAGAGATGAATAGGCATAGCAATTCTGAGGTTCTTTGGTTTCTAGGATGACATAATTTTGTCACAATTTCCAAACTAGATGAGCACTTATACAATATAGACTCAAGTGAGTCAAAGGTATAAGGGCTTCAACTTATACGTAGATGGATCATCTTTTGCAACAGGAAGTGGCGCAAGTATAATACTCACCACTCCTGATGGGATAAACATTGAATATGCATTGCGATTCTAATTTTAGGCCTCAAATAATTAAGTAGAGTATGAACCTCTCATTGTGGGCTTTAGTTTGGCTCAATCACTAAATGCTCAGCAAGTTGTGGTGCACAGTGATTCTCAATTGGCGGTGAATCAAATTCTGAGTTTGTATGGAGCCGAAGGAGAACTAATGACAATATACTTAGCCAAGGCATTGGAGGTTATAACAAAATTGCCTGCTATTCGAATGAGTAAAATTCTAACATTGGAAAATGCCTGAGCTGATGCACTTGCTCGACTGGCATCAACAACTAGAATTGAGCTCCGAAGAACCATTCCCATTGAAATGTTGGCCAATCGAAGCATTGATGAAGACTTGATGATTAATTTCATTACAGTAGATATGGAAACATCATGGATGGATCCATCAAAGCTTATATTGAAAAAGGAATCCTTCCAGCAGATCCAATTGAGGCTAAAAAGCTTAAGTAAAAAGTAGCAAGATATGTGTTAGATAAAAGAGTGCTATGCAGGGGAGGGTTAACAGCTACTTTGCAATGTTGTGTCAACCCAATGGAAGTACAAGATTTAATAGAAGAAATTCATGAAGGGTCTTGTGGATCTCATATAGTAAGAAGGTCATTGTTGCAATGAATGAATACACAAGGAAATTATTATTTAACCATGAGGGCGAAATATACAACTTTTACGAGGAAATGTGACAAGTGCTAAAGGTTTTCCACCATTCGTAAAACTCCACAGGCTACTCTGACCCCAATCACTTCACCCTGGCTATTTTCTATGTGGGGGATAGGCTTGGTCAGGCCATTGTCGACCACCCGAGGAAGATTTAAGTACTTGGTTATAGTTGTGGATTACTTCACCAAATGGGTTGAGGCAGAACCACTGATAGATATACCTTATGAGAAGGTATACCCGTTTATTTGGAAACACATTATTTGTAGATATGGTTTTCCTTATGCCTTCATTAAAGATCACGGTACATAGTTCGATGATGAAGAATTTGCAGCTTCCTGTGCCCAATCCAAAATTCAAAAGTTACACTCTACTTTAAGTCATCCTCAGAGCAATGGGCAAATTGAAGTGACGAACAAAACCTTTCTCAATGGGTTGAAGAAAAGACTCGATGATGCTAAAGGGAATTGGATTAATGAACTACACTCCGTTCTGTGGGCATACCGAAAAAGTCCAAGAACTGCTACTGGAGAAACACCATACATGCTAGCATTTGGGATGAAAGTAGTCATACCAGCCAAACTGGGTTTGCTAACCCATGGAGTGTTGAATTTTGATTCTCTTGTCAGTGATTTGATGCAAAGACTAGACCTGGATCTACTGGAAGAGGTGCACGAAGATGCAGTTATGAGAAATGCTGCTTATTAACAAAGAATAACTCACTTTTATAAAAACGGGGTGAAACCGACCAACTTAAAGGAAGGAAATTATGTACTTAAGAAGGTGATTCAGAAGACTAACAAACTTGAAGATAACTGGCATGGACAATACCGTATCTCGGCAGTAATTCGACCAGGAACTTACAGAATTGAAACTCTGAAAGGAGAAGAATTAAAAAATCCTTGGCATGTCGAGCACCTTAGGAAGTATTACTAGTATTGTAACAAGATAGATCTTTATAATAATTTATCATAAGTATCAATAAAAGGTTGGTTTCTTCCATTTTTTTGATATTTTTTGGAGTACTGGTGATATGCATCCCTTAATACTTGTTCGGGAAACATTCAAAAGTTGGTCAGAATAAGTGAAACTTGATTGGCAGCATATAAAAACCCAAGTTAATATATGATTTTAAATCCTCAATACTTGGTCAGTACAATCTGGGATAAAACTCTGTATAAAAATCAAAAAGTTTTATCTGAACGGGGGAAAATTGCGGAAGAACATTGTGAAGATTCCTAAATAGGAATGTAGACACATATTCCACGTACGCCCAACACTAGTAACTAATGCTAAACCTAAAAATTTAGGTGCATTAGTAGAACCTATGGCAATACCATGGGTAACTAGTACTAAAGTTCGATTTAAATCTAAGTGTGCTAGTAGAACCTATGGACACATCAATGGTAACTGATACTAAACTTAGAAATATAAGTCTACCAGTAGAACCTATGATAATCACATTAGTAACTGGTACTAAATTTAGGCAAATGTCTAAGTGTATCAGTAGAACTAATGAAATAAAGAAGTCATTCACATCCATAAATTGACAAGATAAGTTAAGCAAATGCTTTTCATTTATATAAATGATCATTACATGTAAATATTGTTTATAACTGAAATACAGGAGCAAATTATTCTACTGGATGCTTTCCTTCAGCTTTGGAGGAGCTCGGTGCTGTTTCCATGCATGCTGAAGGATCATTTAATATATATGAAGAGTTAATGAAATTGAAATCTTCAAGCATTCTCCTATTGCTGCTGCTCGGAGTATCTAATAGATTAGGATGCTGAACAATTTTTAGCTCATCATGAGGGGCATAGTCCCCTAAGTATTTGGAGATCAAGCACTAGGGAATTGAATTAACAGGGATCCAACTGACATCCAGTTTGAAAGGAGAATCTTGACATTCCAAAAAACTAAGATAATTTCAATGCCAAAGTCTGCTGTTATGGTCCATTTCCATAACTGTTAGGCAATTGGTCCAACCCCATTTATAACCTTCACGTTGAGCTTGGCTAAATCGATCATCAAAATGGCTAAGAGCTTCATTATATCCTTTCATCTAGATCTGCCTAGACTATTTGTGAAATTGGAAAGTTAATTTCTCAGCTTGATGTTACAGCTTCTTCAACACTCCATCCTTAGCTTGCAATTGAGAAGACTGGGTAGAAAGTTTCTCGGTCTGGGATTGTATCTTCTGAGACATCTCTACAATGGCAGAATTCTTGGACTTTATTTGTGCAGCCTGATTTATGAGTGTCTGTTCATTCTTGGTCTCATCAGTCGTAGCTCGACCAGGCCTGGCTCTTGATTGGGAGGAAGAAGTAGATTTAGATTTGTTTAAAGATTCCAATTCATCCCTCAGCTTAGCATTTTCATTCTCCAAAAATAAAACTCCATCATCATCAGCAGCAGTAGTTTAAGGAGCCCTCAAAGAATTCAGCTCATCCATCAAATTGTTATTTTCTTCCTCCAACATCTAGGCAATGGCTCTAGCCTCATCCACTTCACACTTGAGCAAAAACACTTTCCTCCTGAAAAATGATGCATGCTTCTCTAATTTTTCCTGAAAGTCGCAAGCTTCACTTAGATCTTTGTACTTCTCCTCATAATCAACATGCAGGAGAGTCTTGGCTTATTTGTGATCTTATTAAAGCTCTTCAATTATTTTAAAGTAATTTATATTATTAGCCACTGCTCGATTAAGAAGACACTTTAAGTATAAGTAAGCTTCCTTATCTTGATCTGAAACATCAGCCCCGAGAAAATTTGACAGATCTTCCTCGAAAAAAATCATATGACCAGCCTTGAATAGATCATTGCATCTCTTAAGTAGCTCAGATTCAGTGGCAGAAAGTTGATCCATTTTGGCCATGAATATTAGAGTAAGAAAATATCTAATAAACAACAGAGTAAAGAGCCAAAAGTAGAAATAAAAAGATGACAAATGCATAGGAAAGAAATATTCATTTTTATTGATATAAGGAAAAGTTACAAATACATTGAAATAAAAGAGAAGCAAAGACAAAATAAAAATAAAAAATTGATTGCCTAGCAAGTCTACACCTTCTCCTTATCCGTAGTAGCTTCAATTTGATTGGAGGCGGGAATGAGTGGAGGGATTTGCTTAGATGTTATTGGGAGAGAAAACTCAGCAACTATCTGCAGTTGGTCGACTACAGACTCCGGAACAAGGGTGTAATACCCTGGCCCCACATCATCTTTAACTTCCTCAGGATCATTCCTGAGGAAGAGTTCTAACTCTTGAGGAGTGCCGGCCTTAGTAAGTGCTGCCGACCAACCATCCTTGTAGCATTTTTTCTTCCCATACTCAATCTGGACAGAAGCAGTTACTATAGCCTTCTCCCATCCCTTTTTGAAAGAGGATTATCTAGCGTTCACCCTCTTGGCCTTCTCAGCAACCAAGTTTTTCTCTAACTCAGAGACTTACCCCCGAGCTACAACAGCCTCTTCTTTAGACTTCTCCCGAGTTTCCTCAACAGTTTTTATTTTGTTCTCCCAAGCTTGCTTCTCATTTGCCAATGCTTATTGGGAGTCAAGAAAGGACTTCGTCAGGCACTCAAATGCCTCTTTTACATTATTTGAATAAGAACTAAGTGCATCATCCTTCTCCAACATCTGATTAAAATCAACCAAAAACTACAAATAAAAGAAAGACCAAGTCAGTACAAGAAATTAATAAAAAAGTACAAGTATAAAAAGTAAGAGTTCTTACCAAGGCAAAGCCTTGAGAAGCCCTTTCAGAAAATTTTAAATGGGGAATTACAGATGCAGCATCCCTGTGATCTAGCAAAGTACTAGGCCTGGACAGGACCAATGGAAACTAGAGAGCCAATGTCAATAGCAGACAAATTGACATAGTTTTGTTGGTCGGCAGCAGCAACAGTTCCTTCAGCAAGTCTGGAAGGAAGACCTTTTTTCAGCTGCTTGAGAGAGGATTCATCACCCTCCTTAGCTAGGGGATTTTTCCCAGCATCCTCTTTATTGGAAGCTCCACTAGCAACATATCTGGTGGAGCCAGAGGAAGCAACATCTCCCATTATATTGGTGAACTTCCTTTTTCCCATGACAACAACAAGAGGAAGGTCAGAATCCAAGGATGAAGAAGGGCCTGGAATAAATTCACCACTACCAGATGTAGTGGTTGAGGAGGTCGAAACTGGGTCTTGATCAAGACTAATGACAAGGGAAGGAGTAGTAGGAGTAGGACGAGCAACAAAGGATGTGATGTAATCCTTGTACTTCAGCAGGTAAGAAACCGACTTAGTGTTCTCTTCCCCAATCTTCTGGTGAATGCCCCTAAAACACTTAAGCTCAGTAAGCTTAACTTCGCTTTCTTTGGTACACTTTATTATCTGATCAACTGCAGTAAAGGAAAAGCAAGTTCAATTTGTATTACAACAAATAAATTATCAATAAAGTTGTATGAAAATGGAAACAACTTATCCCATGACCATCTTGAGGGTACTTTGGCCCCTGGTATACTTCATCCCCTATTTAGGGGTATATTGCCAATTTTTGGCAATCACTCCATGATCAAAGTAATCTCTATTGGATTCAGGAAGGTTAACTACTAAAGCCCTATTTACAGCACTAGTTTTTAAATTATAAGTACTATCACTGGTGACCCACTTATAACATAACATAATTTCTAGAATGCCTCCCACGGAGTTGATTGAGCCTATAAACACCATTAACAACCCTCTAAGTGTTGGGGGCTACTCTAGTAGGTACAACGTCAAAGTATTGATAAAACTCCAGGCAAAATGGGTTTAGGGGAAAACTAAGGCCACACTCAACAATAAAAAGGGAGGGGATCCAATAACCCTTAAATAAAGAAAAAAGATCTACAGGAGGACTAGGGAGTTCTAAATATACCCAAGAAGGTATATTACATTTGTTCCTAAATTCGTCTAGAGAAACAACGGAGTAAAACCTGATTTAATATGAAGAAAAGAAAAAAGAGAAAGAATTCTTACAAAAGCTTAAGGATTCAGCAAGGAAGAGGGACAGAAAGAACGATCGCATGAAAAGATCAAGAGATTGCAATAAAAACATAGAAAGTTTGATGTAAGAGATGACCGGGATTTTACTTCCTTTATGAATTGCCTTGAAAATTGATGAACGTAATGATTAAAGGGAAACGACGATTAAAATTTTGGCAGCTAAGCTGAAAAAGACGTATTTGCCCGAGACAATTCGTTACAGTTCTAGATAATTATAAAAATGCCATCAGTGGTATACATTATCAACAAAGTTAATAATTTTATAAGTGTGAGAAGTTGGAAACTAACCAAGCATCAAGAATGTAGCCCGAGCTATTATCAGAATTAAATGTTCCATACTTTCAAGCAAGCATCAAACATGAAACATTGGGGGCTTCTATTGATTCCAAAATTTACCCACTTACATGTACCAATCAGAAATAGACATATGTCATCCGCTGTGGCAATAATACTATTAATCAAGGCACAACCACCAACCAAGTCTTGAAATGACGACCATCATATAAAATGCCAACCAACTGCAGGAAGCCCAATCAACAGTAGGGAGGCCGACTAATTTTATCAGAAAAAAGCCAACAACCAAAAATATTATAAACATTATGTACTGAAGTAAATGCCTAATTTATAAAGGCATTCCATCCTTTCATATTCCATCTCTTTATCTCCCTATTAGGCTATAAATACAATGTAATCCCTTAATTAATGGCAAGTGATTGAAAGGCAAACACAAGGCAATAAGAAGCACAATGGACGCAGGCTTTCTTCTATAGCCGAACCAGTTTAAACCTTTTGTCTCTTTCTTTTACTTATTTATCTGTGATTAAAAAATTATATCTAGTCTAGTATTTTGCATCAATAGGTACCACAATTATGAACAAAACAAGTACACCAAACACATGAGAACGAATGGGGAATAAATTGATATTAGGTTGAAGGAACTGAGAGGTGCCTTCCCACCCAAAACCTAACTTGCAGTACGATTTTTGATAAGGATGACGATAAGGCCAATAATATGTCAACAGAATTTAGGAATCTTCATACCAGTTAACAAGCACCAAGATATCCCCATTAGGAGGGAGGTTTTGCATTGTGCCACCCCCATTTTGTTCGATGGTATATGGGCAAGTGAGTTGATGCAAGATCTCGTTTTGATTAAGTTGAGACCAATTCTCACTAAAAAGAAAAATAATGAAATCTATTATTGGATAAGATATTATGAACCACTATATTAAATTCAATTGTATTCATTTGAATAAATTGAACAAACAAGCTGTAATACCCCGCATTTTTCATTGAATTGAAATTGAACTAAAAAAAAAAAAACTATCCAGTATATATATTCGAAATGTTTGGAAAAAAAACTATGCCAATATATATATTCGAAATGTTTGAAATGAAACTATGTTAGTATATATATTCAAAATGTTTGGAAATGAAAAGTTAAAATGAATTCATTGAGATACGAATGTGCGACTTAAATATTAGAAGCGAATTAATGGGTAAAAGGATCGAGAGGGTTAAATTTGGGGCAATGGCATTTTTGTAAATAAACTAACCCTAGGTATAAATAGACAAGAAGAGAAGAAGTCTTCATTTTATCATTTCACAAAAGGGAGCTAGGGTTTGGTAGAGAGAGAGAGAGAGTAAGAAGAGAAGAAAACTAAGAGGATTTCAAGAGGATTCAATTTCTTCACACAATCCAAGGCAAGTTTATAACCTATACGTGTATAATATGTATCTATAATGAAATTTAACATGAACATGTATTCGGATCCCTAAATTAATATGAAATTGATGTTAAAAATGATATGCAATGTATTAGGATTATCCTCCATGTAGATTCAAATGCAATAACATCATTATAGGGATTGAGTTGTAGAACAACCTCTTGAATTTGAGAAATATATGAAATTGAGTAAATCGTCATATTAAAAACTGTTTTGAGCTGTTTTGGTTTTGAAAATGGATGTTTCGTTCGCGTTGCCCTGTAGAAAATCATATTCTGAACAACTTTTTAGTTTTAAGTTTCTTTAAAAACGGATCAAAAAATCCTCAAAGATGCATTTTATAGTTCTGCACAGAAAGTTATCGTGAACAAGTCCGAACTGTATATGTTAGTTTGTGGTCTGTTTTAGGCAAGCCATGGTAGCATACTCACGTGTCCTTGTAAAAAATCACGTTCCGAACAACTTTGTAGTTTTAAGTTTTTCCAAAAACGGATCGGAAGAGCCTCGAATCTTCATTTTAAATTCTGGGCAGCATGTTGTTGAAATAAGAGCGCTAAGGGTGTTCATGTTTTTAAAAAGATAATTGTGGTGTTGTACTTAATCTTATAACTTGACCATATACCTATGGTTATTAGGGATATATAACCTTGAAATGATTTGATGTTGAATTAGTAAATTAATGGTGTAAATTATGTTATATTGTAAATAATGACTATTGTACAACTCGAGTAAGAGACTTGATACGATTGTATATATACATAAGCGTGAAATTTTTTTACATGTATATTGTCGAGTATACACTAGACTAGTCCTCCGGTCGACGTAGGCACATGTTGAATGCGATTTTTTATGATTGATCTGGTTAGGTTTCTCTCGAGTGCCGTGTCAGAGATAAACCACCGGAACCGAACACATGGTTGAAATGCGGGTCGGATAGAAAGACCTTGGAACGCCGTGTGATTTAGGACTTAGTATGATTGCCCTTGCCACGTAATATTGGGGAATATTCGTGTGTAGGCCTAGTGTTACGACTTGTTCCCCCGGGTAACGATAGTGACCCGATATGACTTGTTGTGTGAGATATTATGCTTGTGTCTTAATATAATATCCCGAATCGATGCATTTGTTATTATACTTGAAGGAAATATTTTGATACGTAAAATACTGAAATGAGATTAATAATGATTAATCATGATACGATATGAGGCTACACGTTACTTGAGTTTGGGTTGGGTAGTCACGGCATAAGAGCATTGATTGGGTAATTAAACAACTTAATTACTGGAGATGAGTAATGACTAGTGTGCTTTCATTATAAGTACATCTTATTATCTTATAGCTTGTTTTCTTGCTTTGACGTTCGTCTATCTTGCTTCTTTCTCCTCTCCTATATATATAATATATGACAGGTCCTCGTCCCGATGGACAATAGACTATGGAGCTTGATGAGATCATATCAATCTTAGGATTCCTGTAGCCGTGGAGTTATTCTATTTTAATTTATGTCGCTTGTTTCCCTTTTCTTGACGGTGGTATCAGAGATTAATATCACGTTTTTTATACTTGGTATTTGAGAGAATTGTTGTATTACTCTTTCCCGTTTTGTGTTGGGTCGCATGTATTGGAATTTTATATTTTCAGTTTGAGATTACTGATGGATTATTTCAGTTAATAGTTATGAGTTGGTTTCACTTGTTATAGTTGTAATTATATGATTTGGTTACACGTATGAGAGTGTACATGTTTACTTTACTGCATTTATTTAAATTCTGTTTCTAATGCCAACATATTGACGTTCCGCTTTAATTTAATTGGGTGTAGCTAACCGAATTAGATATAAAAAGGAGGGTTGTCATAGTTGGTATCAGAGCACAGTTTTAGAGCCTTTAGGGATCTGAGGGCGTCCGTTACGTTTTTCGCGCATTGTTTCCTTGATACATAGAGCCTTATGATTAGGTCTTGTATTCAATGACTTGGAAGATCTTCACGCTACGATTTCGACGGGCGATTTGGAGCTAGCCTCGTGTATAGGGATGGTTCCTTGTTTGGATTTCATTCGTGAGACGTCCCACGCATGAGGTGAATCTCCGATCGACCACATGATAGTACGCGTGAGGTCCATGTGTGAGTTCTTGTTATAATTATGACTAGTGCTCCACTTGAATAATATTTTTTAGGATACGTGTTCACATACTATCTTTTAAGATGGTGATTTGATGAGACGTGGACTCTAGGAGGGCAAATGATCCAAGAATTTTAGGAGACCGCGATTCACGTGCAATAATTGTAGTTTCATCGCCCACCAGTAGGCGAGAGCACCAATGTTGAACTCAATGATTGAGTTGACTTTTGGTGCTTTAGGGGGAGGAAACACCCGTATATTTATTGTGCATTATAAACTTTGAATATCGTCGCTCTTATGGCTGTAAAGAAGTTGGTATAAGTTATAGCCCACCCTCTAGTACCAATGAGCTATTGGTACCACTTGCGTGTGTAGTTGTCTAAAGTTGTTTCCAATATAGAAGGGTAGAGCTTTAGATATGACATACCTCAAAATGATGTGGTCCAGTTGTTGTTGTGACGTTTTCCTGAGAAGGAATTATCGTGCTCCACCCGTGATGGACAGACTGCTGAGGCATTTGATGATGTATTAACCAGTTAATGGTTAATGAAGTAAGTCTTGTGGTAATAAGAGAATATTATTACTCATTAACATGTAAAGGAAGGGTTGTAATTTGAAAGAGGACTACTCCAAATCGGTGTATGTCCCACCCCATCAAAGGATGACCTGAGGGATCGAATTTTGGTGTACACAAGAGTGTTATCATACTTGTGAAAAGCACGAATTAGATTCATCAGTTCGATGATGTTCAATGGGAGATTCATGAGTCTGAATATGGAATGGATAAGTGATTATCCTTGAAATATTGTGTTGGTATCAGGGAAGTTTGGCAGGCGTGTAAACCTACACGTTGTCCACACAAGCGATAGATGTCATATTGGGGTGGCATAGTGGTGTCATAGTGTTTTGATCATATAAAATCTGTAATGGAATGAACTTAAGGCCGATTAGGTGTGTGTTCGGTCATGTACAAGATATGTTAGTGGGTTGGGTACTCACATGTTCAGAGTGGAATGTTTCGGTGAGTGTGGGTACCCTGAATTTAGTATCATAGGCCTGGACGAGTAGCCTCTCCTTGGCGGCCCAAAGCCCAGACCCATCACCTTTTGTATTAATCCGATTACCCCACGATCCCATGAAGAGAAATTATGGGGGAACGCGATCCCATGTAGGGGAGATGGCTAACAAGGATGAACCCATCACCCCCACTACTCCAACATATACATGTATAAATTAAACCCTAAGTCCGGGGCAAATGACAAGTTGTATTCTCTGTACTTATTCTTCAGAATATAGAGAAATAACACTGACTGAACCACCGTGGACGTAGGCACTTCTTCGCTGAACCACGTATTCCCGTTGTTGTGTGATTGGCCTTTTATTTGTATTTTCTTGGTTGTTACCTCTTTCATATTTATTTGTGTTGCATAATAATTGCCACCACAATTGGCGCCGTCTGTGGGAAGCGTTTATCTTTCCCTGAGAAGAGCCCACGCCGAGAAAAAATCTGAGATGTCTGATCACAGCAGCAACGCTCCTCAAGCAGGAGATATTCAGGAACCACCCGCTCCTCGCAGGATGAGGTATGAAGTCCGACGATCAGATCAAGGGGCTCACTTAGAAAGGCCAGCCTCAGAAGAAAGTCAAGGACCAGCAAGGTCCACTCAGATATCCAGATTGATCGATGCATACGAAGCAAGGCTCCACGAGCAGAGGGAGTCTTCTCGCAGGTATGAGGCTGAGAATGCTCGCTTGAAAAGAAGACTGGAAAAACTGGAGAAAGAACTACGTCCTGATACCAGGAGACGCCCCTATCGCACTCCTAGCCCTTAGGCGAGCAAATCTCGCAGCCGAGGAAGGAGCCCTAGGCGGCAATATCAAGGGTTCGAAGGTGGCGACTCAGACGATGACCTATGCGAGCAACTGAGAAAAGCTCGACGCTATCAGAGCCCTACTCGCAGCGACGATAACATACGGAACCTAGCCCGCAGAGAAATGGACCAACATACAACTCACCGCGGCACCAGGTCAACCAGAGAACTCGCCAGGAGAGCCCTCAAGACCCAGATGAAATCGCCCTTCACAAGGGAAATTGAAGAAGAAGAAGCTCCCAAAAAGTTTGCTATTCCAAGGTTCAAGATTTACGACGGGAAGACTGATCCCATTGATCATGTCAGGCAGTACCGACAGGCTATGACCCTCTGGAATCACCGAGATGCACTGATGTGCCGTATTTTTCCCTCGAACCTTCATGACGTGGCCCAGAAATGGTTCGAGAAACTCCCTCACCGATCCATCAGAAATTTAAAATCCCTGGCCGAGCTCTTCACGGCCCGGTTCATCACCAGCAGCTCCCATCCCAAAAGGGTGGATGCTCTATTGACAATGAAGAAAACTCCTCGGGAGACACTCCGAGACTACGCGAAGAGGTACTGGGAGTTATTCAACGAAGTCGAGGACTGCGCAGAAGAGGTGGCAGTGGATTCATTCAAAATTGGGCTACCTAGCTCTTCCCTCCTTTACCAGTCCTTGACAAAGAAGGAAGCAACCACCATTGATGACCTGATGGCCCGGATTGAGAAATACGCAAAGGTGGAAGATGTCACCCGCCTTAATGTAGGAGAAAACGGTCGAGCCAAGCTCGCTACGAAGGGAAGTGAGAAAGTTGATAACCAGAAAAAAGGAGGAAAGAATGGGAGCAAGAATGGCTCCAAGAACGGAGGGAGCCCTGACGTTGCAAAGTCGTTCCAGGCGGTCAACACCGTCTTCAAAGAACTAATTTACAAAATTCTCGCGGAGATCAAGGATGAGCCGTTCATCAAATGGCCCCGGAAAATGGGAGGAGACCCATCGAAAAGAAACAATGCGCTGAGATGCACCTTCCACAAAGAGGGAGGACATAAGACCGAGCACTGCAAGGCTCTTAAGTCCCACCTCGAGGAGTTGGCCCAATCCGGACATTTGAATGACTTTGTGGAAAGGAAGGTAGAGAGAGTGACTGTCCACAAGGAGGCAAAACTCGACAACGTATTGGAAGACGACGCCGGACACGAATTCGCAGTAATACATGGAGTATCCGATGTTAAGAAAATCCAGGGTAACTCAGCTCAGATGGAGGTAAAGAAGCTGACAGCGGTAATGCAAGCTTTTCAAATTGATCCAGCGAAATCACAGGCAGGAAAACGCCGGCGAGCAGAGGACATCAACTACAACAAGCATATTGTTTTCACGGATGAAGATCTTGTGGGAGTGAGGACCCCACATCACAATGCCTTAGTCATTACACTCAGGATAGCCAACTTTGATATCGACAGGCTGCTCGTCGATCAAGGAAGCTCATCCGAAGTAATGTACATCGACCTGTTCAGAAAATTGAAGTTGAACATCGCCGACCTAAAGGGAACCACTGTTCCTCTGGTCGGCTTCGCTGGGAAAATGACCATGCCTCTGGGCAAGATAATACTACCAGTGCTCGCTGGAAATGTTTCGAAAATGATTGAATTCTTGGTGGTCGACATCGATTCACCGTATCAAGCCATCCTCGGCAGGGGATGGATTCATGCAATGAAGGCAGTCTCCTCGGCCTACCACCAGAAACTCAAATATGTCACCGAGCGGGGAGTGATGGAGATACATGGCGACCAGGCGATGGCAAGAAAGTGCTTCATAGCTGCCATCCGACCAAAGCCAGAGAAAAAAGCCGTTCAAACCAGCGAGAAAGTGGAGGAAGGTGCAATCCCCTCCAAATAACAATTAAAATATGGAAGACCCGGAGTGGAAGAGACCAGGCTCCTCCCCTCCGAGCGTGTTGTAGAGGGCCTGGTAGAAGTAATTGCTAGAGAAGGCGACAACAGCAGAGTCTTCCTGATCGGGACCTCACTCACTGACCAAGAGCAAAAGGATTTGTTAACCTTACTCAGAAGTAACATAGATGTTTTCGCTTGGGAACCCTATGAGCTGCCAGGAATCGATCCCAATATGGTCTGCCATCGGTTGCACGTCAATCCCACATTCAAGCCGATAGAGCAGAAGGCACGACGAACTGCTCCCGAGAAGGCCAAAGCAATAGAACAAGAAGTCGAAAAACTGTTGGATGCAGGGTCCATACGGGAAGTGCAATTCCCCAAATGGTTATCCAACCCAGTGGTAGTTCCAAAAAGCAACGGGAAGTGGAGAGTTTGCATAGACTTCACTGACCTCAACCAAGCCTGCCCCAAGGATAGCTTCCCTCTTCCGAAAATAGACCAACTAGTAGACGCCACTGCAGCTCACGAACGAATGAGTTTCCTGGACGCATACTCAGGCTATCACCAGATTCCCCTGTATGCACCAGATCAGGACAAAATGGCATTTATCATGACGGTTGGTTTATACTGTTACAAGGTCATGCCTTTTGGGCTAAAAAATACAGGGGCAACCTATCAGCAGCTGGTTACTAAAATGTTCAAAAATCAAATGGGAGACACAATGGAGGTCTACATCGATGACATACTCGTCAAGAGCAAGGAGAAGGAAAATCACCTCTCGGACCTGTCAATTACCTTCGAAATCCTCAGGAAGTACCGAATGAAACTCAATGCGAGCAAGTGTTCCTTCGGCGTCCAGTCAGGAAAGTTTCTTGGGTATTTGGTCAGCGAGCGAGGCATAGAGGCTAATCCGGACCAGATTGATGCAATCAAAAGAGTGCAACCTCCTCGCACAATCCGCGATGTACAGAAGCTCACTGGAATGCTCGCTGCTCTAAATCGTTTCATTTCTAAATCCTCCGAAAAATGCAAGCCCTTCTTCCAACTCTTAAAAGGCAGCAAAACGGTAGAATGGACCCCAGATTGCTCACAAGCATTAGACGAGCTCAAGTCCTACCTAAGCTCCCCACCACTACTTGTCATACCACAGCAAATGGACTCTTTGTACCTCTACCTCTCTGTATCCAGCCATACTGTCAGCTCAGCACTAATGTGTGAAGTTATAGGGATCCAACATCCAGTCTATTACGCGAGCAAAACCTTACTAGACGCCGAGCAGCGCTACCTGCCATTGGAAAAGCTCGCACTCGCCCTAGTAATGTCCTCGAGAAAACTGAAGCATTACTTTGAAGCTCATACGATCATCATCCTTACATCACACCCCCTCAAGGCTGTCCTAAGGAAGGCGGATTTGTCGGGCAGACTGTCTAAATGGTCAGTCGAGCTCGGTCGGTTTGACATCCAATTTTAACCAAGGACAGCTATCAAGGGTCAAATCCTTGCTGACTTCATAGCTGAATTCACAGGCGAAGAACCCTTCGACCAACCTAAGCCAACAGAACAAAACAGCCAGGCTACAGGGGGAAGCTGGAAGCTATTCGTTGATGGAGCCTCCAACTCAAAGGGGGCAGGAGTAGGAATTGTTCTCATCACTCCAAAAAATACAGTCCTCGAGCAAGGAATCAGGCTGGGATTTGCAGCCTCTAACAACGAAGCAGAATACGAAGCCTTAATAGCAGGTCTCCAAAGGGCGCAAACTCTAGGAGCAAAGCATTTACAGGTATTCGGAGACTCGCAACTAGTTTCCAATCAGATAAGTGGAGACTATAACGCGAAGGATGAGAGGATGGCAGCTTACCTCTCCTTGGTAAAAAACTTAATGACGAACTTTGAAGAAATCAACATCCAACAGTTTCCCAGGGGGCAGAACAGCCACGCTGACGCCTTGGCAGCCCTGAGCTCGGCAATTGATTACAGCCTTAAAAGGATAATCCCTATCGATTTCCTCAGCTGCCCGAGCATTTACCCCAACTGCGAGCTGACCAAAGCGAAACCAATACTCCAATTGGAACCAGCCCCCATCTGGATGGATCCCTTGAGAGACTATTTGAAGAATGGAACGCTCCCAGAGGATAAGATGACTGCCCACCAGATAAGAGTCAAAGCTGCTCGCTTTCACTTATCCACGGGAGGCGACCTGTATAAAAGATCTTTCTCCGGCCCCTACCTTAGATGCGTCCACCCAGGCGATGTCAAGACAGTGCTTCACGAGCTTCACGAAGGAATCTGCGGAAGTCACATCGGAGGAAGGTCTCTAGCCTTTCGAGCAATAAATGAAGGTTATTGGTGGCCATATATGCAAAAGGACTCCGCAGTATATGTCCGCAGATGCCTAAAATGCCAGTTTCACGCCCCCATGGTCCACCAGCCCGCCAGCGAGTTAAAATCCCTGACCAGCCCCTGGCCTTTCGCCCAGTGGGGAATGGACATCGTGGGACCACTGCCCACCGCTGCCGGCAATCGCAAATACCTGTTGGTCGCAACTGATTACTTTACCTAGTGGATCGAGGCAGAACCACTGGAGAACATCCGAGATGCTGACATGATGAGGTTCATATGGAGAAATATAATCACTCGATTCGGGATCCCCAGAACCATCATCACTGACAATGGAACACAGTTCGAGAGTGGCCCTTTTCAGAACTTCTGCGACCAACACGGGATCAGGCACCACTTCAGCTCGGTAGCTTACCCTCAAAGCAACGGACAAGCTGAGGCTTCCAACAAAACAGTGATCGCTGGGTTGAAGAAGTGGTTAGAGCGTGCAAAAGGTGCGTGGACAACCGAGCTACCACATGTCCTATGGGCGTACAGAACGACTCCTAGGCGAGCCACAGGGGAAACGCCATTCTCACTAGCATATGGTATGGAAGCGGTCATCCCACTAGAAGCAGGATTACCTACAATGAGATCCGACCTTGTCGAACAGGGTCAGAACGATCAGGCTTTGCTCGCTGAACTCGACTTGGCCGACGAGCGCAGGGAACTTGCCCTAGTAAAACTAGCGAGCTATCAGCAACAGCTCGCGAAGCACTACAGCAAAAGGGTCAATCCGAGGAAATTCGAAGTTGGGGACTATGTTCTAAGAAAGGTCCTGGGCAACACAGTGAAGCCATCAGACGGTAAACTGGGCCCGAACTGGGAAGGACCTTATGAGATAATTAGAGACGATCTGCAAGGTGCCTATCATTTGAAAACGATGGAGGACAGAGAGATACCACGAGCATGGAACCCAGCTAATCTCAAGAAATTCTACTTTTAGGAGTTCTATTGTTAGATCTTTTATTGTACTCATTATGGAAAAAGACAGTTTATTTCTCAATTCACCAATGAAAATCTCTCAGTTGATCACTCTCTAAAAAGTAACAATTATATCTTATTGCACATCCTTTCCAAATCATAGGTATAATGGTTGACATAGCAGGGGAACACCCCTCCTCAGGTCATCGTCATGAAGCATGACAGACCTCTTAGCATTGCCCATGGCAATATATGAAGCCCTACAGAGCATTCTTAGGCATCAAACCTACTTTGGTTAAACAAAATCCTGACCGGATGAAGACATCCAATAACAGGTGTGTCCTCGCCAATTGCCCCACTTAGGCCTAAGGGAGTGTGACGACACGACCTAAAAGGTAAAGAAAGGGAACAATGGTATTCTTAATACTGGACTGGGCGGGCACTCACATGACAAGATAAAAAAGATTGTGAAGCTGCAAAAATATAAAAAAGATTGGATGAACACGTTTAGTCGGCAAAATCGCCCAAAACTCAAACTTTCCATTAATCTTTTATATTTACAAACAATAATAGTACATGTTTAGTCGGCGAAGCTCGCCCAAAGCATTTACAATTATTAAAAAACAAAATATCAAGAAGGTGGAAGCCTTCGAGCAAGGTAGTCAGCAACTTTAGCTCTCCTCCCATCATCAGGAGCAGGATCAAACTCCTCCACGACCTCATTTGCGTCCAACTCCATTAGTCGCCGGGGAATAACATCGATGGGGATCCATCGATCATCTCGCCTGAATGGATTGGGCATCAGAGTAGAGGGGGACATCTCGTGCCGATACCAAAATATCGAGTTCCTCGGGACCTGCAGCTCTTTAAGAGCACTCAACCACCCCCTGATGAAGGAAAGCTCCTCGAACTCTGATAATCTTGTGGGAGCATCCAGCCAGCCCTGATCATAGCCATCAGTCCACACTTGGCGAGGGCCCTTCTTGAATAGATGCCACAGTCGGGTGACGTCCCTCTGGAGCCCAGCAGCAGTCACATAAGCTCACCGAACATCGCCGCGCAGCTCCTCCATTTCCCTCTCACGCTGCTCCTCAACTTCCCTAATCCTACCCCGTGTACTCCTACCAGCACGCGGGAGGGGAGGCCGAGCAGCGCGCGACGAGGAAGAGCCTTGTAGGACTGCCGAAGCGGTGCTCGACGAATGTTCCTTAAGCTTCGAGACCTCCCGCCTCAGGTCTTCATTCTCCCGCTGAAGAAACTCCACGGCTTGGTTGATCTCGGTGGCCTCCAGTAACTTTGCTCTCAGCTCGCTAACTTCTTCTTGCACTGAAGCACCGATCTCTTCCATTTCCTGGAGCCTTTCCTTCAACTTGGCCACCAGCTCGGACTGATCCTTATATTTATGGTTCCTTGACTTAGCAAACCTGCAAAGCCTAGCAAAGGCCTGGCGAACTGCAGGGCTTGCATTAGGACCCAGAGTCCTACCTAGTTGGGAGGTAACAGGAATATAATCATCCACATCAACCAACTACAAGTAAAAGAAAGAGAAAAGAAAGAGATCGGCATAAACAAAAATGAAGTCTTTTCATTGATAATGAGCAAGGTTACATCAAATCAAAAAAGAAAAAAGTTACAAAGAAGCCCTATCAATTGGCAACCTCGGTGGATGGACCCTTGTCCTTATCAGCATCAGCAGGGACATTACCCTCTGCAGGGGTGTCCACTGCCCCCTCGACCAAGGGAGCATCAACAGGAGTCGCCTGAGGAACAGGATTGGTGCCTTCAGCAGTTGGGGCTGGGTCCTCATCCACGACTGGCTTTGGCCCTGGATCATGCTCGTCAAAGAGTGGGGATGCAACGTCCACCCCAGCAGCCACGAGGGCCTTGTTCCACCCTTTCTTGAAGTTCAGACGGCTGATATAGCCTATCTGAACCTCGGCGTCCTCATACGCTGCAGCCCAGCCACAGTTGTACAAATCTTCCTTGAGAGTGGCCGCCTAGGCTTTCTCCGCCTCCAGCTGCTTGGCCAGAGCCCTGTTCTTCTCTACAAGGTCTAGCTTGCTCGAGCACACCTGGTCGTACGACTTCCTCAGCTCGCCAAGCTCCCTGACAGCATCATCTCGAGCAGTGTCAGCAGCCTTCAGATCGGCCTCCAGCTGAGACCCCCTGGCTACCAGGACAGATTTTTGCTGTTCCAGCTCGCCATTCCTCCTAATCAGCTCATCGCGAGAGCGATAGAGCACAGTGAAGTCGGTCACAAACTGCAAAGAACAAGGAAAGGATCAGGAAGAATAAACCATCAAAATCTGTCAAAAGAAATTGAGAGTTTGAAGGGAACCTTACCAAGGCAAGCCTCTGGCTAGCTTGCAAAGCCAGTTGATCGGACCCCAACGCCCTCTCACGATCTGCAGGAAGGACTGCTCTCTCGAGCAGTGCAGGGGCAAGCTGAGGAGAGGTGGCCACCGAAGCCCCCTCAGGCAAGGCAGACACTGGGACCAGGGCTTGACCAGTTTTGGTCCTCAGTTCCATCTTCCTCCTCTCCTCCTCTTTCTCTCTCTCCCTTCTCTTTCTCTCTTCCACCTTCTTCCTCTCCTCCTCCTTTTTCTTCTCTCTCTCTCTCGCCTGCTCCTCCTCTCTCTTCTTCTTCTCTTGCTCCTGAGAAGAAGGCCGAGAACTAGTAGCTATGGCCCTAGAGGCAGTCTTCGATTTCTTGAACCTCTGTGCAAGAAGCACATCATCATCATCATCATCTCTGATTAAATTCTTCATGGGAGGCATCTCTTCACCAGAACTGCTGGTAGTGCTCGAAGAACTGCTACTGTCAGCACTGCCTGCACTCAAATTACTCACAACACCTGCAGGCTCACTCTCCGAGCTGCTCTATTCTTCGTCCAATTGGATGGGCTCAGCAAAAATCTCTTCGGAAGAGTCAAAGTCCGGAACACTATCCACAGGTCGGGCTATGAAGATGGAGCATGTGTTCTTGTATTCAAGCAGAAAAGCAGCAGACCTAGGATGCTCGCCGTCACCCAAAGGTTCCCTGATGTTCCAAGCTTTCACCAGTTCCGAGATACGAACCTCGCTGAGAGCAGGCTCCAAGTTCTTTGTCCTCGCTGTAAAAGAGAAAGCAAGAAGAGGTTAGAAAAATCACAAAGTCAGGAAAGGTTGAAACAATAATCTGACATCTACCTATATATTCTTCCCCATAAAAGGGAACAGTGAACCTCTCAGACCTCGACCCTTCAAATTGGGGAGAAAGTTGCCAATTCCTGACAAGAAAACCTTCTTGCCAGTAGTCCTTATGGGAATCAGGTAGATTTACTACCAATACCCTATCAGGGCTCCTAGCCTTAAGGTACAAAACACCTGAACTCGTTCGAGAAAAGGAGTAACAAAAGCAGACCTCGGCAAGCCCTAACTTCGTGCCATACAATTGATTTATCCTATGCACGCCGTTCACTATTTTCCATATGTTGGGCGAATATTGTGCAGGCACAATACTGAAATAGCTAAAGAAGTGCAGAAACAGATCATTAGGGGGGAAGGTAAGTCCCCCCTGGGAAAGCAACAGGACATGAATCCAATGTGCATCTTCTATATCCCTAACATTCCTAGGAGGCGAGGCACAACACTCAATCTCTACCCACTCAGGAATACTATAGAATTTTCTAAACTCAGTTACTGACTTATTTCCAATCTTCGCCATTGGAAAAATACAAGAAAAACTACAAACCAAAGAGAAAATGCAAAGAGCACGAGAGACTTACAAGATAGAAGATCAGGTCAAATGGCGAAGAAGCAACGAAAGTAGAGATCGAAAATAGAAGGTACAAAGCGCAAAAAGTTCTCAGAAGATAGAAGATCGCTGGAAAAGACTGAAGCGACGAAAAGAAATGTGCCTTATTCCAACGAGCCTTAAAATCTAATCATAACGCACGGATAGCGAAGCGGGTACCGCCAAAGCAACTTCACAGTTTTCAAAGAAATCGACCATAATAGCTGATTATTTAAATTCATTGGACCTGTAAAAATGGCCCAACAAATTTAGGGGCAATTGTGGGTACCCTGAATTTAGTATCATAGGCCTGGACGAGTAGCCTCTCCTTGGCGGCCCAAAGCCCAGGCCCATCACCTTTTGTATTAATCCGATTACCCCACGATCCCATGAAGAGAAATTGTGGGGGAACGCGATCCCATGTAGGGTAGATGGCTAACAAGGAGGAACCCATCACCCCCACTACTCCAACATATACATGTATAAATTAAACCCTAAGTCCGGGGCAAATGACAAGTTGTATTCTCTGTACTTATTCTTCAGAATATAGAGAAATAACACTGACTGAACCACCGTGGACGTAGGCACTTCTTCGCTGAACCACGTATTCCCGTTGTTGTGTGATTGGCCTTTTATTTATCTTTTCTTGGTTGTTACCTCTTTCATATTTATTTGTGTTGCATAATAATTGCCACCACAGTGAGTTATACCGAAAAAGCTCGTGAGAAGGTATCAGTAATGTTGCGATGTCTTGGCCATGGACACTAGGGATGAGGATGTCCATATCGCAAGGTCATACGAGGATTGACATTGGAGAAGTCCAGAATTATCGAGGGAGTCTTCTTTCCATATTTGGTAATGATTGGAGTTAAGAGTTTTTCGTAAATCCCTAGATTAGAATGGGTGTTCGATAAGATGTGGTTATCTTATTTTGTAACATCGGTATATTTGTTAAAAGTTATCGAGATCAGGACATGAATATGGGTGTGCTAAGGGATGGACTTAAGCTGGAGTTACTAGTTGTGAACCCTACGGTGAGTAGAGAATCTCGAGGGACGAGTTGTCGAGTGAGAACATCATGAGGGAGTGTTCAATAGGCATTTCATTTGATGCGAGTGTGATCGCTTGAGTTGGTGATATATCCACGAGTTCAATTTTATGTTATCACCCGATGATTGGGGGTACTAATTTTTTGCACCGTGATAATAGTGGTGCTTGATTTTGAATCCATCAGATATGGGAATGTGGCTATGCTGTGGCCCTCGTTATGTATTAATGTGAATCAGAGCACGAGTGGGTAGTTAGTGACATGATGTTTACTTAGATCGTGTGGGATTAAAGATGCGTTTCGAAACCAAGTGTAAAATGTTCAATTTTGCTGATGTCTATACTAGTGAATAGTCATAGAATGGTCTTGATGGTCTTTTGATAATGGTGGAGTCATGTGCTCGATCAATTTTTGCGTGATTGATGATAGTGTTTCCAATTGAGTGTCGTCATTAATGGCAAGGATTGAAACATTTTGGGGTTCCAAATGTTGGACCCATTCATTGAAATGGTTGTCATAGCCTCCACTGTAGGGGGACAACAAGAGATTGTTTCGACCGTTGTTGAGAAGTTTTGTAAGGAGGGTGTGTACTCTTGGGCAAACACCCGCGAATGGGTTCGTAAGATATTTACTTTTTACTTAATGTGTGGAGTACTGAGTGTTAATTGGAGTCACGGTACATGAAGGTACCCGCTACCTTATATTTATGACCTTTGACCTGTTGGATAGCACACCGTTCTTCATAAAGATGAGGTAGCGTTGGTGTGTTGGAAGATGAGTATCCAAATGGTGAGTGTGCCAAATCCGATATTCTGATTTGGTATGATAAGTGGGAATTTTGGGTCTTACCTTGTTGCTTGGAAAATGTACAAGCCTTATTCGTGGTTTGAAGAACCAAGTTCATTTCATGTTTGGTGAGAAAATTCTAATATACTCACAGTCTAAGGAAAATCCTGTCGGAGAGGTTGAATTCCTATACGTGTTTTTAACAAAAGAGCGGTAAGTCGAATCTAGCGAGGGTCTGTAGCCTTGGGATAAAACGACCAAACCGTGAGAAGTGGGGGTGTGCAAGGGGGAATATTGCATCTCGAGTTAGTTCGAAACCTTTAGGTGAGGGATCGTTGACCGCCCATATTGCAACTTTGTCGGTGTTGTCTTGTTCGAGACAGTATGAACCTTGCTGATATTATTTACCTAAGTCCAGACTTGGAAAGATGGAACAATATTTGTAAGTGCGTAGAAGTTGTATGCTTATGCACATGTGCAACCTTAGTGGATAATAAGGGTTGCCATATCGGTTGACTCACCATCAATTTAAGTGCAAGACAAGTGTTATTGACAACTCGGAGTAGAGTTGGCTTTTGAGCTTTCAGTACCATCTGTTAGTCGATTCTGAGTTGAGTATCGAGGCATGATTGATGAATAGTGACATCTGTATTAAATAGGCGAAGTTGGATTATTTGTTGTGTGATAAACCGTTGAGTCCATAGATAAGTGGTTTTTGGAGTCAGATGATTCTTGTATCACTAGGGGTCTTGAGTTGACAAATTCCTTAGCTCGACAAGCTGACAGTAGTGTATCAGAGGGGTTCCTTGTTTGGAGTTTGCTTGCGAGACACTCCACGCATGAAACGTAGTGAGTCGGGACTTGGGGGTATTACTTTCTGGATCAGCTTAGTAGCTCAGTTATGTTAGGCTTCGTGGTGAGAGTTCAGTTGTACAGTTAGAAATGGGAAAGTATCTCCATGGATTTCATTGTTGGGTTGCCAAGATTGCAGCGCGGTCATGATTCGATGTGGGTCATCGTCGACAGACTGACAAAGGTGGATCATTTCTTTCCAGTGAGGACGGATTGTACGACAGCACAGTACACCACGGTGTTTATTAATGAGATTGTGAAGTTGCATGGGGTACCACGTGGTATCGTGTCCGACCGTGGCAATGTCTTCATCTCGAACTTTTGGGGCGATGTTCAGGAGGCGATGGGAGTTCAGTTGAGTTTGAGTACTGCATTCCACCCTCGGTTTGATGGTCAGACGGAGCGGGTAAACCAAATTTTGGAGGGCATGTTATGATTTTGTGTGTTGGACTTCAAAGGTGGTTGGGATACACATTTACCACTGGTGGAGTTCGCATACAATAATAGTTATCAGACAAACTATTAGCATAGAACCATACGAGGCTTTTTACGGCAGGCCTTGTCGATCCCCTACATGTTGGTTGGAGTTCGAAGAGCACCGAATGCTGGGTTCGGATATTGTTAGGGAGACATGAGAGAAGGTAGACTTGATTCGTGAACGGATGAAGACCGCGCAAGATCGTCAGAAGACTTATGCTGACATAAGGCGGAGGAAGTTAGAGTTCACCGTTGGGGACCAAGTGCTATTGAGGGTCTCACCCATGAGAGGCGTTATTCTCTTTAGTACCAAAGGGAAACTTTCACCGCGATACGTGGGTCCGTTTACAGTGTTGGATAGGGTGGGGTCATTTGCCTACCATTTATCCCTACCCGACCAGCTCCATTGGGTACACGATGTTTTTCATGTATCCATGTTGAGGAAGTTCTTACGTCCCGAGGACTCACACCTACACATAGATTTAGACGGGGTTGAGCTGCAGCCCGATGGGAGATATGAGGAGAGGCAGGCCCGGATCCTAGATCGTCACGAGTAGCAGTTGAGGTCAAAAGTCATTCCTCTTATTTGTGTTATGTGGAGTAATCATGATGAGTCTAAAGCCACTTGGGGGAGAGAGGATGACTTGCGAATTAGTCACCCATATCTCTTCATGGAAGATACGTGCGAAACTACCTTACTTGACTTGAATTGATTTGTTTTAATTTGTATTTCGAGGACGAAATACCGTTCATAGAGGGGGAGAATGTAATACCCCGCATTTTTTATTGAATTGAAATTGAACTAAAAAAAAAAACTATGCCAGTATATATATTCGAAATGTTTGGAAAAAAAAACTATGCCAATATATATATTCGAAACGTTTGAAAATGAAGCTATGTTAGTATATATATTCAAAATGTTTGGAAATGAAAAGTTAAAATGAATTCATTGAGATACGAATGTGCGACTTAAATATTAGAAGCGAATTAACGCGTAAAAGGATCGAGAGGGTTAAATTTGGGGCAATGGCATTTTTGTAAATAAACTAACCCTATGTATAAATAGAAAAGAAGAGAAGAAGTCTTCATTTTATCATTTCACAAAAGGGGGCTAGGGTTTGGTAGAGAGAGAGAGAGTAAGAAGAGAAGAAAGCTAAGAGGATTTCAAGAGGATTCAATTTCTCCACACAATCCAAGGCAAGTTAATAACCTATATGCATCTATAATGAAATTTCACATGAACATGTATTTGGATCCCTAAATTAATATAAAATTGATGTTAAAAATTATATGCAATGTATTAGGATTATCCTCCATGTAGATTCAAATGCAATAACGTCATTATAGGGATTGAGTTGTAGAACAACCTCTTGAATTTGAGAAATCTATGAAATTGAGTAAATCGTCATATTAAAAACTGTTTTGAGCTGTTTTGATTACGAAAATGGATGTTTCGTCTGCGTTGCCCTATAGAAAATCATATTCTGAACAACTTTGTAGTTTTAAGTTTCTTCAAAAATGGATCGAAAAATCCTCAAATATGCGTTTTATAGTTCTGCGCAGAAAGTTGTCGTGAACAGGTCCGAATTGTATATGTTAGTTTTGGGTCTGTTTTAGACAGACTATGGTAGCGTACTCACGTGCCCTTGTAGAAAATCACGTTACGAACAACTTTGTAGTTTTAAGTTTTTCCAAAAACGGATCGAAAGAGCCTCGAATATGCATTTTAAATTTTGGGCAGCATGTTATTGAAATACGAGCGTTAAGGGTGTTCATGTTTTTAGAAAGATAATTGTGGTGTTGTACTTAATCTTATAACTTGACCATATACCTATGGTTATTAGGGATATATAACCTTGAAATGATTTGATGTTGAATAAGTAAATTAATGGTGTAAATTATGTTATATTGTAAATAATGACTATTGTATAACTCGAGTAAAAAACTTGATACGGTTGTATATATACATAAGTGATTGGGCATAAATATTGTATATTTATCCCTCTAATTTCGGTACCTTTGTGAACCCAATTAGCGCAATTGATATGAATTTAACTCACATTTATGCTACTAACCTTCGCTGGCAACTATTTCGTGTTTTGTATTACTTTTATGTGCTTTATAGGTTAATTATGCAAGCCGTGCAAAAGAGAAAGAAAAACGATGAAAGAAAGGTTAGGAGGACAAATTCAAGGGCATTTTGGTAATTTTTCAGCAGGATCCCGGAGAAGGAGTCAACTGGAAAGTCAAAGAGCTCAGCACAACGAGAACACTGAAAAAGACGGCATCCAAATCCGAGTTACGGTTGAAGAGTTATGATCATTTGAAGTTGAGGAAAATTCCTAGAAGAAAAGAAGCAAACATGAGAAAAAAAATTTAAGTGTGGAAAAGAGGAAACGGCACCCCAAAACCAACGAATTTACCCGAATCCTAGGCCAAACCGGTTCGGGAGGCGAACCGGTTCGGGGTACATGCGAACCGGTTCGGGGTACCTGATGCGCGAGTTTGCTCCTTTATTCTGATTGGTCCAAAGAGTTCCATTAGGTTATAACAGATTCTAAAACTTATTTGTACGGGGGTAATGATCTAAGGAGGGCAGTTCTGAATAGTTTTAAGTAGTTTTTGGTAGAGGAAAAAGGAGAAGAACATCTAGGAACATAAGTTGAATTATTTTCTTCAAGATTGATTCCTTCAGGGTTTGTTTTCCAGTTTTTAATCCAAGTTTCATTATTCTTGTTATTGCTCTTGCATGATTATTTCTCTTGCTGATTCAAACAATTTCTGGGTTCACAACACTTATTTATATGTTTTCATATAGTTTCATTATGATCTCTCTTGCATGCAACTTAGTTAATTCATGCATCGTTCAGTTTAACATGTCCGGCTAGGTTTTTAAGGTCGGGACACATGAACTCAACCTGATGTGTTAGTTGCATGTGTATAAAATTAATTCCCTGAATTTAATGATTTAATATGACCGTATTGCGTAACAACATAACCATTGTAGGTCTTTGGATCTCGTTTGCTTTCGGGTAACTGGGATGCTTTAGAATGGAATGCGAGTGTTGTTATCGCGCGTTACCGCTTTACTCGTCCTCTGATATCGTATGGTGCGGGCTTGAACCTCATATACGTAATGCTTGGGAGTACTAAAGTCTGGGTCTAGTTAATCATTCAAATTCATGATTAGTTTTATACCTGCAATACACTAGGGTTGAGGGATTGTGTTCCCGTCCTGTCTTCTCATCATATATTTTAAACTTTAAATCAATCATCATCAGTAATTTAGGTAATTTAGAGTAAGTGCATTTCATTCATATTTTAGTTAATTAGTTAATTACTTTCAAAATTGCATCTAGTTGTAGCTATTTCACCAATTCAACTCATCTTTTCCTTTTCTTTAGAGTTAAAGTTAGGATTCCTTCGTATGTCCTGTCGTTACAACTTCGTTATCCTATTTCCCTGTGGATACGATCCCGACTTACTGGGTTTATTACTAACGCGACATGCTTACACTTGAGCCTAGAGAGAACGCACATTAGAGACACTTTCTGAGTCACGTCAAGTTTTTGGCGCCGTTGCTGGGGAATTGGGTAGACTTAGGATTAGATCAAGTTAATCTCAAACTTTGACCAAAAATCTCCAAAAATCCAAAAACATATAAAAATCTGAAAAAGCAAAAAAAAAAAAGATTTATCATCATCTCTCGTAGAGTTGTTAATGCAAAATTCTGAACTCACTCCAACTCTCCATAATACTCCAATCCGCATTCATGAAAACCCGATAGGAAAGTACAACCCTGATAGCCCTCACACTCCTAACGCTCCACAGTTCTGGGTTCCACCTCCCACACCGTCACACTCAATCTTAAATAACACGTCGTTTTCCCTCTTAGGACACACTTCAGAGCATGCTCCGAGCATACCAAGTGAGGACACCGAGTCGTTAAGATAGAGAGACATGTCGCAACATGGTAGTGCAGCCGCCAGTGAGGAAGAAGCCCCGTAACCCCCGTTGAGAGAAATCTTATATCCCGAGCGCACTGTCACTCCGGGATGCATTATACTCCCGTGTAATGCAGGGCAATTTCGTTTTAAAAATGGGATGATCCAGATGCTACCCCACTACCATGGTATGGATTCTGAAAAGCCATATCTCCACATCAGGTAATTTGAGGATGTGTGTGACACTCTCAACGATCAAACTTGCACACAAGAGGTGATCTGCCTCAAACTCTTCCCATTCTCGCTAAAAGATAAGGATAAGACCTGGATATGGTCTTTACCTCCAAGCTCGATTGCATCTTGGAATGAGTTGCAATCTAAATTTCACAAGAAATTCTTTCCCCCATATCGAACGATCTCCATCAAGGCTCAAATTCAAGCTTTCCGACAAGTGGAAAATGAGCTGTTTCATCGATGTTACGAGCGTTTCAATGAGTTAATTACTTCATGTCCCCATCATGGATTTGATACAGTACAAATCATTTCATTCCTCTATAGTGGGCTGAACCTTAATTCCAAGCAACTCGTTGAAACCATGGGTAGTGGTCCATTTGTTGACTTAGACGACCACGATGTTGAGCTGCACCTGAGGTATGTCGCCGAGACTACCCAATCTTGGGATATATCTAACCCTAATGCTCAAAATCGAAATCGCCAAGTGACCACCACTCCATCGGCATTCGACCTATTTCATGTAGACAAGAATTCTATAACGGACAGTCGATTAGATGTAATTGAGAAAGGAATGCGAGATTTACTTGAGGTATATGGAAGAATACCAACTGGATCTATCCCAAACCCCGTCGAGAAGGTGTGTGCGATTTATGAGGCGGGTCATTCAACTGAGGAACGCCCGACTATACCCGCCTACAAAGTAATGCTTCAAGAGCAAGTAAGTGGTATAGGAGGATTCAAGGGTAATTTCGGTGCTCCGTACGAGAATTCTTACAACCCTTCATGGAAAAACCATCCTGGTTTTAGCTATGGGCAACAATATGCTGCAATGAATCCTAATTCACATGGTGACCCTCCACTACCACTACACTTTCAATAAGCTCCACACATGCAAGGCCATGTGCAAGCACCACCACCTCAAGGAACATATATAACTCCATCGAGGAGAACTCTCGAGGACATGATGAACCAATTTATTAATAACCAGAGTGCAACCAATGCTAGATATGATCGCCTGATCAGCGACATAAATGCAAATATTTCAATGATACAATCATCATTGAGTGTCCAAGAGAAGGGCAAGTTTCCTGCCCAGGGACAAAGACCTCCCCAAGGTCAAACTAGTGTTAGCTCCACCTCTACTGAACATCAGGAGCAATGTCAAGCGGTGACCACTATTCGTAGTGGGAGAGTCGTTGATTTATCACCTCCCCCACACGACACACCCAAAAAAAGGAGATTTCGCCCGGTACGAAAGAGGCCGAAGATATCCCCTTGAAAGAGAGTGTTAAAGAAGACACTAGTGAACCCGAGGTAGTAGTGAAACCACCCACCGCAGCACCGTTTCCTCAAAGGTTGATTCCTTCCCATAAAGGAAACCACCGTGATGAAGTGCTAGACGTGCTTAAGCAAGTAAAGCTCAATTTACCTTTCCTCGATGCCATTAAGCAAATTCCAGCTTATGCAAAAGTCATCAAAGATTTGCTAACCGTAAAAAGGAAGATGAAGGTAAAGAAAAATATCTTTCTAGCACAGAACGTGAGCTCCATTCTACTTAACGATCTCCCGCCAAAATTCAAAGATCCCGGTGCACCCACCATTTCCTGCATCATTGGAGAAAATAAAATCGAAAAAGCCTTACTTGACTTAGGATCAAGTGTCAATATCCTCCCTTACTCCATCTATAGGCAACTTGATCTGGGTGACCCGAAGCCCACAAAAATCACTCTCCAATTAGCGGATCGAACCGTGAAGATCCCAAGAGGTATAGATGAGGACGTGATCATCCAAGTTGACACTTTCTACTTTCCGGTAGACTTTGTCATTTGGAACACAGAACCCTCCTTCGCCTCGAGCAGTCATGTTCCCATCATTCTTGGGTGCCCATTCTTAGCTACGGCTAACACAATCATTAACACTCGAAATGGGCAGATGCAACTCACTTTTGGGAATATGACCTTAGAGACTAACATCTTCCATATAGCCCAACATATGGGGGAAGAAGAGGATCTTCACGAGGTGAGTTTGATAGATGAGATCGTAGAGGAGTACTTTGAGGAAAATTATTGTGGAGATGCCTAGGGTTCTGTTTAGTGTCGAGTCGTGAGAGTGAGGGGACGTACACCGAATTTGATAAGGATGTTGAGGAGTTAAGAGAGTTACTTGATGAGAGGGCGTCAGACGAGGACCCAAGAGATGTAAGTTGGGTTTCTAGATTCGAGGAGTTACCACCGAGGGATACACGCATAGTTCCCTCCAGTGATAAATTTCCAACCCTCGAATTGAAGAAACTACCCTCCCATATTAAATATGCATACCTAGGAGAGGACGATACACTTCCTGTTGTTGTCTCCTCTAGCCTAGACGAAGAGCAGGAGGGTAAACTGTTAAAAATCCTGAGGAAGCACCAAAGTGCTTTTGGTTGGTGCATTACTGATTTGAAGGGTATAAGTCCTTTGATTTGCACTCACAAGATCCATCTCGAAGAGGATGTCAAGCCCTCAAGAGAAATGCAAAGAAGGCTAAATCCCAATATGAAAGAAGTGGTGAGAACCGAAATGATCAAGTTATTGGATGTCGGGATTATCTACCCAATCTCGGATGGCAAGTGGGTGAGCCCTATTCAAGTTGTCCCGAAGAAGTCGGGCATGACAGTGATTGAGAATGATAAGGGAGAGCTAGTTCCCCAACGTACCACCACCGGGTGGCGCGTTTGCATTGATTAATGGAAACTCAATGCGGGAACTAGGAAAGACCATTTCCCCTTACCATTTATTGATCAAATGCTTGAGAGAGTAGCAGGCCACCCCTACTATTGCTTCCTTGATTATATTCTGGATATAACCAAATTGAGGTAGATGTACTTGACCAGGAGAAAATGACATTCACTTGCCCTTTTGGTACGTTTGCTTACAAACGTATGCCATTCGGCTTGTGCAATGCACCCGCGACCTTTCAAAGGTGCATGTTGAGCCTATTTAGCGACATGGTTGAGAGAGGACTTGAAGTGTTGATGGACTATTTCAGCGTCTTTGACACGTCCTTCGATCTTTATCTAGAAAAGCTAGAAAAAGTACTTACTCGGTGTGTGGAAAAGAACCTAGTGCTGAATTGGGAGAAATGCCATTTCATGGTCACTGAGGGAATAGTTCTTGGCCACATAGTTTCATCCAAGGGGATAGAAGTTGATAGAGCTAAGATAGATGTCATAGCCGATCTACCCCCACCAAAATTTCTCAAAGACGTGCTCTCCTTCTTGGGCCACACGGGTTTTATCGAAGGTTCATTAAGGACTTTAGCGCCATCGCTAGACCCTTAAGCAACCTACTCATGAAGGACACCCCATTTGAGTGGACGGAAGCATGCCATAGCGCTTTTGAAAAACTAAAGACCATGCTTGTGTCCTCTCCCATCATGCAAGTTCCGGATTGGTCTTTACCATTCGAACTTATGTGTGATGCTAGCGTCTATGCGATAGGGGCTATTTTGGGCCAAAAAAAAGACAAATAGGATCATGTCATCTACTACGCTAGCCGGACTCTTACCGGACCACAACTCAATTATTCTACCACATGGAAGGAGTTACTAGTTGTAGTCTTTGCCCTTGACAAATTTCGGTCCTACCTTATCGGTTCTACCATCACTTGCTTCACCGACCACGCGGCATTTAAATACCTACTTGCGAAGAAAGACGCAAAGCCGTGCCTCATAAGGTGGATCCTACTCCTACAAGAGTTTAATCTCTCCATTAAAGATAAGAAAGGAGTAGAAAATGTCATTGCCGACCACTTATCATGACTTTCGTCCGACGTACCTAGTGATCCAATACCCATAGACCAATACTTTCCGGATGAGCAACTCTTTGCTACCTCTTCTTTCCCATGGTTTGCGGATATAGTGAACTACCTTGTCACGGGAGCCGTCCCTCCTGATTGGACACCGCAAGATAAGAAGAGGTTTATTACTGGGTCGCGCATGTTTTTCTATGACGATCCCTTCCTATTTAAATATTGCACCGACCAAATCATCCGACGATGTGTACTGGATGACGAGATCCCAAAAGTCATCCAATTTTGTCATTCGGAAGCTTGTGGAGGCCACTTTTCGATGAAAAAGATGGCCGCTAAGAATGCGGCCTCTATTGGCCCATAATATTCCGGGATGTGAATAACGCTTATAAATCTTGCGATAAGTGCCAACGAATGGGAGCTATTACCGGACAAGACATGATGCCATTAACCCCGATACTCATCATTGAGATATTCGACTGCTGGGGTATTGACTTCATGGGCCCTTCCCCCCCATATGTTGGCTTCCTATACATCCTTGTCGCGGTAGACTACGTTTCCAAATGGGTGGAAGCTATAGCTACCAAGACAAATGACAACAAAGTGGTGATTAGGTTCCTACAGGAACACATACTTTCCCGCTTCGACGCCCTGAAAGAGATAATTAGTGATAATGGCAAACACTTTTGCAATAGGCCATTCGGGAAAATCATGAGAAAGTATGGTGCCGTTCACAAGGTTGGAACGACCTATCACCCACAAACGAATGGGCATGCCGAACTAGCGAATCAGGGAATCAAGAACATTCTCGAAAAGACCGTCAATCCTATCCGGAAAGATTGGTCACTTAGATTGAACGATTCGCTATGGGCCTATCGTATCGCATACAAAAATCCGCTCGGCATGTCCCCTTTCCGCTTTGTGTATGGAAAACCTTGCCATCTTCCCATGGAATTAGAGCACAAGGCGTATTGGGTAATTAAGGAGTTGAACTATGCCATGGATAAGGTCGGCGAAGCTCGCAAGCTTAAATTAAATGAGTTATAAAAGATACGCAATGTTGCATACGAGAACGCAAAAATTTCCAAATAAAGGATGAAACTCGCTCACAATAACATCATTTGACACAAAGAGTTTCTTCCCGGACAAAAAGTGCTTCTCTATAACTCTCGGCTTTATCTCTTTTCGGGAAAGTTACGGTCACGATGGTCTGGCCCATTCGTTGTAAGGAATGTATTCCCGCACGAAGCTGTTGAGTTAGACGATTTGAAAGGAGGGAATACATTCAAAAGTAAATGGACAACGCCTAAATCCATATCTAGAGGCGTGTGTGGAAGAAGTCAACACCATTTGGTTGTTGGACCCCATTTACGGGGTCAATTGAGCTGGAAATGAGAGGTCGTCGCACCCCCGACGTGTATGGGGTGAATTATTGTGTATAGTAGTCGTGTGTGAGTAGGTTAGTTAAGAGTTCAGAGCATGATTCACGAGAAGGAGCGAGTTAGCACACATTTCGAGCAAGCTTGCACGCATTTTGAGGGCGGGGTAGAAGCAATATTAGGGAGCCCAAGGGTCTAGGACGTCTTTAGGGGCATTACGCATGAGTGGTAACATGAGAGAACACTTATAATTTGAGAGAATAGAGAGCCCAAACTTCCAATCCATCACTTTTACCCGAACCCAGGCCGAACCGATTCGGGGGGAGAACCGGTTCGGGGTACATCCGAACCTATTCGGGGTACCTAGCATATTCATCTCCCCCCTTTCCAAATTTAACCCCTTTTTCCCTTTCCTTCCATACATTCCCCCTTTGAAAATTCATCCTCCCAAACTTCCTTCCCTTCATTCCCTCTTCCATATTCATTCCCTCCAACCCCATTTCCATTTCCCACCAAAAACCAATCCTCCACACCTATATATTCACCCCACTTCTCATCCATTTCTCACACTAAAATTCACTCTCCCTCTCCTCTATACCATATCCTTCCTCTCTACCTCTCTTTCTCACTCACCATGCCGCGTCCTCGCCGAGCCAATTTATGCCCTAAGAAATATGACGAAACCACCATCCTTGACGACGAGGAAAAAGGGGTATTTAGAAGTGTCCAAGAATGCCATTGGGCCGAGAAATACTTTCGACCACATGCCCAATCCACATCGAGCGTTTCGTTAATTGGGAGGAACTTCTCGACGAAGTCACCGCCCTATTCGACCGCCGGGGGTGGTGCTCCTTCTTCGTTCCTACGAGCAATCACGTGTTTGAAGCTGCTATCCGCCAATTTTATGCGACACTAGTTCGCAAATCTTCTACGCTTCACGAGGCCTACCTTGATGGTATTCGAATTCCATTTTCAGCCGCCATCATCGCGCGAAAAATGCGTGCTAAAGGGGTGGTCCTCCCCGTGCCATTCCATTACCCCACATATGGTGCCCTCCGCACCAAAGAATAATGCATTTCTCGAATGGCACCCGAACAGGAATGGGTGAGGGAATCTTTTCCCATAGGAAGTCTATCGGCTACGGTGCATTTCACACACCTAATTGCTTGTGGAGCAATCAACCAAACCACTAACGACTCGGTGGTCCGGTTACATCATGCAAACTTCCTCTACCATTTCCTCGACCCGAAAAGCACAATAAATTTGGCATAACTTTTCTACATGGATATCACCAATGCTGCCTACGACGAGTGGGGTAAGGCCGCACTCCCCTATGCCCGTCTCATTACGAAGCTTTTGATGGATACCGGGGTGGAAGACCCGGGGCAGCAAGTTTGACTCCCCCGCCCCATTGGAAGCACTTCCACCACTCGGAGCGAACGCCAAATGCGAGTGGCTCACCCCGATCATCCCATTCTCGATGAGGGTGCGGGGGAGGAAGCACATGATGCTCCGATGATGGACGTGGGGGGGGGGGGGGAAGAAGAGGAGTACGAGGAAGATGGTGAAGATTATGATTTTGAGCCCCCGGGGGCAAATTTGGATCGGCGACTTTCGGTGGTGGAAAACCACCTTGACGGTTTCATCACCTAATACAATCAAGATCAAGCCGCTTATCGGAGGGACACAAGTATGATGCACCAGCTCTAAGCCCATTTGTATGAGCTCAACTTTGGTGGGCCCCCTCCGACTTTCTTTTACGATCCTTATGATCCCAATGCACCTGGGACCTCGCATCCGCCGCCACAATGAAGCCCATGTTTTTTTTTATGTGTTTGATGTGTGTTTGTAATGGTGGTTATTAACATTGCTTAGTTGCTTGCTCTACCTTCTCATTTGTAACACATGTTCCTCCGTTGTTATAATATAATTTTGCATTTATGTTTTAATTTGTTTGTTTTATTTTTCCGCACTTTTCATTCGCTTTGAGTTAGATTTTAGTCCTTTTTGCTTGAGGACAATGCAAAAGTCTAAGTTAGGGGGGGGGGATAAGTGCGTTTTCCTAAAACTTCAAAAATTTTCATAAATGCCCAAAAGTTCAAAAAATTCATAAAATTTTGAAAAATCCAAAAATATTTTTCTTCAAAATAAATAAAAAATGGAATTCAAAATTTTCAAAAATATCATTAAAAGTCGGTTTATAGTCTCAAATTGTACAAACACAATACACAAAGACGAAATTGACCAAAGATGGAAATTGAGCGAAAATTGACGACTTAGCGAATAAGTGTGGAGATTACCAACCCCGGTGAGATTCGAGCCTTTCATTTTTGAGAAATTAATAAATCAATCCGAGTTAATTGTTAACTCAAAGTTCTTTTCAGTGGTCTAATAAGTCGTTGAGGATCTTAAGTCTTTCACTTTGATCGGTTTTGAGAAATGTGTGTGATATTGCCTTGAAAAACGTGCCAAATAAATAAATAAATAAATAATCTCTAAACTTAATTCATCTCGAAACGCATACGGTAATGCAATTAGTAGTTTGGACAATGAAGTAGGCCATCGTTTGTTACCCAAAAATATTAGCCATAAAAAGTTGTGAAAAATTACTCTTTTTGTAACCCAAATTGAGCCGAATAAATTTTTCCCTTTCGTTTGACAACCCGAAAAAACCCAAAAAGCCCGAAATTGGGAAAAATGAATTTAAGTCCGGAAAGTGCATAAAAGAGGAAAGAAAAGAATAGCTATGCTCAACAAAAATAGCAAGAAAAGAAAAAGATCGAAAAAAAAATGAGCAAAAGCCCGGAAAAGCACTAACGGACATCAGAAGCAAAGTTTTCCAATTCCGAAACTCTTAACCTTTTCCAACATTTCCCAATGCACCTTATAACCCAAAAAGTCCTAACCGAGTCCAAATTACGAAATTGGCTACCGCGTGGAGAGCTAAAACACAAAAAGATAATAAAAGAGATTAAACGTACGTGTAAGAGGCAATGTTCTCGTGTTTCAAATCGTATTCCGTTGATGAGATCCAATCACTATAAAATTTTCGTCTTTCTACTTGTGTGCGTAAACTTGGTTCCAATACATTTACTCTTTATAAATCACGCACACCGAGAGAATAGCCACATTCCGAGTGATTCATTTGTGAGAGCATCCCGTGAGATTTTGAAATCAAAATGAACTTTTGGATAAGTAACATAATGATCAATCGGCGGAAATTCGCGGTTAAATTTCTGGCTTCACACACGCGCACTATGATTTGAGACTCTTGAACATGACTTGATGATGACTATTTTCTGAAAAAGTTTGAATTATACAATTTTTGCGTATTTTGAGTTTTCTTTGAGTCGAATTTTGTGGGTATATTCTCTATAAACCCTCACGAGACACCACTCATCCTACTAGGGTAACCAAGGGGTTTACCGGCTTGTTGCATACGCTAAATGCAATCTCTTGCAAGATAAAAAGGTATTATATCCCAATAAAATGTTTAGAGGAGTTGTGACCATTTTCCTCTTTCTTTTACATTGCTCGGGACGCGCAAGGTTCTATGTTAGGGGGGTTTAATTGGGCATAAATATTGTATATTTATCCCCCTAATTTCGGTACCTTTGTGAACCCGAGTAGCGCAATTGATATGAATTTAACTCACATTTATGCTAATAAGCTTCGTTGGCAAGTATTTTGTGTTTTGTATTTCTCTTATGTGTTTTACATGTTAATTATGCAAGTGGTGCAAAAGAGAAAGAAAAATGATGAAAGAAAGGCTAGGAGGACAAGTTCAAGGGCATTTTGGTAATTTTACAGTAGGATCCCGGAGAAGGAGTCAACTGTAGAGTCAAAGATCTCAATACAACGAGAACACTAAAAAATACGACATCCAAATCCGAGTTACGGTTGAAGAGTTATGATAATTTAAAGTTAAGGAAAATTCTTAGAAGAAAAGAAGCAAACATGAGAAAAAAATTCTAAGTGTGGAAAAGAGGAAAAGGCACCCCAAAACCAGCGAATTTACCCGAACCCCAGGCCAAACTGGTTCGGGAGGTGAACTGGTTCGGGGTACATGCGAACCGATTCGGGGTACCTGATGCACAAATTTGCTCCTTTATTCTGATTGGTCAAAAGAGTTCCATTAGGTTATAACTCATTCTAAAACATATTGTACGGGGGTAATGACCTAAGGAGGGAAGTTCTGAATAGTTTTAAGTATTTTTTGGTAGAGGAAAAAGGAGAAGAACATCTAGGAACATAAGTTGAATTATTTTCTTCAAGATTGATTCCTTCAGGGTTTGTTATCCAGTTTTTAATCCAAGTTTCATTATTCTTATTATTGCTCTTGCATGATTATTTCTCTTGCTGATTCAAACAATTTATGGGTTCACAACACTTATTTATATGCTTTCATATAGTTTCATTATGATCTCTCTTGCATGCAACGTAGTTAATTCATGCATCGTTCAGTTTAACATGTCCGGCTAGGTTTTTAAGGTCGGTGTAAGGACACAAATTTCCAATTGAGTCTTATTATAGTTTTGGCTCAATTTTGGACAAAAAGATTTATTCATAGGATTATGTTAAATGTAATATATTCAAGCCTATGAAGAGTTTGTTAAAGACGTAGCGACCAAGAGTATAAAGCTTCATCAAAATGTCGTGTTTATGTGCCTCGTTTCTACGTCATCAACAGTGGTTCCATGCCCCCAAGGTGTGAATGCATTTATATATATATAGGAGCTTGGAACAAGTTTAATTGGGTGTTAGGGTTATTTAAAACCGTGTTTTATTTTCAGAAAGAATTAATTAAAACTTTAAATAAAGTTTAAAAAGTTTTCTGGGCTAAAAATGAGATTTTCTAAACTTTCAATCATTTCGTTCGATATGTCGTTCGAATGAGTTTTTTGTTCGAACCGGATGTCATTCGAACGAGTTTGCCAACGAGTTCCCAGAACAGGCCACTGGAATGTCGTTCGATATGTTGTTCGAACGAACCTTATGTTCGAACGAGATATCCAACGAGATTTCTAACGAGTTCTCTTTTAAACATACTAGAACTTCGTTAGAAACCTCGTTCGAACGAGATTTCGTTCGAACGAAAATGTCATTCGAACGAAAATGTCGTTCCAACGAGATTCTAGGCGGGAACAGTTTTTTGGCAGTTTTGAGCAGTTTTTACCCATGATCTCCACTCCTTTCCCCACTATCTTTTCACAACATATCTTTGTGCGGGAATCACTTTTGGAAAATCATCTTTTTCATATCCTACTAACTCCTAGAGAGTGTTTTGAGAGAAAAATCAAATAGAAAAAAATATCAAGTTTTGAGTGTTAAATTTCAAAGAGAAAAATCATCTACTACTCTAGTTTCACCCATAGTTGTGTTTCTTCCAAGTTCGTATATACATATCATCTTGCTTGGAGTTTGGCATCGATTTTCTCTACACTAAATTGAAGAGAAGTTTGGGTTTCCTTCTAAATCCCACAAAGAAGAAGAAGTTTTGCTATGGCATTACCCACTTGGAGAAAGGCTCCTTGTTCGGGTGACGGTGACCATATAAAGTCCGATCGGTAGGTTCCGAGACCGCGGTGGAGCTCCGTGGTTATCCGCTAGGCAGAGGTTGTTACAAGAAGACGCGTCGGGGCTTGAGAGGGATTGATTCAAGTGTAGTAAGTCTTCTGTCTTATAATTGTAAATTTACGTACTTAGTGGATTTGTGGCTTGGGCCGTCCGAGGTTGTTTCTCGTCTTGGGTTTTTCCTCGTACATCGCGGCGTAGTGTAATTGATTACTTTTTTATATTGCATAATAACTTAGAACACATGCTTAGGATAATTCAAGATAAAATTGGTTTTAATTGTCACACTTAATTTAATTTGGTGCTAAGCTAAATTTGGGTAATAGTTTATTTAATTCAAGTAATGTGTTAAAATTGGTTTGGTCTAATTTGTTTACAAGAAAAATATGACTTAGGCAAATTCTAGGACTTGGATTAATTATGTTTAAGTGAAAATGTTGTTAAATGGTTTAATTTAATTTCACTTGGTTTAATTTTAATTTGTTTAGAAATTAAAACTTTGTTTTAAGTTGAACTATCACAAAGCTTCCGCATCTTTTTAAAAAAAAAAGGAAATATATTTTTTTAAATTGGGGGCCTCGCGTTCCAACAAGTGGTATCAGAGCCAAAGCGATAAATTATTTCGTTAAAGATCCTTTAACTATTTTTTTGCTAAAATGGATTTTTCCCCATTCTCAAAATTTTCTATTTTCGATGGTTCTAACTACGCGTATTGGAAAGCGCGAATGAGATCGGCACTTAAATCTATCGACAAGAGGGTTTGGTTGTCTGTAGTTAACGGGTGGTCTTCACCAACTCATTTAGTAGAAAATGAACGTGTTCCCAAATCGGCCGATAGATGGACTGAAAATGAGTTTAAACTTTCAAATTTTAATTCCCGAGGTTTAAATGCCTTGATTAGCGCGGTCACACCGGAAGAATTCAAACGTATTATGACGTGTGAAACCGCTAAAGAAGCTTGGGATATTTTACAATTAACTCATGAAGGAACTAGTGTCATTAACGCTTCAAAACTCCAAAACCTCACCACTCAATTTGAAACCATCAAAATGAACGATAATGAAACTTTTGATGAATTTTATGCTAGACTTTCAGATATTGTTAATTCATCTTTTAACTTGGGAGAGAAAATACCCGACAATCGAGTTGTAAAGAAAATTTTAAGGTCCCTTCCGGATAGATCTATTCCAAAAGTGACCGTTTTAAATTCTTTACCAACTTTAGCCTCTACGTAATTAGAAGAGCTCATAGGTGATTTACAAACCTATGAACTAGACATGTTTCCCTCTAAAACTGAAATGAAAATAGAAAATGGCGTTGCTTTAAAAGCCCGAAAGAGGTCAAACAAGTAGTAGAGAGCGAGAGTGATAGTGACTCGGAAGACATGGCCTTGTTTGCTCGAAAATTTTGAAAATTTCTTAAATTTAACAAAGAGAAATTTAAAAATGATTTTAAGAAATTTGAAAATTCTAAGTTTGAAAATTCTAAGCATAACAAAGCCGAGAGGATCCCTAAATCTTCTAAAGAAAATTTAAATAGGGACGAGTCAAATAGGTGTTTTGGTTGTGAAGGGTACGACCATAAGGCTTCTGAGTGCCCCACTAAATGAAGGAGAGAGGGTAAGCGACCCATTTCATATAATGCGACCCTTAGTGATAGTGATAAGGAAAAGGAACCCGATTCCCCCACTAAGGCCAACTTTGTGGCTTTTATAGCTAGTCATGTGAGCACCGACAATGAATCTTCTCATGAAGATATTCAAACACATGACACTTCCGTGGTCAAAGTTTTTGAATCCACTGTTTTTATGGTAGTGAGAGTGAACAAGAGAGAGAGAGTGAAAATGATGAGGTTGATGTGAGTGAACTTCAAGTTGCTTTTCAAGAATTATTTGATGAATCTATTAAATTAAAAAGAGCTCATTTGAAGTTAGAAGCTAGTTTAAGAGAGCGTGTCAAGGTCATTGATGAGAGTGCGTTAATAGAAGACCTTAGGACACGTGAGAGAGCTCTTCGAGAGAAGCTTGAATATATAGAAGGCGAGAGAGATAGCCTTAAGGGATTAATGGAAACCTTGAAAAAGGAGCTTCTTGCTTTTGAAGAGCGAAATATTTTATTAGAGTCTAACATTTTAGAATTACAAAATAAACTAAAAGACTCTAGTAATGTCAAATTTGATTTGGAGTGTCGTTCGAAAAAACTAGATAAAATCTTAGGAACGGTCCAAATTAAAAATGACATGTGTGGTTTAGGCTTCAATACTTGTAATGAATCTACTAATAAAGCCAAAACCAATTTTTTAAGAGAATCGACTAGGAAAACCTTTAGAGATCACTCCTTAGGTACTAATTTTTGACGTGCTTTTACTTGTGCACATTGTGGTCGAAAAGGTAATCTTAGTAAATTTTGTTTTGATCTTAAATGAATTCCTAGAAAATCCCAACGTAAAGTAACCAAGGTAGTTAAAATTCCTACACCCCAAGATAGTCATTCTTCATTAATTTGGGTTAGGAAATCCGACTTGGTTGCCTTGCAAAATAGGGCTTTTGATTCTCATTTACTTTCACATACTTCCTCCCTTTCTAAATCTAAAGGATGAATGTGTTAGTTATTTGCATACGTTAGCTTTTGTACTTCATGTTATATTATTATGCTAATTGTATGCTTGTTTCATCATTTTCTAGTCATTGCTTAATATCATATCTCATGCTAGAATTATGATTTTTGTTTAGCTTTTTGTATATATTAGTTTCATTCTTATTTGCATTAAATGAGAAAATTCAAAAAGATTTTTGTTTATCATTTGTGTTTTATTTATTTCATTTAAGCTAAATGAAAAATACAAGTGAGTTTTGTTTGTCCTTTTGAGTACATATTTATATTTTTGTTAAAAAAATGTCAAAAAACTCAAAAAGATTTTTTTGTGTGTATTTTTGTTTGACACACTTTAAGTGGCATATACTTGTGTTTGAATCCCTTCTTTAACGCTCCCATGTGTCTAGAACTTTGGTTTAGACTATCAGTCCTTAAACAGTTCTTTACCATTTTTATATGGAGTAGTTGGATTTTGTATTGATTAAATGGATTCTATTTTTATATGCCTCTATTCACACATGCACGAGCTCTTTTGAAATTTCAATGTCACATGTTATATTTGAGCTTTGTGAGGTGTTCTCCTACCAATCTAGTCATCTATATTTTTATGACCTAGGAGGACTAGTGCATGTCAAAATCTATTGCACGAGAGATTTGTGAGATATAAAAATTGTGATATTATAAATGTGCACGGGGAAGGGCTCCGAAAGGAATAATAATCCTTTGCGATAGTAACCCACCGTTTGAATGGACCTAAAAGAAATACGTGGTCCAAAGGCCTAAAAACAGAATATATGGCATTAAAAAGAAAAATAATTGCCAAGGCCTATGTTTGTTTGATATATTCATTCAAAAGCAAAAGAATATATATGCTTATTGAGGGATATTGGATGGTATATCAACGGTTTGCACAATGTTTGTTTATCCTAGTTGTCTTTATTGTCACGACTCTATGTGGTTTGTAGAATCTTCAACATGCTAGGCTTGTATGCATTGTGTATGTTTGTCATTTCGTTCAATCTTATATTGTCCCATGAGGTTATATTTAAATGTGATAAAGTTTGCAATCAAATGAGAACTCTGTGAACTTATTTAAGTTTTTGGGTCTAAATTTAATTGTTGCTAGTTCACACCCCTACACTTTCGTTTCCACATGACACATTTTTGCCATACGAGTGTGCTAAACTTATTGTATTTTGTGTCATATGTGTGTTAATATCTATATATATGTGCGTGTGCATCTTTGATATATTTCTAGTACATATATATATATATATATGATATCTTGTTTGTCTTTGCCTTGCTCTCTAGTCCATCCATACTTATACTTCATTATTAATATCCATCTTGGATTAGCTATGCTTTTGTTGCTCATATGATTTAATGTCGTATCACTCTAAGCTTCAACGTGTTTATTAATTTTATCCTTTGTCTATTCCTGAACAAAAAGGGGGAGAATGATAGGGGAGAAATGGTATCTATTCCTATTGTTATCCTAACTTAGTTCGGGAGAGAGTTATGTTAGGGGGAGACGTCTTTCTAATTAGGTCATTGTTTTGATAAAGGGAAGAATTAATTTTGGGGGAGTATTTACTTTAATTGCATTAAATACTTTGATACTTCCTATGCGTTTGATAGTTTGCTTAAGTGTCCAGGAATTCTAAAGTGGAAACTTTCATCAGGCAAAGCGTTTGATTCTTGGGTTGAGTCAAGTTTGGGTGGGTTATGTTTTGAGTCTAGTAGAGCTTGACGGCCTTTTAGGATTTTTGTTTGGTTTTTGTCCCGGAATAGACAAAGAGGGAGATTTGTAAGGACACAAATTTCCAATTGAGTCCTATTATAGTTTTGGCTCAATTCCAGACAAAAACATTTATTCATAGGATTATGTTAAATGTAATATATTCAAGCCTATGAAGAGTTTGTTGAAGACGTAGCGGCAAAGAGTATAAAGCTTCACCAAAATGCCGTGTTTATGTGCCTCGTTTCTACGTCATCAACAGTGGTTCCATGCTCCCAAGGTATGAATTAATTTATATATATATAGGAGTTTGGAACAAGTTTAATTGGGTGTTAGGGTTATTTAAAACCGTGTTTTATTTTCAGAAAGAATTAATTAAAACTTTAAAAAAAGTTTATAAAGTTTTCTGGGCTAAAAATGAGATTTTCTAAACTTTCTATCATTTCGTTCGATATGTCGTTCGAACGAGTTTTTCGTTCGAACCAGATGTCGTTCGAATGAGTTTGCCAACGAGTTCCCAGACCAGGCCACTGGAATGTCGTTCGATATGTCGTTCGAACGAACCTTATGTTCGAACGAGATATCCAACGAGATTTCTAACGAGTTCTCTTTTAAACATACTGGAACTTCGTTAGAAACCTCGTTCGAATGAGATTTCGTTCGAACAAAAATGTCGTTCGAACGAAAATGTCGTTAGAACGAGATTCCAGGCGGTAACAGTTTTTTGGCAGTTTTGAGCAGTTTTTACCAATGATCTCCACTCCTTTCCCCACTATCTTTTCACAGCATATCTTTGTGCGGGAATCACTTTTGGAAAATCATCTTTTTCATATCCTACTAACTCCTAGAGAGTGTTTTGAGAGCAAAATCAAATAGAAAAAAAGATCAAGTTTTGAGTGTTAAATTTCAAAGAGAAAAATTATCTACCACTCTAGTTTCACCCATAGTTGTGTTTCTTCTAAGTTCGTATATAGATATCATCTTGCTTGGAGTTTGTCACCGGTTTTCTCTACACTGACTTGAAGAGAAGTTTGGGTTTCCTTTTAAATCCCACAAAAAAGAAGAAGTTTTGCTGCGGCATTACCCACTTGGAGAAAGGCTCCTTGTTCGGGTGACGGTGACCATATAAAGTCCGATCGGTAGGTTCCGAGACCGTGGTGGAGCTCTGTGGTTATCCGCTAGGCAGAGGTTGTTACAAGAAGATGCGTCGGGGCTTGAGAGGGATCGAGTCAAGTGTAGTAAGTCTTCTGTCTTGTAATTGTAAATTTTCGTACTTAGTAAATTTGTGGCTAGGGCCGTCCGAGGTTGTTTCCCGTCTTGGGTTTTTCCTCGATACATCGCGGCGTAGTTTGATTGATTACTTTTTTATCTTGCATAATAACTTAGAACACATGCTTAGGATAATTCAAGATAAAATTGGTTTTAATTGTCACACTTAATTTAATTTGGTGCTAAACTAAATTTGGGTAATAGTTTATTTAATTCAAGTAATGTGTTAAAATTGGTTTGGTCTAATTTGTTTAAAAGAAAAATATGACTTAGGCAAATTCTAGGACATGGATTAATTATGTTTAAGTGAAAATGTTGTTAAATGGTTTAATTTAATTTCACTTGGTTTAATTTTAATTTGTTTAGAAATTAAAATTTTGTTTTAAACCATCACAAAGCTTCAGCATCTTTTTTTTTTTTTTTTAAAAGGAAATATATTTTTTTAAATTGGGGGCCTCGCGTTCCAAAAGTCGGGACACATGAACTCAACCTGATGTGTTAGGTGCATGTGTATAAAATTAATCCCCTTAATATAATGATTTAATATGACCGTATTTCGTAACAACATAACCATTGTAGGTCTTTACATCTCGTTTGATTCCGGGTAACCGGGATGCTTTATAATGCAATGCGAGTGTTGTTATCGCGTGTTACCGCTTTACTCATCCTCTGATTTCGTATGGTGCGAGCTTGAACCTAATATACGTAATGCTTGGGAGTACTAAAGTCTGGGTCTAGTTAATCATTCAAATTCATGATTAGTTTTAAACCTGCAATACACTAGGGTTGAGGGATTGTGTTCCCGTCCTGTCTTCTCATCATATAGTTTAAGATTTAAATCAATCATCATCAGTAATTTAAGTAATTTAGAGTAAGTGCATTTCATTCATATTTTAGTTAATTAGTTAATTACTTTCAAAATTGCATATAGTTGTAGCTATTTCACCAATTCAACTCATCTTTTCCTTTTTTTATAGTCAAAGTTAGGATTCCTTCGTCTGTCCCGTCGTTACAACTCCTTTGGCTATTTCCCTGTGGATACGATCCCGACTTACTGGGTTTATTACTAACGCGACAGGCTTGCACTTGAGCCTAGAGAGGATGCACATTAGAGACACTTTCTGAGTCGCGTCAATAAGTGTGAATTTTTTTTTACATGTATATTGTCGAGTATACACTAGACTAGTCCTCTGGTCGACGTAGGCACATGTTGAATGCGATTTTTTGTGATTGATCCGGTTAGGTTCCGCTCGAGTGCCGTGTCGGAGATAAACCACCAAAATCGGACACATGGTTGTAATGCGGGTCGGATAGAAAGACCTTGGAACGCCCTGTGATTTAGGACTTAGTATGATTGCCCTTGCCACGTAATATCGGGGAATATTCGTGTGTAGGCCTAGTGTTACGACTTGTTCCCCCGGGTAACGATAGTGACCCGATATGACTTTTTGTGTGAGATATTATGCTTGTGTCTTAAAATAATATCCCGAATCGATGCATTTGATATTATACTTGAAGGAAATATTTTGATACTTTAAATACTGAATGAGATTTATAATAATTAATCGTGATACGATATGAGGATACACGTTACTCGAGTTTGGGTTGAGTAGTCACGACATAGGAGCATTGGTTGGGTAATTAAACAACTTAATTATTGGAGACGAGTAATGACTAGTGTGCTTTCATTATAAGTACATCTTATAATATCATAGCTTGTTTTCTTTCTTTGACGTTCGTCTATCTTGCTTCTTGCTCCTCTCCTATATATATAATATATGACAGGTCCTCGTCCCGATGGACAATAGACTATGGAGCTTGATGAGATCATATCAACCTTAGGATTCCTGTAGCCGTGGAGTTATTCTATTTTAATTTATGTCACTTGTTTCCCTTTTCTTGAGGGTGGTATCAGAGCTTAATATCACGTTGTTTATACTTGGTATTTGAGAGAATTGTTGTATTACTCTTTCCCGTTTAGTGTTGGGCCGCATGTATTGGCATTTTATATTTTCACTTTGAGATTACTGACGGATTATTGCTGTTAATAGTTATGAGTTGGTTTCACTTGTTATAGTTGTTATTAAATGATTTGGTTACACGTATGGGAGTGTACATGTTTACTTTACTGTATTTATTTAAATTCTGTTTCTAATGCCAACATATTGACACTCCGCTTTAATTTAATTGAGCGTAGGTAACCGAATTAGATATAAAAAGCAGGGTTGTCACACAAGGGGAGGACTTTAAATTCCTTTTAAGGAGATACACCTAAGTGCGCCAAATATAATAGTCAATAAATGCCATATAATAACGATGACCAGAAAATGTCATATTGCCCCCACATATAATAATAAATCAAATTTGTAAATCTTTTAAGTGTTCATTCAACATCATTCTGGAGCGAGGTGTTTGTACTCTCATTCCAACACAATCCTACAACAAATGACATGAACAAGAGTCAAAATTATGACCAATTGCTCTGATGCCACTAGTTAGATCTTATGTCGCCATATCTCATAAAACCAATTGATGTTGAGGAGTGCCAACCATTAATCTTTTGTTATACTCTCATTCCAAAAAAATAAATCGTTGATTTCGTAATCATTTGATATTGAATGTAAATGTCATTGTAAAACATTCAAACTAATCAATGATCAAGAGGTGCATCACGGTTATACGTTTAGAATAATATATAGTTAATGAAATTTATAAAAATACGATTATACCAATCAAATCCTCATTAATATATGATTTATGAGATATTTTACATGCATATTATTGGTAGCAAGTATGTCAATTGTAACAGTTGATTTATTTAAGTGTCATCATAAAACAATATAAAAAAATAATTTTTAAATGGCATTTACTTCTATTGATTTACATTGGTGTATAGTTTACACCCAACATATGACAAACAATCCTCCGAATAAATGTTGGATTACGATATTGTTGAGATATTGGAAATGACCCAATAGTTTTGGGATATAATTAGGTAAATTTTTGTAATTTCCCAACATTTCATGTTTCGAAGTTGGATCAACCCTTACTCCAATCAGGACAAACCAAACATTTCCTAAGAAACCTAGTAAATTCAACAATCAACTAATAATCGAACGATAAGATATCAAAAATATGAAAATTCAAATTCAAACCATTACATCATTTGTGCACATTGTATAATGACTTGTTCTCGGGTAAAATAAGAAAATTGAATAACCAATATATAAAACAATGATTTGGTAATTACAGACTTGATTCATACATCATATAATAATCTATGATATATAATTATACACTCTATCAAGCATTCATTTTGAGGAAACTTACGAGGTAAACTTGTTTCATAACTTCTGTAAATCTCCAACAATAAAAGGGGGACTCACGTGAAATATTACTCTTCTATGAAGATAAATCTCATCCCAGTACAAATATATATCAAAGTTAATGAGGGTTCTTATATAATTGCAGCAATCCAATAGGTTTTCCTTCATCAAGTGGAATTTGTGCTTGTGGAAATTATCGAGTAATCAGAGACGAAAAGGAAGACTCAAGATTTTATGAATAATACGGAGTCGAGTTTGTTGATTCTCGGAAACGAAGATATCAAATGGGCTACGTCAAACTCGCATACCCAATAACCCATGTGTGGTATTTGAAACGTCTTCCGAATTCTGGAGCTGAGAGCAAATTACGAGGTTTCGCTGAAAAATAGAGGTTTATAACGTTGTAAATAAACAATTAAGAGGGGGCTCACCAAAAGATTTAGAGGCTCAAGAACATTTAGACAAAGGTGAAATTTGAGATAGATTATTTCAGTGTACTGTGAAAAATATATCAAATTGAAAAGTGATTTTTACCAAACGAAGAATCTATGAATTAATCAAGGGTCATTTGGCAAATAATCCCTCCACATTTTCTAATTAACGTTTAGTCGAACCCATTTTCTTAGTCCAAAAAGTTCCTTGCTATATAAAATACTCGCAAACACTCTATCCTTTTATCTTACACCTTCAATCCTAAAAAAACCTCAAACCTAAACCCAAAAATAGGGAGCGAAAAATAAATAAAAAAGAAAAGAAAAAGAACGAAAGAAACAAAAACCCAAAATCATTCTCCCGAAAAGGAAATTGTTAAAAAAGGTAGATTAGGGAATTTTTGGAACATACAAAACAATGTGGTTGTCACACGCTGCTTAATTCTAGAGTCAGCCGCCACCAAAATTATGCCGGGTGTGAGTAAATAAAATATCATTCTTAGCATGTGACAGATATGAGACATATAAAATCATTCCTCCATAATAATAATTTATTCAATCCCAAATAATCATAACCAACTACGTGATAAATGAAACCCATCACCATGCTAAACCCAAACAATAATCCAATTCCTAATAATATAAACTGAATAAACTCCAACTGAATCCATAATGAAATATTTCAATATAACCCATAAAAAATTTAGAACCGAATGGCCCACCACATCCATAAACTGAGTCTCAACATAAATGCAAAGGAATGGAAAAACAAAACTAAACTACTAAGCATAAAGTAAATAACTCCAGTCGCACTCCAAGATGATATCCAATAAATCCTATGAAGATACTCCAATACTTATTCCTGAAAAGGTTAGTCAACGCACGAGGTCAGAGCCCGAGCATGAATACACACTACTCCCCTCAAATAGGATACAAGAATATATGTAATAGCATTATACATAATAAATCTCACAATAGAGTATTTTAATTAAATAAAATATAATTAAATGCGATAGCACAAATCACTAACTACTCTCAACAATTTTTATTCACAGTGCACACCAATATGATTTTAAATAACTAAGCCCCATGTTGTTAATTTAATTAAATTAAATTAATCGAGTTTATCATTCTTCTCAATTTATTATAGCGGTCCTCCCGCCCTGGGTGGTATTCCCACCAAACTCTTACACTCCCCCTTATCAAAACGCCAGTTGACCCGTTTAAATTATCGATCCCTCAATTTGACAAGGTTCCACAAACGACACGACATAAAATGCCAGCTGACCCGCAAACTGTCGGTCCCCACACATTATGTCGCCCAGATTTTAATACCCGTTTTTATCTTAGGCATCAATTCTCATTTTCTCAAATACTCAATTATCAAATTACCTCACCGTTTTTATTGACGTGAAATCCTCAAATATCCCTTAGTCCCATACTTAAGGGTCCCCAAAGTACACATACGTCCTATCCAATATATAAGATATATTACCAGCATTTATCACTTCATAGTCTCATGCCTAAGCTAGCGTAATGACGATAAAGCATAAAAATCTGCCTCACCCCGGAATATAAAATCCATACGAATCTACACTAACTTTTCCCATACCTAGAAAGCATAAATTATAATCAAGGCCTACCCACTAGTTCCATACCTAGTAAGCATCCTATAATAGAGGTGAGAAAAATACTACCCAAAGACCCCTCATCGCCATGATGGAGAAAGTGACTAAAACGAATCACACAATACACAATTCATAAGCACAACATAGCAATTTAATCAATAAGGCCCCAATTTAATTTAATTCAATTAATAATACCGTTGTCATTTTCAACACAATTATTTCCATTTAATAATGTTAAATTAATAACATGCAACAATATTCCATACGTCATAATTGTTCTCTTTTATAAGTCACATAATTTTTTTTAAAGTGTGAACGTGTCCCATTAACCATATCAAATACCCATAAAATTCTACATGAGAACCTACACCCAAGACCATAAAAATCCAATAATCTAACCTACGCCCCCAGGGGTTTCAAAGATTAATTCATATTTAAAAGTTTCATAAAAATAGTCCCATAATTAAGTGTCCATTTTCTTTTATTAAGTTACTAATTAATTTTAAGAAAAATATGTAATTAAGTGTTTAGGCGACACTTAAAATGCATAATACTAAAGGAAAGGAATAGAGTATTCATACCTGAGATTTGTTTGAAGAAATCTGACTATGAAGATGTTTTTCTCGTGACAACATGACAAAGATTCATTCTTGGATCAACTTGAGAAAAATCAGTTATCTTGACAAAATCTTGAGTTAAAGGTTGTTTAAAACGGGGCTAGGGTTTTTGTAGATGGGAGAAGGTGAAAATTGAGGAGGATACTAATTTTTGAGAAGGCTAAAATGTGTTTCAAACGTGCTAAACCCGTCAGTTTATGTTTATATACCAAAAAGAGTTTGAGTCCTAATCAAACAGAAACACTCAAAAATTTACTACAAATGATTGGACTGTTGGAATTGGCTGAAATTTTAGTATTTTGTAGCGAATGGCGAGACGGAGCTACTGTGAAAAATTCAGCTCGATCGGACAATCAGCTTTTTTACATCCCCTTAGGTCGGATCCTCCCCCAATTTTTATACAAAAAGTTATAATTTCCAAATCTTAATCCCGAATTTAAATTCCACTTAAAACCTTATTTTTATATATAAAATCAACATTTTTACATACCAAGGTTAAATAGATTCCAAAACTTTTATTTTTCTAAAATTCCAAAATTAATTTAAATTATTACTGAATTAAAATTACGGGGCGTTACATACTTCCCCAATAGCACAAGAATTTCGTCCTCGAAATTCGATGAAGCGTAAAGGCGCAAAATAGAATAAGACTCACATACGCCTACCCATAAAATGCCACGATTAGGTGCCCATACACCTCCTACACGCACCTACCCCACTAACAAATATATGATATATGTCCTAACTATAAATTTACGCATATTAAGAAAATAACGTCGTAGCATGCTCTCCCATGAATCACCACTCGATTATATCTCTGAGAATCACTGCAACGCTTAAATCCTCAAATTGAATAACATCACTACATCAATAATAGATATACCCAAAATTTATACTAACGGTCTCCTAAGTAAATATCGTCTCCAAAATCAACTTTAAGGATCCTCACATCAAGATTACTACAACGCAAAATACCTCAATGCCTAGAGCGTCCTTATCGCAAAACTACCTATCTCCAAGAAACACAACAAACATGTATGCTAGACTCAATACCATAAGGAGTACGAATCAATAAAAGGGATCAATGATCGGTAGCGCGGAAGCTAAACGGACTCATAACCTCCAAGACCTAAGACTATGCTCTGATATCATCTGTCACACCCTGCTTAATTCTAGTGTCGGCCGCCACCAAAACTAGGCAGGTACGAGTAAATAAAATATCATTCTTAGCATGTGATATATATGAGACATATATATCATTCCACCATAATAATAATTTAATCAATCCAACATAATCATAACCAACTACGTGATAAATGAAATCCATCACCATGCTAAACCGAAATGATAATCCAATTCCCAATAATATAAACTGAATAAACTCCAAATGAATCCATAATGAAATATATGAATAAAGAGCATAAGAACTTTGGAACTTAATGGCCCACCACATCCATAAACCGAGTTTCAATATAAATGCGAAGGAATGGAAAAACTAAACTAAACTACTAAGCATGGAGTAAATAACTCCAGCTGCACTCCAAGATGATCTCTAATAAATACTATGCAGATGCTCCATACTTATTCCTAAAAAGGTTAGTCAACACACGAGGTCAGAGACCCGATCATGAATAGACACTACCCCCCTCAAATAGGATCCAAGAATCCAGACAATAGAATTATACATGATAAATCTCACAATAGAATATTTTAATTAAGCGGAATATAACTAAACGCTTTAGCACAAATCACTAACTACTCTCAATAATTATTATTCACAATGTACACCAATATGATTTTAAATAACTAAGCCCCATGTTATTAATTTAATTAAATTAACCCAATTTGTCATTCTTCTCAATTTATTATAGCAGTCCTCCTGCCTCGGGTGGTATTCCCATCAAAGTTTTACATTCCCCTTATCAAAACACTAGTTGATCCGTTTAAACTGTCGATCCTGGAATTTGACAATGTTATACACACGACATAAAATGTTAGCTGACCTATTTAAACTGTCGGTCCCTGCACGTTATGTCTCCCAGAGTTTAATACTCGCTTTTATCTTATGCATTAATTCTCATTTTCTCAAATTCTCAGTTATCAAATTATGCCACCCATTTTATCGATGTGAGATCCTCAAAATACCCCTTAGTCCCATACCTAAGGGTCCCCAAAGTACATATATGTCATATCCTACATATAGGATGAATTACCAACATTTATCATTTCCTAGTCTCATGCCTAAGCTAGCCTAATGATGATAACGCATAAAAATCTGCCCGACCTCGGAATATAAAACCCGCACGAATATACACTATCTCATCCCATACCTAGCAAGCATATATTATAACTAAGGCCTACCCACTAGTTCCATACCTAGTAAGTATTCTATAATAGAGGTGAGCAACATACTACCCAAAGGCTTCTCATCACCGCGATGGAAAAAGTGACTAAAATGAATCACACAATACATAATTCATAAGCACAACATAGCAATTTAATCAATAAGGGCCCAATTTAATTTAATTCAATTAGTAACACCATTGTCGTTTTCAACACAACTATTTCCATTTAATAATGTTAAATTAATTAACATGCAATAAGATTCCATACGTCATAATCGTTCTCTTTTATAAGTCACGTAGTTTTTTTATAAGTGTGAACGCGTCCCATTAACCATATAAATGCCCCATAAAATTCGACATGAGAACCTACACCCAAAACCATAAAAATTAAATAATTAAACCTATGCACCCAAGTGTTTAAAAGATTAATTCATATTTAAAAGTTTCATAAAAACAGTCCCATAATTAAGTGTTCACTTTCTCTAATTAAATGACTAATTAATTTTAAGAAAAACATGTAATTAAGTGTTTAGGCGACACTTAAATCGCATAATACTAAAGGAAAGGAATAGAGTATTCATGCCGGAGATTTGTTTGAAGAAATCTGATTATGAATATGTGTTCCTCGAGACAAGATGACAAAGATTCGTTCTTGGATCAACTTGAGAAAACCCGGTTTATCTTGACAAATCTTAAGTTGAAGGTTGTTTAAAATGGGGCTAGGTTTTTTGTAGATGGAAGAAGATGAAAATAGAGGAGGCTACTAATTTTTGAGAAGGCTAAAATGTATTTGAAAAGTTCTAAACCCTTCACTATATGTTTATATACCAAAAAGAGTTTGGGTCTTAATCAAACACCCACACTCAAAAATTTACTACGGATGATCGGACCGTTAGAATTGGCTAAAATTTTATTATTGTGTAGATAATGGCGAAACGGACCTGCTGTGAAAAATTCAGCTCGATCAGACGGTCAAATTTTTTATTTTTATATCCCCTTAGGTCGGATCCTCTCTCAACTTTTATACAAAAAGTTATAATTTCCAAATCTTAACCCGATTTAAATTAAACTTAAAACCTTATTTTTATATTTAAAACCAATATTTTTACTACCAAAATTAAATAGATTCTTAAAATTTTATTTTTCCAAAATTTCATAAATAATTTAAATTATTATCGAATTAAAATTAAGGGGTGTTACAATAGTCTAAATGTGAAATACACTTAGCTAGCTACTAGGGATTGAACATTATTTATCCCTCTTAATCATAACTTTATAGTATATTGAAAATAAAGTAGCCCAAATTTGGATAAAGTAACTTTGAAATCTGAGAAGGTGTGATAATTGATTAACTTCACAAATTTCTAATATGGCACACTTATTTAATTTCAGCCCCTAATCATGCATCTAAAGTGCGTGTGTCAACCCATAAATAAATAAAGCATGCGACACAAAGTTAAGGAAAAATCTCCCAAAGGGGCAAAACCTTTTATTTCTAGAACTTTGAATAATTTACAGACCATTGACTTACATACAACCTGATAATCGCCCACAAGTGTAACGCACATTGTCTTCGTCAAACCATCAAAGCAACGGCTAGAAATATGACACAGAAATACCCGCAGGTGTCGGTTCCGGTGTCGTCGGCTGGAAGTTTCCCTTTCCAGGAGGGCAGCAATGAAGAATAAAGATGGCTTCTCCAAAAGGGTTGAACAAATACACAAATTGTGTTCTAGGGTTGCCAAAAGGATTCACAATTGATTTGGAAAATGTGTGAATCAAAGCATGAGTCTTGGGACTCAAAAAGGTGAAGACTAGAGTAGTTAGGACTCTAAATTTCGTCTTGAAAAGTTTTACAAAACATCTCTCCCGGAGTTGGTATTTATAAGAAAGCCAAGAAAGAGATTTAAAAAACGGAAACACTGTTCGAGATTATCCCAGGCGGACCGGTCCGGCTTGAGGGCGGATAGGTCCGGCAGCGGACCGGTTCTTTTATGAAAGAGCTCTATTCGGTTCTCTATCGATCCGGGGTCTACTGGCTTCCTTAAGCAAGGCGGATCAGTCGGTAGAAGGCAGATCGGTCCGTGGTCGGATCGTTTCTTTTTCTATATAAACAGTTCGGTCCGAGGCGGACCGGTTCTTTTTATTTCAGGCAGGACCGGTCCGGCTGACCAGAATCTTGATTCCTTGTCTTCTTTTGAAATTCGGATCCGTTGATGACGAGATGATCTTGAATCACTTCAACGATGTAACGGCTTATGACATATACATAAAATGATGGACAAAATGTTCTTACAAATATCCCCCTATGTCTATGCCGGTACAAACATAAAAAATGAACATTCGAATTATCAAGAATCAAAATGCCTATACAAATCTACCCTTCCATGAACCCAAAACTGAAAGAGGTACAAATGACTAAGGCTGCATCGTTTGTTCTTCAAATCTTCAGGAATTTCAACACTTTTCTCATCAGGGTGTGCAATTCCAATGATCATCAATGTAGTATCTACACACATGAGATAAAGCAAATACCAAGTAACGTATCGAGTTTGAAATGAGATAAACATAGATACCAATATATGATGAAAGCATACGATTATATCAAATCTCAAAACTCCCCCATAATATGATAATTCTTTCTCCCCCTTTTTATGATGTCCCCAAATAGACATATGAGAAGAATAAATCAAATAATTAAAGCTGGGGTGACACGGTATACAAAAAGGATCAACCACATGGCAAACGTGCTCTTGTACGGAGAAGCTCAAAAATCTTCACAAACAGTTTTTTGATTTTTCAAATTTTTTGCACAAAACTAAGATACCAATATGAAAAATATATGTTACAAAAATCACACCATGGATTTAGACTCAAACAACCAAGTCATGGAAATGAAATGTATGGGTGTGAACACATTCGATAGGTAAATCAACTCAATCAATCATATGTGCATGATGCATATGTGTACCCCTAATGAATGAACATAAAAAATATCCTTAGGTGAAAAGATTGTTGAATTTAGATGACATCGTCTTATGCAAATCAACAAGTCGAAGTCAAAATGATTTCCACCCCAATAACGTCCAAAACTATTTAGCGCATTTTCAAGAATTTCAAGGACGTGCAAACCCGTTTAAATTCTCCATCCAAACTCCCTAAAATATATTTTCTTTTAGAGGAAATCTAAATTCTCAAACTTTGGAGAATTTGTGCAAAAACCTAAATGGCCCATAATTGGCATGAATTTCCTTTTTATTGCCTTTAAATTTTTCGGGCTCTTTTAACCTCTTTGGACCTCGGATAATAAAATTCCTCCATTTTTTAGGTCCAATATAACGGTGGTTTTTGCGCAAAGGATAACTAATTACCTTTCGCAGCCCCTCCCCGTTTTTAAACAAAGCACACAAACTCACAAAACTGTTTTTATTTGCACAAATTTCTTATCAAAATTTATCGCGCTTGGTTCGTTTTAAGGACTGGATTGAAGTGAAAACACCCAACCAACATGAGATAAGACAAGCACAATAATCAAACAAATTCGTGCATGTGTGCAATAAAGGACCAAGCGAGTCAAACAAGTAGGCAGTAACACTATAGAAACCCAAAGACTCCAAACTTTGTAAAGCACATGAATGAATTGACCTACTGTCTCAAAACACTATCAAATAGTCACATGAAAATAATGGAATGATGTTGTGACACGGTCATCCTAAGTATTCATCCATAAACGGTGCAAACCAAACAAAACAAAAATCTTTTTGCATTTTACAAAAATTTTATAAAGTAAAAAAATATATACACAAATGATACATACTAGCAATAGGCAAATAATAACATCATGAGAATCATCCTATGCTAGTAAACAAGTCAAACCTCAATCATTAGGTGCGAAGGGGTTTTCCAAAGGTGGTGACAACTTATGAAAAACCTCCATCAATTCACGTGAAGTTTTGACTAAAAACTTAACTTGCTCACCTAGATTTGCAAACTCTCTCATGTAGTCTCCGGGAGCATGTAAAGTAACATGTGTGGGTGCATGTGTGCCAGAAACACGTGTAGAAGCAAGACGTGACACATAACCCAACTTAAAACAAAATTCATTAAGGTGACCTCTCCTCTTACAATGTGAATAAACATAAATAGGCCTAGGAACACCTCTTTCAAAAACTCTAGGACGCGCTCTCCTAATAGGAATGGGACGTCTAGGTGGGTTAGGGTGAGACTCACGTGAATCTAACACTAAAGTGGGAACCGGCTCGGGTGCTAATTGGGAAGTAGAAGCACCGTCATGACTTATTCCCAAATTCTCACCTTTACCCTTAAGAACCACCTTTTCAACCTTCTTAGGTGCGTTCTCAAAATTGACTTTGACCTCCCGGGCACATTTGAGATCACTCTTGAGTTGGGATACACGTGTTGTCAGATTAGACAATGTGTCGGTCAAAACACACTTCTACTTTCTCAAAACCTCCTCCTCTTTCTCCAAATCTAAGACCCGACGACCTAAATCTCGATTATACTTCTTTGTTTTCAAGGTCTCGGTGTACAAATATCTAAAGGCTTTTTGGAGCTCACTTTCAACTCCACTCTCACTTTCACTTTCTCCCTCACTCAAAAAACATAAATCACTATCATCTCTCTCGTGTGCACTCTTGTGAGACAAAGTGTGTGTGCTCACACGACTAGAAAAAATGACAACCATCCCATGTCCTAAACCTTTATCGGACTCATTTCTCGCTTCACCCTCACTATCACTAAGTGTGGCGGGCATAGCAGTCTCTTTGCCCTTTCTTCTTGTCCTAGTAGGACACTCTCTAGCTATGTGCCCTTTCCCCTCACACTCAAAGCACCTGATCTCATCCTCCTTGTCACTTTCTATGGCCTCCACTTTCTTTTTATTTGACTCAAAAAATCTCTTTTTATTGGAAGAATTTTCTTTATTCATTTTGAGAAACTTTTTAAAGTTTTTTGCAAACAAGGTCATATCATCAAAATCAAAATCAAAATCTCCCTCAGAATCGGACTCACAAACTTTTTCTTTCTTTTTCTTAAAATGAGTCTTTAAAGCAATGTCATTATCCTTAGCCTTAATGGTTTTGGGAAACATGTCAATCTCATAGGTTTGAAGATCTCCTACAAGTTCTTCCAACTTAAGTGATTTCAGATTTCCCAAAGAGTTCAAAACAGTGACATTAGGAATAAAGCGTTTTGGGAGAGATCTCAAAATCTTTTTAACGACACGTGTGTTATCAATCACCTCACCCAAATTAAAACTAGTGTTAACAATGTCCGACAAACGTGCATAAAACTCATCAAAGCATTCGAACTTAGACATGGTGATAGTCTCAAATTGGGTGGCCAATTTTGTAATTTAGACTCTTTAACAGCGTTCGTACCCTCATGTGTCAATTTCAAAACATCTCAAGCCTCTTTAGGCATGCTGCACGTCATAATTCGACAAAACTCATCAGGAGTGACAGCTCCAGAAATAGCACTCAGACCACGGGAATTAAAATTGGACAATTTATAATCATCTTCAGTCCAGGCTGACACGGGTTTTAAAGTGGTGATGTTATTAGCAGTGACCGTGGGAGGAGTCCAACCATTTTCGCAAAGCAACCAAACTCGCTCGTCAATAGATTTTAAAATCGATTTCATGCGAGCTTTCCAATAGGCATAATTGTTCCCATAAAAAATAGGTACTTTATTAAATGAATGTTCCATTGAAAAATTGCGATTTTTCACAAAACTAATTTTCAAAAAAATCAATATCACACAATTTTGCGAAAATAGGAATACGCAAAAAATTAGTGTAACCGGCTCTGATACCAATTTGAGAAGGTGTGATAATTGATTAACTTCACAAATTTCTAATATGGCACACTTATTTAATTTCAGCCCCTAATCATGCATCTAAAGTGCGTGTGTCAACCCATAAATAAATAAAGCATGCGACACAAAGTTAAGGAAAAATCCCCCAAAGGGGCAAAACCTTTTATTTCTAGAACTTTGAATAATTTACAGACCATTGAGCTACATACAAGCTGATATTCGCCCACAAGTATAACGCACGATGTCTTCGTCAAACCATCAAAGAAACGACTAGAAATATGACATAGAAATACCCGCAGGTGTCGGTTCCGGTGTCGTCGACTGGAAGTTTCCCTTTCCAAGAGGGCAGCAATGAAGAAGAAAGACGACTTCTCCACAAGGGTTGAACAAATACACAAATTGTGTTCTAGGGTTGCCAAAAGGATTCACAATTGATTTAGAAATTGTGTGAATCAAAACATGAGTCTTCGGACTCAAAAAGGTGAAGACTAGAGTAGTTAGGACTCTAAATTTCGTCTTGAAAAGTCTTACAAAACATCTCTCCCGAAGTTGGTATTTATAAGAAAGCCAATAAAGAGATTTAAAAAATAGAAACACTGTTTGAGATTATCCCAGGCGGACTGATCCGGCTTGAGGGCGGATCGGTCCGGCAGCGAACCGGTTCTTTTATGAAAGACCTCTATTCGGTTCTCTATCGGTCCGGGGTCTACTGGCTTCCTTTAGCAAGGCGAATCGGTCCGGTAGAAGGCGGATCGGTTCTTTTTCCATATAAACGATTCTGTCCGAGGCGGACAGGTTCTTTTTATTTCAGGCCGGACCGGTCCGGTTGAACATAATCATGATTCCTTGTCTTCTTTTGAAATTCGGATCCGTTGATGACGAGATGATCTTGAATCACTTCAATAACGTAACGGCTTATGACATATACATAAAATGTTGGACAAAATGTCCTTACAAAATCATCTAATGATGATTTGTATACTTGCACATTCAAACCCGCTACATAACTTCGCAAAAATAATAAATATATAAGCAAATAATACACGTACACAACACGCACCCAAAAAATAATAAAATAAGGAAAATATAGAGTGCTTACGTGAAATGTTGGTGACAACATTTACATTTTTATAAGCAACAAGTGCTTTTAACTTGTTCCCTGTAGATCATAATATCAAGATCCTCAAATGTTGTTTTTGTTCCTTGGGTCCACTAGTCTTCGTCAAAGCTTCTTCAAAAGCAAGCACACATTGTGCGTAATGCAAGGAAGGGAGAGAAAAAATTTTGCACATAAAAAATAATTGAGCATCATCCAATAAAAACTAGAAAGGCATGTAGTTAATAACATGGGTTGTCGTCAAAATTATCCTAAAAAACATGTTTTTACCCAAATAAATGAAAGAAAGAAAACATTGTTAAAAGATTTTTCAATATGATCCACAATTAAGGATCCATTATAAAAATATTGTACATTTTCCTACAAGTTCCTCTAGTGAGGAATTTACTTGTGTACTTTTTCCCTGACAAACAATATTTGGGTTCCGTCCAAAATTTTAACAATATATAGTCATGTAACTTGCCCACAACAATTGTTTTTTTGTAATTCTAACTACATTGTTATTATTTAATTCAAAGATCTAACAAATTAGTTAATATGTAAAATTATATCATTTTACACCACCAAATCAGTACAACCTCCACCACCACCAAATTTCCACAAAAATGTGAATACATGCTAATAGATACCAAAATGGATTCGAAAAATTGAACCAAAACAAGCCTAGAAAACTCATGATGATATGAGTAAACAAACATAAAGTTATATACTATGTATATTTGAATAGATGGATGAGGGGTTGCAAACTAACTGAATGTTTGTGAACAGTGAACAACTCGACTCGTTTAAAGCTTGAGCTCGGCTCATTTGTTAAGCGGACAAACCGAGCTCGATCACAAATTTGACTTGTTTAGAAAAATGCTATCATAGAGATTGGCTTGAGCTCGCCTTTTAAGGCATAAATGAACTCGAATAGACTACTCAAAGTTGACTTGTTCGAGCCCGACTCGTTCGTTAAGTAAATAAACCGAGCTCGAACACAATCTCAAGTTCGTTTAATAATCGAGCTTAGCTAAGATTTGCTCGATTTGTTTGCAACCCTAAATGGATCTATTTGTATTCAAATGAATCTCCCTCTCTCTCTCTCTCTCTCTCTCTCTCTCTCTCTCTTTCTTTCTCTCTCTCTCTCTCTCTTTTATCTATCTCTCTATCTCTCTATCTATCTATCTATTTATCATATATATACACTAGAGGAATTCCCATACCTGAAGGAAAGAAAATAATTTTATTCCAAATGGAGTTATTTCTGCACTGAGATGTGTCGCATAATCGTGTCGTGCTCCTACAATAGGCACCATAAAAAAATGGGAGATAATTTTAAATAAACATCAAAACCCAAAGAAAAATACAATACTAAACTTTTCCTTAATAAAAATTCCATGATCAGAAATTATCATAGTCATATGCTTGCCTACACACATTACAAATATAAAGCCCACTAATCATCGGTTCCGAACACAACCCACTTGAATTTTAAAGAAATTTTCAAAAACAATAAAAATCAAAGAGTGCTAAATGTTTTACCACCTAGAAAATACTAGCCAAACTTTGAAGCAGGCATGTGTTAGGGTGGATCTGACACCGTCCCCACTATTTAGCTTGCATGGGGGAGTCCAAAGGCATTGTTCATGTGGAATTTAAGGGTTATAAAAAAAGATATTAAAGAACCGAATTCATTATCATTTGTACAAACATTTTCAACAATAATAAGAATAGTTTTCCAAAACCATTTTGGGTTAATGCCCTGAACCGTGAATGTTGTACCCATACATTTCTTTATTCCCCTCTTCGGTCCAAGAATAGTGTTTCGCACCACGGGTGGATGATCATGCGACCACAACATCAAAAAACATGAAAATGAATATAAAAAAATTATGTGATGTTTCAATTGCGGCTTTAGTAAAATTAATGCAATTAGTCTTGTATAATTAAGTCGAAATGAATCTTTATAAAACACAGAAATTGTAAACAAATTAAAATTTTGGGCAAAACTTTCTTTTTTTATAGGACTATCGACTATGTTTAAGAAATAAAAATAACTTTTAACAGCAGTATTCGAAGATGAGAACACACTATATGGTTGAATCACTTGAGTTCGCACCATATAGGAGTTCCAACTGGTTTGGATATGGTGACAAAATAGGATTAGATTTCATGAGCCTCTTTTCTAAGGTATCTACACGATTTATCTTCAACAACATCCTATCCAAGGAAAATGCATCTACCAAAAAAGAAGTATTTTAATCTATTGAACACACTATAGGACACAATTCATGCATATAGGTGTTAATGTGTGTCTACAAATGATTGCATATTTTTAGGGATTTTTAAAATAATTTAAAAACATTTTAAAGCATTTTTAAAATGATTTTTAAACATTTAAATAATGATTTAAAACATTGTGGGCTTAAACTTAATTATTTTTATCCCTTAAAAACTCCCTTGGGTAGAATCCGAAAGCACTAAAAACTATTATGGGTACAATTTGTATTACTCAAACTTCAAAAACATGCGTATTAAAAGCAATCGAATCTCTACACGTTTTAGCACACCACAGGTCACTTTTGTGTTTTCTCTATGTCTTGAAAGTGAGATATAATACTAGCCCTTGGACCATTCCTTATCTATGCTCTGCATGTGTTTGCCACAATCCTTGTGCTTGCCAAATAATCCAATCAGAGTTAGAATAAGAATAATGCAATAACAACCGTTAGATTAAGAATTCGAACAACCAAATTCGTCCTACCCCTTGATTTAGTTCTATCGTCTGGATCCTTCCAAGAGGAATATAAAAGGAACCCTTTGGTCAGACCTTAGAAAACTTATACATTTTATTTTCTTTGAGAGAAAAAAGAGAGTAGAAAAAAGGTAGAGAGAGAGAGGAGAAACATTAGAGAGAGAGAGAGAGAGAGAACTAGTATAAAACGTTTAAACCTTTGTTTTCTCAAAAACCAAACACCTCCGTTCAAAGTTATTGATACCTGAAAACCTATTTTTGAGAGTTAGGGTTTCGAGGGTTGTTCCAGTGTAGTTTTGGTGTGTGGTTTCGAGGATGAAGACACTCTCCAACCTAGATATCTCTTAGGGAACGATTCTCACTATAAATATCACTTTTCTTCATAGAAAGTGTGAGATTTGCTACGAGAAATATTTTACACAATATTTAGGGTTTTTCCAGTTTCTTCTATTTGGATCTGGTATTGTAAATATTTATTTCTTAGATCCACTCTCTATTTTCAAGTTATTTTGAAAAGGAGACTTTCGGTTGTATAAAAGTTTCAAATCTGAAAGTTTTATTTCAAAAAGGTTTAAGTTTCACATTTTGTGAAAATAGTTCGTATATAAATAAGTTTTGAAACACTGAGATCTGTTTTTAAGAAATATATTTCAGATCTGAAAATTGGTTTTTGAAGTCTGATTTTAATGAGAAACTTGAAATCTTTGCATGCATATAGAATTTATGTAATTTGTTGGATTTATTTGTATAAATTTTTTAGAGAAGTGAGATGCATCCTTTGCATGTGGATTTTAGTCACTTCACGTACATTGTCACTCTCACACAAACACATGGTTTAGTGTGGTTCATTTGAGAGGTTTAGGTTGTTTGATCCACTAAAAACAAAACTCAAGGAGGCTAAAGAGGTCTAAGAGGTCAAATAAAAAATACCTTGGAGGAGGAGAACACGACTTGTATAGGTATAATTTCTATCTTAGTCTTAGGATCTTGGTTGCATGATATGTGCTTGTAATCTTTGTTTGTTATTAGTGGATTTTCTACTTTGAGGTGTTGAGACCTCCGTGGATGTTTCTCCTAGTTTGGAGTTTTACCACGTAAAAAATATTGTGTCGTGAGTGTGCTTTTTAATTCTTCATTGAAACTGCTGCAACTTAGACTTAGGTTTTATTTTAAAACCTATTTCCAAGAACGTAAATAACTGGTTCATATTTTTAAAACAAATCTTATTTTAACTGATTCTGTTTTATAAAAGAGTTTCTTCAAAAAGCTGTTCGAAACTTACTCAACTATTTTAACTAGCATTAAACAACTTAGTAAGGATTTTCAATTGGTATCAGAGTTGAGTACTTGTTTTTCAAAAACTGTTAGATCCCATGCTTTGAAACTGTTTTAAAAATAATTTAATGGGCTAGAAATTTGAGCCTCTTAGAAATTTATCGAGGCCTCCCCTCTTTGATGGAGCCAATTTTCCTTATTGGAAAGTAAGGTTGATTTCTTTCATCCAAGGGACTTTGGGAGATAATATCTGGGATGCTATAGAAAGTGGATATAATCATCCAACTAAGGCTGATGCAGATAGTAGTAATGTAAGAATTAAAAAACTCCTCATTGAGTTTACCAAAGAAGAAAAACAGGCCTCCTTAAGTAACAATAAGGGGAAAAAGCCATATTTATTCATGTTAATGAACAGGATTTCAAATGCATATTTATGTTCAACATCTAAGGAAGCCCGTGACACATTGGTCACTGCCCATGAAGGTGACACACGTGTTAAGGCTTTCAAAACTCAAATGTTAATTCAACAGTATAACACAGTCCTTATGGCTGAGACTGAGATTTTTGATGAATTTTACATTAGGTTGACCGATGCTATTACCAAATTGCATGCTAATGGTATCATGTCTAGTAGGAAAGATATAGCTTCTAAAATTCTTAGATCAATTCAACCTAAGTTTGATAACAAACGTTATGTAATTGAGGAAATTTATGACCGAAACTTAACTCCAAAACTCCTCAGTAGTAAGCTTAGTACTGTAGAAATGGAACTGGAATTTAAGAACAAAACTTTCCAATAATCAAAAGACACACACCAGTCCCAGTGTAGTCTTCCAGTCTAAAATGACCACACCACAATTTGTTTTACCTAACATTGAGTTGGATTCTGCTGAAGATCATGACATAGATAACTTGGACAATAAGATTAACCTAATGTTTAAACATTTTAAGAAAATTTTGAAGTTTAGAAACAATGTTGCTTGTAAACAAGGGAAGGCTACTTATTCCAATAATTCTAATAACAGAACTCATGAGAGGACTATAGACAAACATAACAATGATAAACCCAAGACTGATATGAAAAATGTCACATGTCATACATGTGGTAAACAAGGTAATTTTGTCAAAAATTGTAGAGTCGGACTGAACTACAACAATAATAAGGCCAATCTTTATAAGACTTGGGATGACTCAAGAAGATGAGCCTGAGTCATCCAGTACTTTTGACCCTTGTATGTCATTCTTTGCTAAAATTATTTATTCTGATGACTTGCCTGAGATTGATTTTGTTATGCCTATATGTTATGCCTGATAATGTTGTGCTTGCTACTAGTTTATTTTCTCTTTGTTTACAAATTAATAGTGTTGATGTTACTTGTAAAAATGCTTCAATGATGTGTGAGTCAAAGTGATCGCTCTAATGATGAATTGAATGGGTGTGTGAGTACGAAAATTGAACCACTAGGGGACACTACACACAATGTACTAGAAGATACTGAAAATAATGATCTACCTGACATTCACACACTTTACACAAAGACACTTAAGAAGATAAGTAGACTAGAAAAGACTATTAAGAAGTTAACTAAGAAAATAGAAGCTTGAAGCCTAATGGTAAAGCAGAACGCTAAGGACTATACTAATAAATGTCTGGCTTATGAAAACAAAACAAAAATTTATCTTGAAAAAATTAAAGAATTATCTGAATCTAATGATGTTTTGGAAAAGAAATACAAGGCAACTTTGTTAGAATCGTAACAATCCAAAGAAAAGGTTTCTACTGTCTTAAAAAAATTTCAAAGTTTAAAAACAATTACAACTGTTTTGAAAATTGTATTATCTTTAGTAAAACCAATTCTGAAGACAAAACAGCATAGGTTTTGATAAAAAAAACTAAGACACAAACAAAAACTTGTCAAAATATAAAATTTGTGTCTCCTGGAAAAATACCTATTGATCTATTACCTGACTTTCAAGCCATGAAACTTGATTTTTAAAATAAACAAAAGGACTAGATACTATGATGAAAAATTGTCCAAAGATTACTATTGAGCCTAAGGCTAAGTACGTTTTCCCCCCTGTCAGGAGATTTGAACCTGAATGGAAAACTATTACAGTTAGACCTATGATCAATGTCCAGCAAATGGATATACCTCTTTTGAAAGATTTTAAAAATTAGAGACAATCGTCTAGCCACCAATACTATTCGTACTGTGACGTTTATAGACACTGTCTTGATTAGTGTTTTCAAAAAAGACTGTATAAGCCTGTCTATAAATCACCCGTTTATAAAAACTTTAACTATTCTAGACAGAACAGAAATAATTATGTACTTCCTAAATAGCACAATAAAAACTCTAACTATAGAAATAGGAAGAAAAGGTCTAACACTAAGAGGAAATCCAAGAGAAAGAGTCCTAGATCCAAAAATAAACCAAAGGCTAAAACTAGAGCTATATTGGTTATAAAAGAAGATCTAATACCCCAAATGAGGTGCAATATAATTATAAGTTATTTAAAACCTAAATATACTACATCTGGTTAGTATTTAGATTCTGGATGTTCCAAACATACGATTGGAGATGATACTAAATTATTCGATAGATCTGACTTCTTAGGTGGAAATGTTTTGTTAGGGGATGGAGTATCAACTCAGATCATAAGTAAGGGAACACTTCAAGAAAAGGACTTCCTATTATCAAAGATGTCTTATTAGTGAAAGGACTTAAAGATAATCTGTTAAGTATAGCATTATTTTGTGATTCTAACCATATAATCACATTCTCAAAAACCAATTGCAAAATCTTAAATGAGAATGATGATTGCATCCTTATGGGTCACAGGATCCCAGATAACTGTTACATAGTGAACCCGGGTAATGAGACTTGTAGATTAGCCAGACTTGGTGACAATGAAATCTGGCATAATCGTCTGGGTCATATAAATTATGATAATCTTAGCAAATTAAGCTTCCAAGACATAGTTAGAGGTTTACCCAAAATAAAACCGATTTGAAATGTTGTTTGTGAGCCGTGTTAAGAAGGAAAAATCGTTAAATATGCTCATAAGAAAGTTAAAGATACTCTAACTACAAAACCTCTAGAACTTATACACATGGACCTCATGGGTCCTTCTCAAATTGTAAGCCTTTATGGTAACAATTATATCTTAGTTATGGTGTATGATTTCACTCGATTCACTTGGGTAGCTTTTCTAAAAAAAAATCTGATACTTTCAGAGAATTTTTAAAAATTCTTTGAAGAACTAAAAATGAGAAGGATACCTAAGTCAATTGAATCCGTAGCAATAAAGGAGATGAATTTAAAGACTTGGACATAACATAATACTATAACTATAATGGTTACCAACACGAGTTCAATGCACCTAAAACACCCTAGCAGAATGGTGTTATCGAGTGTAGACACCACATTCCAGGACCCCCTAAGTCTCTCCTTATACCCCTAGAACTTCCCCTTTCCACGACAAACCTAGGTCGCACTCCATGTATCGATCTAGATGCCATCAGGAGCCCCGGGGCCCCATTTGACTCCGATCAACTCTACAGTCAAACAAAAATCTCTTTGAATCATTGAAGGGCTTCGAATACCCTTTTTAACAGTCAACCCTGTGTGCGAAACGGCATAACAGTTCGAACGAATGAACTATTTCACTACCAAAAATTGATCTAGAGCCCATCGGGCTCTCCCGGGCCCCGAGTTGATCCCAATCAACTTCACCATCAGAGTGAAATATCTTTGAATCTTCAAAGAGAATTGAAACCCCTTTCCAATGGTCCACCCCGTGCATGAAACGGCATAACCGTTCGGACGAACGATCAGTTTTCCCTGAAAAATTGATTTGGAGGCCACCAGGCGCTCCCGGTCCATTTCACCAAAGTCAACTCTTCATCTTGAACGAGACTGAATGAATCTCCTAAGGTCTCTTAAGTACCTTTCTAATGGTATGACCCGTGCACGATTCGGATCAACAGTTTGTGAGCTACGATCATTTTTCCAGAAAAGTCCGTACGAGATTGCTAATTAGCAGGTCCTGAACCCTGCCTATCGGAAAAGTGTCAAGGGTTACCTATCGATAGGCACACCCTGGGGTAGGCCGATCAGCACCAACTTTTTTCCCTATAAATAGGGTCCATGACCTCACGCTCAAAACAGAGAAGAAATCCATCAGCATCAGTGACCTCAACAACATTCTCTCGAAATCAGCAAAGTTCCATATGAGAAGTTCCATGCAAGCCTAAATAACTATCCTTTTCACACTCAATTAGGCAAATATCCTTATCTCTCATTAACATTCATCAACATTCAAAGGAGTTCATCCAAGATCCAAGTTCAAACTCCAAGGAAGGTCCAATTCCTTGTCCCTCTCTTTTAAATCTCTTATTTTTCGCATTAGTTACATTAGATTCGTAATCTAGTTTCACTTTAGTTCATACATATTAACATTCACACTTTAATTAATATATTTCACATACTTTATTTTTCATAAAAAAAAAACAAAACAAATAAAAGAGGGTTACACTTGTAAGTTCTGAACGGATTTATCCATCACACTTTTTCCAAAACCAAAACACATTTTCTACACGTATACACAGAATAAAATTCTGTTCGAATCTATAGGATAAACCCCACCCCTATTTTTCTTTCGAACTACGTGTACTTTGATGCCTTTATAAGCTACGTAGGCATCCCAAATTAAAATCCGATACTCAAGTCCAATATTCTAATTTTTCAACTTCTCTTATTTTCTAAATTTCTCAAATCCCTCATTTTCGTACATACATATATAATATGCTTGTTCGGGTTTCATCCAACATTTATTATCATTTCCCAATAACGATCAATACCGTGATGGACGCTCATATTCTATCTTCTACATTTATTATTATTTTGGGAATATTCTTGTGGTTGACCTCACCCCACCTTTTTCATGGTATGGGTTGAACGATTCCAATCTCTATTATATAAATAGATACGCACTTCATGGGGATAAATGAAACTATTAATATTTGACCATGAAAGACCGAAAGGGAGGGATAGGTGCCTAACACCTTCCCATTCTGTAACTTAGCTCCCGGACCTCCGATCTATTGGTTTCGTATGCGTCAGTTTGTCTTTGATGCCGCTCTCTGGAAGTGGCAACATGTTTTTTTGACTTTTTTGTGAAAAATAGGCTGGAGACTCCATCTGATTACATTCACCCCACACCGATGACGGCTGAAGCACCTTTTGAAGAGAATGGTGTGAGACCACGGTGCAGTTCTTCCTCTAGGGATCCTCCTCCTTCCCCCCCCCCCCCCCCCCCCCCGAACGAATGCCACGCCCGGGATGGCCACAATGGCGACTCCGCTGGAAAACTATTTTTTTTAAGAGGGATAGACTCTATTTACATAGGTGTTTTATTTTCTTATATATCCCCCTATGTTCATGTTCCCATTTATTATTCATATGTACCTCATGCTTATGCTACTATTCACACACTTGTAGAAGACTCTCCATGTACACTTCACAGCACGTGCACCTAGGATCACGTATATCCACATGTTACAGACATCACTTAGAAATCCATGCTTAGGTGTCACTAGCACATACCTCCACTTATATATATCCATGCTCACTTATCACACACTCACTTGTAGATAATTACACATCACGTACACATCATTTATCCATGCTTAGTATGCTTTACTATTTGTACTTGTACCCTGACCCTGTTTGGCATGATCCAGGAAAAGATACTCTCTCCATAAGATACTAATAAAAATAATCATGCATGATTCAGATGATATCACCAAAGGGCATTGCTATTGACAATAAGAGTCACTTCATGATGGGCACTGGTCCGGTAGGTCGCAGTTAGCCTAAGTGGTATGACTCTCACCTTCCATTATTCAAGTACCTTCGACGTATATCAAACAGTTCCCCCCGCATTGTACCGCTTTACCGAAGACATGACGAGAGGTATATCGCAGGGAACTCATTCACGTACGTCGAGTATGTCGAATTCACTCTCACACGTACCGTCCCCACGAGGTATATAGTGAGGCAATTCACGTACACTCATGTATATCAAATGGCTTGTCCACACGTAGTGATTTCCTTCAAAAGCAAGACATATATCGTGGAAGTCACGCCAAAGGGGGGAACCCATTCCAATTAACCCAACCAACTGCATACCCGCATATATGTGTCAAGTCTAGGACACACATGTTAGATTATCGATTTTGACCTGAAACTCTGTCGAAATTCCGGGTCGGCCTGCCGCCCAAGTTTTTGCACAATTTTTAATGGGACCCTTCCCGTGAGCCTGGTTGGAAGTCCAACCATAGCTTTACATATGTTGCAAACCCAATTTTTCCAGGCTCGGGTCCCGTCCGACATTTTATTTTGCATTTAGGTAAACTTAATACAAGTGAGAACCTAATAAACATAATAATAATGCTGAGACCCGTCTCTCGTGTTTTCCTCTCTTTACAAAAGTGTCCAAAAACATTTCTCCCTCTATAATAAAAAGTATCAAAAATATTTTTCCTTCTTTTCCCTAAAAAAAAAAGAAAACATTTCCTTGCTCATCTTTTCCAAAAATGTCAAAAATATTTTCCTCCTTTTCCAAAAATAACAAATTTCCCTTTTTCTTTTTCGAAAATAAATTCCAATTTTTCTCCTTCTAAGGTCGATTGCATACCATTAGCCTGACTCCCATTTGGCTTCGGTCTTCAGTCGAATAGCCCTGAAATTCTATTAGTCCCCTTACTTCCTCGGAGTTCGTGACTCACACACCTTCCATGGAGAATTCGGAACAAGTGCCAAATATACAGCCGAATTTGTTGACGGTTCTGGCTCAGTTCACTGCCAAAATTGACAACCTTTAAATCAAGGTTCATAAGATGCAAAGATATTGGGTCCCTATTCCCGAAGATCCTGAGGTCATTTTCCCTCGTGCCATGGATCCACCTGTACCTGAGCCTATCTGGGTTCCTGAAAAATACCATCAGTCTCCACGTGCTCCTTCTGCTAATGGGCTGTCCATCACCAGCCCCGCTTCCTATGACAAACCTTGCTCAGATTGGGGCTAATTTACCTGTAACTGTTGATCCGAAAGAGGAAGAACTGAATAAGGTCAAGGTAACCAAGAAATTCGACCAGGTCAGAATCTCTAGAACATGGACTATAACCACATGTCCCCCTATCCTAAAGCCAGGTTACCATAAAAATTCAAGATGCCCAATATCGAGAAGTTTGGAGGCAGTGGACCCCAGATAATTCATCTTCGTAGTTATCATTGACCCATAACTCTCCTAGGGGATTCTGAAGAAATAATGGCTCAGATATTCCAGCAGACTTTGAAAGATAGCGCCCTCCAATGGTTCCTATCCCTTGAAGAATCCAGAATCCACAGTTGGGAAGACATTGCCTGTGAGTTCATGTTACAGTAAAAGTACAACGAGGAGATAAAGGTTACCTGCAGGGACTTAGAGCTACTTAAACAGAACCCATGGAATCAGTCAACAACTTCATAGCAAGAAGGAGAGAAAAATTATCTACCATGACCAATCGGCCTTCTGAAGAAGAACAAGCTAGCATTGTGAAGAACTTCTTACCCCATGTCCGAGCAACAATGGGGGGAAAGTACTACCCTCACTTCCGAGCCCTCCAAGAAGTAGGAGTAGAAATCAAAGAAGGTCTTACTAAAACAGAAGTTGAACCGAAGAAAACCTTTGGACAGTTTGCTCCTAAAAAGTTTGAAAAGCCTTCTCATACCATAGTTTCTACTATCAACAACATCGCTCAGCCTCCCGCTTCATGGGCAGCGAAAAGTCACCCATACCCAACATGAAAGGAATATACCAAGCTTCACTCTCCTCTCTCCAAAGTCTACTAGGCTCTCTTGAACCAAAACCTGATCAAACCCTTGGACCCTCGTCCGTTACCAAATCCACTTTCAAAAAATTTCAAACCTGATGCCCGTTGTGACTTTCACCAAACTGCTGGCCATACCACTGACCAATGTTTCCATCTCCGAAACACAATCCAAAGCCTGATTGACCGTGGTATCATCACCCCACCAGCTAATCCTAAACTAAACCCTACCCATAATCCACTCCCAAACCATGCAAACGCTATCTTCCTAGAAGAAGACTCAAAACTCTACCCATCCACCCAAATCATGCTAAGTAAATCACCAGTCGTACCTATATACTCTACTAAACCTCTCCAAACACGCCCATATTTCCTATTACACCCTACCAGTCTTGTCGATCAAACCTTATCACTCCTCACCAGAGCTTGCATCGTTGTTCGTACCCATTTTGGAGGTAAAGATATGGAATTATTAGAAGTGTTGAACCAACTCCTAGATTTTGGGATGAAATTACCCTCCCGGATGACCATCGACTATCAGAGATTTAGTGGGTTATTCTTAGAAGCTCAAAAATGGGCCCGAGAGTCAGACAACTGGGTGGTGCCAGCCGATGAACTCAGTCTAGATGACCGGGTCCAGATCATGGAAAATTTGTTTCGAGAGACTGTTGATATTTGTAGCATATCTGAACTGCTCGATGCTTTGAAATTACAAGGGCACCTGGTCCCTTCAGTCCTGCATTTCCCTGTTGAATAGGAAGAATTATACGAAGAGGCCATAGAAGTTGTAGAGTGTATTGAATTTGCATCGAAAGATAATATCGTTGCCACTGAATGGGGGGATCATTCCGAAGATTCATATGAAGAGCCAGATTCAGAAAAGACTAGTCTGATAGCCAAGCTATCCAGAATGATATCATTCGAAAAGATACTAGGAGAGATCAACCAGGTAGCCGAGCAACCTGATATTGATGAAGAAATAGATTTTTTGTTTTTCCCCTCTTTCGTGAACCACATGACAAGGTCGGGGAGACATTACCAGAAACTAAACTTACAACCATCAGCAAGCAATAAAGGGAAAGGTGTTGAGAATCTCCCTATGCCAGAAAGGCTCTTGAAGAAAGTAAGTTCCTTGATCAACTGATGAAAACTAAAGCTAACATAACTCTATGGGGACTCTTATGTCTTCCCAAGTGCACCGAAATGCCATAATCAAGATAATCATAGGACCCACAGTTCCACCCTCAACCACGCCAGAAGACGCAATGAACCTAGTTGCATCCTTGACCTCTACTCGAATGCTCTCCTTTTCTAAAGAGGAAATCCCTAAGACTGGTCCCAACCATAATCATGCTCTTAATATATCTATCGAAGTCATAGGAAAAATCGTTCCTATCTCTCTCGTCGACAATGGATCAGCTCTAAAATTTTTGCCCACTAAGAACTCTAAACTGCCTAGGATTGAAAGTGAGCGACCTTGCTCCAACCTCTATTGTCGTACGTGCCTAGGACAATACCTGCTGAGAAGTAATGGGATCTATCAAGCTTGAAATAGGGTATGGCCCTATAAATCCTGTTATTGAATTCCAAGTCATTGACATCCCATCCTGCTTTAATCTGCTGCACGGACGACCATGGCTCCACAGCATCAAAAGGGTGTTTTCATCCCTTCATCAGAAATTGAAATTCTGTACTTGAGATAATGACAACATCGAGAATGGACAAGTTATCACCATCTTATAAATACAATGACAACACCGAGAATGCAAGCACCAGTAATCTGGTACTTGAGATATAACACAGAGTGAATAATTTACTACTATGAGGTTTCTAAGTCGAACCACTTCTACTCCCAGCAGGGGACGACTTCAAAGATAGAGTTTGTCCAGAATATGATCCCCATGGAAACTTTAATGTAATCTAAATGTTCAAGAACATACACTTCATACCCGGACTGGGGCTAGGTCAAAAATAACAAGGGATAACTGAACCTATTGTGTTGAAAGAGGCCTTTCTTCCCCATGGCTTGGGCTATCAACCATCAGAAGAAGAACTCAGATTGATCCGTCAGCCTCAACTAAAGAGAAAGTTAGAATGTAATAGAACTATCTCGAGATATTCCCTAAATGGAAGATTCATCAGAGAGGTTGAAGATTTCCCCTTCTATGGCTTCCCTGAACCTTGGTATGACCCTGTAGATAAGAAGATAAAACTAGGAATGGAGATTTTTTTCAAGACAGCTAGTCGGGGGTCGAAAGTTCGCAGCACTGTGTACAAAACTCACTGAAGAGACCATAACTGATACCAGGGATTCTGGGGCAGTGACTCCGAGGATTCTTTCAACTTGCAAACACTGGGGCTGGCACTCTGCATGATGCACCCCTTCAGGGACTACACTATCTGATCCATCCTACCTCATCAAAGATTCTGATGCACCCCTTCTCAACTGGCATGCTGCACCTGTGCCACCTGCTGATATTTAACCTAATCCTGATGTTTATCCCCTTTCCCCTTTAGTTTTTTCCTCTCAATCGAGATCTCCTTTGATGAGGTTCTCAATATTGTTTTTCCTACCACTGAAATAAATAAAGATTTTGAGTATCTTACTGTGCCTTACATTTATTTCTTTGATTCTAATCAAACTCTTCATGATGATGACTTTACGATTGAACAATTATTAATTGATCTAAATAAGGTTAATAACAAATAACATAACCGCGTTCAAGTTAACGAAGATGAATTTTTTGTTATTAATCTCGATTTGAATAGATAAATGCGTGAGATTAGGATAGGGGCTATCCTTGATGAGAACGAGCACTAGCACGTGAAACTTAAAGAATTACTGAAGGAATTTATGGATGTCTTCACATGGTCCTACGATGATATGCCCGACATTGACCCTGAGATAGCATAGCATGAGATTCCAACTCTCCCGAAATGTAAACCAGACAAACAGAAGTTACAAAAACTCCAGACCCAATGGTCACTCAAAGTAAAAGAAGAAGTAGTAAAGAAATTGAATTTGGGATTCATTCGAGTAATTGAATATCCCACATGGCTAGCCAATATCGTACGCGTGCTGAAATCAGGAGGAAAGGTCTACATGTGTGTCAACTACCGAGACTTGAACAAGGCCTCTAAGAAAGGATGATTACCCGCTACCTAACATCGATATGATTATGGACAATACAACCAAACACGCTCTTAAGTCATTCGTTGGCGGGTTTTCTGGATATTACCAGATCAAGATTCACCTTGATCATTAAGAGAAAATCGCATTTATCACCCCGTGGGGAACCTTTCGCTACACTGTCATGCCATTTGGTCTAAAAAATGCAGGGATACCTATTAAAGGGTTGCCACAACCATTATGCATGATTTGATAGACAAGGAAGTCAAGGTCTATGTAGATGACATTATTATCAAGTCCAAGACTAGAGAAGGTTATGTACCCGCTTTTTGAAAATTCTTTGAACAACTACGATAGTACCAAATGTGGCTTATCCCACAGAAATATGTTTTCGGCATTACCAAAGTAAAACTCTTTGGATTCATGGTCAATGAGAAATAGATAGAATCAGATCCTACTAAGATGAAAGCCATACTTGAGATGCCACCTCCTCGAAGGGAGAAAGAAATTCGAGGATTCCTTGGGAAATTATAGTACATCATTCGATTCATCAGCTAATTAAATTCTATCTGTGAACCCATCTTCAAACTCCTCTAAAAGGATTCAACCAAAGTATGGAACGAAGCTTGCCAAGAAGCCTTGCCTGAATTAAGCAATACCTAACCCGACCTCCAGTGCTCATGCCATCGCAGCCTTGTCTGCCCTTACTCCTATACCTAATCGTGATCGATACTGCAGTCGGGGCTTTGCTAGACCAATACCTTAAAAAAACTCGTAAGGAGAAAGCCATCGACTATACCAGTCAAAAATTGGCCGATTACGAAGTTAACTACACCGCCTTGGAAAAATAATGTGTCGCTCTTATCTGGGTTACCCAAAAGTTATGGCACTACATGCTCGCCTTCCCCATAAGACTCATATCCTGAATGGATCCTATCAATGTAACACCCCGACTAATTAAATACCGGGTAGCTACTCCTTTATGAAATTAATACAGAATATCAAGTTGGTTCAGTCGTAGCATCACTGTCGAAAAACATTTATTTAGTTACTAGCCACCTAATATTTAAAAAGATAGATGCCAAATTTTATTAAATTAAATTAACAAGCAACCAATTAAATTAAACTAACTACATAACATCCACATCGTAATCTAAACAAGATAATAATGGAATAATTAAAATGAGTCTGGAGTAACACTCCCCAGAATAAACTAAATACTGAAAAAATTCCAATACAAAAGTCTGAGTAAAAACAAATCCAACTCTAAAAATGAAACTAAAAATCTGAGAATGCTATCTCTAAATGGAAATGGGGGACATGCCCTAACAGATGAATAACCTAAATAGAATCAAGTACAAAATATAAAGGCGTCTAATACCGAGATTCTGTAACTTCTACAACAGCTACAGCACATCAATGTAATGGAACTCCTATGCTTGGCGTCCCTGTGGCTGGGCACCTAAAAGGTTTTTACAAAAAAAAATAGCTTTGAAAGCAAACAGGTCAGAGTCCGATTGTGAAAACAGTTTAAAACTTTAGCAAGTGTTTAAATTACAATTAAACAACACATATTACAAACATGTTAGTTGCGTACTCTCACATGAGTTTCTCACCTCTTAGCTAATGTGCACACCTAACGTATTCCCTGAACCCATCCTAGTTATGTCGCTAACTAACTAGTCTGTACTACTCCTGCTTTCGCATTCTAATAAAGAGTATCTACTCGCAACATCCAAATAGTCATAATTATAACCCATTTTCATATTCATTAAATTACTTGTCTTAAGTGTTAATTAAATCCTCACATTTTAGCCCATTCAAACATCTTAGTTATTTACATCTACTAAGCAACAATGAACCAGTCACAAGTATATATATATAAATCACTCTCACTACATATATACATATAAGGCACCCCTAGGCGAAGCTGCGGTGCACACATACTCTGCTATCAAATCCATGTACATCACGCACGTAAGGATCACGTGTTCCGAATCACTCAGGAACCGTATAAATACAAATCACATATATTGGAGGCGAACATAGTTCACATACCCATGGGTCACACACATACCTATGCTCCCAAGGTCAGCAGACTTAACCATTTAGCAATAAGCCCTTCTAAGTCCTATGTTCTAAGGTATAAATCTAAAGTCCCCTCGAAGGTCACATTGAGACCAGACTATCCCAAAAGGTTTGAGCATCATACGTAATACATAATTAACTTGATAACTCTCTCTCGTCGTATAAGTTTGAGAACCTAAACCTATCCCAAAAGGTTACTAGGTCTCCTATTTATTTCAATTGTCACTTTCAGTATTAACGTCACTCCGTTACTGTCCTTACCCTTTCATCATCATAATTACCCACTATAGTGTCAATTCGAACGAATCCTAATCGTACCTCACTCGATAGGCTCTCGTAAGAAATAGCATTTATTCCATAAGGTAAGCCATTCTTCTAGCATAAACTAAGATTCTATTGACCTTAATTAAGTCTCACAACATCACATTAACCACCTTAAGAATCATAATCGACTTTGGGATTATCATAAATCTTAAAGGGAAACAATTGCCAAAAATCAGCAGGGGCCGATCGATCGAAGAAAAGGGGTCAATCGATCGATCGACATTCTTGAGTCGATCGATCGATCAAGCAGGTATCAACCCAGAATTCTTAAACAGTTACGGGTTCTCCACTTTTTACACCTCAAATTCTTCATCCTAACGTCCAAAACTCACAACTAAGTATACTAATCATCATACCAACACGTTTACATCATTTCCCACAGTTTAGAATCATCAAATCAACATAGAACATTAATTTCTTGGATCAATTTACCCAATTTTCATATAAAAATCCTAGTTCTTCTATTTCTTCAAGAACATCACATAATTCAATATAATTTCATAATTCTCTACCTATAAATCATAATTTCGTGGCTGTTATAATCTCTAACATTAAACTACATGCAAGACCTACCCAGATTATGATTTAAATTCTTCAATTCCATTCAATTTTCATTCTTTAAGGTTATTCTTCAATTCTAACCTAACATGAGTGATATATGCGCTAAATTATTGCAAGTTAAATCACTTTCTTGATAATGAAGGTTTTGATCCGATGAAGTAGACGGTAAGGGGATGATCCTTGTTTTTCGATCTATCCGTTGGTGGTGACGGTGGTGCAAAAAGGCCAACAATGGTGGTTCTCCTTTGGTAACTTCCTCCACTTCATCTCTAATGGTCGTCTCTCAATTTTGGTGATGAAAACCCTAAGGATTTAACATATTGGCTGATAAATCTTTCTAAAATTCGTGGGTCACTATTCACCCAAAATAGAAATGACTAAAATACCCTCCCGGGTTGCCGGTTATGCCTAAAAATGCCCCGGGACTCAAACTAAACCCCTGGCTAGTGTTTTCTGGCTATCTCGAACCTTCCGGACACTTTGGCGCACTCAAAAAGCTCATACGGATGACATAAAAATAAAATACTTTTAAATCCATTAAATTGGATTTTAACACAGCTGACACGTGCATCCCAGCTAAATTACCGAAACTGCCGTATTTTCAACTCACGATAATTTTAACAAATTTAATGATCACATATTACCATAATCACTCAGTAATATTCAACAGCATGATAATAACCAAATACTAACTCTCGTCTCGCTAGCATTCAAATCCGAATTCAATTCTCATTAATTATCCCAAATTAATTTAATTAATCCCAAATTAATTTAATTACTCCCATAATTAAAAGCAATTCCATTTAATTAATCTCATAATTAAAAGCCATAAAAGACGGGGTATTACAATCAAGTACCTACTTGAGAATCCCTCCCTATCCAATCGAATGGCCCATTAGTTGCTGCTTCTAGTCGAGTTTGATATCACCTATGTCACACAGAAAGCCTTGAAAGGAAGATCCATCTCTGACTACTTTGCTGACTACCCGATGAAAGAAGTCAATGTCTGGATTTTTAAATTCCCAGACGATAATATCCTTTGCGCCTACCAAGAAGATCTTTGATGGTAAATGTCCTTTGATGTCACTACTAACAAAAAAGGATATGGCATTGGAATCCTCCTAATTGCCCCTGATGACTCCCATTGCCATCAAATTGGATTTCCCCTGCACTAACAATATGACTGAATACGAGACATGCACGGTAGGACTCAAAGTTGCCCTCGAGCATGGAATTTCATACCTCGATGTCTGCGGGGATTCGGCCCTCATCATCGGTAAGTACTCAGGAAATGGAAAGTCAAGGATGAGAAAATTTGACCCTTACTTGCCCACCTTAAAGAACTTGAAAACATGTGAGTTCCCCGGATTTTAATTTTCTCAATTAAAATGTTTGTTATTTCCTTTTATATATATCTAGATGCGGAAGCGTTAGGATGGTTCAACAAAACAGACGGATTACCGAGTTTTAATTTTCTTAAACACATTAAAATTAAATCGAGTGAAATTAACTTAAACACACAAATATTAATTTCACTTAAACCAAGTTAAATCAACCAAACCAAGTCCTAGAATTTGCCTAAGTCAGGTTTCGCAATTTTATGAAATTAGGCCAAACCAATTGTAACAATAAACTTAAATGACATGTATTAAATAAACTTTACCCAATATTTAATTTAGCACCAAATTAAATTAAGTGTGATAATTTAAACCAAATTTTATCTTGAATTATCCTAAGCATGCATTCTAAATTATAATGAAAGATAAAATAAATCAACCACACTACGCCGCGATGTACGAGGAAAAACCTAAGACGGGAAACAACCTCGGACGGCCCTAGCCACAAATCCACTAGATACGGAATTTACAAATACAAGACAGAAAGACTTACAACACACGACTCGATCCCTCTCAAGCCCCGACGCTTCTTCTTGTAGATACCTCTTCCTAGAGGATAACCACGGAGCTCCACCGCGGTCTCGGAGTCCACAGATCGGACTTTGTATGGTCACCGTCACCCGAACATGGAGCCTTTCTCCAAGTGGGTAAATCAAAGTAAACAACTTCTTCTTTGTTTATGGCATGTAGAAGAAAACTCGAAACTTCTCTTCTTCAAATCGGTAGAGAAAAACCGGGGCCAAACTCCAGGTAATTGAAATGTATATAGGTGAACTTGGATGAAACTATCGGTGTAAAAACTAGAGTGGTAAGTGATTTTCTCTTGAAAATTAACACTCAAAACTTGATATTTTTCTCTTTAAGTTTTTGCTCTCTAAACACTCTCTAAGAGTTAGTAGGATATGAAAAAGATCTCTAAGAAAAATGGTTTCCCGCACATTATAAAGTCTGGAAAAAAAATCAGTTAAGAAACAAGTGGGAAAGTGGGTGAAAAACTGCTTAAAACTGCCAAAAACTGTTCCCGCCTGACATCTCGTTCAAACGAAATCTCGTTCGAACGAGACTTCTAACGAAGTTCCAGATTGAACTCGTTAGAAATCTCGTTGGATATCTCATTCGAACATACAGTTCGTTCGAACGACATATCGAACGGCATTTCAAAGGCCTATACTGGGAACTCGTTGGCAAACTCGTTCGAACGACATATCGAACGAACTTTCAGAAAGTTTGGAAAATTCGATTTTAGCCCAGAAAACTTTATAAACTTAATTTAAAGTTTTAATTAATTCTTTCTGAAAATAAAACACAGTTTTTATAAAACCTATCACCCAATAAACAAGTTCCAAGCTCCTATATATATATAATTGCATTCATACCTTGGGAGCATGGAATCATAGTTGATGAAGTAGAAACGAGGCACTCAAACCGGCATGATGATGAAGCTTTATACATTTTGCCGCTACGTCTTCAAACAAACAATTCATAGGCTTGAGAATATTACAATTAAATACAATCCTATGAATAAATGTTTCTGTCCGGAATTGAGCCAAAACTATATATGGACTCAATTGGAAATTTGTGTCCTTACAAATCTCCCCCTTTGGCTATTCCGGGACAAAAACCAAACAAAAATCCTAAAGGGTCGTCAAGCTCACTAGACTCAAAAACATAACCCACCCAAACTTGACTCAACCCAAGGATCAAATGCTTTGCCATTGAAAGGTGCCGCTTTAGAAGAATTCCTGCACACTTAAGCAAACTCATCAAATGCATAGGGAATATCAAAGTATTAAATGCAATGAAATAATTAATCCGCAATGAAATAATTAATCCCCCTAAATTAATTCTCACTTGACTTACTTAGAAAGACGTCTCCCCCAAACTAAGATACGATAATAGGATTAGATACCATTACCATTTTTCCCCCTATCATTCTCCCCCTTTTTGTTCAGGAATAGACAAAGGATAAAGAAAAAATATAAAAGCATGTTGAAGCTTAAAGTGATAAGACATGAAAGCATATGGGCAATAAAAGCAAGGCAAAGGTAAAACAAAATATCAGATATGTATGTACTAGAAATATATCAATAATGCACACGCACATATATATAGATATAAACAAACAAATGACACACACAAAATATAATAGGAGTCTTTCACACTTGTATGGAAAAAATGTATCATATGGAAACGGAAGTGTAGGGGTGTGAACTAGTAACGATTAAATTTAGACCCAAACACTTAATAAACGTTCATAGAGTTCTCATTTGATTGCAAACTTCATCACATTTAAATATAACCTCATGTGATAGTATAGATTGAACTCAATGAACAAACATACACAATGCATACAAGCCTAGCATATGGATGATTCTACAAACCAATAGAGTCATGACATGAGATATGCAACTAGGATAAACGGACATTGTGCAAACCGTTGATATACCATCCAATCTCCCTCAATAAGCATTTATATTAATTTGAATAAATATATCAATCAAACATAGGCCTTGGGAATTTATTTTCTTTTTAATGTCATATTTTCTGTTTTTAGGCCTTTGAACCACATATTTCTTTTAGGTCCATTCCAAACGGTGGCTTACAATCGCAAAGGATCACTTAGTCCTTTCGGAGCCCTTCCCCGTGCACATTTATATTTATCATGTTTTCATTTTTCACATAAATCTCACATGCAACGGATTTTGACATGCACTAGGCCTCCTAAGTCACAAAAAGGTAGATGACAAGATTGGAAGGAGAACACCTCACATAGCTCAAATATACATACGAAGTTAAAAATTCAAAGGAGCTCGTGCATGTGTGAATAGAGGCATATGAAAATAGAATCCATTTAACCAATACACAATCCAACTACTCCATAAAAATATGGTAAAGAACATTTTAAGGATTGAAAATCTAAACCAAAAGTTCTATCCACATGAGAGCGTTAAAGGAGGGATTCAAACACAGGTATATGCCACTTAAAGTGTGTCAAACTAAACTACACACAAAATAAATCTTTTTGAGTTTTTTGAAATTTTTAACCAAAAATAAAAAATATATATACTCAAAAGACAAACAAAAAATCATTTGAATTTTTCATTAAGCTTAAATTACCAAGAGATAAAATCCAAATGATAAACAAAAATCTTTTTGTATTGTTCATTTAATGCAAACAAAATGAAGGACATATAATACAAAAGATAAACAAAAATCATAATTCTAGCATGTGATAAGCATGGTGCATAGACTAGAAAATGATTAAACAAGCATACATTTAGCATGTGAATATAGGATGAAGTACAAAAGCTAAAATATGCAAACAGTAACTCATTCATCCTTTGGATTTAACAAGGGAGGAAGCATGTGAAAGTAAATGAGAATCAAAAACCCTATTTTGCAAGGCAACCAAGTCGGATTTCCTAACCCAAATTAATGAAGAATGATTATCTTGGGGTGTTGGAACTTTAACTACCGTGGTTACTTTACTATGGGATTTTCTAGGAATTCGTTTAAGATCAAAACAAAATTTTCTAAGATGACCTTTTCGACCACAATGTGTACAAGTAAAAACATGTCGAAAAGATTTACCTAAGGAGTGATATCTAAAATCTTTCCTAGACGATTCTCCTAAAACATTGGTTTTGGCATTATGAGTAAATTCATTACAAGTATTGAAGCCTAAACCACACGTGTCATTTTTAATTTGGACCGTTCCTAAGATTTTATCTAGTTTTTCCGAACGACACTCCAAATCAAATTTGACATTACTAGAGTCTTTTAATTTATTTTGCAATTCTAAAATGTTAGACTCTAATAAAACATTTCGCTCTTCAAAAGAAAGAAGCTCCTTTTTCAAGGATTCCATTAAACCCCTAAGGCTATCTCTCTCGCCTTCTACATATTCAAGCTTCTCTTAAAGAGTCCTCTCACGAGTCCTAAGGTCTTCTATTAAAGAATTTTCATCAACGACCTTGACACTCTCTCTTAAACTAGCTTCTAACTTCAAATTTGCTCTTTTCAATTTTAAAGATTCTTTATAAAGCTCTTGAAAAGCATTTTGAACTTCACTCACATTAACCACTTCTTCATTTTCACTCTCTCTTTCTTCTCAACTCTCACTATCATCAAAAACAAGTGAATCATAAACAATGACTTTGAAAGTGTCATGTGTTAACGTTTCATCAATCGATGAGTTCTCACTATCACTCACATGACTAGCCATAAAAGCCACAAAATTAGGCTTAGTGGGGGAATCGGGTCCCTCTTCCTTATCACTATCACTAAGGGTCGCATTATATGCAATGGGTCGTTTACCCTCTTTCCTTAGTTTAGTGGGGCACTCATAAGCCCTATGGCCATAACCTTCACAACCAAAACACTTATTAGACTCGTCCCTATCTAAATTTTCATTACTAGGTTTAGGGATCTTCTCGGCTTTAGGAATCTTCTCGCCTTTGTCATGTTTAGAAGTTTCAAATTTCTTAAAATCATTTTTAAATTTATCTTGGTTAAACTTAAGAAATTTTCTAAATTTACGAGCAAACAAAGCCATGTCTTCCGAGTCACTATCACTCTCGCTCTCTACTACTTGTTTGACCTCTTTTCGGGCTTTTAAAGAAACGCCCTTTTCAATTTTCTTTTCAGTTTTAGAGGGAAGCATATCTAGTTCATAGGTTTGTAAATCACCTACAAGCTCTTCTAATTTCATAGAGGCTAAAGATGGTAAAGAATTTAACACGGTCACTTTTGGAATAAATCTATCGGGTAGGGACCTTAAAATTTTCTTTACAACTCGGTTGTCAGGTATTTTCTCTCCCAAATTGAACGATGAATTGACAATATCGGAAAGTATAGCATAAAATTCATCAAAAGTTTCATTATCGTTCATTTTGATAGTTTCAAATTGAGTGGTGAGGTTTTGGAGTTTCGAAGCTTTAACGACACTAGTTCCTTCATGAGTTAGTTGTAAAATATCCTAAGCTTGTTTAGTGGTTTCACACGTCATAATACATCGGAATTCATCCGGTGTGACAGCGCTAAACAAGGCATTCAAACCACGGGAATTAAAATTAGAAAGTTTAAACTCATTTTCAGTCCATCTATCGGCAGGTTTGGGAACACGTTCATTTTCAACTAAATATGTTGGTGGGGACCACCCGTTAACAACAGACATCCAAACTCTCTCGTCGATAGATTTTAGTGCCGATTTCATACGCGCTTTCCAATACGCGTAGTTTGAACCATCGAAAATAGGAAATTTTGAAAATGGGAAAAATTTCATTTTGGCCAAAAATTATTTAAAGGATCTTTAACGAAATAATTTATCGCTTTGGATCTGATACCAATTTGAAAACGTGTGAGATCCCCGGATTTTAATTTTCTCAATTAAAATGTTTGTTATTTCCTTTTATATATATCTAGATGCGGAAGCGTTAGGATGGTTCAACAAAACAGACGGATTACCGAGTTTTAATTTTCTTAAACACATTAAAATTAAATCGAGTGAAATCAACTTAAACACACAAATATTAATTTCACTTAAACCAAGTTAAATCAACCAAGCCAAGTCCTAGAATTTGCCTAAGTCAGGTTTCGCAATTTTATGAAATTAGGCCAAACCAATTGTAACAATAAACTTAAATGACATGTATTAAATAAACTTTATCCAATATTTAATTTAGCACCAAATTAAATTAAGTGTGATAATTTAAACCAAATTTTATCTTGAATTATCCTAAGCATGCATTCTAAATTATAATGCAAGATAAAATAAATCAACCTCACTACGCCGCGATGTACAAGGAAAAACCCAAGATGGGAAACAACCTCGGACGGCCCTAGCCACAAATCCACTAGATACGGAATTTACAAATACAAGACAGAAAGACTTACAACACACGACTCGATCCCTCTCAAGCCTCGACGCTTCTTCTTGTAGATACCTCTTCCTAGAGGATAACCACGGAGCTCCACCGCGATCTCGGAGTCCACCGATCGGACTTTGTATGGTCACCGTCACCCGAACATGGAGCCTTTCTTCAAGTGGGTAAATCAAAGTAAACAACTTCTTCTTTGTTTATGGGATGTAGAAGAAAATCCTAAACTTCTCTTCTTCAAATCGGTAGAGAAAAACCGGTGCCAAACTCCAAGTAATTGATATGTATATAGGTGAACTTGGATGAAACTATCGGTGTAAAAACTAGAGTGGTAAGTGATTTTCTCTTGAAAATTAACACTCAAAACTTGATATTTTTCTCTTTAAGTTTTTGCTCTCTAAACACTCTCTAAGAGTTAGTAGGATATGAAAAAGATCTCTTAGAAAAATGGTTTCCCGCACATCATAAAGTCTGGAAAAAAATCAGTTAAGAAACAAGTGGGAAAGTGGGTGAAAAACTGCTTAAAACTGCCAAAAACTGTTCCCGCCTGACATCTCGTTCGAACGACATTTCGTTCGAACGAAATCTCGTTCGAACGAGACTTCTAACGAAGTTCCAGATTGAACTCGTTAGAAATCTCGTTGGAAATCTCGTTCGAACATACAGCTCGTTCGAACGACATATCAAACGACATTGCAAAGGCCTATACTGGGAACTCGTTGGCAAACTCGTTCGAACGACATCTGGTTCGAACGAAAAACTCATTCGAATGACATATCGAACGAACTTCCAGAAATTTTGGAAAATTCGATTTTAGCCCAGAAAACTTTATAAACTTAATTTAAAGTTTTAATTAATTCTTTCTGAAAATAAAACACAGTTTTTATAAAACCTATCACCCAATAAACAAGTTCCAAGCTCCTATATTTATATAATTTCATTCATACCTTGGGAGCATGGAATCATAGTTGATGACGTAGAAACGAGGCACTCAAACCGGCATGATGATGAAGCTTTATACACTTTGCCGCTACGTCTTCAAACAAAAACTTCATAGGCTTGAGAATATTACAATTAAATACAATCCTATGAATAAATGTTTTTGTCCGGAATTGAGCCAAAACTGTATATGGACTCAATTGGAAATTTGTGTCCTTACAGAACTAGATTCCCAATTCTAAGAAATCACCTTCCACTATCTGCCCTGAGCAAAAAACAACCTGGCTGACGCCCTTGCCACCTTGACCTCCATGATTGACATGGACAAAGGACTAACCATGTCTCCTTTCCTTGTCCTAAAATAAGACAAACCAATCCACTGCTACCACATCGAGCTTAGCACGGAGGCAGAACCCAAAATAGTCGACTGCTGGTACTATGATATTTGGCGCCTCCTTAAACATAGTAGGTATCCTAAGGATCTAATAAGAAAGACCGAGCGACTCTCTGCAGACTGACCGCCCAATACGTTGTTTGTGATAAAGCACTGTTTAGGAGAAACTTCAATGGAACCCATTTACACTGCATCGTAGGGGCTAATATTAAAGAAATGATGTAGAAAATCCACAGCGAGGAATGTGGACCCCACATGAAAGGCCATATGCTAGCCAAAAAGATCATCCAACAAGGTTGCTACTGGACTACCATGGTTCAGGGCTGCAAAACATATGTTCGAAGATGACTCAAATGCCAATGGTTCTCCAACCTACAACACTTGCCTCCGTGATAATTGTATAATATGACCTCTCCCTGGCCATTTTCCACATGAGGCATTGACATCATAGGGAAAGTTACACCGAAAGCATCCAATGGGCATGAGTTCATCCTAGTCGCTATTGACTACTTCACCAAATGGGTCAAAGCTAAGTCATACACAATTCTGAATGCCAATAAAGTGGCCAAATTCATCAAGAAGAACATCATCTGCCAATATGGGGTCCCACACGAGCTGGTATCAGATAACGTGCTACACTTTGAAGCAGAGGTTACGGAGGTGGTCGACGAGTATGGAATTCAAAGACACAAATCCTCTCCATATTAACCTCAAACCAATGGAGCGATCGAGATAGCCAATAAGAATCTCAAAGCTATCATCAACAAGATAACCGAGAGTTGTCGAGATTGGGCTGACAGGATCCCTCACCCCCTCTGGGGCTACCATACTTCAGTACTAACCTGTACTAGGGCTACCCCTTACTCTCTAGTATATGACATGCAAGCAGTCCTACCCGTTGAGTTAGAAATACCATCGTTACACGTCATGCTTGAAAGCAAGGTCAGCGAATAAGATTGGTACCAAATCCATCTTGATGAGTTATCCCTCCTAGATGAAAGGAGGCTGAAATCTATATCACATACAAGGGTACCATCACCATACAACACGATCATTCAACAAGAGAGTCAAGGATCGCGTTGTCTGAGAAGGGGATTTGGCCCTTAAAGAAATAGTAGAGCCCATCTGGGACTCCAGAGGGAAATTCAAGCCTAATTGGAGTGACCCATACATTGTGAAGAAGATCCAGTCGGGCTGCGCTGCTGTGCTCACCGACCTCGACGGAGAAAAAATGGCATCTCCTATCAACCTGGACCACCTCAAGAAATTCTACCCTTAGTCCAAAATCTCGGCGCACTACAACTCTTCTCATCTCCTTTCTACTCTTAAAAAAATATCTTTTCATTTCCCCTAACTACGTAGTACTGACCCTCTAAAAACATTTTCAAAAATGAATTTCAAAATTTTTTCAAAACCCTCAGAGGTACGTAGGTAGCTCATCACTTCACATGAGCGCGACCATCTTCTTTTCACAAAATACTATCCTTTTCTTATCCCTTAGAACGACAACTCATTTTAACATGTACATGAACAAAAGGATTATTTATGCCCTAGCGATGAGTACAGATAGTTCAAAATGCAAAAAGTCATCAAGAGGCACAACTAGATGATCAAAAACTTATTTCTTTCATTATTTAAAATTTCAGTACAATTACATCGGTGTAAGGAGTTAAATGACTTCCCTCGCCATCCTACACCTACTTTCCTAAAAATGAACCCCACTACTCCTAAACAACCAGAATAACCAGAAACAAAACCAAATGCCATAAAAAAGCTTCACCAAGTTTACCCCATAGCTGCTAGAAGAATTGCCTCCATCTCCCACAACTTAGGGTCCCCAAACCTCCCCTGACTGGAGGGAATTGCCGTTGATGCTTAATTGAGCGATAAACCCGAAATAGCCTTGGAAATCCACAATACGTCCTTCTAATGCATCAAAAAGGTGATCCATCTTTGACCAGTCCCCATAATTAGCATCTTGGCGACCACTCTCCTCCACAGCCATTTCATGTAGTCCCCTGAGACATGCTAAGCTTGCCCAACAAATTGAGGGGAACGAGTCGATGAACTTCGATTCTCCCATAAAGAGCCCAGCCATATGCACATACGCTCCGTCATGTCCTCCACAGGAAAGAAATCCAGTGTCTGTAGTGGCACAATTTGCTTCCAACCATATTGACGTAGAAGTTTCCAGGGAAAGTAGAAAGAGGTCTGCCACAAGCCAACTAGTCGAACGTACTCATACTCTCCGAGCTCCATAATGGGCAAAAGTTCTCCCCACCATGGCACGGACCAGTGAAGGCCTAAAGCTTCATGTTCTACAAACCAGTTCTCCCAGCTCTCAATGTACAGGCCTACGGTATTGAAATATCCCGAGAAGAAGTTTGGAACCACCGACAAGGGATACTTAGGTGGCACCACCATGCAGAATCTCTCAGATAACCACACAAACAACATCGCGGGGCTCCCTAAATAAAGAAAATTAACAAAGAAAATGTTCATTAATCACTAAACAAAGAAAATTAACAAAAAATGTCATTCTTCATTTGCATATATTTTGCTATATTACATTGATATTTTGCAGGAAAAGCAAAAAAAAAATGGGACTCGACCGGAACCAAATTTCCATTTCTTTCTCTCTCTTTCCCTCGCTCTTTCTTCTCTATTTTCTCTCTCTAAGATCCTCCATACCTGTGGTGTGCCCTCTTCCCCCTGTGGAGAGACGATGGGCCCCCACTTCTAGAGCTTGACCTTCCCCTGACGAGGTAGATGATAAGAAAGAAGGGATTAAAACCGCCTCACTAATATGAGCAGTCGTCGATATCCAGTCCCTGATGTCCTTCAGTCAAGTGGTCAAAACACTGATATGCCGCGAGGAAGAATAGAAAAGATTAAATCAGTCAAGCATGAGAAGAAAGAAGGAAATCAAGGAAATTAAAAAACTCGTACCGCAGGCCGAAGAACCTCCTCCGTCAGGCCCAACTCCTCTGGGTCCATCTCATGAGGATGATGCTATAAACGTACCGAACCCCCATCAACTCGTCGAAGGTTATAACTACGGGAATGAAGTAAAGAAGGGCCTGCGGTCGTCGTTGACGTAGCCGCACCACCCGCGCTATGAGAGGACCCCACCCGTCGACTCGAGCCCTTCCTAGGGAGAGGCATCACATCATATATACTAAGGGAATCTACCAACTCGAGATGAAGTCCAGATAGTCGTACATCACCGCTATGTCAGTGTACAGAGAGTATGGCTCTCCCATCATCGCATCCACCCGAGCATCATCAGACATCTCCCTCATGTACCTCATGAACGTAGGAGGATTCGCCAATGGCACTGCAACCTTATCCTTCATGATCTGTCGGACTACCCTTTCCCCAAGATACTGGGAGTAGCAGAACTCATGCGCCAGCAAGCGCTGCATTTGCGCATGTCCCTCAGTCACCCGGTGTGCTAAATGGTCGTCCCCCAAGTATAAAAGGTCATCTGAAAATCCCCAGCAAATGCGAAGGGTCGGTATCAATAAAAGATCATCAAAGTCAAAGAACAATCTCAAAGACAAAAGAGTTCTTACCCTCTCGCTCGTCAGGCTATTCAAGACTTGACGCACGGTCTCTAACGAAAGTTTCTTCTTCGATTATCAATTAGACCTCCGCCACCAAAACATTCGACAGAAGTCCCCCACAGAGTCATCCTTCAAAGAAATTAGTTGGGTGTTCAACCCAACCACCTCATAGAACAACGTCTACAAAGGACAAGGATCAACATTCAAGAAATAAAAAAGAAGTGCATGAATGGAAAATACGAATTCATAAAGGAAAATGCGCAAAATAAAGAATGCCTCCAGAAGATACGTGACCCCAGTAAAAGTTGGCTAGCAGCACCAGCTGAATGCATCCAAAGAATAATAAAGGGTCACCAGAGTCAGGCTCCCCCAATCATAGAAGTGGATGTTTGAAAACACCCTCAGAAATGGCAAAAATCATAAGTGGACAAACAAGATAAACAAGAGGGCCATATGATGCACCTGCTACCCGTCGATCTCATCGACCCTCCTCCTCAACAAAATCTCCCTCAAAGAAGACAAACGGAGAAAATCTCTGAAAATTACTCTCTCCACATCACCCAGAGCCGCCATTACCGCCTCCGGTTTCACCCTCAACGTCCCGTCCACCTCAATCTGGGAACCCTTGCAGTCCAACCCCAATAACTATTGCACATCAATGGGAGTCACCATCATCTCCCCGAAGCCAAAATGAAAGGTGTGGGTAGTGTCTCACCACCTCTCTCCCAAAGCATATAGAATCGTAGTGGAGCGAGGCGTCTCATCTAAAACTGACTCTAGCCTCCCAAAACCCACAGAAGACACCATCCAACACACCATAGAATGAAGGTTCTCTCAAACGTCCTTGAGCCCTATCGTACCACGAGCATGAATAGTCGATATGGAGACATCGTACCATTAAGAAATGAAGAAAACCTTGTCAGATTCAAGAAATAAAGCAATCTCGTCAAGAAAAGAAGAAAGGAATACCAAGAGTCATGAAATACTTACATAGCCACTAGGGTTCACCGCCGTAGAAGAGTGATGACACGAAGGCTCATATAGAAGAGTCTAATCATCCGCCATCGGCTCAAATAAGTTGAAAGAGTTCTCGCTACCCAATGCGAGGGGCACCCTAGCCCTTCACTCTAACCCTGCCCATTCGTTGGCATTAAGCCATGCCATATGGGTTGCACTCCTTGAGAAATCAACCATTTCGAATGTTAGGATAATTTTCAAAAGTTTATAGCAGAAGGAAAAAAGTCAGAAAGTTGTGCAAAATGAGGAGAACCTGCCCCCTTTTATAGGAGGCTAAGGGTCATGCCAATCGACAGTCCCCTCCAACCATCGATCGACATTGTCCCTTCACCTGCTCAAGGTACCCCAAAAGACCATGCCAATTGGCACACCTCCATCCATGTTGGTTGGCACACCCTTTAAAATTTTGTACAAAAAGTCTGAAAAAATGCTAGAAAATCCCTAATAATTCCCAGAAAATGCCTAAAATTTCCAAGTCCATTCTAGCACCTTGTTCACCCCAGTAGAATTCCAGAGAATCATTCTCCTCAACAACGTCTCCAAAGGATGCTCTAAATTTTCCCCAGCTACAATTCCTCGGATTATTCAATATCTAATGACAACAAATCATCTCAGTGGAGTCCCCAAAATTTCCAAAGGAAATGTACACCTCTTTTGGGTCAGAATTGACCTCGGTCTTGGATCATCACCTCAGTTTGTCAGAATTGATTGTGGTCCTCGGTCGTCACCTCCTTTAGGTTAAAATTGACCTCGATCTTAGATCATCATATCAGTTAGGTCAGAATTAACCTCGATCCTTAGTCGTCACCTCTTTTAGGTCAGAATTGACCTCGGTCTTAGATCGTCACCTCAGTTAGGTCAGAATTGACCTCAGTCCTTAGTCGTTACCTCTTTTAGGTCAGAATTGACCTCGATCTTGGATCGTCACCTCGGTTAGGTCATAATTGACCTCGATCCTCGATCATCACCTCTTTTAGGTCATAATTGACTTTGATATTGGATCGCTACCTTAATTAGGTCAAAATTGACCTTGGTCCTCGATCGTCACCTCTTTTAGGTCAGAATAGACTTTCGTCTTGGATCGTCACCTCGATTTGGTCAGAATTAACCTCGCTCCTTGGTCGTGACCTCTTTTAGGTCAAAATTGACCTCGGTCTTGGATCATCGCCTCAGTTAGGTCAGAATTGACCTCGGTTCTCGATCGTCACCTCTTTTAGGTCAGAATTGATCTCGTTATTGGATCATCACCTCAGTTAGGCTAGAATGGACCTCGATCCTCTATCGTCACCTCTTTTAGGTCAAAATTGACCTCGATCTTGGATAGTCACCTCAGTATGTTAGAATTAACCTCGGTCCTCCATCATCACCTATTTTAGGTCAAAATTGACCTCAATTTAGGATCGTCACCTTAGTTAAGTTAAAATTGACCTCGGTCCTTGATCCTCACCTCAGTTAGGTCAGAATTGATCTCGATCCTCGATCGTCACCTCCTTTAGGTTAGAATTGACGATCTTGGATCGTCACCTCAGTTAGGTCAAAATTGACCTCGTTCCTTGGTCGTCACCTCAATTGGGTCAGAATTGACCTTGGTCCTCGATCTTCACCTCTGTTTGGTCAGAATTGACCCCGACCCTCTAAATTGGTCATCCACATCCCTTAGGTCCACATAACTGACCTCCCTCCATCATGTGATGTTTATTCGATGGCCATCACTTGTTCTAAGATCACCTATAGAGGGGCTCTGTAAACACCACATTCTAGGACCCCCAAAGTATCTCCTTAGACCCCTAGCAGTTCCCTTTTCCACCGCAAACCTAGGTCTCACTTTGAGTACCGATCTAGAGGCCATCGAGCGCCTCGGGCCCCATTTGACTCCGGTCAACTGTACAATCAGAAAAAATCTCTTTAAATCTTTAAATGGATCCAAATACCCTTTCCAATGGTCCACTTCATGCATTAAGGCATAACGGTTCAGACGAACGGACCATTTCACTATCGAAAATTAATTTAGAGCCCATCTGGCGCCCTCGGGCCCCGAGTTGACCCCAATCAGGTTCACTATGAGAGAAAAATCTCTTTGAATCTTTGAAGGGAACTGAAACCCCTTTCCAACGGTCCACCCCGTGCACGAAACAACATAACCATTCAGATGAATGATCATTTTTCCCCCAAAAATCGATCTTGAGGCCACCGGGGGCTCCCGAACTCTATTTGACCAAAGTCAACTCTTTAGCTCGGACGAGACTGAATGAATATCTGAAGGTATCTGAAGTAACTTTCTAATGGTATGACCCATATGCGATTTGGATCAACGATTTGTGCGCTACGATCGTGTTTTCAGAAAATTCCGCACGAGACTGCCAATTAGTAGGTCCTGAACCCTGCCTATCAGCACAGTGTCAAGGGTTACCTGCCGATAGGCACATCCTCGGGTAGGCTTATAGGCACCCCCCCTTTTTCCCTATAAATAGGGTCCATGACCTCACTCCCAAAACAGAGAAGAAATCCATCAGCATCAGTGATTTCAGCAACATTCTCTCAAAATCAGCGAAGTTCCATATGAGAAGTTCCATTCAAGCCTAAATACCCATCCTTTTCACACCCAATTAGGCAAATATCCTTATCTCTCATCAACATTCATCAACTTCAAAGGAGTTCATCTAAGATCCAGGTTCAAACTCCAAGGAAGGTCCAATTCCTCCTCCCTCTCTTTTAAATCTCTTGTTTTTCGCATAAGTTACATTAGATTCATAATCTACTTTCCCTTTAGTTCATACATATTAAAATGCACACTTTTATTAGTATATTTCACATACTTTATTTTTCATAAAAAACCAAAAACAAATAAAAGTTTTAAATTCCGAACGGAATTATCCATCACACTTTTTCCAAAACCAAAAAGACATTTTCTACACATAGACACATATTAAAATTCCGTTCAAATCTGTGGGATAAATACCACCCCTATTCTGCTTTCGAACTATATGGACTTTGATGCCTTTATAGGATACGTAGGCGTCCCGGATTAAAATATGAGACTCGAGTCCAATTTTCCAACTTCTCTTATTTTCTAAATTTCTCAAAACCCTCATTTTCATACATACATATATAATATGCTTGTTCGCGTTTCATCCAACATTTATTATCATTTCCTAATAACGACTAATACCGCAACGAATGCTCATATTCTATCTTTTACATTTATTATTATTTTGGGAATATTCCTGTGGATGACCTCACCCCGCCCTTTTCATGGTATGGGTCGAACGATTCCAATCTCCATTATATAAACACATACACACACTTCACGAGGATAAAGGAAAATATTAACATTTGCCCATGAGAGACCGAAAGGGTGGGATGGGTGCCTAACACCTTCCTATTCCATAACTAAGCCCCCAGACCTTCGATCTATTGGATTCGTATGCATCAGTTTGTCCTTGAGGCCGCTCTCTTGAAGTGGCAACATGTTCTTTTGCCTATTTTGTGCAAAATAGGCTAGTGACTCCATCTCTTCATTCACCCCAAACTGACGACGACCAAAGCACCTTTCAAAGAGAAGGGTGTGAGACCGTGACGCAGTTCTTCCTCGAAGGATCCTCCCCCTCCCCCCCCCCCCCCCCCCCCGAACGAACGCCACGCTCGGGATGGCCACACTGATCATAAAAATCGCACAATCGAGGAAATGTCTAGGGTAATGATACATGCTAAAAACTTGCCAAAATACTTTTGGGTTGAGGCAATTCAAACAGCATGTCATATTATCAACATAGTGTACCTTAGGAAAAATACTAAGCAAACCTCTTATGAACTTTGGTATGGCAAAAAGCACCCAATTTAAAATATTTTCAAACTTTTAGGAGTACATGTTATGTTTGTAAAGACAGAGAATACGTGTTTAAATTTGAAACCCGTGGTGATAAAGCCATATTTTTTGGTTACTCCCCTAATAGTCAGGCTTATCGTGTTCGTAATTTACGTACCAAAGTCATAATAGAATCGATAATGTGATAGTGAGTGACACTATTGTCGAGAATAAAGATCACGAGCCAACTATAATGGATGTGTCTAAAAATAATTTTACTTATTACTCTCCAAAGATAGCTGATCCTTTACCAATTGAGACACCCAAAGTACCTAACTAGGTTTCTAAAGATCATCCCATAGATAGTATTGTTGGTAATCCTAAATAGCCAGTGCTTACAAGACCCTAATTATGTAATGTTGCTAATATTACTTGATTTGTTTCTTTAATGGAACCAAAGAATACGAATGAAGCACTCAATGACTCATTTTGGATTGCTTCTATGCAAGAAGAGCTAGTCCAATTCAAAAGTCATGACGTGTGGTATCTCGTGCCTAGGCTAAAAAATAAAGGGGTTATTAGCACTCACTGGATTTCGAAAACAAAATAGATGAGTCTGGGATAATAGTTAAAAATAAAGCTAAATAGGTTGCCCAGTGTTATTCTTAAGTTGAAGGAATATATTTCGAGGAAACTTTTGCCCCAGTCACACACCTCGAATCTATTCTCTTGCCCTTGGCCATAGTTTGCCACTTACAATTCACACTTTGTTAAATGGATGTAAAATCCACGTTTTTAAATGGTATTTTAACAGAGGAGACTTATGTTGAACAACCTAAAGGATTTGTTGATCCTCATTACCCAAATCATGTCTATAGATTGAAAAAGGCTTTATACGATTTAAAGCAAGGCCCTCGGGCATGGTACGGACGCTTATCAACCTTTTTAATCTATAAAGGGTTTCAACGAGGTGGCAATGACCATACATTATTTGTTAAATTTTTTAACAAATAGGTCTTAATAGCACAGGTTTATGTCGACGACATAATATTTAGTTTAACTTCCCTTACTAAGGTTATAGAATTTTCTATCATAATGCATGGGGAGTTCCAAATGTCGCTTGTGGGGGAGACACAATATTTCCTAGGACTACAAGTCAAGCAAAAATCTGATGGGTTAGAAAATTTTGGATTAGAAAATGCCAAGGTTACTAGTACTCCCATAAGTACTTCAGTTAAACTTTCCAAATATGAACATGGGAAACCTATAGATCCTACCTTATATAGAAGCATGATAAGTAGCTTGTTATACCTTACAACCTTGCGTCCTGATATCATGTATACCATATGTGTTTGTGCCCATTATCAAAGTGCACCTAAGGAAAAACACTTGCAATGTGTCAAAAGAATTATAAAAAATGTTAATGGCACAATAAATTTAGGTATATGGTACACAAATGATAATTCTAGCACAAATATAGGAAACATCGATGCAGATTGGGCTGGCTATTCTAATGACAACAAAAGTACATCAGACACTTGCTATTATATAGGAAATAGTTTAGTAGGATGTAGTTCTAAAAAACAAAATTGCACTTCAATTTCCATAGCTGAATATGAATATATAACTACAGGAAGTTGTTGTGCTCAATTAATGTGGATTAAGCAAATGCTTTGGTACTATTAGATTAACGAAGAAAATTTACATCTCTATTGTAATAATCAAAGTGCGATAAATATCTCTAAGAATCTTGTTCAACATTCGAGAACTAAACACACTAAGATAAGGCACCATTTTATTCGTGAATTAGTTGAATCTAAAGAATTAGAGATAAACTATTTACCTACAGAACTTCAATTAGCTGATTTATTTACTAATTCATTAGATAATTTGAGATTTGAATCCTTAAGAAAATTTATTGGTATGGTTTGTCCTGAATAACTATCTATCAACCTTTAGTATATCCTCTGGTTACATTCATGCTGATAATTAGATTTCGAGGATATAGGGTATGGTCGTTTAAAAAATTACAAAAATTACAATCTTGCCTATGCCGAACAACCCCCTTTGGTGAATCCTCTAGTTGATCTACCTCCTGCTGATACTTTGGTTTAGGCCTCCACCGGTCCTCTTGCTCCCACTTTTGTTCCTGGGGACCACCCCTAATCTCCCAGTTTAGGGCGATGGGGTAGTTACTGAATCACCAGGCCTGGCCATTGTTGTTGATCAGTTTCCCTAACCCTCAGTTACTTTTTTATTGTTATTTTATTTTTGACCCCTAGTGGTCATTTATGTAGACCTCTGGCCATTTTTGAATCATCAATGAAAGATTTATGCTTTGCCTACTCTTTTTGTTGTTCCTTAAAATGGCCTTGTTGCTTTATAATTTAGGCTCGTCAAACCATAATTAATCGCCTGCCTTACATTTTTTTTCCTTAAGATTCCTTTTTTTAAAAGAAACACAAATATTTCATATGTGATGGAACTTGGTCACCTTTTGTCACTTGGATTTGATCCTAAATGGTGCAGTTTATTTATTTAAATCGACCGTTGGTGAATGAAATGATCGACTCAAGCCAGTTTTTATTAGATGGACTTTTTGCCCCTCTTAGATCAATCTATATTAGATCATACCACTTCTTAAGTGGATTTTTGTCTTTTCTACACCAACCTGCTTAAGATTGTTCCATTTTTCAAGTAGCTTTTTAGTACCAAACATAGGTGACCAATTCATGTCTGACCTGTACCACGCAATCCTTACATAGGCTTTTGCCTCTTCTAGGTCGATCTACTTTAAATTATTCCACTTCTTCATGGGTTTTGACCGATCTGCCTCAGATCTTACCACTTTTTCAAGTAGGTTTTTAATTCCAAACATAGGCGACCAACTCACATCTGGGTTGTACCATGCAATCCTTACGTGGGTTTTTGCCTTTTCTAAACCGATCTACTTTAGATCATTATATGGGTTTTGATCGATCTGTCTAAGATCGTACCACTTTTCAAGTGGATTTTTATGTCAAATGTAGGCGACTAACTCACGGCTGAGCTGTACCACGCAATCCTTACGTGGATTTTTGCCTCTTCTAGGTCAATCTACATTAGATCATACTACTTCTATGGGTTTTGGCCGATCTGTCTCAGATCGTACCACTTTTTCAAGCGGGTTTTTGATGTCAAACGTAGGTGACCAACTCACGTCTGAGCTGTACTATGCAATTCTTACGTGGGTTTTTTCCTTTTCTAGGCAGCCGACCTCGCTCACTGGTCGTACCACTGCCTGAGTGGGTTTAAAGATTTGTATTAAATCAAATATAGGTTTTGAACACTACATGCAGTTAATCGCAGATTGTTTTATTGTGCATTAAAGGAAAAGAAAAAACACCTGGCTACCTATCTAGTGATAAAACTTTTTAAGGTCTATGGTATTCAATGACCTTGGAACTACTTTCCTATCGAACTCTTCTAGATGATATGATCCCCCACCTCCTTTTGAGGCTATTCAGTACGGTCCTTACCACTTCGGTACTATTTTTCCATCTGACGAGTTCTTTGGAACAGGCATCAACTTTCTGGAGACCAGGTCGCTGACCTGGAATTCGCTGACCTTAACCTTCTTGTTGTGATGTCATTCTTATCCCCAAAAATAACTACCTAGAATTTGTTAATTACTTTCTCCTTATTAGCCTTACTATTTTCTCTATAAAATCATTTCCCAGGTGTTGGCTAATAGATTAAAACCTTTTATGAATCATTACTTCCAACCAATACACTTTTGCTCCTAATAAATTGATTTAAGACAATATCGTTCTTGCACATGAGACTTTCCGCTTTATTAAAAATAAAGGGGGGTGGGGACTATGGGAATATGGCTATAAAGCTTGATTTGAACAAGGCTTATAATAGAGTGGAATGGAATTTTCTTATTGCCATTTTGTCAAAGATGGGCTTTTGTTGTTATTGGATTCAATTAATCCGACAATGTATTACCACGGTTAAGACAAATATTATACTTAACGGTGCTCCAATTTGCCATATTATTCCTCAACGGGCTATTCGACAAGCTAACCCACTATCCCCTTATCTTTTATTCTATATCCAAGATGTTCTTTCTAGAGCTTTAATGAGAGGTGGATTCCAAAACTTTTTTGGGCATTAAGATTTGCAAAGGTGGACCTACTCTTTCCCACTTATTTTTTGTGAACGACTCGATTATATTTAAGGAGTTGCCACATCCAAGTTTCACATTTGAGGAATATTTGATGTAGCTCATTAATTTTGGAAAATTGAGCATTTTTTCTCCCCTAACACTTTGGATAGTACAAAAAATCAAGTGTCTAATGTGCTTTCTTTCCAAACCATATGGTTAGATGCAAGTATTTTGGTTTAGGGGCTTTGTAAATTTAGGATATATTGTAATATGTATTCTAGAAATAGAACAACAAGAATTTTGTTTCCATTTTTAATCCTTATTTTTGAATAAAGTCGCTGGCGCAAACCCATATCCATAAAACGTCAACGAATCACAACATGCCACGTCAATCGATAATTTAAAAATAAGAACGAAAAATGGATACAAAATATTTGTTGTCCTATATTCATAACCAATATTATTTTAAATCTTAAAATTGCATAATCTATTTGGTAAAATTGCATAATCTATTTGGGGTACCATCCTTTTGGGATAGGTCGAATAGTGAGGGTTTTGATTATATTATTGATAGGATAAGGTCCAAACATCAAAATTGGCATCACTCATTCCTTTCTCATGCCGGTAGAGATGTTTTTATTAAAGTCGTGCTTCAAGCTATTCCCTCATAAGTTATGTTCGTTTTTCTTTTCCCAAAAACACTTTGCACCAATCTTAATTCCACAGTAAGTGCGTTTTGGTGGGACACAAGGAGGGTAAAAATCTATTCATTGGAAGAGTTGAGAAAAGGTCTCCTTAGTTAAGCTAAGGGAGTTTTGGGCTTTCGAGATTTTCAAAAATTTAATATAGCCTTCCTTGCGAAAAATGTTGGAGATTAATAAATTCCCCTAATCTTTATGGGTGAGAACTCTAAAATCAATTAATTGTCCTAATTGCTCTTTTTTAGAAGCAGTAAAGGGCTCAAGGCCATCTTGGGTTTGGAGGAGTCTGTTAACGGGGCGAGATCTCCTTTTAAAGGGGCTTTGTAAAAAGGTTGGGGACGGGTCATCAAATTCTATTTGGGAAGATCCTTGGATCCCTTTTGCTGGGAGTTTTAAAATTTCCACCCTCAAACCCTGAATTGTTCTATTCTCCTTGTTAAAGATTTATTGGTTCCGGGTGGGTTGGGGGGGGGGGAGGTGGAATTCGACTACAATTCAGGCCACGTTTAATGAGATTGACGTTGCGGCTATTATGAGAATCCCTCTTCGGCGGTTACAATGCAAAGATGGTTTTATGTGGATCAAATCTACTAATGGGGTGTATACCGTGCGTGGGGGCTAGAAGGAAGCTGATAATTTGGTTAATATGTCTACTGATTATCGAGCTTCCACGTCCCAAGTCCCTCATGAATTGATGTGGAAATGTATTTGGTCTTTTAAAATCCCACCTAAAATCCGGTATTTTTGGTGGCGAGCTTGTTCAAATGCTATCGCTACTAAAGAGAATATGTTTAATCGTAAATGTTCTAATTTCCCCACTTGCCACTGAAATTATTGAACATGCTATTTTTCGATATAAATATGAGAGAAAGGTGTGGGAAGTTGTCCCTTATATGCATTATTACGATCTCTCTAATGTTTCATCTTTACTCGGGTGGACTTAGGACTTGGTTGAGGTTGTCCCTTCTCTTTCTCATGCTATTTCGTCCCTCAAAAAGGTTTCTTGGATGGGCTGGTACGTATGGAAAGACCAAAACAGGTTCATTTTTTAAGACCACATTTCAAAGCCTAAAATCTTTCTGGAGAATTTCTACAGTCCAAAGGGTGAATTTGTTGGAAATTATGAATGCAAATACAGAAATGGAACTCTTTATAAATCACAAAATGTCAACTTCAATACAATGTAACTTCTGAATAGTCACTAGAAAACTTCAAGGCGTGATGTCACTTTCCTAAATACAGTATTTGCCCCACACGAAGAATTTCGGTATACAAACGGGAATCAGCAAATCCGTACTCAAGATACAATGAAGCAATTGCACTGTCTGCAACTTGTATATTTGAAGACAGCCCTTGGATGTAGCAGCGAAGAACAGTCAATCAAGTTCTTATTCTGTTTATGTGCACAAAACAGAATAAGAGAATTTGTATCTCCTGAAAATTGTAAGAGAGTAATAGCAGGGTCTGGAAATCTGAAACTGGTTTTTGTTATCAATATAATTTCGTTTTTAGGCAGCCTTTATTTATAGATAATGAAAGGCTTTGTCTTCAAGAGTCATGACTGTTGAATTAAGTCATTTCCGAACAGGTATGACTGTTAATTACCAACAGTCTTAAGTCCTTTCCGAACAGGTATAATAATACCGAATCGGTTTTGCACGGGTCAACCAAAAAGTGACCGCGCCCGAGCTACCGCGATCCGACCCGGACGAATCCCGGCAACCCGCTACCACGCGAAGTGCAAAGTGCTCCACTAGCGCCTCTACAGCCCACTGCCCCGCACCCGCACGCGCGCGCGCGCGCGCGCGTGTTCGTGTGCGTACGGTGCTTCGCACCGTATTGAGGTCTCTTGAATAGCCTCTTAAATGCTAGATGAATTAACTCTTCATCTTCCATTTGTACTTATTAAGTGTACAAATTCTTAACATCTTTCCAATGTGGGACTCAAAGGTTGCCCACCCCTTTTATAGCTTAGTGGTGACACTTAGCTTTGTACATTTTCCAATGTGGGACACTATCCCCTTTTATATTTGGGTTAGCTTCCCACCTCTTCCTCACACTTCCAATGTGGGACAAGCTCTTAAGGCTTTTACACCCAAAAACTCTTACTCTCTTATTTTAAAAATCTCCAACAGAATTTGAATTGGCGTTGGATACTACCCTTGCTGCCATGACAAGTGAATCCCATGTGCATCATGATTCGACATGGAGTCATCCTCCAACGGGACAGGTCAGATTAAGTCTGGATGGTGCATATAGAACAAACAATTCAAAAGGAGTGATTGCAGGTATTTTGCGTGATCATGATGGAAAATTTATGGGTATTTTTGCTAACCAAACCAAGGCATATTCAGCTGCTATGTGTCATCCATTGGTGGAGAGTGATTGCAGGTGTGTAATTGATTTGTGTTCTTCAGATTTAGACCCTCTTTGGGAGTTAATGCTTGTGTTAGTGACATTAGAGATTTAGCTAAATTTTGTTGTATTCCTTTTTCTTGGAATTGTAACGATGCCAACATTAATGATTAATGCAAATACGTGTCCAAATTTTCTCACCTTAGATTGACTCTCAAATACGTGTCCAAATTTTCAAGTTTTGTTGTACTCAGATATTAATGAGTAATGCAAGATGTTTTCTTCTGTTAAAAAAAGGAATTCTTTTGAGTTCTCTTTTCTTGATACTTCCCTGTTTGATTCACTTTCTTTCCCTTTCCAAACAGTTGGAGGAGGCATATATGGTGGTTTATCAGTTGGTGTTGTAACTAGTGATTTTATTAACCGCTCGAACTTATCATGACTCTTTCTCCTGCAATTAACACAATATTTGGGCATATCCACAAAAATCATTAGCTACCAAAATTCACTATCTTAACATCCTATCCAAACTTCCATCGAATCCATCTCAATGCAAATTTTAGCTATGCTTGATCTTGCCAAGGCAGCGGTGGAGGAACCAATATTACATATGAATTTTATTTCATGAAATAGCATTTGGTGTTCCCAATAATTTTCCTCCCAAAAAGGAATAGATTGGACCCCTGAGGTTGGAGGTTAAAAAAAATTCCTGAACAAACTTCTAAGTACATAAATTTGTGGTTCCCCCTTGATCGCTGTCAGTTAACTAAATTCTACTTCAAGAGGAAAAATATAAGTGTCATGTTCTAAGTTCATGTTTGACACCAAACTGGGATACAAGTTTGCATGTTGAGAAGATTAAAGTAGAATTCACAAAAGAGAGAAACTATGTGAATAGAAGTTTGCATATTTGACATCTTTTCATCAAGGAGGCAAAATGTCTAACCTTTAGTTGTCTACACCATCATTCTATTAAATCATTTCACATTTAAAGAAAGTACTTTATATGTTCCAAATCAATTAGCACACAAAAAAGTCACCTTCATGTGAGTCAAAAGGCTTTTGTCAGTAGCTTTACCTATCAGAATAAATGATGTACAGATCTGCAATCTTTGCATACCGAGCTGTACTTGTCAAAGGGTCCTGCAATCATTGGTATGGTTGTAATTGCATGTATCACAAACTTTTCTTATTGGGTAAGGCACAAGAAAACCCCTAAACTATAGCCTCAATTATAAATGCCTCTAATGTTGTAAATAACCACCTAACATTTGAAAAAGTTACAAACACACCTTTGATTGTCACTAACATGTGTCACTAAAGACCTTTTTTAGCGAGACAAGGTGAAATTACGAATCATGATAAGAGTTAGGCACAAAATTATTAGTTTGGGGAAGTTATTACAACTGTGATAATTCAGAGGGGGGTCTAGAGAATTACCCTATATCATATTTGAAAATTTACTGGGAATGAACTCAATATCCAAACAAACCTTCATAAAAAAGGCAGTAAATTTAGGAGCTCGAATAGTTTGTTGATTACACTACCAACAGCTTCTGGGTAATAACTCAGAAAAGGACCAAGTGTGACTAAGAAAGAAGCGTCAGTTCAGTACATTTCAAAGAAAGTAGTTAAAGTAGACTTCATTACACATAATCAGTGCTTTTAGTACAAAATGAAATGTTTTAGAAGCTCTAATAATGTAAGAGAAGTCACTGTAAAACCTTCAAATATTCTGCATAATGCAGGTTGAACTTTAGAATTATTGCCACCATATTCATTTGATCCATCAAAAACTGAACTCAGAACATTCTCTAGACCCAACTGCATGCTTTTCCATTACAGCCAACTAATTTGGTTTAAAATGATAATGCACATAAGTAAGAAAAATAAGAAATTGTTAGCTGAAATGCTGACAGGTACTAAGGAAACTAAAGATAAAGTATCTGCATTCAAACCTGAGATGGCATTGGAACAAGTGAGAGGCCCTTAATGGTCATAGTGATTCTCCAGAGACATTAGCAGCAGCTACAAGATGCTTCTGAGAAGCCAAAAACGGATCAACTCCAACTGCATCAAGGGTTCATTCATCAATTAAGCATTGCCATTTTAGCTATTATTAGTAATAAAGCAACTTTTAATTTCTGTAAAGAAAGAAATGGAAATAAGAAGAGCATTCCCCAGCCCAAAACATAAAATACACAAGGAGTCTCTCTACAATCGTGTTAACATATTATATATATTGCGCAATAATTAAACAACCCTAACAAGAATTCTCTATTGTCACGTGATCCGAAATAGTGAATTTACTAAGCCTACCATACAACTTACCATCTAAAGAAATGCACTGCATATACATATCAGTACCACATTGCATATACCATTGCATATGAGCACTTGTACATAAGGGAAGTATACAGAGGTTTGATAAGCTTAAGTTTGTAAATGCTTACGTGGCTCATGAGATTGGCATCCTAAAGTCCTAAAGTCAAGTGTTATAGGTTATTGTTCTGTCTGAGTTTAATTATGAATCTGAAATGCATGGGATTTGCATTTGTTCCACTTTTGACTTTGGTTGTGCTTCATGGTCTCAACATATGGCTAATGAAAAATATGTTTGTCGCATATATCAATCCGGATTTCACACTAATAGACTATTTTCTTCTCAACATATAAGCTCATATTTTTTTGTTTTGAACATTATTTATCATATGGTTAAGCTTTTTATAACAAAAAAAGATTGAGAAGTGACTTATTGAGAAAGATAATTAAAACCGTAGTTGGGGCTTGAGTTGCCCTGTATGTGTAAATTTTTTATTGCGTTTACATCAAGTAACCTATAGATAAAAAAACTACATGCAGCCCAACAATCATAATATGTTCAGTCTTGTTTTTAAGAAACAACTATTAGGAAACATGAACTATAAAACTAGTTACCCTTTTTGTTTTCCTTTTCTTTTTCTTCTTTTTTTTATGTGGTGGGGGGGATGGAATTCGAACCAGTGGCTACTGGGCTAACCCCAACGGTTACCATGTACAGCAAACCCCATAGATAATTAGTATGCCCAGTCTAATCCACTAGGCTAACCCCAACGGTTACCATGTACAGCAAACAATGAAATTATACATAAGAGAATAGGTAGACAATTATAAATATAAAACAAAGAGTTCAACAAAATCAGCTTGTACAACAAATTATAGATCAACAGAGCTATTGTCCCTCCATTTTTAGCCCTTTTTTTTAATACTAATTATCATGATACCATGCAGCATCCAACAAACTGAAGGGTTAACACTACTAGTTAAAAGAGGATCATATTAAAGTCTTCTTAACATGACCTACAAACTAGTGAAGATAAGAAGCCTGAAACTGGTAGGCATTTCCACAGTTATTGCCATGACCAGGAGATTGGCTGTAAGTAGCAGTACTAAGAAATGAGGGAATTTGGTTCTCAGTTGGTCCAGTGTAAGCATTAGATCTATCATACATGTTCTGTGGGTATCTATCAGTCACTCTAGCATAAATGTTCTTGTCATTAGTGGCTTGGGGTCCATATCTTGCACCATTGGCTCGGGGTCTTTTGGGTTGAGATTTATAAACTTCTGTTGCGCTTTTCCTGTCTTCTTTGGCCTTTTCGAGCAAGATAACACGTTTCTGTAGAGGGTCCACGGGGTACTGCTCTTCTAGCTTGTGGTCTTCGATACACTTGATCACAGCCTTGAGCGCAGTCAGCTCCCTCTTGTCAGGGACGGAGCTACTTAGGGGTGAGTGGGGGCTTGTGCCCCCGCAGATTTATAAAAAAAATTTAGAAAAGTATGTATTTGTAAAAATATTTGGGGTAAAAGTTAAATTAGGAAAGTTTTGGGTGGCATTTTTATAAATAGACTAAACCCACCCATTCTTTAAAACCTCATCTCTTAACAACAAAACAAAACAACAAAAAACAGAGTTTATTTGTGCTTCTATTATTTAGGGTTTAAAATTTTTAATCAATCAAAAATTATTTCTCTTTTCATTAGATTAAATAAATATTTCGTAAAATACTCAAAAATAACCTTGAAAAAATTCGGCGCGGGCACTCCGGCCCCGAACCCCCAGAAATTACCATTAAATTAGCCCCCACTCTTGAGAAATCCTGGCTACGAGCCTACGTCCCTGCCTCTCATTGACCTCATTCTGAACAATAGGAAATGAATTTCCAGATTTCACAGGTGAAGAAACTTTTCTTGCTTCTGCCAAATAGGATTTCAGCAATGTAATGGGAGGAAACTCCTCTGTAAGCCCAAATGCAAAAGATAGGTTCACAGCATCGATTTGCCTTCCGTTATTAACCAACACACTGATAACACCTGGCATTCTTTCAGACAATCCAACGGATCGACACAGATCAGCTGTTTGACGATGACAGGAAACCACAGGTACCAGCTTGGACAGATCTTCCTGATGAAAACCAGAATTAATAACAAAAGTTGAAAAAAGGCATGAGCCTCCAAGGAATTCCCGTTGCTGGCATCCACAATAAGATCATTTTACATGGTTTCCACTCTTCAGCAATTGCCTTTGCTCGTTCCTTAATATCTAGGGAGATCACGCCGCAAATTAGTGTCCAAATCGAGGTCTGCTAATAAAATGCTGAGGCACTCCATCAACATGATTAAAGTTCGGCGTATACCTAAAAGGTTAGAATCCTTTTTTCCATCCAGATTTGACACTTCTATGCTATAAAAACTCTTGAGTGAGTCCAAAACCAGACCATCTGGGTCAGTTGCAGCCTTTAATGCAACTGGAAGTTTATCCTTTATTGCAGCCGGTTATCTGATATGAATTTGTGGAGCTTTTATGAATCCATCTCTTAACATAATGCAACAAGCTCGGACATGATTCCACCTCCACAATTCCATTACCAGAACACCTTTTCATGACTTCTAAGTTACTCTCATGACATCAGGTGGTTTTTCTTCCACAAATGGAGCCCCACCTTGGTCCTCGCTGGTAACAGTAGCAGGTTCCACACCTACTTTCCCATGCTTCTCTAGAGCATTGGCAATGAAAGAGACTGCAGAATCTCTCTTCTCTTGGAACCTCTCCAATGAAGCTTGTTCTTTAGCCATAATAGTTGTTTAACGCTTCTCCAAAATCTTTTAGGCTTCAACTGTTTTACTTTCATACTCCTTTTCTTGGTCTTCTAATTCATAAAAACGCCTCTTTAAGAACTTCTCAAGCCCGTGAAAATGTTCTTCAAGTTGTTTCCATTTCAGGTTAAGGGTTACGGCTCGATGACTTTAAAGCTCAGCAAATGCTTTCTGAAGTAGTTGTATCTTCGAGGTGGTTGAGTCTATGAGAGTAGCAAATGAATGTGTATCTTCCATGGAAGATAAGCCGGGATCGAGGTAACCGGTGGACAAAGAATGCCAGGCGGCGGCAAGTTTAGCCAGGAAATCAAGACATCGTTGTTGTAGTGGTATGAGGGTTCGTTGGGAAGCAACGAATCCCTAGAGAGAGAGAGAGAGACCTCATAAGAATACCAAAAACAAAATGACTAATTATATGCTCTTTACAGTTGGTAAACAGATCCTTTCGAGCACAGAACGTTGTTTTGAAACCAAAGTTAAATAAAGCATCTCCTCTCTTGTGGACACCTTGTTTTGTCCTGTATAAGCTATTATCCAAATACCTTAATGGGAAAGGACCACAAATATATTAGCATCACAACTGACAAACAAATACAAAAATATTACTCATAAATTTACCCCAACAACCAAAATATTACTCACAGCTATAAAATACAGCTCCAAAAAATTACATCCAAAACAAAACCATTTTGCATCCACCTGAGATTAATGATCTGCAGCAATTAAAAGCAAAACCAAAACACTGCAACACTGCAATTCGAACTAAATTCTCATGCATCAAACACATTGTTTAAACTTTAAAATTCATCAATAATAGTTATACAACAACTAGAGCACTACTAATGTACCACCTATCATGCATAGTTACAGGAAATAAATCATTGCTCCCATTTCTTTCCACAATAACAAAACACGGGATCTATGAGCAACATGTAAAAAAAGCAGAAACATAATGATAATACAAGAAAAAGGGAATAAAATTACAAAATAGTAGAGAAAGAGAGAGTACCCTAAGGTAGTTGATAATGAGTAACTAACCTCTCAAAACAAGCCAAGGCGTGACATTTAGTAACCGATCTCTGAAAACACAGAAAGTTAACATTTGAAATCTCATAATAAAAAAACAAAAAATTAAAAATGAATTAAAGAAACATACCCAAATCCGAAATCATTTTTATCAAATTTTATTTAATGATGTTCGAAAAGAAGAAATCTCCAAAACAAATTATTAAAAACCTATATACATAAGGGGGAGAGAGAACACACACACAGAGGTCGGAAATGTCTTAGAAATGAGAGAAGTGTGTGGTTAAATGCATTAAGTGGGGAATAAAACCTGAGTAATAAAATGGTCGGTAGTAATTGAGTGGAAAAATGAAATTAGGCAAATAGATCTGAGTCGGCACTAATCTAAATTGTTGTTGTGTTTCTACATTTCACGAATTCAAAAATTCCCTATACATATACACACACACACACACTAGTATATGCCTGTGCCAATGACATTATGACATGCTCTGCTATATATTTGCACCCAGACTAACAAATCTGCTCATTGGCACTCCATATTCACAAATAAACACAAACAGTGGCACCAACTTGCACACACAATACAGTCATAAACACACGCATGACACACATACATATGACAAAGGATCGACACTAGATTGACATCTCGCTTAGTTTACTTCCATACTTTTTAATAAATGCATCAATTCTCAAATCAATGTCTAGGAAAGTTATATCAATAAGAAAAACAGATAACAGAGGCTGTGTTATATGAAAAATCTAATATATGATAAAGGCTGGCTATCCATATAAAGAAAGGCCATTTACTTTCATATAAAAATTATAAACCTACAATATAAAGAAGCATTGCTAAACTGAGATGGAGTTCATTTTCAAAATTTCTACCAAAAGCCTCAATTCTGCTATTCCAAAAACCAAAAGAGAGAAAGGTTATGCCTAATAGGTGGCGTTCGGAATATTGATAATTTTTGCATAACTCCAAGTTAATTTGTACATGAGAAATGCACCACTTATCTACATCCACGTTCAATTTATGATTTTTCCAAAATCTCAACTTGATTAGTTAAACCTTCCCACTATTCATGGTCATTTCATGAGCTTAAAATCAAGACCAAATAAAACAAAACTAAACACTGACAGAGATATAAAACGTTTATCAAGTTGAACTGAAAAAGGCAAACAAAATAAACAATGTTTACCTTCCCAATCTCTAAAAGTGGAAATGAAAGAGACAAACAAACAAAAAATTTCATTTAAAAAAAATCAAGCAGTTATTTTTTTTAGGGAAAATGTTCTTTCAAAGTGATAGTAATGCAAAGGTTATCCGCTCCCCACAACCAAAATTTACATCGTCCCCAATGTCACTAAATGGACATGGTACTAGGCATGGAAGCATAGACGAGAGATAAACATGGAAAGGGGTATCATCTCGCTATCCGAAAAAGAAATGAGAACCAATAAAGCAAACCTAACAAAGTAGCACAAAAACAAAGGTGAAAAAACATATCAATTATACAAAAAATAATTATGACACTAACCACAAGTAAAGGTGTAAAAGATGAGGTGTCATGCATCCATAAGAGAGTTGACGAATAAATAACCCAAAAAAATGCAATTAGCAAGCCAAAGTGAATATGAATGGGAGTTGGTGGTTAAATTTGGAAAATAAAACGTGTATTGTGGGGTGTTAAGATAATATGACATTTGGTGTAATGTGAGTGCAACTAAAAATGGGTATGTGAAAATGTGTTCATGTGGGGTGGTACATTTGATAATGTGAGAGGATGTGGTGAGTGAGGTGATCTCATGAAGTGTACGTTTGGTGTGTGTGTGCTGGTGAGAATGATGAGGTGAGTGAAGATATGAATGGCTTTGAATGTGTGAGGCGAGATGGAATAAAAAAAATGACCGAGTTGAGAGCCACAACTACTTGGGTGGAGAACTTCCATTAAAATGTCTTTGGGGCATGTTGGGGTGCACAGTTGCAAAAAGCCTACGGTGGTGAGATGTGTTTGAAAAATTTCCCCTTTTTTCAACAATAAGCACAAACCAAGGACAACCAACAGCCAATCCAGAAATTTATATCAGTTGTGGGCTGCTGGGGTGTGCACTGGAGGGGGTCTATGTGGATTTGCAGATAGGTGGGTGGAATGAGTTTTGCATTTCCAGATATTCCAAAGATATGAGGAGAAAAGGGACTTCCAACACATACCTTGATACTTGTAGTCCTTTAATTTCCAAATGATACCAGACCTGTTTAGATTTAATGCAGACCCTAAAAATGTGGTCTCTGTCTTCATTTCTTCCACTAAAATCACAGGCGGTTTTGAATGTAAGAAGTTTTCCATGAAGAGTAGGCCATAAAAAATAGACCAATTTCTTTGGGAGTTTATGTTCCTACCCCAAGGCTCGTTCACAATCTAAGGAAGAGACTAATTTAGGGGTTAAAGACTTGATGAAATTTCAAAGGTCCCAATGATAGAGCTCGTCTTTGATCCATTAAAAGGGTCCAAGTTCGGTAGCATCAGAATTGGGGCATCACCGCACCAGCAATCCTTATGAATGTCCACTTTGTTCCCATTGCCAATGACCCATTTTGTAATTATAATGAGGACATAGCGGGTGTTTCCAAACCGGGTAGGCATTCCACTTGACAGGACAACCTCTCGAGTTAGGTGAAATGGAATACTTTTGTTTAAGGACCTGAACCCATAGATGGTTGGTCTCAGTCATAAGTCTGCAGCAAAGTTTAATAATAGTCGTAATGTTGTTATCTATACAAATTCTCACAGCCTAGACCCCCATTGTTTTTTTACTTACAAATTGTGGTACACTTCATATTATGCACATTTCTTTGACTACCGACACCCCCCAAGGGAAAATTTTATCGAGTTTATCGAGACCATTGCACACTTTTAGGAGGCATGATAGTTTGCATGTTATAGCATATGCGACAGCTCTGATGAAGGTGCCCGTAAGGGAGAGCAACTTAAATTTCCACCCCGCGAGCCTTTTTCTCAAATTTATCCTCAAGACTTAAAATGGATAAGAGGAACTCCAAGGTAAGAACCAATATCACTAAACAAATTCATCCGCGTGTAGAGGCTAATAGCCATAGCTTGGCTCCGAATGTTGGGAGAAACGTAGAATTTAGACTTGGAGAAAATTAGTTATTGATACGGTGAGTCTCCATGATGGTCTCACAATTATCTTGGTTTACATCAGTAAAAAGAATAAGTTCATCGGCAAAATATAAGTGACATATCACCGAGGCCCTCCACTCATTCATGTTAACTTTATCCATTATCATAGCTGATCAAATTTCCATACACATCACGAAGAGACAAGGGGAGAGTAGGTCCCCTGGTTTAAGACCTCTACTAGATCCGAATACATGCAAGGGGGGCCATTCCAACAATAGCCGTGGAAGTATTCGTCACATAACTCATAATTAAATCCACCCAACTCTTATTGTGGTTGAACGGCTCAAGCACCCTCATAAGAAAGTTTCAATTTACCAGCCATAAACTTTCTCAAAATCGATTTTAAAGGCAAATCCCCCTCTACCCAATTTCTTTCCCTTAAAGGTATGAACAATATCTTGTGTAATAGAAACATTATCAAGTCCCAACCAATCCATGGCTTCATTCAGACAATCAACTATATCTTTCCCTGCCTAACAATTTTGAAGTTCTCTACTATTTTTAAATCAGAGGGAAATAGTATAAAATATACATAAAAAGTGTGAAAGAAATGAATTTAGAATATGAGGATGACTATTGCATTTTCTCCTGATTTTGAGCTCTGCATACTAAAGAACTACATTATATTGAAGGAACAACCTCAACTACCATCTTAGTTCAAAATAATGGGAATCTTGTGCAAATTGTTAGTGAGAAAGTCAGTGTTGCACAAAAGTCAATGTTTAGAACATCAATGGTAGCATTCTAAATATTTATCCATTTATGGGAGATTCTTATTAGGTCTTATTTTGTGTACGTATGATAATTTTGTTGATGTTTTACTCAATAGTTCGAGATCCTTGTATTTTCATTTTACACTTACGATTACGAATTTTATGTGTATGAATTTGCATAATCAAATCACGAGATTTATGTGTTGAAATTCATCATTCTGGTAAATTATTTTTATTATTATTATTATTATTATTATTATTATTATTATTATTATTATTATTCCGTTTGTCAAATTCGTTGTTTTGGATCAGATTGTTGGGTTTTTTTATTAAAGGAGCAAACTATGCGAATAAGTATGTTGATAAGATTGCTGCTGTGTGCAATAATCATATATAATTTTAGTTCAATAACTGGAATAATTCAAGCCTGAAAAGTAATGGACGAAACAAGAGTGACTAGTTCAACAGAGTCAAAATCAAATAGAGCAGAAGCAGATCATATTGTTAACCGTGAAAAATGTTTCACAAATGCGTTTCCCCCTTCCTTCAACCTCGATTGTTCAATATATAAAATGGTTCCTATTCAAAACAATTAAAGCGTACAACATAGATTTGCAATCACTGTGCTCTGCTAACTGGCCCGAGCGCTTCAACAGTGAACACACTGTTTCCTCTAATTACCACCATGACTATATCAGTTCACTCATATCCACTGACTTCCAGTGTTTTCAATCACCAAGTTCATAAACTGATCAAAACTACGAACTGTTCCACCCCCCATGCAATTTGCATTTAGCTTAGCTGCCAAATAATGCTTACCAGTTTACATATTGATTTTAGAAAAAAGAGGGGGCATGTATGCATTTCCTAAAACATATTGATTACAAGAATAGTGCACAACAGGCAGACAATGGCAACAATAAAATCTAACCAGAAACAAACTTACCAAATTGAAGATTTTTACTTACAAAGCTATTATGAGCAGGACTCACTGCTAAATACATTGCTCTTAGGCTTAACTAGTTTTCAAGTTACACATTGAATAAATTTTTTCCTATTTAAAGTTTTTTTTTTAATATTAGAAAAAAATGAGTTCCAAAATGTTATCTCCGTTTATCAAAATGATACGGATACTCAATTTTGTTATCAAAATGACACGGTCGGTTCACACAAGTTACAATGGATCATACTGAGGTGCTCGTGCCCCTTTTCTTTCGGGCCATTTGGGTGTCGTTTTAAAATTTCACCTCCAAAGCCCATTTTTAACCTTAAATTGCATTTAATACTCTTTTTGATAAACCGAGGGTTCGATCAGGGCACAATCGGTTAATGCACGTTGAAATGGTCCATATTAAGGTGGTTGTGCCTCTTTTCAGGCCATTCAGATGATCTTTTAAAATTCATCCCCAAAAGCCCATTTTAACCTTAAATTGAATTTAATTGTCATTTTGATAAACCGAGGGTCCGATAAGGACACGGTCAGTTCATACACATTGCAAAGGTCTATATTGAGGTGCTCGTGCCTTTTTCAGGCCATTTGGTTGTTGTTGTAAAATTTCAGCCCCCAAAGCCTTATTTTTAACCTTAAAATTGAGTATATGTGTCATTTTGATTAACTGAGGGTCCGATAAGGACATGGTTGGTTCACAAGTGTTGCAATGATTCATATTGAGGTGCTCCTACCTCTTTTAGGGCCATTTGTTCTCCTTTTTAAAAATTCACCCCCAAAGCCCATTTTTAACCTTAAATTGCATTTAATTATCATTTTGATTAATCGAAGGTCCGATAAGGATACGATCAGTTCACTCACATTTAAATGATCCATATTGAGGTACTCGTGCCTCTTTCGGGCCATTTGATTGCTCTTTTAAAATCTCACCCCCAAAGCCTTATTTTAACCTTAAAATTGAGTATACTTGTTATTTTGATAAAATGAGGGTCCGATAAGGACACGATGGGTTCTCACTCGTTGCAATGGTAGATATTGAGGTGCCCGTACCTCATTTCGGGCCATTTGGTTTCTGTTTTAAATTTGCACCCCCCAAAGTCCATTTTTAACCTTAAAATTGTTTTACTTGTCATTTTGATAAACTGAGGACCCGATAAGGAAACGGTCAGTTCTCAGACGTTGCAAGGGTCAATATTGAGGTGTTGGTGCCTCTTTTTGGGCCATTTAGCTTCTGTTTAAAAATTCACCCCCCAAAGTCCATTTTTAATCATAAATTGTGTTTTATTTTCATTTTGATAAACCGAGGGTCCGATAAGGACACGACCGGTTTATACACGTTGCAAGGGTTCATATTGAGTTGTTGGTGCCTCTTTTCGGACCATTTGGTTGCTGTTTTAAATTTTTTTTTTTGGTAGCATACCGTGAGGTGTCCGGGCCAACATACGCGCACCTGTTTTAAAATTTCAACCGCCAAAGCCTTATTTTAAACCTCAAAATTGAGTAAACATGTAGTTTTGATAAACAGAGGGCCCAATAAGGAAATGGTGGGTTCATACATGTTGCAATGGTTCATATTGAGGTGCTCATACCTCTTTTCAAGACATTTGGTTGCTGTTTTAAAATTTCACCCTCAAATCCCCATTTTTAACCTCGAATTGTATTTAATTATCATATTTATAAACCGAGAGTCCGATAAGGACATGGTCAGTTCACACACATTGCAATGGCCCATATGGAGGTTCTCATGCCATTTGAGTGCTTTTGGAAAATTTCACCCCCCAGAGCCCATTTTAACCTTAAATTGTGTTTAATTGTCATTTTGATAAATCAGGGGTCCGATGAGAACATGTTCGGTTTACACACATCGCAATGGTCAATATTGAGGTGCCCGTGCCTCTTTTCGGTCCATTTTGTTTCTACTTTAAATTTTCACCCCCAAACCCTTATTTTTTTAACCTTAAAATTGAGTATATTTGTTATTTTGATGAGCTTAGGGTTCGATAAGGACACGGTCAGTTCACACACTTTGCAATGGTGCATATTGAGGTGCTCGTGCCTCTTTTCTAGCCATTTGGTTAATGCTTTAAGATTTCATTTCACCCCTCCCCCCCAAAAAAAATTCCCATTTTTAACTTTAAAACTGCGTTTAATTATCATTTTGATGAACTAAGGATCCGACAAGGGCACGGGTATTTCTCACACGTTGCACTTTTCTGGCCATTTTGGCCGTTGTTTTAAAATTTCACCCTCGGACCCATTTATAACCTGAAATTGCGTTTAATTGTCATTTTGATAAACCGAGGGTCCGATAAGGATATGGTCAGTTCACACACATGGAAGACATATTGAGGTGCTCGTGCCTCTTTTCGGGCAATTTGGTTGCTGTTTTAAAGTTTCACCCCCAAAGCCTTATTTTTAACCTTAAATTGAATATACTAATTATTTTGATAAGCTAAGGGTCCTATAAGGACACGGTCGGTTCATGCACTTTGCAATGGGTCATACTGAGGTGATCGTTCCTCTTTTCGAGCCATTTAGTTTGTATTTTTAAGATTTCATTCCCCCCCCCCCAAGCCAATTTTTGAACCTTAAAATTGCGTTTAATTGTCATTTTGATAAAACGAGGATCCGATAAGGACACGATCATTTCTCTCACGTTGCAATGGTCCATATTGAGGTGCTCATGCCTTTTTTCGGGCCATTTGGTTGTTGATTTAAAATTTCACCCCCAACCCCATTTTTAACCACAAAATTGAGTTTAATTATCATTTTGATAAACCGAGTGTCCGATAAGGACACGGTCAGTTCACGCACATTGAAATGGTCCATATTGAGGTGCTCGTGCTTCTTTTTGGCCATTTTTTGTTGTTTTAATATTTCACCTCCAACGCCCCATTTTTTAACCTAAAACTTGTGTATACAATGTGAGATTTCCTTATTTCCAAAGCTAGAGTTTTAAACATAAACCAAGAATTCTAAAACTTTGGAAACCACGTGTGAGATCCCCTCATTTTCAGCCATAAAATTAACCAAATGAGTGTTTAATGTGGACATAGTAAAATTAAAATGGACAATAAAGAAAGAAAAATGTCACTACTTTGAGAATAATAATGGATTCGAAGTAGCTCACCCCAATGAAATGAAAGGAAATGTCGAATGTTGATTCATGAAGAAGCTTTGTTTCATCAAGCTGTGAAGAAAAACATAGAGAAACAGTGAGGGACTAAGACATTTCAAAGATACCATAATTTTAACATTCGAACAGTTGAAACAGAGATATGTATAAATAATATGTGCATGCATCTGTATGCTTACTTGTATAATTATTGACCATTTTTTTTATTAATTTCAAAGAAAGAGAAGCATAAAGAAAACAACTCCTCGCATATAATTGTACACAACAAATAACGGCTCAATTCATAGAAAAAACAGAACAAAAATTAAAAAGACAAAAGAATAGTCACTGCGTAATACCTCTAACTGTAAACTAGGCCTACCTCCACAATGAGGCAGAGTATTCCTAGTAAGCTCAATATTACAAAGAGTACAGAACACTAAACACTCTTACCATTAATGTCTTACACAAGATCTCCCTCATTGTTCACTCACGTTTTCTCGCCATGTACAAGTGAGGAAGAAATGGCATAGTTTACAAATTCATACAAAGTTCCTATTTATATATAACATGGAGAATACCCTAGCTCAGTCACATAAATTTGTTAAGACTGTTAGCTTTGAATAGATGAGAGCAACATTAATGAAACTATTATCCAAATATAAGAGAAATAACTTCCTTGATCTGGTGGTAATGCCAAATAAACTACCAATGCTTTGCATGAACGATAGAGTTGTGGGACCCTTCAAATGCAGTACCATTGAACTGGTCAGACAGACTGTAAACCTGGGAAGGACTGCCCATTTCCCATGAATGATTATAGAACTAATATTGTCAAAATTTTACACCCAAATTATTTGATGTTTTTCTGGGTTTTAAACAGGATATGCCAATTAGAAAATCAATCAAATGGATTATGCTTGTGGGGATAATCACCGACAGTTCGATTAACTACCTTGATCTGACCATCTGTCTGGGTTTAAAGTCGTTGAAAATTGTAACCGACACCGTATAGATGCTAGGGAGTGTGCAAAAAATGACCCGTTAATTGAACTCTCTCTTGGTGATATTACGGGGTATACAGTGCAACTACACAACTTTTCTGAAATACTGATGTGAATCGAGGGCATTATTATCTTTTTGGGCATATTAGTAGTTTTATTTTCTTTTTGTTATTTTTCTTTATTTTTATTAATTTTGTTTTGTTGTTTATTTGTAAGTTTGGGCACAGGTGAGCACAAATGGGTATTAGGATTATTTGTAAAGTGAGAGTCCCACATTGGTTAGAGAACCATTTAGTGCTTCCCTTCCCCACTTATAAATAGACCCCTTGTAGCCTCTTTTGAGGTAGACCTTGATTTTCAATATAGAAGAAGAGTATTTATCTCTCTAAGTTGGTGTTTAGATATTTTTTAGGAGCCTTTTGACTGGTGGTTTACGTCAAATTGGTTACTCTCCAATGGCTCCCAAAAAATCCAAGCATTAACATGAGGAGAATCTTGATTTGAAGCAACAAATGAAAGAAATGCAAAATCAAATGGCGGAGTTGCAACAACAAATGGTCCTACTCTTTTCTATCCTTGGGCTAAAATCTAACCCTCCAACCCCCATGGCTGCCCCAATCCAAAAAGAGCCACAAACCCTTGCCCCCCTCTTTTCTAACCCTAACCCTAGCTTCCGCCCCGCTGCCTCAGCCTTACCCTGCCACCATCGGAGCCCCAAAACCCTCCACTCTACCCCCAAAACCCTACCTGCTGCCCCAACAAAAAAAAAAAAACGACCCTAATCCAGGCCCCCGCACTCCCTCGGTAGCCCATAACCCACCCGCCGACCATCCTCCAGCGCCTTCCCTGCCCCGAAGAACCCCCTCTGCCCCTTTTTTTACCAATACACCCACCCCAACCCCTTTCCCAACCCACCCGACACCGGACACCCCGAACCGACCCCAAAACAGCCCCTGAACTCCTACAAATCACCTGCTGGCCACTTTTTCCTTATCACACCCATAATTTTTGACCCGGGAAGAATATTTTTAGGGTTTATTTGGATGAAGACAAAGATAATATGATGAAATAAAGAAGAAAATGCGGGATGGGCACCCTCAAGTTTCAGAAATTGCCTTTTTGCTCCCCACAAGTTTTTGGTACCCTTTTTTTTTGGAATTTCTTCATAAATCCCCAATTTTTAACGCTCGAGGACGAGCTTTGTCTTAAGAGGGGGAGATTAATGTGAATCGAGGTCATTATTGTCTTTTGGGGCATATTAATAGTTTTATTTCCTTTTGTTATTTTTCTTTATTTTTATTAATTTTGTTTTGTTGTTTATTTGTAAGTTTGGGCATAGGTGAGCACATATGGGTATTAGGATTATTTGTAAAGTGGGAGTCCCACATTGGTTAGAGAACCATTTAGTGCTCCCCTTCTCCACTTATAAATAGACCCCTTGTGGCCTCATTTGAGGTAGACCTTGATTTCAATATAGAATAAGAGTATTTCTCTCTAAGTTGGTGTTTAAATATTTTTTAGGAGCCTTTTGACTAGTGGTTTACGTCAAATACAATATGACCGTATGTGAACCATCCAACATCCGACTACAAGGAATGAAGTGAGACATATTTGAGAATGTGTACGTACATCCTCATGGAGTTGTGACGGCCGTCCTTGGAGGCCCCACAATAAAGTTCATCGACGCATCACCTTAGGCAGGGGCGGATCCATGTGCATGGATGGTGGGCAATTGCCCACCTTAAGTTTCAAACATTTTCAAGGCTAGTAATAGGAAATGTGAAAATTTTAATGCCTACCTTAATTTATATGTAAAATGTATGTATTTCATTTTGGCCATCTTGATACAAACTTCAGCCTCCCCTGACCTTAGGTCATCTCCGGGACCGTAGTGTGCTGCTGCCCCTTTGCGATTTGGCACACACAACACATCATAATGAAAGTATCTCTCTCTCTCTCTCTCTCTCTCTCACTCTCTCTCTCTCCTCATGTTGTCCAAAAGTATAGCTTACGTAGGAAAGACAGTGTGTGCAAGTCCCGAATCGCTAGCCACAAGAAATGTAACAAAAACCCATTCCGGAGTGCTGACACTCCCCTATAATTTGGCAGGACACAGGATTTGACATTTTAAACTCTACTATACACCACATCAATACCATAAATGACTTCTCCGTAACAGGGCCGGTCCTGAGATTGATAAAAATTGATAAGGCCCCCGTGCAAAAATTGTAAAATAGGCCCCTTTTACCTGTATTGATATAAATAATGGGCCCTCAATATATAAGTAATAAAAATGGATCAACGGGAGGCCCTGTGCGATCGCTTACTTAGCACATGCTCAGGGCCGCCCCTGCTCCGTAACTCAAACATGATCCAACTCCCCAAAGCATCCGCAACTAGGTTATCGCGCCCCCTTTTGATTGTAGGTGAAGTAAACTGTTGTAGAAAGGGTAGGCACTGGGATCTTCTTCTGGCTACTCATATTCATACTCATAAAAAGGAATGCCTCGTGATCTGATCTAATCATAAACTATTGGTGTGCTAGATTGGAACCAATGCCAGTGCTTATCAGTCCAAACCACCATGAGTAAAATGCCATTTCTTATGTATATCAGTTAAGGGAAGGACCTTCTGGCTAAAGGACACTACATAATATAGGTTGGTTGTTCTTACTCAAGACAACTCCAATCATCGTGTTGCAAGCGTCGCAAGAAAACTCAAAAAACTGGGTAAAGCCAAAAGGGAACCTGGTTATTCGAGTTTTGGTGGAATGCTTCCTCAGCCTCATCGGTCTATCTGAAATCAGAGAGGAACCTAGCACATAATCAATGCTAGCCCATCGATAAACGGCCCATAAAACCCAACCAACACATGGAAACTTCAAATCTGTGACTGACGTTGACGTAATCCATTCCATGAGAGCCTTCACGTTCTCCTCATCTGCAAAAACCCTGTCGACGGACACCATGTTCCCCATAATAGATATGGTGTCGACCATTAACGGGTACTTCTTCAGAATTTAGAGGACCTGTGTTAAATTCTCTCTATGCTCTGCATCGAATCAGTATGTTATCAATATAAACCACAACGAACTTCTCAGAATGGTCTTAGAATTCTAGTCATCCCACATATAAAAGCGGAGTGGACACTGGACGGCCCAAAAAGCATAATCCATTTGAAGAGATCATTCGTCAAATAAAAGTGTTCAAGTTCTTTAATACTTTCACAAAATGTTTCACATTGATGTATCTAAGATATATATATATATATTTTGCATCTGTATGATAATTTTGCTGATATTTTTCTATCTTTAGGTTATTGTAGTTGCTCTAGCATTAGGATCTTTATGTTGAATGAATTTGCAAAATCAAATTGTGAGATTTATATGTTAGAATTGAATATTATCATTTCAGGGGAATTATCGTTTCGTTTTACTGTTTTTGTGAGTTCGCTGAGATTTATTGTATGAAATATTGAAATGCATGAGCTCAGAATTAGCCTCACTCAGACTTTTACAAAATGCTTCACTCTGATGTATCTAAGATATGTACATATCTCGATAGTTTAGATCTTTAGGTTATTGTATTTTCCCTAGAATTAGGATTTTTATGGTGTATGAATTTGCATAATCAAATCATGAGATTTATGTGTTTCAATTGAAATTCATCATTTCAGGTTGTTTTTCTCACTGTTTCTATAAAATTGTTGAGATTTTAACTGTATGAAATATTGAAATTCATCAGCTCAGAATTAGTCTCTCTAACACTTCCACAAAACAATTTAGGCTTCACATTGGTGCATCTAAGATATATACTTTCTTGAATCCGTATAATAATTTTATGGATGTTCTACTGATAGTTCTAGATCTTTCGGTTATTGTATGTTCTCTAGGATTACGAATCTGTATAAGATAGATACATATTTTGTGCATGTATCATAATTTTGTTGATTTTTTACTCAATATTTCAAGATCTTTATGTTATCATTTTACACTTACTATTACTAATTTTATGTGTATGAATTTGCAGAAACAAATCACCGGATTTATGTGTTGAAATTCATCATTCTAAGTAAAGTATTATTATTATTTTTCCGTTTGTCAAATTCGTTGTTTTGGATCAGATTGTTGAGTTTTATGAGTAAAGGAGCTCAAAACTATGGGAAAATAGACATTAGTCATCAAAACCTCCTCAAACCAGGGCAAAATATATTCATGTCTTATACACAGTAACAAACACAAAATTTGTGTCATATATGTACATATTTTGCGTGTGTATAATAAACTGATGATGTTTTAGTGATCAATTATCATATTAGCGCAGGAGTACTATATTACGTGCATGATTTAGACTAATCAAATCTTGAGATTTATATGTTGAATATAAATTCAACATTCCAGGTGAATCGTTGCCGACTGGTTTTGTTCATTCGTCGATTTGGCTCGGATTGCTGAATCTTATGGGTAAAGGAGTGCAGAACTATGGGAAGAGGGAGAACTTGGGCATCAAATCGTCATCGAATCAATAAGTTTTGGCAGGTTGGGCAAAATATGTTCGAGAATGCGAAGCGGAGTTTCGTATCGAGAGTATGGTTTTGTACATCCGTCGATTTTCAGTCTGATATTGGATTAGTCCAGTGACACTCTAGTGAGAATCTTACTTTTTGCGGCAGTGGTATCGTTTGTTCTGGCTTGGTATGAATTGCAGATCACCGCCTTTGTTGATCCACCTTTGTTTAACTCAACACTTCGAGTTGAGCAGGAGTCATTGACTGGGGAGAGTGAAGTTGTTAGTAATACAACTAAGGCTGTTCATCCACTTCCTCATATGCCATATATACGCTAATTTGGGGCCAAAAAGTTGATATTTTTACTTATAAGGGTTCCAAAATATTTCTGTTCCTCCTTCAAAGGGTTAAAAAATAGTCATTTTTATAGAAGAAACCCACTATGTAATGATTTTGAAGTTATTGGTGAGTATGTACACGTTAGTTTTCTATTTCTTCTCAAAGTTCTTGAATTCATTTACATTAATAGATCATATCTATATTGGATTCTTCCAGGGTTACTTTTAACTTTGTGCATTGTAGTCGCTGTGTTACTTTTCCGTGATAATGAAGTATATATGGGTGTTTTTACTTTTGTTTATTATCTGAATAATCTAAGGTAAGGGTGTATTTGGTAGGCAATATTTCAGGAAAAGTATAAAAACATCCATATTTTCAACTTTGGAATTGTCTAAATTTTGATTGAATTTTATTTCCGATTTTCTTAAATTACAACTCGCAAAAGAAGATCTTGGACATTTCCATGGAAAAAATTTAGTTTTTTTTACTTTTTTACAATTTTTTAGCCCAAAAATTTTGAAGGTTGATATTCACGAATGTTTAGGTCGCACTTTATTCGAGGATTTTTTTAAATACCTCAACATAATATTACCCTAATTTGATAATCAATATTTAAATACCTCAACGTGAAATACTTCATGTATTTGGTGTATGTTGATGGGTGGCCAAGGAATTTCAAGTTCTGGTTCGAGAAGTGCCACTCCGGAAGGTTTTCCTGACACTTACGAATTTTGGCTTATTACTTTGAGTTGCGGCGGCATTGGAAGTAGCTGCCATTCCGGAAGGTTTTCCTGCAATTATCACTACATCCTTGGCTCTTGGCACACATAAAATGGCTCAGAAGAATGCATTTGTTCTCAAATTGCCCAGTGATGTGACTCTTGGCTGTACAACTGTGATTTATTCTGATAAAACAGGTACATTGACTACCAATCAAATGGTAGTGTCCAAGTTTGTCGATCATTCAATATAAAAAGGACTACATATAATCCTTTCGATTGGAAAGTACAAGATTGGCCAGTGGGTGAAATGGATGCTAACCTTCATACACTTGATGAGTTTGCTGCTGTGTGCAATGATGCTGGTGTTGAAAGAGCCGTGAATCAGTATGTTGCTAAGATTGCTGTTGTGTGCAATGTTCGTATAGAGTTTTAGTTCAAGAGCTGGAATAATTCAAGCCTGAAAAGTAATGAACGAAAGAAGAGTGACAAGTTCAACAGAGTCAAAATCAAATAGTATATAGCAGAAGCAGAGCATATGGTTCGACATGCAAAATGTTCTACAGATGCGTTTCCCGCTTCCTTCAACCTTTATTGTTCAAAATATAAAAAGGTTCCTATTCAAAACAGTTAACCACCAACAAAGATTTGCATCATTGTGCTCTGCTAACTGGCCCAAGCACTTCAACAGTGACCACACTGTTTCCTCTGATAACCACCATGCCTATATTAGTTCACTCATTTCCGTTGACTTCCACAGTGTTGTCAATAACCAAGTTCTTAAATTGATCAAAACCACGAAGTGTTCCAACCACCATGCGATTCACATTTAGCTTAACTGAAAAATAATGCTTACCAGTTTAAATTTAAGAAATAACATTCAGTTTGATTTTAGAAAAAAGAGGGGGCATGTATGCATTCCCTGAAACATATCGATTACAAGAATAGTTCATAGCAGGCAAACAATGGCAACAATAAAATCTAACCAGAAACAAATTTACCAATTTGACAGAGTTTTGCTTACAAGGCTAATATGAGCAGGACTCGGCTAAATGACGGTGCTCTTAGGCTTGACTAGTTTTCAAGTTACTCAATTAATACTTTTTTTTCCTATTTAAAGTTGTTTTTAATATTAGAAAAGAATGTGTTCCAAAAAGTTATCTTAGACAAGGACTATTCAGGTTCAAATATTCTACAAAGCCTATAATTAAGACAATGCTCCTTTGCACACACAAAAATAAATTGAAAAGATAACAAAAGAAGTATAGACTCTCTCCTTTCACACAAAATTGAACAAAAGAGATAACAAAAGAAGTATGGATCTCCTTGCCTTCCTATTAAGCAGCTTAACTAAGATATTTTATTTCTTCTCCACTTTTTTGTTGATTTTACTTGAAGCAAATCCAAATAAATAAGATTTGATCCACCCTAAGAAGCACCAATACAGGTACAGGACTTTTTCAAGAAAGTATATAATAGGGATACTCAAAAGCATCCAAAATCTGGTCCAGATACCCAAGTTCAAGAGGACGGTCATGTGAATGTAATCTCGTGTCCCAAATAGTGGCAAGAAGTCACACTAACACATTAAAACTACACATCTCGGAAGCTAGTAGGAGTAACCGAACAATCCTCATAAAAAATGTAGAAAAAATCTGCAATCCAATAAGGTACTTGAGGAACTCCTCATCAACCATCACAATCGGGACGTTGGTCAGAGCAACAAAAGCGGTAGGCGACAGAGAGGCAGCAGCAGTAATGAGGGTCACGGCTCACCCAAGGGAAGGCGACTAGGGAAAGTAGTCGGTGGGTGCACAGAGTTTGGAAAACATTGTCCAACAATCAAGCATGATCCCCTTATATTTCGAGTAAAGGATCTCCTCATTGCATTCCTCGTAACGAGCCGTGTGATGATGCCATACCAATATCCCATTACCTCGTCATACCAATAAGAACTATCCATTTCCTATTGTTCAAACTTTGCAATTTCCTTTGGAGCCTCACAGTAGTACTCCTCAAACTCCATGTACTCATCCTCAAGTTGCCTAGCATAGTCCATATCACAAAAAAAAAATGCCCCATAGTCAGATTGAGTGGGCTACCTGAAATAAGTGTAGGGAACAAGAGGGGCTGTTTCGGGAATTTCATTTGGGAGCTCAAATGAAATTTTTAAAATTTGGGGGACGGGGTTGTTGTGTGCCCGGTCAAGATGTTCCAGGTTGGGGCCGGTGTTTGGAGCCAACCTGCATGTAATTATGCCACTCCTTGCCAGAGAGGGTCTAATAGTTCAGTGTGTGTAGGCAAGTAATAAGAGGGGAAACATTTTAAATATACATGTCGCATATAAAAGAAGAACAAGACCAACTCAAACATAAGATTTTAATTCAAGTCTCATGCTCACTGTGCGAGACTAGGCTATAATTGTAAAACTGAAGTTTAAGAAGCAAATACATAAATATATTTTTGTCCAACTAAAGCTAGTATGTTAAAAAAATTTAAGAACAAAATTAAAAAGATCAACTAGTGTGCGTCTTACATGGCAGGCATCTCATTTTTTCCCAAAACGGCATTTGAATGGGAGATAGCATGTAAAAGAAATTTGTTTACCTATGAATATAGATGATTCAAACAAGAAATCTAATCATTTAATAAATATCTTATAAACAAAAAAAAATAAAATTTTTAATATCTATTATACGCGAAAACAGCCTCTTTACGTTTGCAAGGGTAAGGCTGTGTACATCTAACTCCCCCACCCTGCAGTGGCGGGAGACTCGTGCACTGGGTTTGCCCTTTTTTTAATATATAATCATTATAGTTTCAGAAAAAATCACACACCCCATTAATAATTTTCCTCCAACTTTTGGTGCATAACACTTGAATGAGGAACACATAAGATTTCTCTATAACCTAATCTCATTCAATTACCCTATAAAGGTCCACTCTGACAAATTTGGAGTGGTTTTTTCATCGGATCGAAGTAACAAGATAATACGACAAGTCCTCGAAAAATTTAGTGGGTATGAATTTTAAGTGTAGATTCGGCGTTCACTCATCTCCCTTTAGCACCTTTAGTATCTCCTGCACCATTTTTTATTGAACTACAAAAAAATTACAATGCATTAAATCAACAGTTTCATGAAAACATTTTACTTACCATTGACTTTTATTCCAGATGATGAACAAAAAGAAAAGGTTGAAAACTCTGAACTGACCCAGAGTGAACTTCATTGGAAAGTTTCACAAAAAGAAAATAAAAATTGGCTATTTATTAGGGATATAGAGAGCCCACAAATCATGAGATTAGGTGTGTTTACCATGATTTATGGAATTGTGTACTATGATTTTATGTTCATATCATTTCAGTTGCTAATGAACTTGATGATTTCTCCGTGTGATTTTACTTCGTAATTATTTAGGTTCAATCTTACCATTGTCTAGATATTAGGAATTCCATTATACCAAAATAATAAAGCCGCCATGAATATTGCTATCTTATGACAATCCGGATATATATCTAAGTTGTAGATAGTTTATAAGATTGACGGTCCAACTTGAGAAATTTTATTCACAAGTAATTTAAATGGATGGACTTTTTAATGCATTAATGCTGCCTTCAAGTATCCAACTAGAAGATCAATCTGCACATATTCAACCTGTGTTAAAGGCATCATTCTCTTGCGCTTCTTTGAAGTAGAAGGCACTCCATCTCCTCCTCTAAATTTGTGAAAATAACCAATCTTACTCACTCCAATGCTAACAAAATATAATTATTGTGTAAACTTTGAAATTCCTCTCTTTCTTTATAAAGGGGTCGGATTTCTCTGCTACTGTTTATAGGGAAAAAAAATCTTCATTGTTACTTCTTGCTTGTGGTGTATGAATTGATGTTATTTCCTAATCTATCTGAGCAAGGAAGATCACATAGATTTTTTTTTGTTAATTTTTATGGTTAGCTATTTTTCTTGCAATAATGTCTACAACTTTCAATAATTGTTATAACAGATCCTACTTTTTAGGTTATATATCTAAATTGGGCAATAAGATCCTTAAGTCGCCAAGCACTATCTAGTTATCATCGCAATTTGGTAATACAAAACTCAGGGAGTTGCTACATATTCCACTTTTTTCTCCTTTATTTAAAAATCTTTTATTTTCCTGTACTCATTTTTTATTCAATTCCTACTAGAAGCAAAAGGCACTAGTTCAGAGTTCAAAATTATTACAATATGAATATCAAATGCAGGAGTGTCACATCCTATATAAAATGTGAGGTGCATCTATGTATAACTTACTACCCGATAGAAAACATAAAAACATAAACTTTACTAAACTTAGTGATGACTCAAACACATAATCTTACAGTACATTGATACAACACGACATTTCAAAACATATGCATCACTTGCCAGATAGATTGCTAATGTCTTCTCCCATTACGCCTCCGACCTCTTTTCACTGGCCTCTTTACATTCTTATGTTGTCCTTTTTTGACAATTTCGGTAAACCATTTTGGTTTTCCTGTCAAGAACATCAGGAGACCCATAATCAATCCTAATATAGTGCCGTAACCATATCCCATCAGAACAACCTTCCATGTAAATCCACTCGCAAAATTTGAATCTTCTTTTTGTTGGAATACTTGTGGTTGTGGTGTCTCATCATCTCCACATTGCTTTGACAACGGAAACCCGCACAATGCTGAGTTCCCAGTGTAGGAATCATTTTTAAATGTATTAAACTGCTTACCTTGAGGTATGGGTCCCACAAGATGATTTTTTGAAAGATTCAAAAATTCAAGAAATGTTAGACATGTCAGTTGTTGAGGAATCTCTCTCACGAGTTGATTTCAGGAGAGGTCGAATGATTCGAGCGCGGAAATATTTCCCAACGTTGATGGGACATGACCTGCAAGGTTGTTATGGGATAAGTTGAGCACTACGAGTGAATTGAGATTTTCGATGAAATTGGGAATCTCACCTTCGAATTTGTTGCTAGATAGATCAATGGTTGTGAAGATATTTAGAATTCTAACCATATCAAACTCTAATCCTTTCACATCCACAGTTACTTCGTCATAACAACTGGTGCAATACTTCAGTTTGTATGTACTTCCGTTCTGTTTCAGTTTCCCGCACATTCATCATGGCATTGAAATATCTAAAATATTTTGATGGAAGATTTTTTTTTTTTTTTGACAAGAACAAATAATATTTTATTATGTAGAAAACTTAGGTGCTTTGATGATAAGGAGAGTGTCCCTCAGAGATTGAGTTACTTATTCCTTGGTTCCATTCCTAAAGACGTTACTTAAACTAAACAGTACGCAAAAAGACAGAATGGCAAGAGGTTAAGTTTCACAGCCAAAACTTGGGTTGTATGTGTAAATTTTTGATCTGGCATGGCAAAATACAAGCCACGAATTTATTAGCTGAATCTTTTAAAAATAAGACTTAATTATGGCAGAAAGCACCATCTACAAGACAAAGGACTTGGAAAATTCCCATTCGCCCTTTACTCATTCCATCTGTCAACCCTCAAGAATTAAAGTGTCAGATTGACTTTCATTTAAGTGCAAGTATTTTTAATAAACTAGCTGTTTTCATATGAGACAGAGAGATCCAATACTTGATCCTGATCATCAAATTACGTAGAAAATAAAAAAAAAAGTTCTCCAAATATCAAGCCCCACACGCATATGAGACAGAGAGATTCAGTCCTCTATATACAATAATACTTGAGTACCGTAACACTTCATTAATCAAACATAGTATAATTCTTAGGTACCATCACACGTGAGACATAGAGATTCAGTCTTTTAAATATTAAATTAACAACCATTCATGCTCAAACATATCGTAATTATTAAGTACCATCATACTTTATTCAAACATTTTCAAACAAAACCCAAGATATTGAGACTACGTAGACAAAAAAATAGCCACGCTTATTCCAAAACTGAACCACCAGCTTCGCTGTTTAAAGCCGTGGGACTTGGAGCAGGAACAAGAGGTGGACCTGAATACATTTCACAATATCCGTGCAAGATATCACATTCATTTGTAGTATAACCGAGACTTGTCAACAAGGCAGGCGAGCATTGGTGAGAAATAAATTTAATGAGTTGGCAACAATGTGACTCTCGATCAAGCTGAACATATTTAGACGTCCCAAAGTCGTTAAGAAAAATTGCAATTTCATCGGAGCAAGTAGAATTTATCTCCCCGCGGGCATTCAAACAATCACTTTCAAGAAGTTCTCTTGCTGAAGTGCTATTTGTATGTGCCATGAATAGAGTGAACATGAGATAGAGTGCTACAACAAACTTAATTGCCATGATTCGAAGAAAAGGAAAAGATATTGAGATTTTGCGATATAAAGAATGGACAGAAATGGGGTTCAATTTATAGAGTGGGTTAGGGAGATGAGAAGCTTATTTCCTTTTTCTTAAATGTCGTTTTAACTGCTCATAACCCAAAAGTCTTCATAGAAGAGGATGGGTCTTTGTCTTTAACGTGGTGGGCAAGAGATTGCATTAAGTTTGTTAATCAAAGGGTAAACAAATTAGTAATTCGTTTGGTTTGCCTTCAAACTCCATAAAACACTACATGTATGACATGTTTGATAGCATGACAAATGCAAAAATTGCCATAAAAAATGGCTATTTTCCACCTTTTTTCTTCATTTGACGAATTAACTCCTCCTAAAATTCGTTTTCACTCCTAAAGATTGTACAATACTCCTAAAGCACAATTGTGACCCAATATTTTCTTTTGTGAGGCGTAGGTTTTTTCCTACCATTGGTGGCAAAAGTGCTTTAAAAGTTGCGAAAGTGTAACCGATTTTTTTAAAATAGGAAAAAACGTTAAAAAATTGATATGCACCGTTGGTATGTACCGTTTGGTATTTACAGGAGACTCTCACTATATATATATATATATATAATGTTATCATTAATTCCAATAACATGCTTTCCGAAAGATTGATTATTTATTTACTAATAATAATAATAATTAAGGTATAATAAATTATAACGTTATTAATTAAAGTCCTAAATAAATATATTAACACCGTAATTAAATATTAGCATCCCAAAATAATAATTTATCATTCAACTACATAATACAAAATATCCAACTATCAACGCCGCCACCATTTCATATACACTTTGGCTTCACCCACACACGCATCCAATCTTATATTCTAACGTAAATCATGCATGAAATTCTAATGCATGATCCCAAGCAATTATATAAAATGCTTCTTCAAGAACATTAAGATATGAATCTTGATACTTTCCTCCTATAATATAGTACATCTATAAGTATTATAAATTGAGCGTTAAATCCAACAAAATCTTCTAACAATCACCCATCCACAAGTAAATTCCACGTAAACAATTTTTTTAAATAATTGTCCATCTAGAAAAGAACAAAAACTTATAAGAAAGTTAAAGTATAACAAATCTAAGAACCATTTTTTTTGGAAACGAGAACTTTATTGAAACGTGGGTAGAAGAGCCCTACCTAGATGGCAAGTACAAGAAGAAAAAATCTAGAGAAAATTTGAAAGAAACAAGAAATTTTTTTTACAAAAATCTAATGGATGGCATGCCTAGAAAGTCCATCTTGAAACATCCTCTAGAAATGGGCAGCTCTGATATTGATGAGAAAGAGAAATGGCCTTAGTTATGAGCTCCATAATTAGCAAGACTGTCAGCTACATAATTAACTTATCTCCAATAGTGGGTGAACTCGATGTTTAAATTAATCCCTTTAATTTCATTTAAGACATCAATTAAAGCCCAAGAAGGTTTGAGAAATTTTCCATTGAGAATATCAATCACCATCTTTGAATCTAACTCTACCAGCATTTGATTGATTTTAAGCTTCTTGCATATCTGAAGACCTTTAAGAAAAGAAGTACATTTAGCTCTATTATTTGAAATGATATCTTCATTGGAAGCAAAAGCGTGGATGAGATGGCCTGATTTATCTCGTATGATCCCACCTTATCCTGAAGAACCAGGATTCCCTTTGGAAGCCCCACCACAATTCATCTTCAAGAGGTGGTCTTTGGGAGGAGACCATTTGACTAAAGAGAAAGAAGGAGAATTTGTTGAATATTTCAGACTAAAAAGTCTTTGTAACTCTTCATTGTGATGGAAAGAGGATTTGAAATGAAGGTAAGAGCAACTGATAATGAATTTTGTGACACTGGAATGATATTGTTGCTATCCATTTTGATATCTTCAAAGACACATTTGTTTCTACTTACCCAAATCTCCCAAAAAATGATTCCAGGAATTGTAATCAACAAATATCTATAGAAATCTTTGCTTGACTTTTTGAGCCACGAAGACATTAGCAGCTGATGAAATGATGATGTTGAAATCTTAATCCCAAGAATAAAAGAAAAGTGAGACCATATAATCCAAGTTATTGGACCATCAAGGAATAAATAGTTGAAATTTTTAGAATCTTTGTAGCAACATATGCAAACAGAGGCAATCTTGACCCCTTTGAGTTGAATCAGGTCTTCTAAGGGAATTATCATGTGCATACATTTCCATAGGAAGATAGAGATCTTATGAGGAATCTCAGATTTCCAAATGAATTTGGAAAGAAAATAAGATGGCCTGACTTTCCTGATTACTTCCCAAGCTGATCTAGTTGTGAAATCTTCACTGGTTGAAAGCAACCAATATTTGGTTGAATCAATTTCAACAATGAAGCTATCAGCTATATCTCTGATCGTCTTTAATCTCTTTAGGGTTGAACTTTTGGTGGATGGAGAGTTATTAAACCTGCATTTATGAAAAGAATAACACAAAGAGTAGTGAGATTCCACCAAAGTTTCATGCTAAAAGCCTTTATTGAATCATTTAAATCTGTAAAACCAAGACCTCCTTCCATCTCTGGGAAGCTGAGTTTATCCCAACTGATCTAGTGGTGCCTCTTCCAGAAATCGATTGAAGATCCCAGTAAAAAGCTGCTAAAAGACTATTGATGAGGTTTATGGTCTTTTGAGGAGTATTTAGGACTCATATTGTATGGATTGGGATTGAGGCAAGGACTGAGTTTACTAAGGTTTTTCTACCTAGGAAAGAAAAGAAATTTGGTTTGCCATCCTTCAATTTTGCCTTGAATTTTCTGAATAAGCTCAACAAAATAATCATGCTTAGGCCTACCATAATATATGGGACATCTTAGGTATTTGAAAGGTATATTCTTCTGCTTGAAATTGGTCAGGTCTTCAATGAATTTTTTACTTTTTCTTGTAATTGAATGATGAATAGTATAACTGCATTCATCAAAGTTGATCACTTGGCCTGATCCTTTCTCAAACTTTTTCAAGAATTTCATTAAGTTTTTTAGGCTAGATGGAGCTCCATTGCAAGAAAATAATAGAGTCATCTGCAAAACTTAAGATGCTAATGAGAGGAGTTACTCTAGGATGGGAGAAAGAGAACACCTTACCTAAGGACATCAAATTATGAATGCCTTGATTCAAAACTTCAGCTATAAGGACAAAGAGGCCAGGGGAGAAAGGATAAGTAACCTGCAACTTGGCCATTAATAATTGTTGAAAACCAGTTATTTGAGAGGAGTCGCCAAATTTAATCAATGAAAAGTTCAGATAAAGCAAACTTCCTAAGGGTTTTTAAAAGGAAAAGCCATGAGACTCTGTCATAGGCTTTCGATAGATCCAATTTGATCACCACAGTTGGGCCATGAAATTTCCTACCAATCAAAGACATGAGTTATTGAACAAGGATGATATTTTCATGAATGAGTCTACCCTTTATGAAACCTGATTGAGACTTGCCTATAATGATGGCAAGGATTTGGGATAGTCGATTGGCAAGAATTTTGGTGATGGTTTTTGTACAAAAGTTATAGAGGCTAATTGGTCTAAAATCAATGCAAGTTTAGGAGTTTGAGTTTTGGGAATTAGAATAAGATTTGAGCGGGTCCAACTCTGTGGAAGATCCCTGCCTGAAGAGAAGTATAGCACTGCTTGGATGAGATCATTTTTTATGATGTTCCAATATTTGTTGTAGAAAAAAACATGAAACCCATATGGCCCTGCACAACTATCTTCAATTAGATCAATAACAACTTGTTTAATCTCATTTTCTGTTGGAAATTCATCTATCATTTGGTTTTGGATGTCAGGGACTTTTGCATTTAAAACTTCTATCAAGTCATAGTACTCTTCTATGCAATAAGCTTTGAAAAGATTTTTGAAATGATCTACAAATTCATCTTAGATGGCTTTGGAGTCAGTATCCAATTTCCTTCTTTTTCCTTGATTCTATGATTGACCAATTTGGAATTTCTGGCTTTAACAGAGGTATGGAATAGCCTTGTGTTAGCTTCACCTTCTAATAACCACCTGTCTCTCACTTTTTTATGCCAAAAAGATTCTTCCTGCTTCAAAGCTCCTAAGAGATTGACTTTGGATGTGGATAGATTCTCTCTATTAAGAAAGTTGGGATCAGACTCAAACAAGATCTCTTTAAGGTTAACTTCTTCATCTAACTGATGAACTTGATCAATTGGGATTTGAAGATCTATTCCAGCTAAGTAGATTTTTTTTAAGTCTGGAGTTTTGAAGAGAACTTTCTGAGATGATTAGCTTCAAGAGGAGAGTTCCAAAAATTAAGAATGACTGAATTGATATCAGGGAAAAAGCACCAGAACTTGAGAAATTTGAATGGCTTAGGGCTGCTATCAAGCTTGGTTTGGATAGAAAATAGGAGACGAGAATGGTCTGAGCAAGCTTTGTTAAGATGTTTAAGGGAAAAGTTAGTGAAGGTGGTTAACCATTCAGGAGATACCAGGCCTCTATCTAATCTGGCCCACACTTTTCCTCTTTCTCTAAGGTTATGCCATGTGTAGTTTGACCCTGAATAACTCACTTCTAGAAGGCTTGCATTTGATATAAACAAGTTAAAATTAGCTACTGCATTTAAATCAATGCGGTTCCCTCCTTTTTTGAAATCCCCCGTGATAAGCCAGGGATGGTCAGTCACCAAGGATTTGTAGGCTATGAGAGAGTTCCAAAGAGGGACTATATCATGTCTAGTACATTTAGCATAGACCACTGAGCAAAACACAGACCGAGGAAGTTGAGGATGGTTAATTTTCAAGAGAATGGCCTGCTCATCTCTTTTTATGACTTCACAAGTGATCTCAAATCTCCATAAAAACCAGATCTTGCTATTTGAATTGGACACTCCACCATCAAATTTAATGATTCTTCTGAAGTCATCAATTTTATCGGACTTCAGGGAAGCACTTGTCAGTCTTCTGAACATTGGGTCTTGAATTTTTGGTAGCTTTGTCGTGGTTTCAGTTTCGGGTAAAATTTCATGATGAATGGGATGTTTGATGGCTAGCTCTTTCTGCTTTTGTCTTCTAATTTCAAACTTTCTTGTGATACTTTTAGAGAACACTTGCAGCTCTTCTATCATGGGAGTACCAAAATCCGCATCTTCTTCTTTATCCATAAAAACAAGGCCTTTATGTGTATCATTTGGCTCTAAGTCAGGCAGGTCTGTGGCTCTAGGAGATAAGTTTAGGCAGTCAATAGCTCTAGTATCATGGTCTTCAAGTTCAACATTTTGAATTTTGGTGATGAAATCTTGTATTTTAGAAGCAGGTATGGTGTTGGTAGAATCATGATTAAAGTTTGGTAGGTGGCTTGGCTGTGAGTTAGGGGTAAGTTTTGGATTTTTATTAGGATTTCTGGTGGAACGAACCCATTGCCAAATTACCCCACCCAAAATTTAAAAATGTAAGAACCAATAGGTTTAGTGGCTTTTCAGTTCATATCATTTTCATCGCTTCTTTTCATTCTCTTACTTTCATCTCTGAGTCATGAGGGATGTGTAATACCCTACATCTTTCTTAGTAATTAATTTATCGTAATAAATAATTTAAATAATCAAATTAGAATCTTCTAATTAACTATGATATTTCATGATTGTGATGTGCATATGATTTTATTCTATGAGTATGTATTTAGGAAATAATAAAAATAGTCCTGAATAACTAAATGACCTGTCGATTAATTTTAGTCAGGTTACACATTAATAATAATGATGTAACATGCAAATAAAGATGTAATTAGTTTAGATACTTTTAAATAAGATTAAAAGACTCAATTATTTATTTTAAGTGTTTAAAAATGGACCCGAGGGATGGGTAGGACCTTAGGTAAGTTTTTAGGCCAAATCGGTCATGGGTAGGGGCCCAATTGCCGGTATTAATTCTGGCCCGAAAGGGCATACGAATTTGGTTAAGTTAAAACCTATTTAAGAGAGGCCAACTATCAGATTAAGGCGCACTTACACATTCTCACCCACCTTATTGATGTTGCACACTTTGGATAGAAGAAAAGGCATCCCATTCCACTTTCAGGAAAGAATCTCCTGATAATCCTTATACAAACATGTTTCTTAATTCATTTGATGTTCTCCCCATGCATAGATAGATTCTATATCATTATTTAAGGATTATTTTGTGGTGGTTCATCTTACTATGCAGAAATCATTGAGGACTAGTGGATATGTGTGTAGATCCATATTCTCCCTTGTTAGATCTAGAGTTTAAGTTGTTTAATTGAAGATCTTTTATAGAATCAATGTTGTAGGATTTTTTTTACATTCGGCGATTACTTGATGATATGTAAGATGAAATACTAGCCCTTGCATGCTTAGGAATTCATGAGAACAAATGAGAAATAAATGCTTGTTTGAGAATGGTATATACCTTGATTCATGTTTAGGATGATTCTAATATGTTTCAGAGATTATATCCTTGCTAAAAATTATAATTTTGAAGCCCCAAAATTATTGGTATTTGATGTTATATCGAATATAGAAATCTCGTGTGGGAAAAACTATTTGATTTAGGCTGCTTTGCTAGAATCGTTCGAACAAGAAAGGAAGATCGTTCAAACGAGAAAGGAAGATTGCTCGAACGACATAAGATATCTCATTCGAACTAACATCGAATGAGATGTGTTCTATAAGAAGAAACTTCTCTTTCAAAGCTCGTTAGAAGCCTCGTTCGAACGAGAAGGCATTCTTGTTCAAACGAGTTTAATTTTTGTTCGAACTTGTGGGAATATTTTTGGTTGATTTTGATTACGATTCGAGGTGATTTTTTTGGGAATAGAAGTGAGTTCTTTAAATTCTTTCCTAATGCAAATACATTTATCTAAGATACTGAAATTAACGATATGCTCCAAGGCAACTAATGAAAAGGCGGTCAGATTTCTTTTTTTTTGGTTTGTTTGACAAGAACAAATAATATTTTATTATGTAGAAAACTTATGTGCTTTGATGATAAGGAGAGTGTCCCTCAGAGATTGAGTTACTTATTCCTTGGTTCCATTCCTAAAGACATTACTTAAACAAAACAGTACGCAAAAAGCAAGAATGGAAAGAGGATAAGTTTCCCAGCCAAAACTTGGGTTGTATGTGTAAATTTGTGATCCGGCATGGCAAAATACAAGCCACAAATTTATTAGCTGAATCTTTTAAAATTAAGACTTAATTATGGAAGATTCCACCATCTAAAAGACAAAGGACTTGGAAAAGTCCCATTCTCCCTTTACTCATTCCATCTGTCAACCCACAAGAATTAACTGTTTTCATATGAGACAGAGAGATCCAATACTTAATCCTGATCATCAAATTATGTAGAAAATAAAAAAATGTTCTCCAAATATCAAGCCCCACATGCATATGAGACAGAGAGATTCAGTCCTCTATATACAATAATACTTAAGTACCGTAACACTTCATTAATCAAACATAGTATAATTCTTAGGTACCATCACACATGAGACATAGAGATTCGGTCTTTTAAATATTAAATTAGCAACCATTCATGCTCAAACATATCGTAATTATTAAGTACCATCATACTTTATTCAAACATTTTCAAACAAAACCCAAGATATTGAGACTACATAGACAAAAAAATAGCCACACTTATTCCAAAACTGAACCACCAGCTTCGCTGTTTAAAGCCGTGGGACTTGGAGCAGGAACAAGAGGTGGACCTGAATACATTTCACAATATCCGCGTAAGATATCACATTCATTCGTGGTATATTTGACTTGTCAACAAGGCAGGCGAGCATTAGTGAGAAATAAACTTAATGAGTTGGCAACAATGTGACTCTCGATCAAGCTGAAACATATTTAGACGTCCCAAAGTCGTTAAGAAAAATTGCAATTTCATCGGAGCAAGTAGAATTTATCTCCCCGCGGGCATTCACACCATCACTTTCAAGAAGTTCTCTTGCTGAAGTGTTATCTGTATGTGCCATGAATAAAGTGAACACAGATAGGGGGTAGAACAATCTTAAGAAAAAAGAAATTATGTTTAACAATTGAGATATAAAGAATGGAATGAAATGGGGTTCAATTTATAGAGTGGATTAGGGAGATGAGAAGGTGATTTCATTTTTTTAAGTATCGTTTTAACTGCCCATAACCCAAAAGGCGTGAACGTGGAGAGCAACAGATTGAACTGAGTTTCTTAATCAAAGGGTAAACAAATAAGTATGGAAGTGTTTGTACTTCAAAATAACTATGGAGCGAAGCAACATTATATACTTTTTGTATGCCCCTTAAATTTGAGATTTGATTAATCAAGCTCACCAACTCTGTTATAAATCACAATGAAATGCGTTAATACTGTATCACTATATGCAAATTACTCTCTCAGGCACCTAATAAAAATCTAGTCAAATTGATTCTTAAATGCGATTACTTTTATTCAACTAGTTGTGTTTAATTTCTCCTATGTAAAATATCAGATCCCCCACTAAGCCAGAAGTTCGAATACTTGATTCTAATCATCAAATCATTGAAACGAATAAAAAATAAATAAAAGTAAAAGAAGTTGTCCAACTATCAAGCCCCACGTACATATGAGACAGAGAGATCAGTCTTTTATATATTAAATCAACAACCATTCATCCTCAAACATAGCAAAATTCTTAAGTACCATCACACTTTATTAATCAAACATCATGATTCTTGAGTACCATCATAATTTATTAAAACATGTTCAAACAAAACCCGTAGAAAAGAAATAGCCACGCTTATTTCCAATCTGAACAAACATCTTTGTTGTTTAAAGGCGTGGGACTCGAAGCTGGACCCGAAAATGATTGACAATCATGGCGCAAGTAATTACACATCGTGTCAGTGTAACCCACACTTGTCAACATGGCAGGCTGGCATTGGAGAGAAATAAATTTAATAAACGCCTTGCAACAAGCCGGACCATATTTAAAGTACCCAAACCCAACATCAACGTCGATGAAAGGCACGCAAAATTCTTTTATGTCGTTGCCAGCATTCAAACAATCACTTTCAAGAAGTTCACTTGCTGAAGTGCTATTTGTATGTGCCATGAATAGAGTGAACACGAGATAGAGTGCTACAACAAACTTAGTTGCCATGATTCGAAGAAAAGGAAAAGATATTGAGATTTTGCGATATAAAGAATGGACAGAAATAGGGTTCAATTTATAGAGTGGGTTAGGGAGATGAGAAGCTTATTTCCTTTTTCTTAAATGTCGTTTTAACAGCTCATAACCCAAAAGGCTTCATAGAAGATGATGGGTCTTTGTCTTTAAAACGTGGTGGGCAAGAGATTGCATTAAGTTTGTTAATCAAAGGGTAAACAAATTAGTAATTCGTTTGGTTTGCCTTCAAATTCCATAAAACATTACGGTCCGTTTGGTTGATAATAGGCAAAAGAATGGACATGGCACACAAATTTTACCTAATTTTTTCACATGAGACTATCAAACAACCATTAGGCAAAACTAAAGCCAATCCAATTCATTTATTTAAAAACAGTTTTTATATTATATTCAAAAATGTTAAAAACAGTTTTTATAATATTTTTATATTACGGTTTTTAAAAAAAATTGTAAAACATTTTTTTAACATTTTTTTATAATATTAAAAATAGTTTTTAAAATATTACAAAACAATTTTTAAATATTCACAACAGTTTTTTTTAACTATTTAAAATATTTTTTAATTTTGTTTTTAAACTTTAAAACTGTTTTTATATTATATTCAAAACAGTTTTTGAAAATGATAAAAACTATTTTTACAATATTATTATATTACGGTTTTTCAAAAAATTTGTAAAACATTCTCTTAACAATTTTTTATAATATTAAAAACAGTTTTTAAAACACTACAAAACAATTTTTAAATTATTTTTTAAAAATTTAAACCTGTTTTTATAATATATTCACAACAGTTTTTAAAAATGTTAAAAACAGTTTTTACAATATTTTGTTAATACGGTTTTTAAAAAAATTTGTAAAACATTTTCTTAACAATTTTTAATAATATTAAAAAAAGTTTTTAAAACATTGCAAAACAGTTTTTAAATATTCATAACAGTTTTTTAATTATTTAAAAGAGTTTTTAAATTATTTTTTAAAACATTAAAACCGTTTAAAAAGTTGAAAATTATTTTCCACTCAAATAGGTAAGCAAAATTTGCCCATAGATTGTGCATATGAGGTGTTGTACATTGGCAAATAATGTCACGGCAAATTGTGCAACCAAACAGTCAAAATGTGGGCATATTTTCATATTTGCCAACTTTTTGGCATTTCCCAGGCAAAAAGCCCCAACCAAACGGACCCTACATGTATGACATGTTTGATAGCATGACAAACGCAAAAATTGCCATAAAAAATGGCTATTTTCCACCTTTTTTCTTCATTTGACGCATTAACTCCTAAAATTCGTTTTCACCCCTAAAGATTGTACAATACTCCTAAAGCACAATTGTGACCCAATATTTTCTTTTGTGAGGCGTAGGTTTTTTCCTACCATTAGTGGCAAATGTGAGCTACCTTTTTCTATTTTCTGAATTATATATATATATATATATATACGGTCAGGATCTCCGACGGGTCTAAACGACGGGTTTTACTACTGTCCAAAAGTCTTGGGACCACTTATGCCTTTTGTCTTGTTCTGTGTTTTTCTAATATAAATTTCTACCCCAAGGTTTTCTAAGGTCTTTTAAGCTTATTTTAAAGCCTAATTAATCTGGGAGTCTAAGTGTAGAAGTCTCAGGACTACTACTACTTCTTAAACTTCTTCCGTCACTATCGTACTAGATTTCTGAATAGCGAGGATTATCTATATAAATAGTTTCTTCAGGGAGTCTAGAAATTGAAATAGGTTTTGAGGGAAAATATTCTAGTCTTAAATACCTTATACGGTATCGTGGGTTTATCTGTCTAGTTTCTTTATATATTTGATTAATAATATCAATTATATCGTTGTCTATAAATTCGTCTAAATTATTATCACCATAAGATGACAAAAATCTACGGTATGTTCTAGGGGCAGCTGTTTCTACGTTTTTAATAAGAGGGCGGATTCCTCCAGCTCTAATTAAAGTAGCCTTTGTTTCAGCTAACCTTTTTCGTCTCACAAATTTTAAAACGTCTATACTGTCTTCAAGTATCCTAGTGTATTCTAGATATTTTTCAGGTCTTGACAATTCTTCTGTTCTTAATTTTTGTCTAAAGAGATCACGGATTCCTGTTCTAATTATTTCTATTCTAGGTACTTCTCTTCCTAACCACTCAATGATCTGGTCAATGTATTTAAAAGTACCACCTGCATATACTAAAGCAGATTCTATAAGTTCTTTATCTTTAGGGTCTGTAAGAGTCCAGTCTTGAATTTCTCTAGTTAAGTCTAAACTTGTTTGATTAACAAATTCTGAAAAGTCTTTAGTTATTTGTAAGCTCATATAAGATTCTTCTTAATAATATGTAAAGATAGTTAAGGGTTTGGTTTGAGTTATACCTTCCTTCTGGTCTGCAATATCTTTATCTTCTTCCCTTTGTCTCTTCATCTTTGTCACTATTCTTCTCCAGTCTCGGCCTCCTACAACTCTCTCTTTATGTGTCGCACCTCAATCCACTATTCTGGCGGTTGACCCGTTTCCTGCCTGTACGCCTTCACGCCTAACGCCCACCTGGCTAACGGCTCACGACTAATCGGCACCTGACGGCGGTTCACCAGTATAACACCTTGTGTGCTACACCAGAGGTTCCACACAATAGTCCTCTATGAACAGAAAGTTGGAGACAATTTGGAAAATAACAACAACTTAACATAAGAGATTTCTGGAAAAGAAAACACTTTTATTACATATCATAAGTAACTACAACTCTCCCCTCTCCCCTAACTATGAGAGGTTTACTCACTCATATACATATTATTTATTACAAGCATAGCAGTCTGGCTATCTCTCTCTCTATCACTACTGATATATAAAACATAAATGGACGCTCCTTTTTATAGATTAAGGGCACTACAATATGACTGGTAACCGGCTACCAAAAGCAATCCGGTTGAAAGCATCTACTTATTAAAGCGACGTTATCTTCCAGCTGGGTCTACAAGCTTTTATCGTCTTTTGATAATGGGGGGACCTCTTTCTTTATAAAAGGAAAAGCGTGCCAAGTCTTCATTATGGTCTTGTCGTTTTGTAATAATGCAAGAGCATCAAACAAAGTCTTCAGTCTGGTGGCTCATGTGGGGCAGGCATCTTTTGCTTTATGGAAAGCAGGGTCTAGGCAAATGATTCTTCCGTCTTTAATAATTCGTCCACTACTGAGGGGCCCTTCTTTGTTGAGTCTGTGTTTTCTTCTGTCTTGACCTAATTTGGGAGGGTATTATTGAAAAATTCATCAATAAGGCCTACCGTTCTAAGGCTGGATGGCAAAGCTATCTCTACCATTTCTTTGGATTCTTTCTTGAGCCTTCCATTGAATGGCTCATCAGCTTGGATTATCAAGTCTTCTTTGTGGTAGGCAGTGTACCACCTGTCTTCTCCTGTTAATAATTCCATGATTTCAATTGTTTCCATTGCCTGAGCGATCTGGAGTTTGGACTTATCAACAATTAAATCTTTAATCTCGTCTTCTGATAGGATCTCAACATCTTCAAAAGTATAATTAGAAAATCTAACAAGTCTAAATCCTTCCACTCCCATTCCTCCACAGGAACTTGGAGCAATCTGATAGATTCTAGCAAATAAAGGAAGGAAATCTTCTACTTTTTTAACATACTCATGGACTATCTTTCCAAGAGCAACAGAGTCTTCTATAGTTTCAATTCTGATGAGTCCAATCAACCCATAGTCTGCTAGGGTTATCTGGGCAATTTCTGCTTTCCCAGCAAGATAAATCTTTGGAACTTCTTTGAAGAAGCCTTTCATTATTAAGGCATCTCCATTGGTCTCAGATAATAACATATTGAAATGTTCAATAATGCTATTAGATTCTTTCAAATAGTCTTCAGTTAATGGAAGATTATTATGACCAAATGGTATAACAATCTTAGTCTTAAAAGTCTTTTTCTGATAACAAAAATTATCAGTGGGTCTAGCTTTGGAGGATTCTCCAAGAGTCTGAGCATAAGTCTGATTCTGAGGTCTGGGTACCTGCGAGTCTTTGGGTTCTCATAAATCTGGCGATGGCTACCAAATTTTGTTTCAACTCAATCCAAAGTCTATTCTTTACGTTCCACCATATGGCATCTATAAGAGTATTTTTGTCTTCTGAGAATTCTCGTCTAAATTTGATCAAGTCTGGGTATCTTTGATCGGGTCTATATTGGGGGAAATACATCTTCCCAATGAGTCTATTTTGAGAAATAATCTCTTGTCTAGATTTTCCAGGGGGAACTAAGATATCATCGAAGTTCTCTAAGATAGGTCTTTCTTGAGAGTCTTGAATATGAGTCTGTCTTTGCGTTACACCAGCATTTGGTCTTACGCGTCTAAGATAGTCTGCAACGTCTTCTTTGTTCAGTCTATTTGTTCCAGAGGAACTCATGTCTTCTAGGTCTTCTGTTTGTAACATAAAACATGAAATTATATTAGTGTTAGCAAACATTGGTTCTCTTGATATAATGTCTGGAATGGTATTTTTACTTCCCTTAATATGAATAATAGAGAAGTCATAACCATTAAGCAATTGCTGCCATCTAATGAGTCTATTAGTCCTTGATTTGGATAAATCTAAGTCTCTGAATGTTACTGCATAAGAAGAGTCTGTATAAACAGTAAAATGTTTAGGTCTAAGAAACAACATATATTTTTCTATTGCCCTTACTATTGCTAAAACTTCTTTTTCATGGGCAGTGTATCTTGTTTCTGGGTCTGTGAAAGTTCCAGAAATATGTCTACACAGTTTCTTCTTTTTTGTCTGATGATCAATGGCAAAGTATACTGCTCCCCATTTCTTATCAGAGGCATCTGTTTCTACTATAAACTGATCTTCTGTATTAGGCAGTTCAAGTAAAGGAATGTTCTTGACTGCATCTTTAATTTGTCTTATTACTTTAAAATCGTCTTCAGTCCAATAAAAGGGATTAGTTTTGTCTGTTCCTTTTAATTTGGATGTTAAGCTTTGTCTTTTTGAAGCAAGGTCTTTAATAAAGTCTGCAGCACAATTAAGCAATCCTAAAAATGATTGTAATTGTTTTCTATCTTTGAGTTGGTCTGGGAACTCAAGAATCTTTTTGGTTATGTGTTCTGCTAAGGATAATTTTCCTTTATTAATATGCATTCCCACAAAGTCTATCTCAGTCTGAAATAATTGCATTTTCCTTTCGGAAATAACAATACCATGTTTGTCTAATTCTAGAATAATCTTTTTAAGATGGTCTACATGCTCTATCTCAGTCTTACTGGCTACAAGAATATCATCTATGTAAACAAGACAAAATTCTGAATAAGGTCTAAATATATTATCCATTCTTCTTTGGAAAACTTGAGGAGCATTCAAGTATCCAAATGGCATGACTAGCCATTCGTATTTGCCTTGGGGAACACTAAAGGCTGTCCAAGTAATACTGTCTGGATGCAGCTTAATTTGCCAGAAGCCTGATTTGCAATCAAACTTACTGAATATTATTCTATCTTCGATTAAATTTATCAAATTATTCTTGTCTGGTATTTTATAAGAATCAAATTCACAATTCTTATTTAATTGTCTATAATCTATAACCATGCGTCTTTTTCCTCTTTTACGTTCAGATTCATTTTGAACATAGAAGGCTAAGTTATTATGTCTACTTTTACTTTCTCTAATAATGCCTAACTTAAGCATTTCGTCTATGTCTTTCTTGAATTCTTCCCTATCTTCTTGTGAGTATCCTTTCTTATAGGTTCCACCATTAATAGTGGCGTCTGGGTTAATAGGGATGATCTCACAATAGCTTTGGTCTTTATCCCACTTAGCGATGGGATTTTCTCCTAAGGTAGGCTCAGCTAGTTGCCTAATCTTTTCCTTTTCTACTTCTATATCCATTTTCTTCTGTTTGGATATAGCTTGGACCTGTAACAAGGTCTGCTGGGCTTGATCTAAAATGTCTTGTTGTATAAGCGTAATTTGCTTATAACACTTTTGGTCTGGACACTTACACTCTTTTTGTAAGGGTTTAGTTATTTCTAAGGCTTCTTGTTGGGTTGTAGGTCTAGGTCCACCATGCTCAGCTGAAGAACTCTGATGTTTGATGGGTTTATAATTGGGCTTGACCTGCATTAGGTCAAAGGCAGTCTTATGATCTATTAGAGGAGCTTTAATATTAAATTCCTCTTGATCACTAATTAATATCTTATCGTTATACTGAGTATAAGGATGATATTTACTAATAAAGTCTTGTCCTAAAATAATGTTTTCTGTGAAACTAGGACGGGGGTCCATTATCCAAAACCGATGATTAACGGTTTTGTTGGTCTGATTTCCTAATTTAAAATAAATAGGAATAGTCTGGAAATATAAGGTAAATGGATCTCCATTAGCCACTTTACCATAAATTTCTTGAGTACTTTCTAAAAAGTAGTCTTCTGGGAAGGCATTAGCCTTACAAATACTCTGAGAGCACCCTGTATCTATAAAGGTTGAAAGTCTTTTAGGATAGTCTTTATGTTGAACAAACAATTCTACAAAACAAGCATGCGGTTTAGTAGAAATTCCTAAATTGTTCTTTTCTAAAATAGATATTCCCTTCTGAGGTTTATCTACAAAATCTAAAGGTATTTGGTCTTCTGAACTACTGTCAGAATGGTATTCCTCTAAATCGTAGGAAATTCCTTTTCCTTTGACATCTTCATTTTCTTGCAATCTTTTGGCTATATTTCTATTAATGTCTTGATAATATGTTTTAATATCTAAGTCTATTTGAGCGTCATACTCGCTAGTATAGATTGCTCTAAATCTAATTCTCCAACAGTCTTCATGGTAGTGTAGTTGACAAACAATACACACCATAAATAATTCTGTTTGTATAGTCTCAAAACATTTTACGCATCTAAAGTCTTTCTTGCTACATTTCATCTCAAATGTGCAAAAATGTCTTTCGTCAAAGTAGCATCTAGGTATATAGGTTAGTAACTCAGGATTACTAACTGTCCATCTTTTCTTTAAGAAAGGGCTTAATATACATTTATACCAAGCGTCTTCAAAGTCTATATATTCATTATCTAGATCGCCTAGATCAGTCTGTATCATATACAAGTCTAAGGTATCTTGAGAGTCTTCATACTCATCAGTATCACTATAGTCTTCAGAATCGCTGTCTGTGTAAACACTATAGATACTAGTGTTATCATCATTTTCTATGTCTGATATTTCTATAGCATATAGGATATCTAATTCTTCTTGATCTGCATAGTCTAATATTGTATTAATAATTTTAATACTTTCTTTATCTTTCTTATTAGGGCAGTCTTTAGCAAAGTGTCCTTCTTTGCCGCAAGTCCAACATTCTTTGGTGGCAGTCTTGGATTGAGCTACATCTTTTTCTTTCCTATAATTAGGAACCTTCTTATACTTACTAGTATTCTTCTTAAAGTATCTTCCTTGATTAAATCTATTTTTCTTAGTCTTAGGATTCCTTTCTCTAAAGGTAGTAGACTGTCTAAATTTATACTTCTTTGGAAGTCCTAAAGGTCTAGTCTTAAACTTCCTATGTTTCCATTCTACTTTCTTGTTGAATTTCTTAGATTCGCTTCCACATCCCCATTGGATTAGAGCAATATCTCTTTCGTCTTTGATTGGAGGGATCTGCTTGAAAGTTTCTTCTATCAACTTTCCTTGAGTTATATCACGTCTCTTTGATATGATATAGTCTTTGGCGAAATTGATTCTTTCACCAAGGGAGTTATTCTTAACTCCAGCTACACCTGGCCAATTCCTATATTCATTAATTAGGATTTGTCCTATGGCTGGTATCTTTCTAAAGTATTCGTCTTTTAAGGTTTCTCCAAATTCTTTAATTTGGTAATATAGCTGTTCATAATTATTGCTATATTCATTTATCTTATCTAACTTGCAAATGCTAAGGAGGGCTAACTTAGTTTTTGCTAGGTCTTGTTCATTGATCTGAGCTAGATGTCCGGCTCCAATGAATTCTGCAGTAAACAATTGAATATATTTTTCAATTGATCGTTCTTCTAGGTTTTCCTTTATCTTCTCAATCTTAGCTAAGGAGTCTTCATCTCTAGCCTTTCTTAAACTATCTAAGTAGTCTTTTGCAATACCTCTAATGGATTGCTCAGCGTACTACTTACATGAACTTGCATCCCATTGTTCATTAGATGCAAAACACATGTTCATCTGATTACGCCATTCGTCTAAGGCTTTCTTCCTATCTTGCACATTGTCTAGGTTGAGGTATATACCTACAGGATTTATGGACTGGCTTGCCATAGTCTTAACAGGAGTGAAACTCTTGTCACTAGTTGGAAAGTCTTTTATGTAATCAGGTTTGGTCTTTACTACGGTGCTTGAGTATATAGGAATATTTATTCCTATTGGTTTACTAAAAAGTCTAGGAGCATCTTCTAGCCTACTACTACTTCCTATCTCTTGCTTACTAGGTTCTACTTGTGTAGCTTCCATTAGTCTTTGTTCTCCTTCTTCTATTAGTCTTAAGTTTCTAAGAAGTTCTTTAGTGTTCTTAGATTCTTTTAATTTTAACATGCGCTCTTGAGTTATCATATTAAATCTTTCTCTTTCTTGAAACCTAACAGAATGACTTTTCTTAAGGTTGTCTTTAAATGTCTTCATATCCAATTCTGAGGGCTCATGTCCAAAGTTTTGGATCCAAGCTTTTTCTTTAACTAAGTCTTTTTGTTCAAATGATCTTCTAGGTCTAATTGTCGGAGCTTGTCTAAGTAAACTAGCACTAATCTTACTACTACATTCTCCTTCTGAAGGATCATTGATTATAGCTTCTCCCATATTCCTAAATCTAATTTCTTCGGTCTGGATATTTTTATTGACAATCTTAGGGGGACCAAACTGGATGGTAACATTTCCAGTAACGTCGTCTTGATTAATAAACAATGGTTTATTTTGTATAGTCTTAGTTTCTTGAAATTCTGGCAATTGCCAGAGGGTCTTAGCTTTCTCTTTCATAGGTCCAGTATTCCTAATACTGTAAGTATGATTATAGTCTGAAACATTGGTTCTAACTAAGATTTCTTCATTAAGTCTACCGCTAGGGATTCCCGATTGCATTCCTTCATAAGGAAATTGGGAGAACTTCACATAGCTTTGAAATTCTATGTTTATATTAGCGTCTGGGATAATATAGTCTTCATAACCACTAGCATATAAGATTAACTTAAAATGCTTGGCTGTGTCTACTGTTACTGTAAATGCCGGAATGACATTAAAGTAACCTATGTTGTCTGACATTTCTAATTGGGCTATCCCTATAAGACTCTTCTCAAAGTCTTTCCATCTTTTGTCTATTAAACAGCATAATATGTTAATATTATTCTGAGGTCTATGTAATCCTTGGATTCTTTCTTGAAAGAGTCCAAAGGTTAGAAATTGGAACTTCCTATCAGTTCCTCTAGATCTAAGCCATTCTGAGTCAAATACTTGGAGCTCAGTATAGTATTTGTCTAACACATGATTTCTATAATGGTAGGTCATGTTATAATTGGGAGTCTTAGGAGTGGCGCCTTCTTTAAACAAGTCTATATATCTAACGGCTGGAAGTTGTCCATTATGAATGGAGTCTTCAACGATCTCCCAGTCAACTTCACCCCACTCTTTCCATTGGAGAGGATTGGTGAAATTTCTTTCTTTCCACCATGTCCTAACATTGGAGGATGAGTCCTTAAGTCTTTGGAGCATATGATTACTCTGCCCAATATTTGGGATAGAGCTGGCTACCTTGCTAGTCTTATCTAATCCATCATTTATGACTCGTCTACCTATTGTATTCCTTTCTCTAGTTTCTATGGAAGGGGATTCTTTAAACTTACAGGTGGTTACCTGTTTTTGTTCAAGTCTTTTTTCAATTCTTTCTAAAAAGTCTGAATAATCCTTTTGTCTTTTAATCTGATTAAGGATTTCTTCTTTAAAATTCTTATTCTCTTTTTTTGTCTTTTCAGAAGTTTCTTCACTATGTCTAGCTAGAGAATTAACGATGGTTTTACCAACGTTAGTGATATAATCTTTTACTTCATTATCTTTTTCTAGTTGTTGCATAGTCCTAACTTCTATGGCTTCTACAGTCTTTTCAATTTTATCTAACCTAGTTAGAATAAAAGGCGAGTCTATTTCTGCTTGGGAAGGTTTATTATATACGGCCTTAATTCCGTTTATAATTTCTTCATATTTTTCTTCTACTTGGGCCATGTCTAATCTAAGTTCATTAATAATACTATCCATTTTAGATAGATTATGTCTTTCCATATTATTAAGGTAGTTTGCTAAATTCTGTTGGAATTTAACAAAGTCTGTATAGAAGGTAGTTAATCCTTCTGTCTTAGCCTTTAAGTCTAAATGCAAGTCTTTAACAAAGCTACTATTATAGTCTTGGGTAGCTGCTATAGATGTAGAAATTAAATTTAATCTTTCTAATATAAGTCTAGTTGCCTTAGCTGCGTTGGCAATCTCATTTTCATTTATCTTGTAATAAAATCTATCATCATTTATCTTTTCTAAAATTCTTTGACAAAATTCTGATAAGGTCTGAATGGAGAGGTCTTTTGATACCTCATTCCAGTCTGATCTAACTATCTCCATTAGGAAGATAATTATCAAGTCTAGGGATAAGCTTAGCTTGTTCTTTAGTAAGTTTAATTAACTCACTGTCTTGATTTTTAATTAAAGTCTTAATTTCTAAAATGTCTTTGTTAAGGACTTCTATATGATTAGTCTTAATATTTATTTCTTGTAACACGTGTACTAAGTCTATTGGGATTTGATTATCTATGTCTAATAATCTTTTAGAGATATTTTTTATCTCTGTTTCTAAAGTATGAGTGTCTTTTATTAATTGTCTTAATATAAGCAGTATACACTTATTATGGTCTATTATGCTATTAATAGCACTAGCAGTAACTTGTCTACTGTCTGCGTGTTTGGCTGGGATATGTTCAATATGTGAACAACCGTCTATGTGTTTGGTTAAACAACCTCCTGAGTCTAAATCAGTTATGGGTATAGGTTGGTAGTCTGGGTTGGTTCCAAAAATATCTTGATAAATGCGAGGGATAAATCCCAAGGGCATTAAAGTCTTTTAATCGTATGTCTAAAAGGAACGTCTTATGGCTCTGATACCAGAATTGGTGTTTGGTCGGAATTTGGTGGGATTTTAATTACTTAAAAGTTTGATACTAATATTGGGTCTTGAATTATAATTCTTTTAAATGTGTAGTCTTTAAAGGGGTTTTTATAAGATAAGTGGGGACCATACGGGGACCATTTGCTGGGAAAAGGACAAAAGTCCGTTGATAGGTCCGTTAAATGAGTCCGTTCTAGATCCTAATTATATATATATATATATATATATATATATATATATATATATATATATATATATATATATATAGAGAGAGAGAGAGAGAGAGAGACCCTTTCCTAAAGGACTCATTATGGTGCAGACTCCGGTACATACTATTTTTTAAAAATAGTAAAAAAAAGAATTTTTTGATGAAACTTCATGGATATGAAAAAAAATTGTATAAATATGCATTTTAGACCGTTGATTTTTAAGCGATCATCTCACCCACTTTTTGATTGAATTTTTTTGATGAAACTTCATAGATATGATCTCGATAATGAGAAGATCGTATCCATGACGTTTCATAAAAAAATTCAATCAATAAAGCGGCTGGCGCCGACCCAACATTTCAACGGTTGAAAATGCATATTTATATAATTTTTTACATATCACCTCATCTCAAAGGTTTTTTTATTGAATTTTTCGATGAAAAAAATTGGAGATGATCTTCTCAATATGGAGATCATATCCATGAAGTTTCATAAAAACAGTTAATAGAATTAAGGAAAAAAAGAGTTGATACATAATAGAATTAATGCAGAATATAAACCTACTTGATTATAATAGAATCACCAAAATACACTCTCAAATGAATTTATAAATGTGATTTTTAGACTCGTACAAAGAATTTGGAGAGAGAGTACGGAGGCTGTGAAACGAAGATGGTAGAGCTTAGATGTGCTGTTGCGATCATCTAACTCATTCAAAGAGGTGCTGCCAGCAAAAAGAAATGGCGGAGTTAGAGAGAGTATCGTTTCATGTGGGTGGGAAGGAGTATGCCTTAGTCAAGGAGTTTTTTGGCAACAGGTATCAGTTTAACCTGTCTATGAAGGAAGAAGATAAGAACCATGGCACTATACTCGTTATGGGTGAAGTTCAGTGGCTGGGGGCCTGTTTCCTATAAGCTGCCTGGGAACCCAGAAGATTTTTCCTAATGCGCCAAAGTTTGGATAGAAGAGTGTTTGTTTACACTTGTGTTAGAAGGGGTCGGTTATGGCTCAACCTGGTGGTCAGGAAGAAGGAGGGGAGAGTCCAGTTTCAGTGGCCAAAGGATGCTGAAGAAAATGGGTGGAGCATTGTTGGTAGAGCTTTTAGGAGGATGGAAAAGGTGGTTTTTGTATTAAACAAATTACGTATCCAGTCAGGAGAGAGCAGAAGTTGGATGGGCGGACCTATCTTCAAGCTGTTAACACAAAGCAATGGCCTTTGTCTAAAATCAAGGTCACTCAAGGCCCACAGTCAGGGATGGACCTGATGGTGGAGGAAGAATCGTGTCAGTATAGAGTATCCTTCTTCCAAAGAGCTGTGATAGTTAGGGTCGGTGGAGTATACAAGACGCCACATACGCTGACGAGAATGAAGCAGTGGGTTGCAGTCAAGTGGAGTCACATTGGCAATGCTGTGGTAAGGTCACTTCACTCTTCTCTTTTCTTGATAGTTTTTGCTTCAGCGAGGGAGACTCAGAGAGTGCTGGAGAAAAAGACATGGCCATTCTACGATGACATTTTATGGCGGCAAAGGTGTCACCCATTGGTTGGTTTTTCTAATGGTACTAACATTCCTTAATGCCGGTGGATATGTGTTATGGGACTCCCTCTACATCTCTGGGGGATTGAAATTTTCCAGGCTATAGGGGATAAATGTGGAGGGTTTGTGAAAACAGATTATGAAACAGTGTCGGGCGAAGAACTATTATGGGCTAGGATGCTGGTGTATCGAAATAAGCAATTACCAAGTAGGGTGAAGATAGGTGTAGGGGGACGAGTGTTTGAGGTAGTGGTTTGGGACGAAACTCAAACGTACTATTCTCCTGGAGTAGATAGCGTGGAGGGCGTAGAGGGGATAAACTCTGGTGGAAGTGGGGTAGCTAATCTGAGGCAGTCGCAGGGCATCAAAATTACAGCCACAGAAGGCACTAAAAAACTGATGACAGTTGGGCCATTACAAGAGGAAGGGGTAGCAGAGGTAAGCTCGCCGAACATGGAAGTTCATGAAATTCCGAGGGAACCAACGTTACACAGCGGAGACAATATGGATGGTAAGAGCAGCAAACACGCCGTGGCAGTGATGACATCGGGGGGTGAGATGGGACCGGAGAGAGAAGACGATCAGTTAACGCAGAAAATAAAAGACAAAGGGACGGTGGTCCTGCTGGGGAAGACGGGTACCGGCGGGATAACTGTTGGGAGAGGTTTGCTACAAAAAAATATTAAAGGGACAGTTACATCCCAGGCTACACTTTCAGCTATAGTGGGATTGGAACACGGGTTTGAAGGGGAAACATCCATAAAGCAAAATCAGGTGGTGAGGAATGCAATGAACGACAAGGCATGTGGGTCTTCTAACCTTGTTTTAAGGGAGCAGGCAATTAACTATGTTTGTTCTCATAATGGGTCTAGTACCCAATATAATGGGGATGGCACGGATGTCTTAAAGAGTATGGAAGCATGCGAGGAGGTGGGTGTATTGTCAGCAGCGGAATTACAAAAAAATGAATTGAAAGTTGAATTAAGAATGAATGAGTTACAGAAGCGGGCTATAAAAAAAGAAGGTGGGGACAAAAGCTGTAAATGAAAACCAGAAGGGCAAGAGAGAAGTCCATTTCGGAAATGCCATGTTAGGTTTTAAAAATATGACATTTAGGAATATGGGAAAACATGGTAATAAAAAGAAAGTTATGGGGAAAACGAGTGGAGGGAGTTCATTAACTCATCCGGGGCGTCAATCAGAGGGCAAAATGAGTGGTCACCCTAGTGGGGATCCAGTATTTAGTGGCAAGACTAGGGTGGTGGCAAGTGAGAAGTCTAGTGGGAAGGGGAGTGGGGTTGGGGGATGTAATTTGTATTTTGATGAATTGAATGATTCCAGGCTATGGGTGGATTTAGAGATAACGAGCAAAGAGGAGAAAATGGGGGGTAGTGAGGAGGAAGGGTGGGATGAAGACCCGATAGGCTGGAGGGAGGATATGTTAGGTACCTTTGGCAAAGTATCAGGAGTTACTTTCGAGGGGTTAGCAAGTGAGGCAAACGAGTTAATCGAGAAGATACAAGGGGGTGTGGGGGAGTTGAGGGGGATAAGGGGGGGAAAGAGGAGAGGTCATAGAGTGATTTTGTGTTTGATAAAATTACGCATCATTTCGTGGAACGTGAGGGGGGTGAACGATTCTAAGAAAAAGGGTATTGTGGGTGGGGCTATAGCTAGGTGGAAGCCGGATATTTTGTGCTTATAGGAGACTAAGATTAGCGTCATGGATGATGGTTTCATTAGGTCTATCTGGGGAGGGCGCGGGATCAATTGGGTCAGTTTGGACGCAGAGTGTGTTTCAGGAGGGGTGGTGATTTTGTGGAATTCAGCAGTGGTCAACTTGTTAGAGAGACTTGAGGGTAGTTGGTCTTTATCCTGCCTATTTAAAATTTGTAGGATGGTTATATTTGGAGTTTTTCGGGCATCTACGGGCCAGTGGAGGATACAAGTAGGTGGGATTTGTGGGAGGAGTTGGCAGGAGTGAGTAGGGTGTGGGGTGTCCCTTCTTGTATGGGAGGGGATTATAATGTGGTGAGATTCGGAGCAGAGAAAAGTAGCGGAGGTAAAGTTTGCAGATACATGAGCGAGTTTTCAGATTTTATTGATGAATTAGAGCTGATTGATTTGCCTCTTGAAGGGGGTCTGTTTACCTGGTCCAGCTTTAGGGATAGGTCGTCGATGTCTCGTTTGGATTGATTTCTTATCTCTCAGAGATGGGAGGAGCATTTCCCAGGAGTGATACAGTCTACCTTACCTAGGGTTACTTCCGATCATTTCCCTATATTGTTAGAGTGTGGAGGATGGACAGAGGGAAGGATTCCTTTTAGATTTGAGAATATGTGGTTGAAGGAGCAGGATTTTGCTGAGAGGGTGAGGATCTAGTGGAATGGGTATGAGGTGGAGGGGAATGCCAGTTTTCGTTTGTCTACAAAGTTGGGTATGCTTAAAGAAGATATCAAGAGGTGGAATAGAGAGGAATTCGGTCAGGTTCGCCTGGTCACAGAAAGATATATGGTAGAGGTAAGGAGGTTAGATGAGAAGGAAGAGAGAGTCGGGCTCTCTGAGGAGGAAAGGAGTGCAAGGGAGGTTAAAAAGGAGGAGTTGGGGAAGAGGTTAATTCAGAAAGAAATTAGTTGGAGATAAAAATCGAGGGTTTTGTGGCTGAGGGAAGGGGACTCGAATACTAAGTTTTTCCACTCGGTGGCAAATTCGCATAGGCGGGGTAATCACATCGGGAAAATTTTTATGGGAGGAGTGGAGTTCGAAGAAGAAAGAGAGGTGAGGGGGGTTATTGCTCAGTATTATGAGGATTTGTTCAGGGAAGAAGAGGAGTGGAGGCCTTCCCTTGATGGGGCCGAGCTGGAGAGTATTTCTACTGCCAAGGCTGAAGGCATCGAGGCTCCCTTCGCTGAAGAGGAAGTTGTGCAGGCGCTAAAGTCGATGAGCGGGGATAAGGCGCCGGGGACGGACGGTTTCACGATGGCTTTTTTCTATCAATTGTGGTATGTCGCAGGAATGATGTAATGGCTTTCTTGGATGAGTTTCATGGGCGGGGATACTTTCTGTCAAGGCTAAATGCAACATTTATTACCCTTATTTCTAAGAAAGGGGGATCGTGTGATATTAAAGACTATAGACCGATTAGTTTGATTGGGAGTGTCTATAAGCTTTTGGCCAAAGTATTATCGGTTCGGCTCAGGAAGGTTATTGACCCTTTGATTTCGGAGTCTGAAAATGCCTTTGTTGGAGGGAGACAGATCCTAGACGCTGTATTGGTGGCTAACGAGTGTGTGGAGGCTAGTTATGTAAGTGGGACTCCGGGTATAGCGTGTAAGCTCGACATCGAGAAGGCATACGATCATGTGAATTGGAAGTTTCTTTTTTACTTATTAAGAAGAATGGGATTTGGCGATCGGTGGTGCCGTTGGATCAAGAGATGTGTTTCTACGGCTACGTTCTTGGTGTTGATTAATGGGGTTCCTGACGGCTTTTTCCCTAGTTCGCGTTGGCTTCGTCAAGGTGATCTGTTATCGCCTTTTTTATTTATTCTGGTCATGGAGGCATTTAGTAGGATGATGGGATGGGTGGTCACGGCTGGGTGGATCAGGGGCTTCGATTTTGGTTCCTCGGGTTCTGGTTTGATTACGGTTTCCCATCTCTTATTTGCTGATGATGCGATTATTTTTTGTGATGATGATCGCAGACAAATTAGAGCACTGAGGCTTATTCTGATTTGTTTTGAGGCGGTTTCGGGGCTCAGGATCAATGCGGGGAAGTGTGAGATGATCCCTATTGGGGGAGCGGGCAATGTTGACGATCTTGTCGGAATTTTGGATGGAAGGAAAGGGTCATTTCCTAATACTTATCTTGGCTTGCCCCTCGGAGCCAAGTACAAGTCCAAGGTGATTTAGGAACCAGTTTTGGAAAGCATGAGAAAAAGGTTGGCAGGATGGAAGAGTGGGTTTTTATCGAAAGGGGGAAGGTTAACTCTTATCAAGAGTTTCTTGTCCAGTTTGCCAACGTATTACATGTCCATCTTGCCTTTACCTGCGGTCGTGAGTAATAAAATGGAGAAGCTAATGAGAGACTTCTTGTGGAGAGGCACTGAAGATGGATTTAAGCACAACTTAGCTGGTTGGGAGGAGGTATGCAAGCCCATTAAGGAGGGTGGGGCGGGTGTGCGGAACTTGAGAGTTTTTAATAGAGCGTTACTTTGTAAGTGGCTGTGGCGTTTCCCTAGGGAGGAAAATAGATTGTGGAGAAAGGTTGTTAGAGCGAGGTGGGGTGTTTCGCAGATGGAGTGGAGGTCGAGTGTGGGGTCACTAGCCCATGGAGTGGGATTGTGGAAGCATATTGCGAGGGAGTGGAAGGAATATTCTAAAAATACTGAGTTTTTTTTAGGAAAAGGGAATAAGATTAGATTTTGGACAGACAAATGGGATGAGAATGGGACAATTAAGGATCTATTTCCCGGTATTTATAATCTAGGGGTGAATCAAGAGGGTATGGTGTTAGATCATGTGAATGCCAGCGGTGATGTTATCACGTGGAGACCTCAGCTTAGGAGAAGGCTATGGGACTGGGAACTCCAAGAGGCGGATTTGTTCTTTGATTGGTTGAGCTCGGCTCCTCGTCCTACGACTAGGGATGATTCTTTAAGGTGGAAGGGGGGTGGTTCTGGGGATTTCACGGTTAGAGGATACTATGCTATATTGAGTGATAGGGGAATTTCAAGGGCCCGTTTTCCTTGAAAGAAGATTTGGATGGTCAAGGCGCCCCCAAAGGTTAGATTCTTTGTTTGGACGGCAGCTAGACAAGCCATATTGACGATGGAAGGTCTGCGGAAGAGAAGATACTATCTGGCTAGTCGGTGTTGCTTATGTAAAGAGGAAGAGCAGAAGACTAACCATCTTCTTCTGCACTGCAGGGTGAAGAGATGATTGTGGGATATTTTCTTCGCCATTTCCAAGACCGTTTGGGTCATGCCTGCGTCAGTCAGGGATCTTTTAGAGGCGTGGAACCCTCCTTGGGGGTGGGTGGGAGACAAACGGGTTTGGCGCATGGCCCCTCACTGCATTTTGTGGACGATATGGAAGGAGAGGAATGCCCGTTGTTTCGAAGGTATTGAGATGGCGCCCTCGAGACTTCGTTATCTCTTTCTAAGCACCCTGCTTAGCTGGTCTAAGGAGAAGATCTCAGTCACGACTCAGGACTTTGTCGAGTTTATTGAGGAGATCCGTTCGGTGGTTTAATATGTAGTTTGGGAGTTTTTCATCGCTTATCTTGTATTGCTTTACATTTGTATACTTCATGTATACGGGTTCGCTCCCTTAGCATTCGATTTTATTGATATCATTTATTTATCAAAAAAAATTCATAAAAAAATTCATTTTTTCACTATTTTCAAAAAATGGTATGTACCGGGGTCTACACCATAAGGAGTCCTTACAGAAGGAGACTTTCTGTATATTTATATATATATATATATATATATATATATATATATATATATATATACATATCAACCGTGCATATCAACCGTGAGAGAGACTTATGTACATATCAACCGTGCATACCGCTGGCGTGGACCTATTTTATAAATGATTTTGAGTTGGGATTTTTTATATGATTTTTAAACATTTCAATAGACTCGTTTAAAAAAAATCAACTCAAAATAATATTTTTTGATAATTTAAAAAAATCAGTCAAACTTTTGCAGCTTTTAAAGTACTTTAAAAGTTGCGAAAGTTTAACCGATTTTTTTAAAATAGGAAAAAATGTTATTTTGAGTTTCTTTTTTTATATGGGCCTATTGAAATGTTTAAACATCATATAAAAAAATTCACCAAAAAAACAATTTTAAAAAATTGGTATGCACCATTGGTATGTATTGTTTGGTATTTACAGGAGACTCTCACTATATATATATATATAAAGTTATCATTAATTCCGATCACATGCTTTCCGAAAGATTGATTATTTATTTATTAATAATAATTTAAGGTTACAATAAATCATAACGTTATTAATTATAGTCCTAAATAAATATATTAACGCCGTAATTAAATATTAGCGTCCCAAAATAATAATTTATCATTCAACTACATAATACAAAATATCCAACTATCAACGCCGCCACCATTTCATATATACTTTGGCATCACCCACACACACGTCGAATCTTATATTCTAACGTAAATCATGCATGAAATTCTAATGCATGATCCCAAGCGATTATATAAAATGCTTCTTCAAGAACATTACGATATGAATCTTGATGCTTTCCTCCTATAATATAGTACATCTATAAGTATTATAAATTGAACGCTAAATCCAACAAAATCTACTAACAATCACCCATCCACAAGTAAATTCCATGTAAATAATTTTTTAAAATAATTATCCATCTAGAAAAGAACAAAAACATATAAGAAAAGTAAAGTATAACAAATGTAAGAACCATTTTTTTTATGGTGGGGGGGGGGGGACGAGAACTTTATTGAAATGTAGGTAGAAGATCCCTACCTAGATGGCAAGTACAAGAAGAAAAAATCTAGAGAAAATTTGAAAGAAATAAGAAAAAAACTGTAAAAAAATAAAATGGATGGCATGCCTAGCAAGTCCATCTTGAAACATCCTTTAGAAATCTTGCAAGGACTGAGTTTACTAAGGTTTTTCTACCTAGGAAAGAACGAAATTTGGTTTGTCATCCTTTAATTTTGCCTTGAATTTTCTGAATAACCTCAACAAAATAATCATGCTTTGGCCTACAATAATATATGGGACATCTTAGGTATTTCAAAGGTATCTTCTTCTGCTTGAAATTGGTCAGGTCTTCAATAATTTTTTACTTCTTCTTGTAATTGAATGATGAATAGTATAACTGCATTCATCAAAGTTGATCACTTGGCCTGATCCTTTCTCAAACTTTTTCAAGAATTTCATTAAGTTTTTTAGGCTAGCTGAAGCTCCATTACAGAAAATAGTAGAGTCATCTTCAAAACTTAAGTTGCTAATGAGAGGAGTTACTCTAGGATGGGAGAAAGAGGTCACCTTACCGTAGGACATCAAATTATAAATGCCTTGATTCAAAACTTCAGCTATAAGGACAAAGAGGTCGGGGGAGAAAGGATATCTTTGCTTGAGACCAACACTGGATTTGAAATAACCTGTAACTTGGCCCATAATAATGGTTGAAAACCAGTTATTTCAGAGGAGTCGCCAAATTCTATCAATGGAAACTTCAGAGAAAGCAAAATTCTTAAGGGTTTTTAAAAGGAAAAGCCATGAGACTTTGTCATAGGCTTTTGATAGATCCAATTTGATCACCACAGTTGGGCCACGAGATTTCCTACCAACCAAAGACATGAGTTCTTGAACAAGGATGATATTTTCACAAATGAGTCTACCCTTTATGAAACCTGATTGAGACTTGCCTATATTGATGGCAAGAATTTAGGATAATCTATTGGCAAGAATTTTGGTGATGGTTTTTGTACGAAAGTTATAGATGTGGCCTAAAATCAACACAAGATTTAGGAGTTTGGGAATTATAATAAGATTTGAGCTGGTCCAACTCTATGGAAGATCCCTGCCTCAACAGAAGTATAACACTGCCTGGATGAGATCATTTTTTATGATGTCCCAATATTTATTGTAGAAAAAACCATGAAACCCGTCTGGCCCTGCACAACTATCTTCATTTCGATCAGTAACAACTTGTTTAATCTCATTTTCTATTGGAAATTAATCTATCAATGGTTTTGGATGTCAAGTACTTTTGCATTTAAAACTTCTAGCAAGTCGTATCCCTCTTCTATGCTATAAGCTTTGAAAAGATTTTCGAAATGGTCTATGAATTCATCTTGGATGGCTTCGGATTCAGATATCCAATTTCCGTATGTTCTTGATTCTATGATTGACGAATTTGGAATTTCTGGCTTTAACAGAGGCATAGAGTAGTCTTGTGTTAGCTTCACCTGCTAATAACCACCTGCATCTCATTTTTTGATGCCAAAAAGATTCTTCTGACTTCAAAGCTCCTAAGAGCTTGAGTTTGGATGTGGATAGATTCTCTCTGTTAAGAGAGTTGGGATCAGACTCAAACAAGATCTCTTTAAGGTTAACTTTTTCCTCTAACTGATGAACTTGATCAATTGGGGTTTGAAGATCTATTCCAGCTAATTATATCTTTTTAAGTCTATGAAGTTTTAAAGAGAACTTTCTGAGATGATTATCTTCATGAGGAGAGTTCCAAGAATTAAGAATTATTAAATTGATATCTGGGAAAGAGCACCAGAAGTTGAGAAATTTGAATGACTTAGGGCTACTATCAAGCTTGGTTTGGATAGAAAAAAAGGAGAGGAGAATGGTTTGAGCAAACTTTGTTAAGTTGTTTAAGGGAAAATTTAGTGAAGGTGGTTAATCATTTAGGAGATATCAGGCCTCTATCTAATCTGGCCCACACTTTTCTTCTTTCTCTAAAGTTATGCCATGTGTAGTTTGACCCTGAATAACTCACTTCTAGAAGGCCTGCATTTGATATAAACAAGTTAAAATCAGCTACTGCATTTAAATCAATGCAGTTCCCTCCTTTTTTGAAATCCCCCGTGATAAGCTAGGGGTGGTCATTCACTAAGGATTTGTGGGCTATGATAGAGTCCCAAAGAAGGATTATATCATGTCTAGTACATTTAGCATAGACCACTGAGCAAAACACAGATTGATGAAGTTGAGGATGGTTAATTTTTAAGAGAATGTCCCGCTCATCTCTTTTTATGACTTCACAAGTGATCCCAAATCTCCAAAAAAAATAGATCTTACTATTTGAATTGGACACTCCACCATCAAATTTAATGATTCTTCCAGAGTCCTCGATTTTATTAAATTTGGATTTAGGTTCTAGAATAGCAATGAAAGGAAGATTATAGGTTTTACACAGTTTTTTATTCTTCTTTGAGAAGGTTTATTAGATAAACCTCTGATGTTCCATAGGATGAAATTAATCATTTAGAACATTTGGGGAGGATATCTTGAGAGGACTTCACGGTAGCTCTTATCTGTCTTCTGAACATTGGGTCTTGAATTTTTGGTAGCTTTGTCTTAGTTTCAGTTTGGGGTAAAATTTCTTGATGAATGGGATGTTTGATGGCAGAAAATGCTCTTGCAAAGGTCGTTAGAAGCCTCGTTCGAACGAGAAGGCATTCTTGTTCAAGTGAGTTTAGTTTTTGTTCAAACTTCTGGGAATATTTTTGGTTGAGTTTGATTACGATTCGAGGTGCTTTTTTTGGGAATCGAAGTGAGTTCTTTAAAGGCTTTCCTAATGCAAATACATTTATCTAAGATACTGAAATTAATAATTAGGCCTAGTCGGGTACGTTGTAAAAAATGCATGGTAGAATCATATAATACAAGTTATCTATCTAAGTAGGGAAAATTACACAGATATTAAATTGGAGAAAAAAATTAAATAATGTGAACCAAAAAGGTATAATACAACAAGAATCTTGTTGCGTACTATTTTCTCTTGTATTATACATACGTCTATGAGAATACAAATTGTAATAATATTTAACTTCTTTCATTGACGAATAAAAATGTTGCATTATACTCGCATCCAATCTAAAACAATTCGTAACATTATTAGACATGTGTCAACCAAATATAAAAATCCAGTGTTAATAATATCAATTGACTGTGTTTCTATATTGCCAACGACGATTTAATTTTCATCCAATTAACTCCATGAAATAGAAACATACCGCGTCAATCCCCACCACTCACAAGGCACTGCCCCAATACCCCACTCTTCTTACATGTAGTCTCACATAAATCTAACGATCACCATCTCCCCTTTTGCAATCCAACATTTTATAAAGAGAAAACAAAACAATCATATTGGTGCGATTGACCATCAATAACAATGAAAATCTCTACAAGGCATTAGTCCAAAATTTACAAGAAACTATCTGACTAGATCCAGGTAATGAAGTTGAATTTTCTTGAAGAAGTCTGACTCAGTAGGATTTCATAAACTAATTTTAATTTTGTATATCACAAACAGAGCACTTGTTAAACAGGCCTACTCAAATTACTTCAATATTGTGCCCTTTTTTATTTGCATGCCTATAAACTTAACTCTTGAACAACATCCACCATCATTTTCCTATTTTATCTGTATCAGACAATTTTTATTTTTAATGAGTTTGTTCCCATATTTTTCGTTACATATTTCTAGTCAGAAATGTAACCATACTTTCAACTAGTTGTGTTTAATTTCTCCTATGTAAAATATCAGATCCCTCACTAAGCCAAAAGTTCAAATATTTGATTCTAATCATCAAATCATTGAAACGAATAAAAATAAATAAAAGTAAAAGAAGTGGTCCAACTATCAAGCCCCACGCACATATGAGACTGAGAGATCCAGTCTTTTATATATTAAATCAACAACCACTCATCCTCAAATATAGAAAAATTCTTAAGTAAGATCACACTTTATTAATCAGACAGCATGATTCTTGAGTAGCATCACAATTTATTAAAACATGTTCAAACAAAACCCAAGATATCCCAAATCCGTAAAAAAGAAATAGACACGCTTATTTCCAATCTGAAAAAACAGCTTTGTTGTTTAAAGGCGTGGGACTCGGAGCTGGACCCGAAATTAATTGACAAGCATCGTTCATGTAATTACACATCGTGTCAGTATAACCCACACTTGTCAACCCACGGTTCATAGATCATTTAGACGAAGTAACAATGTCGCTCGAATGAAAGCTGATATTGCTTGAACGACATCGCGCGATAGCCTGACTCGCTTGAACGACGTCGGTATGTCACTCGAACGACCAAAGTGAGAATTTTGGGATTAAGTAAATAAGTTGGTTATTTTATTTACATGTCGTAGCTGGATAAAGCAACAAAGGATAACATTTTAATTGGAAAACCCGCATTACGATGTGTTGGGTTTGATTAGTGAATTATCGCTAAGTGACTCGAATGGAGATTTTGAGTGCGGGTTGGTTTCAAAATGGCCGAAATAGTTAGAATAGAGTATCTGAGGGCAATGTTTAAGTTCCTATGACTTATGGACTAATAGGGACTCGCAATCGAGTAAACGAGTCATTTTTTGGTTTATAAGGGATAAACCCTTATTCTCTCATATAAAAGGCACGAGAGAGGTAGAAAGAAAGAAGAGAAAGAGGAGAGAGGAAGAAAAAGGAGATTCCGGTCAAACTCCGTGGAATTCAACCCGAGGTCATCGGATTTTATCCACGAGGCAAGTGTTTATTTGCTTTATTCTTTTTTAGCACAAATCTCATATTATAGTTGGTAGTATAAAACTATAAAGGTTTTGGGTTGGGTTTCATGAATCAAACGGGTGTTTCACAAGATTAAACGAATAAAACTCGGTGAATATCCAATTTGAGGAATTTAGAAATTTACTGAAATTAGTTGTTGATTTTTGGTTCTAGGATAATTAGAACATATTTCCCATGAGTATATATAGTTGGTTGTGATTTAAGGAGGTTGGGAGATGAGATAAAAAGTTTGGGGGAACCTTTAATGGTCAAAACAACGTCTCGGAGAAGAAGCTATTATGTTTGATCGATCGATCAACGGCCAGGGGTCGATCGATCGACCCTACAGATGTTTTGGAAATTTCGGCTTATGTTGTGTACATGGGATAAATTCCCAAATTGATTAATCCTAACCAATTTATGTGAGGAAATAAATATTCAAATAGGGGAAATTCATACCTAACCCATTTAAGGAAATTTATTTGAGGACTAGGAGGGTGCAAAATTTGTGGGGCACTAAATGTATTTTGGGAAAAATTAAATTGTGGAGATAGAAAATTTGGGGTTCCCAAAAATGGAGTGGGGACTTCTAAATTATTTTTGGAGTGAGATGTATACCTTGGATTAATTGATTAAAATCCTGGACTCACTAATTTAAGGGTGTTCGGAATGAATAACACTCGGGGAATTATTTCGATGGGCGATTATATATATATATATATTATGAGCATAGAAAATATGGTTATATGCCCCCTATATGGTTGGAATAAATCCTAGGATGCGAACAGGATGCAAATTGTGGATAGGGGCTAGATATGCATGAGCGGCTATCCGGGGTCGGTTGAAGACTAGGATTATAGGTAACGCGATACCTATAAGACTTAAAATAAGTTTAGAGTATACTTATTTAATTAGTGTGATTGGTATATTTAGATAATACTTTTGGGTTTAGTAGCTACTATTACGAATGGGAACAGTCGGATTATTAGCTTTCGCTATATGAGATTGGCAATTATAGCTATATATATATATATATATATATATATATATTAAGGAGTGATATAGATTATATATATGATGTGATTACAGTATCTATAATATGATACGAAAATACATATATATTTGTGTGTGATTGATATATTTGTACTTTAGAGGCTGGTTCCACGGGCTTTCCTCTGGCATAGGGTTGGAACTGCCAGATTATATATTTTCTTTAGTGCGATACAGGGACGTTACGCGATGTGGGTGAATCCCCTGGCTTGAGGAGCAGGGAGAGTATATCCCCAGGTCATATCGTCCCGTGTTCGAGTGCGATGTGTGTACTCCACTTGCAGAGGGAACATGACCGCCTCCACCGTTGTGTATTTTTACCATGACCATGACTGAGTCTGGCATGGTATCGTGGTTGAGTGAGTAAAAACTCGGATTCGTATAGGCACTATGAGATCGCATCCTCGAGTTATAGCTCGATGGGATGGTTATTATACTTATGATTGTGATAGGTATAATTATACTTGGTGCATATAGTATTTTGCTTGTATATGAAGACGAGTTATCATATAAAGAAAACGTGTAAAAATGAGAAGAATGAATAAGAATCGTTCCCCTTCCGGTAGATTATATCCAGAGTTATATGAATATGAATCTTTAGTTCTAATGAGAACTATATATACGGGGTTTTACAATATGTGTTATGTACTGAGGGATTAATGGAACTCGACGATCAACATGGTCATGTAGTAATGTATCGAAGGGATTTCTTATTTGGATTTCGCTTCGCGAGACGTCCCACGCATGAATGTAGCGCAATGTTGGGAATGGGAAGAAGTTTATCCCTTAGTACTTGGGTCTATGAGGATTTTAGTTGATGGGTGATAGCGTCTAGTTAGGTAAGGTAGCTAAACTAGGTTGTGTAAAGGTATGCGTTAGGTGTGCACTATTAGAAGAGGGGTGAGGTGTGTCTCATGAGAGTGCGATACCAATTTAAATATGAGAGAAATCATATTTTAAAATATGGCATTTATGCACTTGCAAAATATTTTCAAAACTCGGGCTCTGACCCGTTTCTCTATTTTCCCCTCTCTTGCTATATATATATATATATATATATATATTAGGTGTCCAGACTCCGCGGGATTCAACTCGAGGTCGTCGAATTTTTGGTTCTAGGATAATTAAAACCTATTTCCCTTGAGTATATATAGTTGGTTGTGATTTAAGGTGGTCGGGAGATGAGATAAAAAGCTTGGGGGAAGCTTTAATGGCCGAAAAATCTTCTTGAAGAAGAAGCTGTTCTGTTTGATCGATCGATCGACGGTCAGGGGTCTATCGATCGACCCTACAGATATTTTGGAAATTTTGGCTTATGTTGTGTATATGGGATAAATTCCCAAATTAATTAATCCTTGCCTATTTATTTGAGGAAATAAATATCCAAATAGGGGAAATTCATACCTAGCCCATTTAAGGGAATTTATTTGAGGACTAGGAGGGTCCAAAATTTGTGGGGCACTAAATGTGTATTTTGGGAAAAATAAAATTATGGAGATAGACAATTTGGGGTTTCCAAAAATGGAGTGGGGACTTCTAAATTATTTTTGGAGTGAGATGTATACCTTGGATTAATTGAGTAAAATCCAGTACTCACTAATTTAAGGGTGTTCGGGATGAGCAACACTCAGGGAATTATTTCGGCGGGTGATTACATATATATTTATATTATGAGAATAGAAAATATGGTTATATGCCGTCTATATGGTTGGAATAAATCCTAGGATGCGAACAGGATGGAAATTGAGGATAGGGACTAGAGATGCATGAGCGGCTATCCGGGGTCGGTTGACGACTAGGATTATAGGTAACGCGATACCTATAGGACTTAAAATAAGTTGAGAGTATACTTATTTAATTAGTGTGATTGGTATATTTAGAGAATACTTTTGGGTTTAGTATTGTAAGTGTGTGAATACTTAGATACTATTACGAATGGGAACAGTCAGAGTATTAGCTATCGCTATATGAGATTGGCAATTATATATATATATATATATTGATGAGTGATATAGATTCTATATACGATGTGATTATAGTATATATAATATGATACGGAAATACATATATATATCTGTGTTTGATTGATATATTTGTACTTTAGAGGCTGGTTCCACGGGCTTTCCTTTGGCGTAAGGTTGGAATAGAAAGATTATATATTTTCTCTAGTGCGATCCAGGGAGGTTGTGCAATGTCGGTGAATCCTCTGGCTTGAGGAGAAGGGAGAGTATATCCCCAGGTCATATCATCTCGTGTTCAAGTGCGATGTGTGTACTCCACTTGCAGAGGGAACATGACTGCCTCCACCGTTGTGTCTTGTTACCATGACCATGAGTGAGTCTGGCTTGGTATCGTGGTTAAGTGAGTAAACCCGGATTCGGATAGGCACTATGAGACCGCATCCTCGAGTTATAGCTCGGTGGGTTGGTTATTATAATTATAATTGTGATAGGTATAATTATACTTGGTGCGTATAGTATTTTTCTTGTATATGAAGATGATTTATCATATAAAGAAAACATGTATAAAATGAGAAGAATGAATAAGAATCGTTCCCCTTCCGGTAGATTATATCCGGAGTAATATGAATATGAATCTTTCGTTCTAATGAGAACTATGTGTATATATATACGGGGTTTTACAATATGTGTTATGTACTGAGGGCTTAATGGATCTCGACAATCAACATGGTCATGTAGTAGTGTATCGGGGGGGTTCCTTGTTTGGATTTCGCTTCCCGAGACATCCCACGCACGAACGTAACGCAATGTTGGGAATGGGGAGAAGTTTAGCCCTTAGCACTTGGGTCTATGAGGATTTTAGTTGATGGGTGATAGCGTTTAGTTAGGCAGGGTAGCTTAACTAGGTTGTTTAAAGGTATGCGTTAGGTGTGCACTATTAGAAGAGGGGTGAGGTGTATCTCATGAGAGTGCGATACCAATTTAAATATAAGAGAAATCATATTTTAAAAGTATGGCATTTATGCACTTGTAAAATATTTTCAAAACTCGGGCTATGACCCGTTTCTCTATTTTATATATATACTAGCGTATGCCCGTGCCTGAAGGCACGACGAAATTTTCCAAAGTACGTAATCGCGAAACGGCGACAATTTTTCAAAATACGTAATAGCGAAACGCAAAAATTTCGAAGTGTAAATTAAAACAATGTCAAATAGTCCAATAACATTCAAATAGTCTAGATTCATCAAATAAATTCACATATAATACGAAATATATAATGTTCATCCATCGAATTCACATTTTCTCAAAAAAACAAAGTGTCAAATTTTTAAAAAAAATGGGCATCTCCTTTATCTATGAAACTATTCACCCTGCTTAACAAATAACAAATAGTCCAACATCCAAATTGTCTAAATTCTTCAAACAAATTCATATATAAAATGAAATATACGATAGTCACCAATCAAATTAATTGTCTCAAAAAAACAAAGTGTCAATTTTTAAAAAAAATTAGGCATAATCTCCTTTGTTTATTGGACTATCCACCCTATTTAAGGGGTAACAACAAATCCAACAAATTAAAAAAAATCCCAAATTTTGAGATGGGAGCTAGTAGGCAGGGAAAGGAGAATATGTGGGACTTCCTCAAAATGTATGTGCCATGGTGCTTCTGGATTAGGTGCTACTACTGTTGTCTTCCCATCCTTCTTCCCACCCTGGCCATTATCACTCTCTCCCTCTCGATTTTTTCTGTACAATTTGACAAACAATAAACATAATTAATCAGTTTCTCAAACAAAGATACAGTCACATAAGTAAATATACAATCAGTAAAATGAAATATCCAATCAGATCCAAATTGTCTAAATTTGAGATTGATTTAGCCAGATCCAATTGGATTGGATTACCTCTTTTATACAAAAATGCAGTTTCAAGTTTGATCCCATCATATTTGGTCTACAAATAAAACAAATAACAATATTAGGGAAAAGGACTATCTGAACAGATGTATTACACCCAAGAAGTGTTATTGCGTCTATTCTAAACCACAAATCTATATAAAATAAAACTCAAAATAAAGATATATATAAACGAATAGACTTTCACCTCTGTTTAGAAATGTGCACCTGCATATTTATGAATTGAATAAATGACTCAAATCAGTAAAACGGAAGGTAAAACGTAATAGATGAAAAATGGTATTTAAAATACTAAAAAAAAGGTTTTAATAAATGCTGACAAAAGAGGCTTCAATTTTCTAAGAAATCGAGAGGCGGCATGAGAAGTAAACATAAATGTTCTTTCAGTTGACTGCAGAATCCTTGTTAAACTCTCTAATACTAACTTTAGCTGCTTGAGGAGAATCTAGCAAGTCCTTCTCAAAATGTTCTTTAAGTTGAATGTCAACACCATACTTGTTTATGCTCTCAAGGGGACGGGGCAAAGGGCGCGTGTGTGCGTGTGCATGTGCGCGTGTGTGCGTGTATGCGTGTATGATTATATATACGATGCGTATATGCAGTGTTCCATACCTTTAGCACCTTGATGATCAAAATTGATTCGGTGCTAACAGTTTATCCTCTTTTCTGGCAATATATATTCTCAATAGCCTTGGCAGCAGCAACCCTTCTCAATAGCTCTTTCACTATTATGTTTTTCTTTTTTTTTTCCACATGAGCCATGGTGAAAAATGGCTTAATTGACAGAAGTAAGGGCCTACGAATAGAAGCGGCATAAATCAATTAGTTTTAATGATTTGTATTGAAAAAACTGCAAAAAGAAAGTATCCATATGCAATATCATGATTTTTAGGAATAATATGTACATACTTACAAAGATACCCGAGTAAATTCTAACTTTAGTTAATCATGGTCACCAAGGATATATTGTTTTAGCGCATTTAGGAAAGCCGGGTATCATCAATGTTCTTGTAAGGACCAAAATAAAGGCATTTTAGTAAAAGCCACATTTTTCACCGTTAGATGTAATGCATTTTAGATGGATATTCTTTCCACGTCATTAAATGCACCTAACGGCAAAAAATTATGATAATTACTTTTTAAGTCCTTAATTTAGGTTCGTACATGGACGACAAAGATATCAGCCTTGAGCGAAGGCTAGGATGAGCGAAGCACACAACCTGGTTCTTCTTCTCTACCCGATTATGATGAGATAGACCACGATTTTTTTTACATGCCGAGCAATTCAGAAGAAGAGAAGTGATCAGTCCCACTATTATAATCGATTGGGTCTTCCCAAATCAGCTGCATCGGCAATGCATCCATTGGCGCCCAGGAGTCTTTGTAACCAAATAAGGTAATTCAGTAAAATGATCACTCATATGCCCAGGAGTCTTTTGGCAGCACACTCATACCTGTTAAAAATCAAAATCAAATTTAAAAAATGAAACGTGAATACGAAATACACTTCAGATCTGGTAGAACCTACTGTGGAAAAGAAAAAATCTTAAAAGACTCACCGGAGAGTGAACGGCTGCTGCTGCTTTAAGGGCGCAGGCCTGCTACTGCTGCTGCTTTAATTAGGCCTAGAATGGCTGCTGATATGTGCCAATCCATGGCCAAAATCCAATGCCAACCCGTGCCATCACCCCTGCCAACCCGTGCCATCACCTGAAACCCAACCTTTCAATTTTTAGTGTATGTACCCAAAATAAAAACAACTAAACCAAATGACATTTTTAGGTAGTAATCTTTAACACTTAATGTTTTCCCAAAAAATACAGTCACATAATATTCCTCAATGAAACGGAGGGACATGAAATGGAGAAATAAGAATGTAAATAGTTAAGGTGTGCCTCCAATACTCAATGAAATGGAGGGGCATCATCCCTGTACACCTGTATCATCCCTCGAGTGTACTAAATATCAGCCACAAATAGGTATGTCCGTGAGCAGCCACGAATATCAGTGAGCAGCCACGAATAGGTATGTCATCCCTTCTGAAAACCTCTGGTAAATACCTTAAAATGAAAACCCCTGTTAAATAACTCTTCCGACAAATCTATTAAATACATATTTATATTAAATACAAATTTATTTCGAATAGAGTAGGGGCTGAGTTCGTCTCTAAGTATTAGAAGTGTGCTTGTCTAGTAAAAGAGTAGGGGTTGAGTTCGTCTATGAGCTTGCAGAAAAAATAGATTTCCATGATGTTAATTAGAAGTTAAATTAGGCAAATTCCATGCATAAATGTATTTGAAAACAAATCAATCAAATTTACTATCCCACCACCCTACAAAAATCTTCATAATTGAAATTATCATAAAAGGAAGTTCGAAAACATTCTAGCTTCCGCCTCCTTAATCCTTACCACGCTCTCCAATCTGTCAAAGCTGTCTTTCCTTTTCGGCAACTGGTAATAGCATCTTGCGGTTCACATTTCGACATCTCTCAAGCAATACCTGAAGACACAAATGTAAGCTCCACATGATACATTGAATAAAATTAGATAATTCATACTAAAAAAATTCATAATAGACGCAAAATTTGAGCACTCGCCTACACCTAACTATGTAATAAAAAAGGCACTATCAAAATAGCACAATAAAATAGTATACCTCCAGTGTATGCCCATTCCAATGGCCCTACTGAATCGAATCCTCAATTATACACCAACCTACGTGCATAAAATAGCATATTAAAATTGTGGCAGGCCTAAATAAAAATAGCAAAATCAAATAACAGATCACTTTTTAATGAGCATATTACATCTGTTATTGTGTATAATTGGTAAACTAATAAAACCGTGGCAGGCCTATAATCATTGGGTATAATTGGTAAACTAATAATCACATATATTCCGTACAAGTCCCCATAATTCAAAACAACTGATCTGAGTACCACAGAGGGGGAAAGACCCTCCGACGGTGAGTCACGATATAGGTGTATCTGCAAACTATGACCAATGGTTTGTATACATAAATGAAAAAATGGTGATGAGAGTGACAGAGTGAGAGAGAGAATCATACAATGCCACCGAGTTGGAGGCAGACGGTGTCAAAAGATCTTTCGAAGAGGTTATATGATTTGCCAACATATGTCATATAGGATTCCTCAACTGGGTAATTTTTCAAAGAACTTGCAACATCCACAATTTGAATAGTACTCATTCCTAGAATTTACAAAATTTACCATCACATTTAATGAGGCACACAAAACAATTTATGGCACTGCGAACAATGATGAAAATAACAAATTTAGTTCAAAATGAAACTGTGAATAAACCATTTAAGACAAATAAATGCTCTATAAAAAATTTCGTGAACAAACAATTTAATAACTGTGGTGCTCGTGAAGAAAGCTCTGTTCATTATCAAGAGTCTCAATGTACTGAATATGCTTACATATTAAAATCATAAAGCCATGCCACCAAAATTAAATATAAACAAAAAAGTATTGGATCTAATAATAAATAAAATGACTTGAAAAAGAGAACTCAACAAATTGAAAAAAGAGATTCTTTAAATATCCCCAAAGCAAAAACTCATAGAGAATGAACAATTATGAAATAAATAAAAAAACCAACTAAATGAAGTTATGAAAACTGAAATTTCATAACTTCAGGGTTAATCACTTACCAAAACCTATTATGCCATTTGCTCCTTCACTAAAAAAAGGAACAAAATGTATCAGACAGATCTAAAACTACATGAAAACTACATAAAAAATGAAATAAATTTGAAGCACGAATCGAAACTAAAACTACAGATAGTGCGAGTATGAGTGTAGATGCCCAATTTTAAGCACAAACTGATTTTGTTTTACCCAACAACATTAGATCTGCGTGTGTATGAGTGTGTGTGAGTGTGAGTGTGCGTGTGAAAGGCAGAGATGGGAAGGTAGATATGTGTGTGTTTATGTGTGTGAGAGAGTGAGTATTCGAGACTACCTGAATGCGGCGGCGTAGGGCAGCGGCGGCTAGGGTTTGTGGTTTTTGTTGAAAGGGGAAATAAATGAAAGGAATGTGAGCGCGAGAATGAGGAATACGGGGGTGGGTTTGGGGTTTGGAGCGAGATAATGTGGGAGACATATGAGATGGTGCGTGTGTAAGAGTGTGAGGGAGACACAATTCCAAAAATGCCCAATTTTTGAATCAAAGGGTAAGTTTGAAAGGTATAAAAAGAGGGGGAAATCAAAGAATTAAGGGGTAGGTTGGTAAAAAAGAAATGGAGTTGATCTAAACCATTAAAATGTGTAAAAATGTGTAAGTAGGTGGCACACATCTTTACCGTTAAAATGTGTAGACAATTCAAAAACTTCCCTAACTTATTATATATATATATATATATATATATATATATATATATATATTAGGTGTCCAGACACAGGGATGCATGTATGAAGATTCTTTCGAGTCAGACGTTCGCTGCAGCAGTTGTGGATGCATGCAAGTTTACTATAGACGCTTATATCCTTGTAATCTAGATAGGAGGTACCGTAGAATCATTCGGGCCGATAGCCCAATTGTATTTATTTATTCTTTTACTTCCTTTTAGTACGGCATTCAATATGATTGTATTATGTTAAACTGAGTGTTCGGTTATTTCATTTCCTTTCAGTTTTTGCATATATAAACTGTGTGAATGTTTTATTTGAATAGTTTGATTAAAAAGATTAGTTAAATAAAATTTTGACGCCAGCCCAACAGGTTATTAGTAATTAAATTGGTTTTCGACAGTGATGCTGAGAATGAACCATATGAGACTCATGTTTTAATTTGGTATAGGATTGATCACCCGGTATTTTATTAGGCGGGGTGCCACCGGTTTTGTCACAAGTATACAAAGGGGGAGATTGAAACCCCCTAAATCTTTGACTTACTTGAATCTATATTATTTAGGCGTTTCAACTAATTTTGGATATTGTGTCAAAACATATTTTTTAGTACGAGCCTTCTCCTTAGTACATCATACAACGTAACTCGTCTTCTCAACGTGCCTCGACTCTAGTCAATGACACATGCAAGTAGAGTCGAGGCATGTTGATAAGACGAGTAACGTTGTTTGATGTACCAAGAAGAAGGCTCGTACTAAAAAATATATTTTGACACAATATCCATATATATATGTGTGTGTGTGTGTGTGTGTGTGTGTGTGTGTGTGTGTGTGTGTGTGTGTGTGTGTGTGTGTTTAGTAAATAACAAAACACAACAAAAAATCCGACATAAGACTCGTACACTACTTCGGTCGCACCCTCCTCATTTCATTTCTCTCAAAATTTCCTCTCTCTCGCTGTCACTTCCTCTCTTCGGCGTAGCTCAACTCCGGTTTAAAAGCCACAACCCACAAATGGAAATGGCGACTGAAGATCCGATGAGTACCTCAACTCTGATTTTTTAGCACCTCAACTCTGATTGTTTCTTGATTTCTTGATCACAAATAAAGATCCGGTGCAGTTCCGACGGGTTTGTTTTGATTTCTTGAAAACATAGAACATATATATTTTTTGGTTATATCTTTTTGTTTTCAACAATGTCTGTTTGCTTGTTCAGAAACAAGAGCCTTCTCAAAACTCAAGATTTGATTAGCCTATTGGGTTGTATCAGTTATACACTGTTGTGAGTAAAATATTTATTTTTCTTCTACCTTTCATTGATAAGATTTTGCATTTACTGTTTCTTATGCAGTGTGTCTATAGGTATACCATATTTCTGAGTATGGTATTGGGTTTTGGTAGGGAATTCATGTCAAGATTTGAGTTTAAGTCTTTTTATGATAAGGTTTTTTTTGTTTCTGCTAGGATATAGATTAGCCTTTGTACGAAATAATTAATAAAATACAGGTAAGGGAGTAATACTTGTAAAGGAAAGAGTTTTAAAAAATAAGAGAACTAAAAACCTTTATTGCTAGGGTTGGGTTTTAAATTTGGCGTGATATTAAATAGAACATATATAATAAAAACATTCTCAGATACTTTCTCAATTAAGGATTTTTCCTATACACAGCATACTGCATCATAAATGAATTTGGAATGTGATTGGCTTCCTCATATATCTGTATACCACGTCTTGAAGGGATGAATGCAACTTTTTACAACATTGAATTGTGCAATCCTAGTGTTGAACAATCTCAGTGTTGAAAAGTGTACTTAGAATGTACCCAAAAAATAATTGTATTTAGAAATCGTCAATACAATCAATCAATAGAGAACTGAATACAGTAAGTTATAAATCATGTATGTTTGCTAGAAAATTCATATTTTTTGGTTGTACTACTGTTTGGTTATACTAAAAGATCTGTTACTTGATTGTTTGTGATTTTAGGGATCGATTTTAGGAACTGATTAATATATCATTTATGTTATGCTGTGATTTATCAAGTGATTTTAGGAAATGATTTATATAATTTAAATGTAAACGTGGATCGATTATTAATCGAACAGGACCGAAAATATACTCGACCGAATAAATAGACTAAACCGATTAATTTGGTCCGAATTCGATCTTCTCAAATATAGGATCGGATGATTTAGTCCGGCACCTAAAATGGCCAAAAATCGGACCAAACCGGATCGGATCACGCCCACCCCTACTTAAACCCACCTGACTCAACCCATCAAAAAATTCCCACGAACTTCGGACCTACTTTGACCAACCATGCTCTCCCACGGTGGGAGTCCGGCCTATACCGGACAAACCCAACACCCACAAACCACCTGCAATACCCACATGCAAAATTTCCAAATCCCTGCAAACTTTGACTTAGAATAATTATATCTTCGTAACCAAAAAGTGAAGCATAAGCTCTTGATTAGTCTTGAATGGGTTACTAAAGTTAGCAACATCAACGTTTCTAATGGTTTATTCGTGCAATAATCAAAATCAAGATAACTGAGGCCTTTCTATTTGCACAGAGAATATTCGTACATAGGATGTACATAGTGACGTGGTGTCACGTAGCTTCCTTCTCTCTTTTTTTGTAACCACATCTTTCAATTTTATTTTTTTTATAAGTTTCTTATTCTTTTATATTTTATATAAAAAACAATTTTTCTATTAATACAAAAAACATTTTTTTAATTAAAAACAAACTGTTTTTTAATTAAAACTAAACAGTATTTTTATTGAAATTAAAAAATTATTTTTTCATAAATAAAAAATACTATGTTTATTGACATGATATCGCGATTGATTAGTGTCGCTGGCGCGGACTCATATTTCCGAATCCACATCATTAGTCAAATGTGGGTCCGCGCCAGTGGTACTAATCAATTGCGAATCTAAGACATCAAATTAAACAGTTTTTTATTAAAATTAATTCGTTTTTTTATTAAAACTAAAATTAAAAGAATATTTTTTTCATAAATAAAAAAACTATGTTTAGTGACATGATATCGCAATTGATTAGTGTCGCTGGTGCGGATCCACATTCCTGAACCCACATCATTAGTCGAATGTGGGTGAATCATGGTTTTTGTCCCAAGTAATGATATGCATACATGCTGGGCTTCTTTACGTTCAAGATCATGCTGCAGATAGACCAACCATGTCTATTATAGTTCTCATGTCAGCTATCGGTTAGTTATCATAATTTATTATCCCAATTAGTTGAGTTTAAATTATGCGGATTTTGATGTTTTGAACTTTCTTTCTTCAATGTGGCATACTCCAAACCATTACTTCTTCAACTATTGAATCGAGGATGCAGTGTAGGCTTAGAAAATTATTATCGGTTAGGTATCATTACTTTTGCACCATTTTTTAGATAAATAAACTTTATATATATATATATATATATGTGTGTGTGTGTGTGTGTGTGTTAAAAACGTTTTTTTTTTAAATATTTTTTTATATTAACATAGATTTTTTTATGAAAAAAATATACTGTTATAAAATATTTTTTCATATAGTAATGTATTTATAAATAAAATATCAATGGGCATGAAAAGCATACAATAATGTATTTAAAGGGCACTTAACCAACACATGCATACAAAAAAATAAAGAGGAGTCTTTTTATTTGCACCACATTTTTTATAAGAAAAGGTAAGCCAACTCACTATGTACCAAAATTCTCGGTACAGCATTCTCTGCAAATAGATTTTCTCATATAACTATATATTTTACAGAGGGTAAATGCAGATTCCAATGAGGACAGTATCCAGTTGGCAGCCACAATTTTGATTTGTATAGATTTAAAATATGAATAAAACTATGTGGACACACTTTCATACACATTTTGCATACACAATGTATTGAAATCTTATACTTTATTATAGTGGGTCCCGTCAGGGCACAAGGTACAAGCTTTTATTGCCTTGTCTTATATGGTGTGTATGAAAGTGTGTTTGTATAGTTGAACTCTTAAAATATATCGATATGAAACTTATTCAACTCCTAAAGAAATAATCATTTCTCTTGGCGCAGTGGTATAAGGTTTCTACTGGAAAAGTTTTGGGGTGAATTGGATTTGATCCTCAGTTCGATCCTTGACACTGTAAAAATAATGTTTGTCCAGCGGAAGCCACGAATTGCGAATGGAGAGTAGTCAAAATGCGAATGGAGAGTAGTCAAAATGTGCATACGCTGTCTCCTTGTCTCTGCCGGTGATCCCGATCCACCACTGCTGGAGTTGAATCACCATTAAAAGAGCTTGGGTTGAGTGTTTATCGATCTTCACCAATTCATCTTGTTTCTGGGTTTCTTCCCTCATCTTTACTTTTTTATGTTTGGTTGATTCTCATTGGATATGGCCACTGATCCACCTTGAAACGTCGGGGCCTGCTCTAGGAAACAACCTCAACAGTCATAAATGGCAAACATGGCGACGACACTAAGGTCCGTTGTGCCAGACAACACTAAATGCAATAAAAACTCTTACCCTTTAGCCAAGATATAATGAGTGGAATCCCTGATAATCCTATTATGAACTTTAAAACTCCAACTGCCAGGAAGGCGGCACACCCAATAGCAGAGGGACTACCTACAGCTCCAACAAAGGATGTTCAGCACCACCTAAGGCGAAAAGACATTGTTGATCCACGGAATCTCCGCCTTGGAAAGTAAGTTAAGGAGTTAACGAACGATTTGGCTTGTGATGAGCATCTTCATATACCTCTTATCGATCAGGAGGAACTTCGGCCTAACTTACTAAGGAAAGAGTTTCTAGCACACCCCTATAGTCGCCAGAGAGTCTCAACATTTCATAGACTAAGTAGAGGGTCATATTTTTTTCCTCTCGACCCAATGGGTAATCTTAGCTAAGATCAACTCTCAGTAGCACGGGTGGCATAAATGTCACGGGACGTCATGATGAGGATAGGCTGAGATGAGAGCGGGAAAAGGGGAGCACAGAAAGGTTAACAACAGGCAGAGTACTATTGATCAAGAACCTGTTCCTAAAGTAGTTGTGGCGGTAGATGGAGTTAGAGACAATGTAGTGCAAGAAGATAATCCCTATAATAGTTCAATTTAGAGGATAGAAAAGAATATCGACTCTCAATTTAAAAGCTTAGATCCTGGCCACATGGGAAATATGGAGGGGGTGTCCATTTTGTAGAGGATTGTCTGCTACCCCACTCCCGTAAAATTTAAATCGTTGATTGACACCTAGATATGATGGTAGCAAGAACCTCGTTCACTCTATAGAATCGTATCAGTCGATTGTCGATTTATATTTGACACCTAATAAATGAGATGCAGAGCTTTCTTTAGGACTCTCAATGGAACGATGCATATATGGTATACCGGCCTACCGAGAGGATCCAAAGAAAATTTTAAACAACTCATTGAAAAGTTCATCCACAACTTTTGTTTTCGTATGAAGCCATCAAAGCATGTGATACACATGTTAAACGTAAAAAAGGAGAATAATGAACCTCGGAAGGATTACATCTCTCATTTAATAAGGAAAAGTTAGAGGTTGAAGATTACGACGAAAATATTGCAATAAAAACCCTCATTAGCGAGATTCAGCGAGGAAAACTCATATGGAACCTCTCTGAGGATCCTCCAAAGTCCACGTATAAACTTCTGGCAACAACCATAAGAATCATGGATATGGAGGAGGCCATGGCATCCCAGAGAGGAGACATAAAGGAGGTAGGCAGTGCAAATTTTGTCCAAGGTAGAAATAAAGACAATAAGGGGAAGAAGAGGTTGAACGATGATAAGTTTGCCAAGTACATTCCGTTAAGCCAACATTTGATACTAAACGAATTACATGATGATAGGGAGCTCAGATGAACTGAAAAGTTGAAGTCCCCACCGCACAACAGGAACAAAAGTAAATGGTATGAGTTCCGTCACGACCACGGCTATATAACTGATCGATGCTTTGCCCTAAAATACGAGATTGATAAATTGTAAAATAGGGGAAGCTCAAAAAGTATGTACACAGAGTTGGGTCTGAGACGAGGGTAGGAAGAGATTCAATGGAAAAAATGATACTAAGTTAGGAAAAAAATTATAATTTCCCTTGGTCTTAAAATGACTTGTTTGTAACAAACCCCATTTTCTCATGTAAAGGTTGGCCAGACAGGATACACCAAATATGGGGCTTGTTATACAATCTATATCATTCGTAGCGTCAAACCATAAAATAATTATTTAACAACCATACTTGAATTAAACTAAAATTTAATAAATAACCAAACTCCAATAAATACAACATCCACAGTGTAACAACCCCCATTTTCTCACGTAAAGGCTGGCCAGGCTCGGTATGCTAAAGATGGGGCTTATCAACAATTTATATCATTCTCAGCACTAAAGGAATAAAAATTTCTTTATTTTATAATAAAATCCACAATGGGTAAAAACATCTGAATCAAATTTCTTTCACATGAATAATAACAATCGAGTCATCATACAATGTCCATAATGTAAAGCTAAGTACAATTGATATAAATAAACCCTTGGGCTTATGCCCGTACAAATCCCACTATGAAATAAAATGACAAAAAGATGAAATACAACATATACTAGAATCAATAGAGCAAAATCCGCTACATCCAATGCAACTCCAAGTCTGATCCATCGTCAGTCGTGCTCTCCCTGTCATTAAGAATACCTGGGGGAAAAAAGATTTATAATTTGGGTCAGAGCCCTAGGTGTGTAAGGATTCTTCACTAATAAATATGCAATTTGTTACTAACTTGTACTTCACATCTCCCCCATGGATGCTCACGTGTAATGAGTACCTCACCTCTTATCTAGAAGCAGTCCTACTTGTATCCTCAATCAAAATGTCAATTGTAACTTCCATTATTTAATTAGTCATGTAAAGAATAACCCATTCGGCTATGCAATATCTAAAAGTGGGTAATCATGTCTGCCACCCCAATTCCCGAATAGATTTCATAATATAAATTTCACAATTTACATAAACTAAGTGCATATTCTTACGTCATCATATTCTGTAACCCATGTCTATTTCTTCAAATCATTTAATGATTAAATTCATACTCCCTGTTGTCTACCCCGTTAGACTGCAAGTTTCATTCTTTTAGATTACCAAATTATTATTCTCATTAATAATTGGCTACTCCATTACTCATTCTCTTTAATGTTAATCTACTTTCTTAGACTACCCAATTATTACTCTTATTAATAATTGTCTGTCACTTTATTCATTAGGACTCATCTTCATCCTTAATTATACTCATCCCAACTTCATTATCACTAAGCATTGTCTACACCTTTAGACTAAAAGGGGCATATATATATATATATATATATATATATATATATATATATATATATATATATATATGCGATACACAAAGGTATCTACTGTTGGTGTCTCGTTCGTGCTCTTGGGGGTGGTCCCAACGCAGGATACCCGTACACGGCCCATACCCAACGGTAATATTGGATGGGTCACTGTCAACACATACCTCCCTATAGGCGGTGCCTCCACATAGTACCTATATGACCTACACATCCCCCAAGCCCACCTGTGTGGCGTGTGGTACCCGGTCCGAATGCACGAACCCCCGAGTAGATAGGACGGTCCATGAACATTGGTATGTCGACACAAATACATATTATCATCCAATATGTATAAGTAGTTACTCTATAACTACTTTAATCCAAGGATATCTCAATCCATATAAGTTACAGCCCTTTTGGCTTAACTATAATATTTTAGTCAATTATTCCATAACTCATTTTAAGTCGTTATCTTATTATTACTTCCCAATTAAATATTAAGTCTCATATATTGCCTGTTTTGACTAAAAATCACATTTACTTCACCATTTTCCATCTTCTGCAAGCTTTACAATGTTACCCAGAATTTTAATTAGCATCCCAACACAATTTCTTCTCATAAATGAATTCAACTCATGGATATACCCTTAGTCACCATCGATTTTATTATCTCAATAATAAACCTCTAAGTGGATTTTCAACGATTTCTTCTTATTGTACTCCATTAACTTTCAGATTTGTTGAAAGATTCCTACAACATGTATTCCTAAATAATTCCATAATTTAAATCACATGTATACAAATTCGACACAAAGGATTATGGATTGATGCATGGATCATGTAAAAATATCAAATTTTACACTACTTTAAAGATCACTAATTGTGCAGTCTCAAAACATGATTCAACTTTACATCTAAGCATGGAGTTAAAATTTATATAAGAATAGCACAAATTGAATAAAAATGACAAGATAATCCTTGCCTGAGATTGTGTAGAGAAGCTTTTTTCCTCCTCCTAGGGTGTTGTTCCTCCTCTTAGGCCTTTGTTCCTCTCTCTTGAAGTGGGGCTGCTAGGGTTAGGTTACGATTAGTAGTGGCGAGTTATTTCTCTTCCTCCTAATCTTTTAATTTAACCCATTCCTGAGTTGGACTTTAGGCCCCAACTTTGGACCCCCAAATGATCCCAAATACATAATATAATTTGCCCGATAAGTACTCAACTCATATATACCCCGAGACCATTCTTAAGGATGTAAAAGTCCCAAACGACCCCGTAATACCTCTCAAACTGTGTTCCAAATATTTTTATCCCAAAATATATTTAATTGTAACATGACACACCTCAATACTTTTCATTAAAAAAATCTCTTTTGATTTATTCCAAATCATCAAAGTCTAATTTTATAATTTATAAATAATAGTGAGTCTAATTACTCACAATCTTAGATTAACTAATTTCACTGAATTAATTTAATCCTTATTAAATTTTATTTTATTCTAAAAATATACGGGGTATTACATTCTCTCCCCTTTGTAACGGAATTCCGTCCTCGGAATTCAAGTTAGCATAAAGTCATATTTTATCTGCACCGTTGAATTATGTTTATACCCAATTAGTCCATACTCATATCCTATGACATAAATGAAAAGGCTCATCTATACCTATCATAACATCACTGAGGTGCCCATATATTTCACATTACTTACATGCACACACGTACCGTTAACAAATATGAATGACACATATACATATAATATGTACCATTAATCCCAAGCATGAACATACAATAAGTATACCACCACCTACGTACATACAAAATAACCATCCTAGTATCCGACTTCCCTCAACTCCCAACTTTTGCCAATTTTTTGTGCGTGGGACGTCTCGCAAGCGAAATCCAAACAAGGAACCCTCCTGATACACTACTGCACAGCTTAGTTAGTTATCGAGGTCCATTAGCCCAAGGCAAAGGAAAATAAAAATAACCATTTACGCTAATCATTTAAATTTTAATATTTGCTATTTTCCAAACCAACCACTTATCCTGTTATAAGAGTTATACCAAACTCCTATAGAGTCAACCGACCTTATCATACTCGATATCTCAATTACCACAATCTAGGTAGGACATTCTCCATCCGTAATTACTCTATAAAGCACTTAGTCATTTCTAAGTCTCCAAAGGCATACCCATGCTAATCAGGTCTACCATTACCACTTCAATGACAACGTCACTATAAAAACATTAAACATGATCATATACAATCTAAATAATCGAATCTATCAATAGTTACTTCTACTTTGTTGCCTACACTCGCTAAGGCAATACTTTCCCAAATTACACCATCATATTATCTCGCAAACGATTTTCCCCCTCATAAAAGACTCTTGCTCCCACCTTAACATCGCTCGATTTATTCCATAAATTTGAGTTTATTCACGCGCGTATCTACCTCCTTGAGTTATTTAAAATCTTTAAGTTCCATCGAAATTTATTATTTCAAAACTAGGCTCACCCATAAAATTTCTCACAATAATCCTCACGACTACGGTGAACACCATTTCTAATCAATTTTGTCCTTTAGACATGATCACAACTCATAGCAGTCCACATAAATTTAACATATTCCAAGTAACTATAATTCCATTCTCAGGAAAAATACCGTACTCCGACATAGCTAACGAACAAGCCTAAAATAAGCATAAGCCTTCTGTGGTGACAGTTAAGTTCAGCATAAAATAATAAATAAAAGCAATCACCTAAATAAGTAAAGAATTAGAAGGAATGACAATCACACAACACAAAGTTTACGTGGTTCAGCAAGAATGCGTACATCCATGGTAGTGCTCTCAATATTATTCCTCGTTACTCTGGGGAGTGTTTTACAGAAAATAATACCTGCCCTTGGGCTAAGGGTTTGTTATATACAAGTTCGTTTCCGGGGAGTGGGGGTGTTGGACTCCCCCACGTCAATCCACAACTCCTAGAATATCTCCTTACGAGATTTTAGGAATAGACTAGGTCGTAAATGAATGAGTTGGGGCGTGAGGCCTCCAGACTTTGGGCCGTAATTTATTGGGATACTCATCTGGGCCCAAGGTGACAAATTGAGGTACCCACAATTGCCCCTAAAGTTGTTGGGCCACAATTTGGGCTCAATAATTTTAAATGATTTGTTATAATGGCTATTTTGTAAACAGTGCAACACTTCCTCAATATCAAAGCACCTCTTCTGAACTGAATTAGGCAGTAGACTGCCTCCTTGCCCGTGCGCTATGATTAGAAGTGTTTAAAATCCTTCGGAGAAGTCTTTTCTTGTTGTCGCTTCACGTTTCTCCATATTTCTAACCTTCTCCAAGCTCTCTCTATTGCTCTTTCATTACTAGGTCCTCGTCTTCCAATTTCAATCTTCTTCGTCGTCTTTACTTATGATTTTGCATCATCCCAAGCTAAGTTTTTACTTCGTAAGTTCCTCTTGCTCTTTCTCTTTATTTTTTCTATCGAAGTGTCTTCACATCTGTAGTTAGGGCTTGTATCTTTTAATGGCAAAAATAGGCAATAGGTCGATATCTAAATTTAGAAAGTTCTATAATATTCCAAATTGGGTAGACATCGAGGGTTCCCCTGTCCCTCGTAATGTTAGAGAGGTTGAGGACACTCACTGGCTTCACGTTATCTTGTTGTCCCAAGGGGGGCTTACTTTCCCTCCAAGAAATTTGTTTTTGCACTTTTTTTGTTATTTTAATATTATCCCTGCACAGTGTTCGCCCAATGTCTGGAAGATTGTTAATGGTGTACATAGAATAAATCAACTCTATGGCACCAATTTAGGGCTTGCCGAGATCTGCTTTTGTTATTCCTTTTTACGAACAAATTCTGGTCTTCTTTACCTTAAGGCCAGGAGTCATGATAGGGTGTCGGTAGTAAATCTACCTGATTCCCACAAGAATTACTGGCATGAGGGTTTTCTTGGTAGAAATTGGTAATTTCCTCCCCATACTGAGGGGTCGAGGTCTGGCAGATTTGTGGTCCCCTTCTATGGGGAGGAGTACATAAGTAGACTCAGTCTTTGCTTTGCTCATCAATCCACTATTATTGTATGATTTCTCTGATAATTTTCTCTCTTCCTTTACAGCGAGGACAAAGAACTTGGAACTTGCTATCAGCGAGGTTCGAGCTGCTGAGCTGCTCAAATCCTGGAATATCAGGGAGCTCTTGGCAGACGGTGAACACCCTAGGTCAGTGACTTTTCTCTTGGAATACAAGAATGTTGGGTCCATCTTTATCTCTCGTCCTGTGGACAGTATTCCTGAGCTAGACATTACTGAAGAAGTTGTTGCAGATCTCATCCAGTTGGATGAGGAATAGAGCAGCTCTGGTGAGGACAGTGAGGACAGTGAGGATGATAACAGGGGCACTGCTGAAGGTGGTTCTAGTGAGGAGAGCTCTAGTGGTGAAGGATTTTCCAGCTCGAAAGAAGTTTCAGAGTCCCAAAGTCTTCGAGTGAGTCAAGTATTTCTAGCGAAGAAGATATGGCTCCTCCCAAGAAGAATCTGATCCGTGATGATAATGATGATGATGATGTGCTCCTTTCTCTTCGGTTGAAGAGGTAGAAATCTGGTAGTGGGGAGGTTGCAACTGGTTCCCAGTCTGCTGCTCATGAGTAGGAGAAGAAGAAAAAGGAGGAAGAGCTTGTGAGGGAGAGGGAGAGAAAAAAGGAAGAGGAGAAGAAGAGGGTGGAGGAGAGGAAGAGAGCTGAAAGGGAGAGGAAAGAAAGAGAAGAAGAGAGGAGAAGGGAGGACGTGAGGACGAAGGTGGGGCAAGCTCTGATGCTCGTGTTCGCTCTGCCTGAGGGGGCCTCTGTCGCCCTCTCTCCTCAGTTGGCTCCCGCTCTGCTCGAAAGAGAGATTTTGACGACTAATTGTCAGAAGGCGATAGGGACCGACCAGTTATCTCTGAAGGTGAGTCAGAAGCTAGACTTGGTGCATCTGCTCTTACTTCTCTTTTTTCTATAATGTTTAATTCAATATTTCTCTCGCTGATATCTCTCTTTTTTACAGTTTGTGACCGACTTCGTCATTCTTTATCGCAGTCGCGATGAGTTGGTGAAGTGGAATGCCGACCTAGAGAATAAGAACGATGAACTGGAGGCCAGCTTGAAGGCTACTAATGATGTCCAGAGGTCTTCCGACCTTGCCTTGACTAAATCCAATCGAGTGAAGGAAGCAGCGACCAAAGAGCTTGTGGAGTTGAGACAGTCCTATGACCTGGTCTGCACGAGCAAGTTGGTTGTAGTTGAGAATAAGTTGCTTGTAGATAATGTGAAGAAGGTGTAGTAGAGCTCGTACAATGATGGGTGGGTTGCTACGTACGATGATGCTGAAGTCCAGATAGGCTATATCATCCGACTGGACTTCAAGAAGGGCAGGAACAAGGCTTTTCTGGATGCTGGGGTGGATATTGATTCACCACTGTTTGACGAGCATGATCTAGTCCCTAAGCCTATTATGGATGAGGCATATGCCCCTGCCATTGGCGAAGGCGTTCCTGCTGCTCAGATCGTTCCTGCTGGTGTTCTTCCTTCCCAGGGGGACAGCAGTTGCTTTATCTCAGGGAGGTGTTCCTGCTGCTACATATAAGGGAAAACAGTCAGTGACCTCGAAGCAAACTGAGGTTACCAGCTAGCCTGCTTTAAGGAACTTTTTATATTTTTACTTTGTTTATTCTTACCTTTTGATTGCTAATGTACTTGGAATGTTCCTTTTTAATGATATAAAATCATTTTACTTTCTGCATATTAATTCTTCTACTGTGTAATGCTTGTATGGCTTGTAGTTGATTGATGTAGAGGAGTATATACCTTCTACTTCCCAACTAGGAAGGATCCTTGGTCTTGGTGCGAGCAACCAAGTTCGCCAAGCCTTTGTAAAGGTTTACAAATCACTTAGGTCTAGGAACAAGAGTTATAAAAACCAATCCGAGCTTGTTGCCAAACTGAAGGATAGATTTTAGGAAATGGAAAAGGTTGGCGCTTCCATTCAAGATGAAGTGATTGCTCTGAGAGCTAAAATTCTGGATGCCTCCGAGATCAACCAATTCGGAGAAGTTCTTCAATAATAGAATGAAGCTCTAAAGAGGGAGGTGTCGCGACTTAGAGAGCATGAGCCGAGCATTGCTACTCAGGTTTTTCGGGGCTCCTCCTCATCGATTGGCCCGCAAGCTAGTACAGATGATCGGGGGTCAGCTAGGTAGATCGGTGAGCTTCGAGAAGATGTTCATTGAGCATATGTGATAGCCACTGGGCTCCAAAGAGATGTTACGCTACTGAGGCATCTGTTCAAGAAAGGTCCTCGGTAAGTGTGGGTTGATGGTTATGATCAGGGTTGGACGGATGATCCAACGAGGTTAGAAGATGTTGAAGAGATATCCTTTATTAATGGATGGTTGAATGCTCTCAGGGAACTGAAGGTTCCCAGGAACTCAATGCTCTGGTATCGTCATGAGATCTCTCCTTCAACTCTGATGCCCAACCCTTTCAGGAGGGATGACCAGTGGGTCCCTATAGATGTTATCCCCGGACAGCTATTGGAGACAGATGCAAATGAAGTCGAGGAAGAATTAGCCCCTCATCCAGACAACGATCGAAGAGCGCAAGTAGCTGATTATCTTGCTCAGAGGCCTAATCCTCATTAGGGTTTATTTAATTCAATGTAACTCTTTGTAAATGTAATGAAGTAATAAAATATTTATGTTTTGGGTGATTCGCCGACTAAATATGTGTTGTGTATTTTTTGCTTCATTATTTTCCTACTTGATTATCTTGGGCTCTTCGTAGCCGACTAGGTAGAGTTATTTTATTGTGTGAGTGTCCTCCCAGTCTGGTATGCTTATGAGACACCATTCTTCCCTACTTTACCTTTTAGGTCATGTCGTCACACTCCCTTAGTCCTAAGTGTGTCAATGGCGAGGACACACCTGGTATTGGATGTTCTAAGTAACCAGGTTTTTCTTTGAGCCAAACTTTGTTTGGCGACCAAACTATGTTGGCCGAGCTGCCTAAGGGTCCCCTATAGGGCTTCATATATTGTCAGGGCAATGCTGAGAGGTTGTTCGTGTTTCATAATGAAAACCTGAGGAGGGTAACACCCTACTTTTATATGTCGAGTAAGGTGCATGTCGCTTGAAAAAGATGTGCAAGTTATAAAGTGAGCAATAAAAATTAACACTTCGTAGAATGCCACTACTAAACAATCTTTTATTAATTAACAAAAATAATAAAAAGCGTGTTGCCAATTCCAACAATGTAATAAAAGACCAATAGAGAAAACTATAAGTAGAATTTCTTTAGGTTGGATGCGTTCCAAGCTCGGGGTATCTCCCTGCCCTCCAGCATTTCTAAGTGATAGGCTCCTTGCAGGTCGTCTCTTATCACCTTGAATGGTCCCTCCCAGTTTGGACCTAGCCTGCCATCTGATGGATTTACTGCACTGCCAAGGACTTTTCTTAAGACGTAGTCTCCAACTTGGAAAGCCATTGGATTGACCTTCTTGTTATAGTGCCTTGCTAGCTGTTGCTTCTAGCTTGTTAGTTTCACTAAAGCTAATCCTCTGTTCTCGTCGGCTAGGTCAAGTTCAGCGAGTAATGCTGCATCATTCTGGCCCTGGTCGACCAGGGTGGACCTCATGGTTGGGAGGATAGCTGCTAAAGGGATGATTGCTTTCATTCCATATGTTAGTGCGAATGGGGTTTCCCCGATCGCTCGTCGTGGAGTAGTGCGGTAAGCCCACAGAATATGCGGCAGCTCGCTCACCCGTGCGCCTTTGGCTCACTCTAATCTTTTCTTCAATCCATCAATCAATATTTTGTTGGAAGCTTCAACTTGGACATTGCTCTGAGGGTAGGCTACCGAGCTTAAATGGTGCCTGATCCCATGATCGTTGCAAAAACTCGGGAAGGAGCCGCTTTCGAACTGCGTTCCATTGTTAGTTATGATGGTTCTGGGGATCACAAAGTGGGTAATTATGTTTTTCCATATGAATCTCATCATATATGCATCTCTGATGTTCGCCAGCGACTCCGCCTCGATCCATTTGGTGAAGTAATCTGTTGCAACCAACAGATACTTATGATTTCCCACGATAGTAGGGAGAGGGCCCACGATGTCCATTCCCCATTGGACGAAAGGCCAGGAGCTGGTAAGTGATTTCAGGTCGCTAGCAGGTTAGTGGACCATAGGAGCATATGGTTGACATTTCTTGCACTTGCGAGCATATACTCCAGAATCTCTCTGCATGTATGGCCACCAGTTGCCTTCCTTTATTGCTCAAAAAGCTAGCGATTTGCCTCCGATATGGCTCCTACAGATTCTTTCATGAAGCTCATGCAGAACTTGCTCGACATCTCCCGAGTGAACACATTGGAGGTAAGGTCCGGTGAAGGATCTCTTATATAGCTTGCCCTCAGGAGATAAGTGAAAGCGGGAAACTTTGACTCTTATCTGATGAGTGGCCTTCTTATCGTCTGGTAGGGCACCATCTTTCAAATAGTCCCTCAGGGGTCCATCCAACTAGGTGCTGATTCAATCTGGAGAATATGGCCTATGTCTAGCAGCTTATCACTCTGGTTTATGCTTGGTTGAGCGAGGAAGTCTATAGGGATTATACTTTTTAAGTCGGAGTTGATTACAGAACTTAAGGACGCTAGGGCGTCAACATGACTGTTTTGTCCTCTGGGAAACTGCTGGACACTGACTTCCTTAAAGTTGGACATTAACTTCTTTACTAAGACGAGGTAGGATGCCATTCTCTCATCCCTCGTGTTAAAGTCTCCACTTATTTAATTGGAGACCAATTGTTAGTAACCGAACACATGTAGCTATTTTTCACCCAACGCATGTGCCTTCTGCAGGCCTACTATCAATGCTTCATATTCTGCTTCGTTGTTGGAGGCTTTAAATCCAAGCCTGATTCCTTGCTCGAGGATTGTATCTTTCGGGGTAACGAGCACAATGCCTACTCCTGCCCCCTTAGAGTTGGAGGCTCCATCAACAAACAGTCGCCAAATACCTCCTACCGAGTGATCTTCCCTTTGACCCACGGGTTGAAGTTGGTCGAGAGGCTGTTCGCCTATAAGTTCTGCGATGAAGTTGGTGAGGACCTGCCCCTTAATTGCATTCCTTGGTTGAAACTAGATGTCAAATCGTCCGAGCTCGACCGACCACTTCGATAGTCTGCCGGACTGATCCACTTTTCACGGACGATGATAGAGTGGGCTTCGAAGTAGTGCTTTAATTTACTCGAGGCTACCACTAGTGCAAAGGCGAGCTTTTCCAATGGTAGGTATCGCTGCTCGGCGTCCAAGAGGGTCTTGCTCACGTAGTAGACTGGGTGATGGATGCCCGTTCTTTCACATACCAGTGTTGAACTAACAACGTGGCTGGAAACAGCAAGGTATAGGTACAGGGAATAATTCTCTTGTGGTATTACGAGCAAGGGTGGGGTGCTGACATAAGATTTTATCTCCTCTAATTCTTTCGAGCAATCTTGATTCCACTCCACTATTTTGCTTCTCTTTAATAGCTGGAAGAATGGATGGCATTTTTCGAATAACTTCGAGATGAACCGATCCAAGGCGGCGAGCATGCCCGTGAGCTTCTGTACGTCTCTTATTGTGTGGGGAGGTTTTACCTTGTTGATTACATCAATCTGGTCTGGGTTGGCTTCAATGCATCTCTCGCTAACCAAGTACCCAAGAAATTTTCCTGACTGGACACCGAAGGAACACTTGCTCACGTTGAGCTTCATTCAGTTTTTCCTGAGGATTTAGAAGGTCCTTGATAGGTCTGAGAGGCGGTCTTCTTTGTGCCTGCTTTTGCCGAGCATATCGTCGATGTAGACTTCCATGGTATCTCCCATTTGTTCTTTAAGAATATTGGTGACCAGCCGCTGGTAGGTTGCTCCTGCATTTTTTAGCCCGAAGGGCATAACTTTGTAACAATATAATTCGACGGTGGTGATGAACACTGTAGTGTCTTCGTCTAGTGCATACAGAGGATTCAATATGGTGATACCCTGAGTATGCATCCAAGAAACTCATTCTTTAGTGAGCTGCTGTGGCGTCCACCAACTGGTCTATCTTCGGGAGAGGGAAACTGTCCTTAGAGCATGCCCTGTTAAGGTCAGTGAAGTCAATACAAACTCTCCATTTCCCATTGTTCTTTGGAACCACTACTGGGTTGGATAGCCATTTAGGGAATTGAACTTCCCGTATGGATCCTGCATCCAGCAGCTTCTCCACTTCTTTCTCTACAGCCTTGGCCTTCTTGGGCGCAGTTCGTCGCGCCTTCTGCACGATATTTCTGAAAGTGGGGTTGACGTGCAACCGATGACAAACCACATTGGGGTCAATTCCATGCAGCTCGTAAGGTGCCCACGCGAAAACATCCAAATTGTTCCTCAATAGTACCGTCAATTCTTTCTTCTTTCGATCTGTGAAAGAGGCTCCAATCAAGAACATCCGGTCTTTTTTTCTACCACCGACTGCAACTTCTTCCAGGTCTTCAATGACCCGCTCAGAGGGGAGGAGCCTGGTATCTTCCACTCTGGATCTTCCATACTTTTACTGCTATTTTGATGGTATCAAACCTTCTTGTTCCTCAACCTTCTTCTTGGCCTTCTCGACCTTCTTCTCTGGTTTTGGGCATATGGCTATTGTAAAGCACCTTCTTGCCATTGCTTGATCTCTGTGGATCTCCATCACTCCTCTCTCAGTCACGTACTTGAGTTTCTGATGGTAGGTCGAGGGAACGAACTTCATTGCATGTAGCTATCCTCTGCCGAGGATAGCTTGGTAGGGAGAGTCAATGTCGCTACCAGAAACTCAATCATCTTGGAGACACTCCCTGCCCTTACTGGCAGTACGATCTTTCCCAAAGGGATAGTTACTTGTCCAGCGAAGCCAATTAGAGGGACAGTGGATTCCTTCAAGTCGACAATGCTTAACTTTAATTTTCTGAACAGGTCGAGATAGATTACTTCGGATGAGGTTCCCTGGTCGACAAGCAACTTGTCAACGTCATAGTTTTCTATCCTGAGGGTAATGATTAAGGTGTTATGATGTGGTGTCCTTACTCCCACTAAGTCTTCATCCATGAACACGATGTGTTTGCTGTAGTCAACGTCATCTGCTCGCCAACGCTTTCCTGACTGTGTTTTTGTTGGATCGATTTGAAAAGCTTGCATTACTGCTGTGAGATTTTTCACTTCCATCCGGGCTGAATTTCTTAGAATCTACTTTAGATTAAATGCCCCATGAATCACTACGAGCTCATGGAAAGCATCGTCCTCGAGCACGTTATCGGGCCTTATATCTTCATTGGCAACGACCTTCTCTGCCTTTTTTTCCACAAACTCGTTCAGGTGCCCGGTCTGGTCCAATTCTTTAAGGTGAGACTTAAGAGCCTTGCAGTGCTCAGTTTTATGTCCTCCTTCCTTGTGAAAAGCACATCTCAGTGCGTTGTTTCTCTTTGAGGGATCTCCTCCCACCTTTCTAGGCCACTTAACGAATGGCTCATCCTTGATCTTTGCTAGGATCTTGTAAATTAGTTCTTTGAAGATCGTGTTTACTTCCTGAAATTCTTTCAAAACCTCATTCTTGTTTCCATTCTTGGAGCCACCCTTGCCCCCATTCTTGCCTCCTCTCTTCTATTTTTCGACCTTGTCGTTGCTCTTGGCAACGGGTTTAGCTCGACCAATATCCCCTACACTGAGGTGGGTCACATCCTCAACCTTGGCATATTTTTCGATTCTAGCCATTAGGTCGTCAATGGTTGTGGTCTCCTTCTTAGTGAGGGATTGGTGTAAGAAGCAAGAGCTGGGTAGGTCAATCATAAAAAATGCTATAGCTACCTGATCTGAGTAATCCTCAACCTCGTTGACTAACTCTCAGTACCTTTTTGCATAGTCTCGGAGGCTTTCTTGGGGTGTCTTCTTCATTGTCAACAAAGCATCCATCCTCTTCGGATGGGAGCTGATGGTAATGAAGCGAGCTGTGAAGAGCTTTGCCAAGGACTCAAAGCTACTAATGGACCTGTGGGGGAGTCTCTCGAACTATTTCTGGGCCATATCGTGCAAGCTCGAAGGAAAGATCCGGCACATCAGTGCATCCCTATGGTTCCAGAGAGTCTGCCTGTATTGCCTAACATGATCAATGGGGTCAGTTTTTCCATCATAGATCTTGAATCTAGGAATTGCGAACTTCTTGGGGGCTTCTTCCTCTTCTATCTCCCTTGATAAAGGGGATTTCATCTGGGTCCTGATAGCTCGCCTAGCTTGCTCTCTGGTCGATCTGGCCCCAATGTGCTGGGTCCTGGTCCATTTCTATGCAGACCAAATTTTGTATGTCATCATTTCCTTGAGCTGGAATCCTGCAGTGGTGAGCTGGTCGCTGCGGCTCGAGCTCATCATTCGACCTGTGTGTCCTCAAATCTCTGAGATTCACGTCTAGGGCTCCTTCCTCGGCTGCGAGACTTGCTCACCTGAGGACTAAGAGTGAGATATTGGTGTTGTCTGGTGCTTCAATGGAGTTCTTTCTCCATCTTCTCCAATCTCCTTTTAAGGCGGGCATTCTCAGCCTCTTGCCTACGAGTGGCCTCCCCTTGCTCTTAGAGCCTAGCCTCATAGGAATCGATCAGCCTGGAGATCTGCGTGGACTTGGATGGTCCATGACTTTCTTCTGAGGCTTGCCGTTCTGGGCGAGCTCTAGGATCTGATCGTCGAATTTAAGATCTGATCCTGTGAGGGGCAGGTTGCTCTTGGATATCTCCCGCTTGAGGGGCATTACTACTGTGACCATATATTCCAAATTCTTTGTTGTTGTGGGCTTTTTTAAAGGAAGATAAAGTTTCCCACAGACGGCGCCAATTGTGGTGACAGTTAAGTTCATCACAAAATAATAAATAAAAGCAATCACCTAAATAAGTAAAGAATTAGAAGGAATGACAATCACACAACACAAAATTTACATGGTTCAGCAAGAATGCCTACGTCCCCGGTGGTGCTCTTAATATTATTCCTTATTACTCCGGGGAGTGTTTTACAGAAAATAATACATGCCCTTTACCCTGTAACCTCTGCTGATACACTAGTGTACATTACCATATCCTCAAATTTTCTAAATGTCTTCCTTTAGTTTACTAGGCACTATATTGCCCAAATTCTCTCAATTCTAGCAAGTGACCCACACGAAGGTCTCTATGGCCCTCTATACAAAACTAACCCATTGCCCGAACGGGTAGTTACCAATCGAAGAGAATAATGTGATTTCTATTCATAGGGATCTACATCAAAGGATGCAATGCAGAATGCGACAAGCTCAACCATTGATCCTAAGGAAGGACACTAGAACAATGCTCTGATACCAACTATAACAACCCCCATTTTCTCATGTATAGGCTAGCCAGGCTCAGTACGCCAAAGATGGAGCTTATCAACCATTTATACCATTCTCAGCAATGAAGGATGGGTAAAAACATCTAAATAAAATTTCTTTCACATGAATAATAAAAATTGATTCATCATGCAATGCCCATGATGTAAAGCTAAGTACAACTGATATAAATAAACCCTTGGGATTATGCTCGTATAAATCCTAATATGAAATAAAATGATAAAAAGATTAAGTACAACCTATACTAGAAACAATGGAACGAAATCCTCTACGTCCAATGCAACTATAAGTCTGATCCATTATCAGTCTTATTATCCCTGCCATTAAGAATACCTGAGGGCAGGAGAACATTTATAATTTGGGTCAGAGCCCTGGGTGTGCAAGTATTCTTTAGCAATAAATATGCAATTTGTTACTAAATTATACTTCACGTCTCCCCATCGACCCTCACGTGTAATGAGTACCTCACCTCTCAGCTAGAAGCAGTCCTACTCGTATCCTCAATCAAAATGTCAATTGTAACTTCCATTATTTAATCATTCATGTAAAGAATAATACATTCAGTTATGCAATACCTAAAAGCGGGTACTCATGTCTGACACCCCAATCCCAGAATAGATTTCATAATATAAATTTCATAATTTACATACTCTAGGTGCATATTCTTATGTCATCATATTCTGTAACCCTTATCTATTTCTTCAGATCATTTAATGATTAAATTCATATTCCCTGTCATCAATCCCGTTAGACTTTAAGTTTCGTTCTCTTAGATTACCAAATTATTATTATCATTAATAATTGGCTACTCCATTACTCATTCTCTTTAATGTTTGTCTACTTTATTAGACAACCTAATTATTATTCTTATTAATAATTGTCTGTCACTTTATTCATTAGGACTCATCTTTGTCCTTAATTATCCACATCATTTTCTTAGCCCAACTTCATTATCATTAAGCATTGTCTACATCTTTAGACTAAAAGGGGCACATTCCCATATAAGGTACACCACAATGTGTAAATACATAAATATATATATGTCCGTATATATATATATATATATATACACACACATATAAAGGCATCTACCGGTGGTGTCTCGTTCATGCTCTATCGGTAAGTTCGGAGGAATCACTTATCCTAAGAGGACATCACAAATCACACATAAGTTGCGGGCGGTCCCTACACAGGATACCCGTATACGACCCATATTCAGCGGTGATATGGGATGGGTCGGCATCAATACCTACCTCCCCGTAGGTGGCACCTCCATGTAGTACCTATATGACCTACATAATCGCCAAGTCCACCTGTGCTAGCGTGTGGTACCCGGTTCGAACGCATGAACTCCTGAGCTGATAGGACGGTCCACGAACATTGGTATGTCCACACAAGTACATATAAATACATATTATCATCCAATATGCATAAGTAGTTACTCTATAACTACTTTAATCCAAGGATATCTCAATCCATATAAGTTACAGCCTTTTTGACTTAACTATAACATGTTAATTAATTATTCCATAACTCATTTTAAACCGCTACCTTAAGACTACTTCCCGACTAAGTATTAAGTCATATATTGCCCGTTTTTACTTAAAATCACATTTACTTCATCATTTATTTCTCTTTATGTACATAGGTATTATTCCCAAACTAACCCTTCCAAAACATTATATAGTTATTCCTAAGCTAACATTTCCAAAACATTATAGGTATAGTTATCCCCAACTACCCTCACCCATACATTTAATAATCCTTGCATTTTGTCCTCTTGACTCAAACTATAACCATTCCATATTTTTAATAATTATTTGCTTCTTGATACCTTTTCTATAAGGTTTATATGTACATATATGAGGAATCAACTAACGTGAAAAGGGTTATATGTACATATATAAGGAATCCTCTAATATGGTTAAGTAGTATCACTCCACTATAATACCCAGACTCACCCATTTGGTCCGTATCTTCATCCTTCAAATTTCAGGACAAAAAATCCCACTATTAGGTCAAACACCCTTTAATAAATCCTATATTAGATAATTTATTATATATATAATATGTTAAACCGACTACCTAGTGCCTAACTCCCGTAGCACTAGTCGTTACTACCCGAGTTTATTGCCCCGACTCTAAATTTAATTAATTATACCTCAATTAATTTATTGAAAATGGTGTCATTCAACCAAAATGTCCGGACTAACTCCATTGGCACGTATCCTAACCTTTTTGAATTTATCTCACAAATTCTCGTAAATAAATTTGGCACACTTTTTAAATTTTTATACTCCTTAATATCCATTCCCCGCATTCTAGATATAAACCTCCAAGGTATTCTTTCCCTAAATTAACCGCCTTTAATCCATAATTAAACTGTGAAGAAATCTAGGCCAAACCAAAACAGCGAAGTGCCTAAATCTCTCTCCACATTGTTCGAACGACTCTTCAGGTCGTTTGAACGACTGGTTATGTCGTTCGAACGACTTGCCAGGTTGTTCAAAAGACCGATCTGATTTCATCCCCTTTGTTCTGCTACTCCAGTTTCCTCCATTTACCAGCTTCTTCAAGCTTTACAATGTTACTCATAATTTTAATTAACAGTGCTAATACAATTTCTTCTCATAAATGAATTCAACTCATGGATTTACCTTAGTCACCATCGATTTTATTATCTCAATAGTAAACATCTAAGTGGATTTTCAACTATTTCTTTTTATTGTACTCCATTAACTTTCAGATGTGTTGAATGATTCCTACAACATGTCTTCCCATATAATTCCTCCATTTAAATCACATATATACAGATTTGACACAAAGGATTATGGATCTACGCATGGATCATGTAAAAATCATCAAATTTTACACTACTTTAAAGATCTCTAATTTTTCAGTCTCAAAACATGATTCAACTTTACGTCTAAGCATGGAGTTAACATTTACATAAGAATAGCACAAATTGAATAAGAATGGCAAGAGAATCCTTGCCTAAGATTGTGTAGAGAAGCCTCTTTTCCTCCTCTTAGGCCTTTGTTCCTCTCTCTTGAAGTGGGGTTGATAGGGTTAGGTTATGATTAGTAGTGGTGAGTTATTTCTCTTCCTCCTAATCTTATATTTTACACCATTCCCGAGTTGGACTTTTGGCCCCAACTTTGGACCCCCAAATGAGCCCAAATATATAATCTAATTGGCTCGATAACTACCTAACTTATATATATATATATACCTCGGGACCATTCTTAAGGGTGGAAATGACCAAACGAACCCGTAATACCTCTCAAAGTGTGTTCCAAATATTTTTATCCCAAAATATATTTAATTGTGACGTGACACACCCCAATACATTTTATTAAAAAAAATCCCTTTTAATTTATTCCAAATCATTAAAGTCGAATTCTAAAATTTATAAATAATACTGAGTCTAATTACTTCCAATCCAAGATTAACTAACTTCACCGAATTAATTTAATCCTTATTAAATTTTATTTTATTCTAAAAATATATGGGGTATTACACACAATCTGAATACATAAATAAATAAAACCCAACATAAGAATAATATTTCAACCCAAATCGAAAAGAAATGAACTTCGGGCTTATGCCCTTACAATAGTCCAAAATGAAAAATACCAAATTAAAAGACAACATAAGATAGAGTCAAGGAATAGAAATCTCTGTAATGCAAGTGATGGTAAGACTGGTATCTTGAGAATCATGCTATCCTTAACTAGGCACACCTCGGGAGAGAAAACATTTTTATTTTGGGTCAGCGCCCTGCAAAAGTACAGTTAATTCAAAATGAGTGTTCCTATCGTCACTCCCATGCATGAAATGTCTCACCCCTCACCTAACAGTCGCGTTACTCGAATACCCACCCATAGCCCAATATGATACAGAATAAACATAAATGATAGTATATTGATGGTCTAGCAAAGTGAGTTACTGAAACAAAGTTAAATACGTCCAAGTTACAATTTCCCATTTTTACCACCGTCATACTACCCGTGAGGAGATAACATTTAATATTAATCATACTACGTAGTATTGGGAGTGTATTTTAGTCCACAATGTTAGACTTAGGAATTCTTTCATTTATTTGCATTAATTTCATATATGTCCTCAGATATGCGACACTTAGGCATCTACCTATAGTGTCTCGTTCATGCTCTATTGGAGAGTTCGAAGGAGTCTCCTATCCAAAACGGACAAAACAAATCACAATCAAGTGGAGCGGTACCAATGCAGTACACCATTGCATGGTCCATACCAAGCGGTGTCATGTGGATCCCAGCATCAACACTTAACTCCTATAAGTGACACCGCCACATAGTACCTAGAATATGACATACACTACGCCTAGACCACCTGTGCTGACGTGTGCTCTGGTCCAAAATGAGCATAACCCCAACCGATAGGACGAATCATATATATATAAGTCGTCCTATAGGTTGGGGTTGCGGTACCTTTGCAGTACACCATTGTGCGGCCCATACCAAGCGGTGTCACATGGATCCCAGCATCAACACTTAACTCCTATAAGTGGCGATGCCACGTAGTACCTAGAATATGGCATACACTACGCCTAGACCACCTGTGCTGACGTGTGCTTTGGTCCAAAATGCGTGCAACCCCAACCGATAGGACGACTCGTATATACCGTCCTATCGGCTGGGGTTGCGCTCATTTTAGACCGTAGAACACATCAGCACGGGTGGTCTAGGCGTAGTGTATGTCATATTCTAGGTACTACGTGGTATCGACACTTATAGAAGTTAAGTGTTAATGTTGGGATCCATGTGACACCGTTTGGTATGGGTTGTGCAATGGTGTACGGCATAGGTACCGCTCCACTTGCTTGTTATTTGTTTCGTCCGTTTTGAATAGGAGACTCCTACAGACTCTCCAATAGAGCACGAACGCGACACTATAGGTAGATGCCTTAGTGTCGCATATATAAGGACATATATGAAATTAATGGAAATGTATGAAATAATTCCTAAGTCTAACGTTGTGGACAAAAATACACACCTAATACTACGTAGTATGATTAATATTAGATGTTATCTCCTTACGGGTAGTATGATGGTGGTAAAATTGGGAAATAGTAACTTGGACATAATTAACTGTGTTTCAGTACCTCACTTTGCTAGACGATCTATAAGTTCATTCCTTTTTGGTTTAGGTTGAAATACGATTTTTATGTTGGGTTTTATTTATTTATATATTCTGACTGTGGATGTTGGATTTATTGGTGTTTGGCTATTTATTAAATTTCAGTTTGTGTCAAGTGTGGTTGTTAAATAATCATTTTTTTGTTTGATGCTAAGAATGATATAGATTGCATACCAATCCCCATCTCCGGAGTATCGTGTCTGGACAATCTTTATGTGACAAAATGGGGGTTATTATATTGTTGTGGATTAGAAGGTGCCATTGAATTAGCTGATAGGAAGGCTCATGTAGTTAAAGCAAAATTAGCACCAAAAAGGGTCGAGGTTAACTTGGCTGAAATTAAAGCTAAACTTGACAATCTCAAGAAATTTGACATAGATATCCTTATAGTGGAATTCTCAAGGCTAGACTTCAAATGTTTTTTGGCCCCACATAATGGCCCCTAGTCATCAGCACGTGGGTTCATGTATACAACGTAGCTCGTATTCTGTTCAATGGAGAGAGCTCAGTGGATGCCATGTTTTGGGACTGTTTTAAAGGCCCGAAGCTAATCAAGAAAAGACTAGATCCCAATCACCATCTTTTTATCAGATTCAGTAAGGAGGAAGTGCATCCATCCAAAATTTATGATATAAATGTATGCATGGGAACCTATTTAAGATGCCTGACTAGGAAATCACTTTCTTTGCAATTGATGAACATTACTTTTCAGCCTACAACATTATCTTATGGAGAGTATCACTATGATAATTTGAAGTTGTGCCTTCACCGTACACCATATAATGAAATTCTTGACTTTTTATGGAGTAAGGGAAGTTCAATGTGATCAGAATGATGCCTGAGAGTGTTACTTCACCTCGGCCGAAGAGAGGGAAGCCCACAAAAGGAAGATGTCTTCTTATAACATTAATACCCTTGACCCAAGGGATGAAAGGAAACTTAAGAAGGGAGAGCCCACCAAGGAGGTAGAATCCATCATCCTCAATAAGGATCAACTGGCAAAAATCATTAAAATCGGATCGTCCCTTAGAGTAAAATTAAAGAAGGACCTAATAAAGTTCTTGAGAGAACGACATATTTTCCTGGAGCCATAGCAATATGCTGGGGATTAACCCTCAAATTATTTGCATTGGCTCAATATAGATGAAAAGGCTAACCCAGTAAAGCAAAGATGACGCTCCTTCGCGAGAAGTTCAGTTTGATATAATTCAAGATGAGATCAAGAAATAGCAGACCGTAGACTTCATCAATGAAGTTAAATAACTATAATGGATCTCTAATGTTGTCATTGGTCCCAAAAGGGGAAGTGGATAATGTGCGCCGATATTACAGACCTGAACAAGGCCTACCCAAAGGATGGCATCCTATTACCCTGGATTGATCAGATAGTGGACCTTACAGCAGGCCATGAGCTCATGGACTCTATAAATGCTTACTCCGGGTATAACCAAAGTTTAATGCATTGTGATGATGCCAAGAAGACTTCCTTTATTATAAATAAAGGAACCTACTGCTACAAAGTGATGCCTTTCGTCTTGAAGAATACAGGGGCAACCTATTAGAGGTTGGTCAATTAAATGTTCAAAGGCAAAATTGTAAAGACAATGGAGATATATATAGATGATATGCTTACAAAGAGTCTGACGGACAAGACCCACATGTTCGATCTAGAAAAGACTTTTGTTATAATGGAAAGATATAAATTAAATTTAAATCATACGAAGTGTGTGCGCTATCGGCGCTAGAAAATTCTTAGATTTCATTGTCAATCAAAAGGGGATCAAAGCAAATCCCGCCAAAATCAAAGCGCTGATTTATTTTAAGACACCGAGAATAATAAAAGATGTCTAAAAGCTAACTGTACAAGTGGCTACCCTGAACCATTTTATTTCATGAGCATCATACAAATGCTTACCATTCTTCAAAATCCTAAGAAAAACTTTTGCATGGGATGAAGAATGTGAAAAGGCATTTGAAGAATTGAAGGCTTATCTCATATCTCCAATGCTCCTCTCTCAGTCTGTTCAAGAAGAAAAACTATATTTGTATCTGGCCATTTCAATCGACCATCAACATTTCCATTGTCTGAGATGATGATGGATTTTAGAATCTTGTTTATCTCAATAGCAAAGATCTACAAGGGAAGAGTTGAACTATCCAAAAATAGAAAAGATTTTGTATTCCCTGATCCTTGCTTCAAGAAAGATAAAGCCCTACTTCCAATCACACGAGATGGTAGTACTAATCGATAATCCACTCGGACAGGTCATTCATAAGCCTGAATATTTTGGTAACTTAATGACATGGTCAGTGGAATTAGGTGAGTTTAATATATTCTATCAATCGAGAAGTGAAATTAAGGGCCAAGCATTAGTGGATTTTGTAGCAGAGTTCACATTAAAAACCAAAAATGATTCAAAAATTGCAGAATTGGCCGAAGTTCCGCTGGTGGTTCAAAAGCAAGCTTTAACCGAGGAGGTGAAAGTCGACAAAAAAGTGTGTAACACAAAAAAATACTTCTTGATCATAAAAGGAATGTTAGATGAGGGTCCTTTTATAAAACGATGGCCTGTTTGGAGCCTTTTTATTAATGGTTCATCTGACGAGAGTGGCAGTGGGTAGGCTTGATATAGTCGGCCCTTGACGGGACTGCCATATAACACCCCGTATTTTTAATGATTTTAATTATGGGATTAATTTAATTTAAAATGTGAATTGATCCGAAATCAAAATAGATATTAATTAGCGAGTCAAGGATTAATATTTGTTGATGAGAATTATATTGAATATTACTTAGAGAATGATGTAATAGGTGAATATAAATTTATTTAAAATTGACACAAATGAGAAATACGATAGTTATGATAATTAAGTCGTGGCGCGCGTGTCAGTCGTGTCGGGACTATATTTAATGAGATAAAGAGTAATTAATTTTTAAGTTATTCATATGGTCATTTCAAGTGCGACATTGAGTCCAGAAGTTTTGAGATAGTCAGAAAAGTCTACCCGTGGGTTTAGTTTGGGTCCCGAGGCATTTTTAGGCCAAATCGGCACCCCAGAGGGGTATTTTGGTCATTTATAATTTTGGGGTTATTAAACCTACAAAAATTGGAGAGTTAATATATCTGATAAGAAAAGGGAGTTAGGGTTAGAACTTGAGAAACTATAGAGAGGCCCTAGGAGGAAGAAGAGAGGAGACACCAAGGCTAAATCCTACCATTCTTTCACCAAAACAACCATCGTTGCGTAGATAGGGAGGAGAGAAGAACATCCATACCATTCATCTTCAACGGATCAGACCTACATATAGAGTCAAGTGTTTAAACTTGCAAATTATGAGCATATGACATATTCATGTTAGATTAGGATGATTTTTATATGAACACCATGTTTTGGAATAATTTGGAGATGATAAAATTATGTTCTTGAATAGGTCTTGCATGTAGACTTGATTCTTATATGTTGGGAAATGAAATAAAATTATAGGGAATTATAATGGTGTAATAAATCTGAACTTGTTGGTGTACAGACATTGAAGAACATAAGTTTAGGGTTTTATTGCCAATTATGACATAACTGATTCTTGGGAGAAATCGTTAATATTTTGATGATGTTCTTACGTTAGAAATTTTCTTTATAGTTGTGTTTAATGTTTTAGAACCTTATATTTAAGTTTGGATAAGAACTATGTGTTTTGGGCGAATTAAAATAGTGGGAAAATGCAATTTTTGGAGGTAGGAGATGAAGTGGGTTAATCTCGTTCGAACGACCTGGGGAAGTCATTCGAACGACCTCATTCGAACGAGATTAGCAACGAGATTACTAACAAGTTATCGAACAACAATTCAGATTTAAGTTCGTTCGAACGATAATTCTAACGATATTTGAAGTCAAGTTCATTCGAAGCTTCGTTCAAACGACACTTTGGTCACTTCTAACGAGATTTCAAAAATGGCGATTTTTTTCCGATTGAGTTTAAGCATCGTGACCTAGTTACTTCAAGAGAGAAGGAATTACATACGATGATTATTATTATAAATTAGTAGTGGAAGATTTGGGTTAACCACAATGAAAGATTCTTAAGGTTGTGAATCATATTTTATAAGTTACGATAGAGAGAGTAATTGTAAGTTAAATAATGTTATGAGTATAAGAGAAAAGTACACTATGTATAAATTCATATGCGGGTTATGTGTATACCTATTGATTTTAATAGGTTGTGTGGATACCTATAGTATGATTTATTATTTCTATGACAAACCTACGATGCTTGCTATCGTGGGAGGTTTTCGCATCGTGCACGGTCTTATCCTGATGATCCCATTTGGTGGATTTTAGACTTGTACCCAGAACATAGGACCTAGGACACATGTTATCTGATTGTATGATGGTTTCGACGGTTGAATGGGAACGTAGGTATGTGCGTGACCCATTTGGCTAGGGATTGTGTTCGCCTACAAAGTTTATGGCATTTGTATTTATGGTTCGAGAGAGATACCGAGCCAAGTGTCCTTCTTTAGTATGATATGTACTACGACTTGATAGCAGAGTATGCATGCACCACGAGCTGAGTCTCGGGGTGTAGTATTAGCATATATATATATATATATATATATATATATATATATATATACCCTTGTGTTACATTCTACTATGCGGACCTAGTAGATAATAAAGATGAAGGAATCTGAATTCATGTAAGTTGTGAACACTTAACTACTAAATGAGAAATTACCACTTGAGTTGGAGAGTTATAGAATCATATAATAACGTGATATACGAGTTATACGAATGTATATATTGCGAGATGGTTTATAAGGCTTATGTCTACAAACCTGTTAGGTGTGTCAACATTAACTAGAATGATTTATAGGTACGTTAGGTCCGCACAATAGTTGAGAGGTGAGAATTTCAAGTGAGAGAGGAAAAGCTAACATGTGTATGGTATTTTCCTTTCAGCTTGCTAAATGTTTTCAAACCATTTTTACACTCGGGCTCTGACCCGTTTCCTGCAAATCTATTTTCCTATGTATATTATTGTAGGTGTCCAGCCACAAGGACGTACAACTTTGGAGTTCTCTGAAGATTGACGTGTCGCAGCTATTGTGGAAGTTGCAGGTCCTCGTTATTAGATGCCTCCACTATTTATCCATTCTGATTTTATTGTTGTTATATCAGTCAGTGCATTTCTCCCACTCTTAGTTTAGCTAACTCAGAGATTGTACTCTTTCATTACAGTTATTGGATTTACTTTTATTCAGCTATTATTATTGGATTTTAGGTTAGTGTGCTTTATCCAGTCTCATTTTATTTTTTAGTTATTCGTTATTCTTCGTATGGATTGAATGTGGTTTATTATTTAATTTAAATTGTTACATGTTGGTATAAAAAAGGATGTAAAAGTTTGTGTCACTAGCTTAATTAACTACTAGGTGATTAATAAGGTAAATGTTTTTCGACGGTGATGCTAAGAATGAACCAACTGGATACTTTGATTTAATTTAATAAAGGACTGATCACCCAGTATTTAATTGGGCGGGGTGTCAGATGCCATTGAGTATGTTTTATGATTTAATTTTAAATCATCGAATAACAAATCAGATTATGAAGATCTTCTTGTAGGACTTTCCTTAGCCAAAGTGCTTAATGTTGGCCAAATGACTATTCACAATGATTCTCAGCCGATTGTTAATAAGGTAATGGGGATTTGTGAGGCTAAAGATGAAAAATGGCTAATTACCTAGTTAGTGTAAAGAAAATGTTGTTGAATTTCAATGAAGTCAAGATGAGAAGAATTCCAAGACGGGAGAACGGATGAGCTGACGTGTTAGAATGACTAGCGTCGACCACTAGAACAGAGATCAGATGATCTGAGCCTGTTAATACAGCATTAGCAGTGGTACAGCAAGCCACATCCCAAGCGCAGGGAGTAGCACCTGACCCGGCACATGTCTTCCCTTCTACTTGGGAACAAGTTAGAGATGCCTTGCAGAAGGCACACCCTCTAGAGTTTTTGCGAAATTCTGACTTTGTTGTGGCCAGCCAATGGAAGAAGGATATCCAAAGGCACCTAAGGATTTACGAGTGCATAGAAGTACCGAGGCAGATACTAGCTATGTTTAAGCTAGTAGGAGAAGCGTTACAGTGGTGGGAGTCCACTACCACCGCTGAGGAGCGAGATAGCATGGGTATACAAGATTTCTAGGTGCGATTTGATCACAAATACTTCCCTTCTACCATCCAGAATGAGATGAGGCAAAAATTGTTGGATCTCACCCCGGAGGGGAGGATAGTTGTTGAGTATGAGGAGGAGTTTATGAGATTGACCAATCTGGTGCCAGGAGAGGTACCTACTGAAGAGAAGAGGATTCAGTTGTTCACCGATGGGCTTACTTGGAGGATCAGGTAGCATCTTCTGGGTAATCTATCCTTGAAGAGTTACACGGATGTTCAAAACACTGCATTACTTCATTGCCAGGATCATCGCTTCCATATGAAAGGGAGCAAGTGAGCAGGAGAGTCTATCCAGCAGGGTATGACCGGGGGAGGCAGTGCCAGTGGGGCACAATCAACTTAGGAGCAGTCTAGGCAAGGTGAGCAGAGTTCTTTATAGGGAGATTCTACGAAGCGTTTTAGATTTAGAAGTTTCAGACAGGGCCACGGTGGCTTTAAACATGGACATCAGGTCCAGCAGCAGCAGCAGCAGCATGGCCATCAGGGGCAGCAGGGCCATTAGGGCCAAGGGAGGGGTGGTAACGGCCAACAGGGTCGAGGTCAGCAGGGTCAGAGAGGAGGGAACTTCACTGGTCGATGTTTCTCTTGTGGCAAGACTGGACACAAGGTACAGGATTGCCCCGACAAGGGAAAGTTCCCATAGCAGCAGGGTGCTCACCAAGAGCCCTAGAGACCTATATTTCTTGAAGCCTTTCGAGTGCCGCCTCAGATGCCAACGTTACCTGCCATTCCTGTCGTTCCACCTCAGCAGGGTGTAATGGGCGTGTATATAACATCCACCAGGTAGTAATTTTTTAGGCACCGCTCGCAGTTGAGGGTATGTTTTCTATCCAGGGGACTATGGGGCTTATTTTTTTTGACACGGGGGCTTCACACTCTTTTATTTCCACTAGATTTGCACGAGTCGTAGGGCTATTAGACGCAACCGATAGTACCGTTACCTGTGTAGACTTGTCGTTGGGAAATGGCACACCTATTTTCTTTATCTGTCGGGGTGTTAGTGTGTAACTCCCCGTATTTTTAATGATTTAAATAATTATGTGATTAATTATTTTTGTTGGATTAATTGAATTAAAATGTGAGAATTTAATTGTTAATTAATTCTGATTTAAAGTAAATATTAACTAGCGTGCCAAGTGTTCATACTTATTGATTTAATATTATTGTGTGATGTGTAATATGGAATTTTGCACTTTGATGAATTGTCGAGATTGAGTAATACGGCAGTTTGGTAATTTAAGTCTGACGCGCGTGAGAGTCGTGTCGGGACTAATTGATTGGGATAAAAAGAGAATTTATTTTTATTAACTCGTATGGTCATTTTGAGTGCGCTGTTGAGTCCGGGAGGGTTGAGATAGTCAAACACTATCCGTGTATTTTATTTGGACTCCAAAATATTTTAGGCCACACCGGCACCCCGTAGGGATAGTTTTGTAATTTGAATTTTTAGGGGTTTAATTAATGACGAAAATCAGTAATTAAATAAGAAATATACGTGGGTAATACATTTCCTATCAGATTCTAAACCTAAGTGAGAAAGAGGGAAAACCTAAGAGGGAGAAGAAGGACTCCATAGGTGTTCTTGGAGAAAGGCTCAAGCTTTTACACCGAAAATTCCACCAACGCGTAGATCGCAAAGGGAGGAACGCGCCTATACCAACATCCCCAAAGGATCAAACCTTCAATTTAATTCAAGTGTTTATTACTTGCATGATTTAGTAATAATTATGTTCATGATTAGAGTAGGTGTTAACCCATTAATTTATGAGATTTCATTTTGATGGAAACTTGATGATTTGATTCATATTGGGTATGAGATTATAAGAGATTAAATCCCTTCATGTAGATAGGATGTCATCCACGAATTTATGTTAATTTCCATGAATAAATCTGGGTTATAGTAGTTCTTGAATTGAAATTGGAAGAACTAGGGTTTTAATGATTGAATTTGGGGATTTAGTATTTAATTGATGTATTGTGAAGATTTAATGATTCTAGGTTATTAGAAATCATCTAAATATGTTAGAACGTCAATTGGGTTAGCTGTTTGGGTATTTGGGAACGAATAGTAGAGGTTTTAGAGGTGTTAATGGTGGAAAAATGCTGAAATCTGGGCAAGAAGACGAAACAGTGCATCTCGCGCGATGTCGCGCGTAGTCATTCGAGTGAGATAGGGATGTTGCGCGAAGTCACTCGAAAGACACGTGGCAATCGTACAAACGATGTTGCCATCTGGTTCGAGCGACAGGGAAAATTTCTGGGTATTTTTTTAGGGTCCGGTTTTGGGATTTTAAGTTAGTGGAGTGAGAGAAACTTCCAGTTAACAGATTTGACACGAGACAGGTTTACGAGAAAGTATGTGAGATTTATACTTTAAATCTTTCGGAAAGAAAATCTAACTTGGAGATTACCAGAGAGTTATGGTAATCTAATAATATTATACTATACGTAGCAATGAGAATAAAATGCGTATGAGAAGTGTATGATTAGGTTGGAAAATATGCCTATGAATCTTAATAGGATGTGTGTATGCCTATTATGTGATATTATTATTAAGAGCACTAATGGGTGATAACCCGGGGGTGAAAAAACATTATTCTTAAGTGTACTAATGGGTGATAACCCGACGGTACAAGGATATTATTGTTAGGTGCGCTAATGGGTGATAACTCGGGGGTGCAAGAACATTATTGATTAAGTCTACTGATGGGTGATAACCCGGGGGTACAAGGATATTATTGTTAGATGCGCTAATGGGTGATAACCTGGGGTGCAAGAACATTATTAATGAAGTGCGCTAATGGGTATTAACCCTGGGGTGCATGATTATTATGATTAAGTGCGCTAATGGGTCTTATCCCGGGGGTGCAGGACTAGTATATATACGTATAGGGATGATGTGACTAGATGTGTATATATATATATATATATATATATATATATATATATATATATATATATATATATATATATATATATATATATATATATATATATATATGGATTTGTGAATATTTCTACTGTGTGAAACTAGTAGATATGGTATTAATAATAAATGCTTTGCGCCAAGTGGTCTTAACATAAGGGTGCAGGATTAGTGTAATTATATAGAGATGATGAGACTATATATATATGAGTTTACTTGGGGAACTTTTTACTTTTTGAAACTAGTAGATGAAGGGAAAATGAGAAATAAAATAATCTTAATAGATAAAAGATTAACCATTCGAACGGTGAATAATGAAACTTAGTTATGTGAGATAAACTATTTGAATAGCGTATTGTATGGGCGATACGGGAATACTACTAGTGAGCATAGTTAGTATTAGTATGGTTTTAAACTAGTTAGGCTGGGTAGCATAACTAGGGGGAATTATATGTACGATAGGAGTGCACAATAGATGAGAGGTGAGAATCTCATGTGAGAGTGCAATATCTAACATGCATATAATACTTGCTTCATTGTTGTTTTAAATACTTGCAAAATATTTTTAAAACATAGGGCTCTGCCCCGTTTCTTGCAACTCTCCTCTCTTTTGATATATATATATATATATATATCAGGTGCTCAGCCACAGGGAGACCAGATTTAGAGATTTGGATTCCTTGACGTCTTGCAGCGGGTGTGGAAGCTCTAGGCCTTTGCATTAGACGCCTCTATCATTTCATTCACCTATATATATATATTTCAGTTAGGGCATGTGTCGCCCACTCTTAGTTGTTTTGTTTGAGAATTGTATTCAGTTACTTTATGGTTTGGAGTTTTGAACTAGGAGGTTTTACCCGTCTTATTTGTTTCAGTACTTTATTCATGTTCAGTATTTATTATATTCATGTGTGTGATGATTAGTTTATATTTTAATACTTGAAATGAAAATGGATTTATTTGGTTTTACTAAAAAGAAAAATGTTTTGACGCCTAGCTTAATTTTATATTAGGTGTTGATGTAAAAAACTAGACTTGATCTAATTAATTAATCACAAATAAACATGAATAAATGAACAAGACAAAGGATTTTTAAAGTGGTTCAGCCTTAATGAAAATGGCCTACGTCCACTATTTGGTATTGCTGGGTGTTCTGCCTTGATCTTGATTACAATCGCAAGTGATCAATTACCCCGTTATGGGGGGTGTTACAATGTATTTATAGCCCTTGGGATGTCCATATGAATAGACGATATGCCGTTATTTAATAGACATACGCATCTGTACATGATAAGAATGTTCATTGAATCTGTTTATTGTCGTTTGATCTTCCTGGCCAGATGCTCTGCACGCTGAGTAGCTCGGTACGCTAAGTAGCTCGGGGTGCTGAGTAGCTCGGTGTAATGAGTTATTCAGTGAACATATGTTTTTGCCACATACGTTGACACGTGTTGTGATATAATTGGTCCACGTCAGCTGACTAATTTTTATATCAACATTAGGCGATTAATATGGTTATAAGTTTTCGACAGTGATGCTAAGAATGAACCAATCGAACATTCTATTTTAAATTTTATAAAGGACTGATCACCCGGTATTTAGTTGAGTGGGGTGTCACAGGTGGTATCAGAGCATCAGGTTCTAGAGTCTTTTAGGATCTGTGCGGCTTATTACGTTTCAGCGTAGCGTTCTTTGATGTAGAGCCTTATGATAGGATTGTTGTGTTCCCTCACGTATGCGAATTACGTTCTCCTGCTACGAATTATAATGGATGTGACTCATTATATAAAATCGTGTGTGCTTCGAACACCGAACAGTATAGGATGACCAGCGAGGGCCGTAAGAAGAACTACAGTCGAATAAACCCGACAGAAGACAGAGAGTAATCGGGAAAGAATGATCATGACAAAAATCACCATGAGGATTACTTAAGCAAGTGATAATAGAAATTATCACTCGGGAACAGTGGGTTCCCAGGGCACTGTCGTAGATAACGGTGGAATGATTTCAGGACCACCTATCGAAATCAATAAGAGGGAAATCAGAGGAACTCTTTTGAAAAACCATCGGTGAAGATGCAGAGAAGAAAGAGAGAAAGCGTAAAAGGCCAACGGAGGTAGAAAATTCGAAGGCAATTGTGTAGAGTGGAGTGCGACGACACTCAGAATAAAATTTGGCATTAAAGTTATAGCTCTTAGGAGCGACATAAAGTGATTAGAGTCAATCACCACGTGCAGAAAGTATATTCAAAATTTTAAGAGGAATTTGGGTACGATTTGACCGTGAGATCTTCCATTCGAAATCCATTGGCCAGATAATTCATGCTTAAGACCTCTTACATCCAACAGTCTTTTCTCGAGGAGGTTGAGTAATAATTTTCCACGCATCGTTTTGGTGCAAAGCATCCATTTCCACTTCCATTGCCTCCACCCATTCGGAATTATAGAAAGCCAAAGAGACGGAGTCATAATGGTTTAGAAAAAATCAACAAAAAGCTAAAATACTGTCACAGGAAAGATATTGGGAAATATGATGATCGTAACAAAATACAAAACCATAGTGTGGAGGGGGAATCGTCTACGAAAAGGATAATGGGAATAAAAATAATAAGTAGGGGTGGTAAAGTGGGAGTACCCAAGTTCGGAGAAATGTGGTATAGGCAGTCGAGTGCGACAAGAGTAGACCTGCAAGGTGGGCTTAGATGATGCGGGGGGGAATCTCATCAAATAAAAGTATAGGTTAGGAAAGTGATGAAGTCTCACTCTCGAGAGACGGTGAGACGGGAAAATCCTCGAGAAATTGGGATGTAGGAGCTTGCAAAGTACTTATCCCCTAATGGGAAGGGACATCATCGTGAAAAGTAACATCAAGATAGTGATGCGCGTATTTTAATACAGGATCATACCCCTTAGACATCGAGGATTAACCCACAAAATTGACTCCTAATAATCAAGTTTCTTCTGAGAGGCACCGTAATCATGAACAAAATAAGTAGACCCAAACATACGAGAAAGAATGTGGAATAAATTGATATCGTGTTGAAGGCACAGAGAGGTGCCTTCCCACCCAAAACCTGACTTATGCTATACAATTTTTTATAAAGGCGACGATCAAGACAACAATATGTCAAAAGAATTTGGGCACTTTAATACCACTCAAAAAGTGTCAAACTATCCACATTAGGTAGGGATTTTTGCATTATGCCACCCCGTTTTGTTCGATGGTAAATGGGCAAGCAAGTTTATGCAAAATCCCTTTATGATTAAGTTGAGACTGAAACTCATTGGAAACATACTCACGTGCTCACTCAACATCGTTTTGGAGCAAGGTATTTGTACTCTCATTCCAACACGATCCCACAACAAATGACACGAACAAGAGTCGAAATTGTGACCAGTTCTTTTAATACAACTAGTCTGGTCGTATACCGCCATCTCACATAAAACCAATTAACGTTGAAGAGGGCCAACCATTAATCTTTTCTGGGTTCATTTACCATCCTTGTCCCCCAGACAAGGCATTTATTATACTCTTATTCCAACAAAACAAATTGTTGATTTTGTAATCATTTGACATCTAATGTAAATGTCCTTATAAAAAAGTCAAATTAATCAATGATCGAGAGGTGCATCATAATTATACTTTTAGACTACCTAGTAAGTGCATACATGCATTGGCTCGTGTTACTCACATTTAAATTGTGTTCATGTAGATTGAAGATCGAACAATGTAGGATGAAATTTACAATAAAGAAAACGCATAACAATACGAAATTGGGTTAAAATGGGAGATATTCATCATAACGGTAAGACGTTGATTGGGGTTTCCATAATTCTTCGTGTGCATAAAATTTGAATTGTTATTTAATATATTTTGATAGGGAAAGTATTTTCGCCAAATATGTGAGAAAAATCTCGGTTGGCAAATTGAAAACCTAATTTGGAGTGTTAAAAAAATTAAAACGTCATGATGTCGGTTTATTTTGTAAATGTTCCGATTATATTGTTATGATATAAATTTTTTGGAATATATAAAGTTATTATACAAGAATATTGACTTATGCTTCAATGGAATGAAATTATTCAGAAACATTAGTATTTATAATATTTAGGTTTTTTCACTTAGCCCCCTGTGATAATGTCGTATTTTAACATAACCCCCGATTGATAAATTAGACATAACCCCACAAAAATGGAGTGTTGTTACTATTTGTTAAAAAGGCCCTTAATGTGTAATCTGACTTAATCCACGAAAGCTTTTGTGTCACGTTGGATAAAAAAAAGATTTTCATGTTGTGTCGTGTTTTAATTGTGTCTTGTTAGTGTTCAGTAAAAAAAAGGATTACTTGTCGTGTCTAGTTGGGCCGTGTCACGTCGTGTTTTAATTGGGTCGTGCTCAAGTTAGGTAAAAAATGATTTCATGTTGTTTCGTATTTTAATTGGGTTGTGTTCGGGTTATGTAATAAAAAGATTTCATGTTGTGTCGTGTTTAATTGGGCCATTCATTCACTTTAGATTTTAATTGGTTATAATTCGTGTTAGCTTAAAAAAAGATTATGTGTTGTGTTTTATTTGGGCCGGGTTCGAGTTTGATAAAAAAAATTATCAATTTGTGTTATAAATGGATCATATTCGTATTAGATAAAAAATTACGATTTCATGTCATATCACGTATTATTAGGTTCTTGTTAACTAAAAAAGACTCGTTCTGTTTTCCTTGGTTCTTGTTAGGTAATAAAAAATAAGATTTCATATCGATTTTTAGTTAGTTCGTGTTAGGGTGAGGTAAAAAAAAATTACTTGTCGTCTTTTCCTTGATTGTTGTTAGGTGAAAAAATAAGATTTCATATCAATTTTAGTTAATTCATGCAAGGTAAAAAAATATTGTGTCGTATTTTATTAGTTTCGTGTTAGGTCAAGAAATAAAATTTCTTATCGAGTTTTGGTTGGATCGTGTTAGTGTTAGGTAAAAAAAAATATTTCATGTCGGTCCTTATTTTATTTGGGTTGCTTTGATGTTAGGTAAAAGATAAGATTACTTAATGTATTGTGTTGTGTTTGTGTTCGGAAATGTAGTCATTGTAATGTTGTGAAGAAAATTTAACCTAACAATATTATTAATATATAAGAATTTTAGTGTTCAAAATTTCAAAAGAAATATTTGCTTATTTCGTAAAACATTAATTGTATTAAAATACAATAGCAATCAGTTATAACATTTGCTTATTTCATGAAGTTCACACTTCCTTTACTGTAGGAGTCCATATTAGTCATCACTATGGATCAATCTCTTGGGGTTAAACATGAAATTACATGTTCTTATATTAATTGAGAGTTCAATAGACAACCATGAACAATTATAGGGTTTGAGTAGGTCTTCACCATAAATGATGATTAGGGATGAAACTTCTTTTTGATCATCCAATTTTTTTGAAATTAGTTCTGTTGAAACTATGTTGAAATTTCCAAATTTTTTTGTTACCATTATGAAAATTTTGATTTTTTTCTTCTGAAACTAAACGATTGAGTTGTCAAAAGTCTGAAACATAGAAATTGAATCCCACAAGTCTATGGAATTCAAGATATGAAATCATGTGCCTCGTTATTACTATTATCAATATTATTGCTATTACTATGGATATATTGTTAAGATTATGAGAAATGACCCCACTATATTGAAGCCGACCCTTTTTCTGATTAGGAAATATAGAAAATTATTAATAACAATCAATAGTACAATAGATTGAACCAGCCGTCCATGTTACATATTCATAATAGAAAGGTCAGAGAAAAGAAAAAGAAAAACTATACAAGGATGGAATACAACAAAACGCAACACGGGACAGAGGAAATTCCAATCCAAAATTATTAACACGTGATACTTGTTCCACTGAGTGTAAAAACCACATGATATCAAACTCAAAACTGAAACCATTTAGATTTCATACTATTACAAACAAAACAAAAAAAACTATACAAAAGATATGTAAAATGTTCCACACTAAGTGGATGTTCCTTTTTATAGATATGTAGGGAGGTCAAGAAGAGGATCCGAATGAATGATAAGGGAGATGAAGAGAAGGGGATAGAGAACAAACTAAAGGACCCAAATGGATTGTTTATTGGTCATTTCTTAATAATGTAAGTTTGTGATTCTTATCAGATTCAAGGGTATCAGAGTCCAAATGGATCAAATGTGTTTTACAACCTTTATAAGTCAATATAAGATATATATTAATGAAATTCATAAAATATGATTGCATCAATTAAATCCTTATCAGTACATGATTAATGTGATATATTAAATGCATATTATTGATAGCAAGTATGTCAAATCCAACAGTTGATTTATTTAAGTACAACCACAAAAAATATATAAAATATTAATTTTTGAATGGCATAAAACTTCTCTGAATTTACATTGGTGTTCAGTTTACCCACAACATATGTCAAACCATCCTCTGAATAAAACTAGAATTACGATATTGTTGAGAAATTAGAAGCAACCCAATACTTTTGAGATACAATTAGGTATAATTTTTATAATTTCCCAACATTTCGTGTTTCGAAATTAGATCAACTCGTAGCCCAATCAGATCAAATCAAACATTTCCTAAGAACCCTCGTAACTTCAATAATCACACAATAAAATATCATAAATCTACAAATTAAAATTCCACTACACCAAAAAAGAAGATTTGTAACTACCATTAACGGTTACAGATGGCCTTTGTAACTGCTATTTTTCATCACAATTTAGGAGGTCACAAAAGGAAAATTATCACTCCTAACAACAATCACAATTTTTTATCACCCCTATGGGGGTTATAACATGACGACAACAATTACCCCTCCTATTTTGTAGCTGTTGTCAGCAGTTACGAATCTAATATTTGTAACTGTTGTTAGCAGTGACAAATATTGATTTTGTGACTGCCAACAACAGTTACAAATATTATATTCGTAACTACGAACATCGGTTATGAAATTGACAGTAATGACAAATTTGTAACTTCTACTAGCATTTACAAAGGTTAAGTTATGTTTGTCACCGTTAAGAGCAGTTATAAATATCTTTATATTTTCATAAAATTCAGTAGAATATCCTTTACATATCTTGTAAGCATAAAACTTGTTTAAGCTTAAATTTAACATCAGGAATAATACCACATAAACCTACTCCAGGCACTATACAAGTCTAAAAATATTCGACAAAATTTCATTTATATTTTGGACATTCCCAATATTTTGTACACATAAAACTTGTTTAAACTTACATTTAACATCAAATAAACCCATCTCAGTCGTCAAATACAAAATGAACATCGAAACAAAAATAAACTAAATTCTTTTATGTGGCTCCTCGTGTACTCGGAGTACGCCTGCTGAGCAAGTTCAATGGACTCAATTTTTTTACATTCGTCCCTCGGTATTCATTGACTTGTGTTTGTGTGGCTTGCCACAAAGTGTGAACACCTAAACTTAGACCTTTGAATAATACGTATGTCGAGTATGCCACCTGTAAACAATAAAATGTAATTATTATCATTTGAAGATAAAGTTAAAGTTAAGAGAAGATAATTTATTTATAAATAAAACGCATCCCCACTAAAGTAAATGCAGCACCAGTAGTAGTACTTTTTTTAAACAGACATGAATGAGACAAAACAACCACCCAATGAATAACTCAAAATATTATATATAGAGAAAAAAAAAACAGATGAGTAGCGCCATATAAGATATAGCTCTAACTGATACGAAACCACCCTCAACTACAACATGGAGCTATAAGAAAAACAAGTTTATGGGGTGAATGGCAACCATTGCTAGAGCGATGCCAAATGGTGAGTATGAATTCCTTGATTTCCTTCTAACATGGTACAAAAGTGTGGGGAGGAAGCAGAAATATCAGATTCAAGAACTCCAAAGTATTCGTAAATGCAGTATTACTATAGTCAACAAGTTTTTACGGTTGGCCCAATCTGTTCAGATTAAGAAAAAAAAAATAATTGTGGCACACGCAATGCCTCGTAAAATGTTACGAGGCATTATACAACTTAATAAGCGTTCTGTTTTTTGGTATTGAACTATAATTTGAAGATATTTTTGCGTCATTGTTAATGCATTTTACCTTATAAAATAGTTTAAGAATATGGAATCCAATGAAACAATTGGCCTCCATATAGACCGCAAACAAACGGATTCATCGAAGATGCGAAAAAATCCTCAAATCCATCATTAACAAAATGACAGACAGTTACAGAGACTGAGCAGATAAATTCCCATACGCAATTTGGGACTACCATACATATACTTAGCACTGGCAATATATAGTCCATTTAAGTAAAATACCCATATTAGCCCAAACATTAAAATATGGGGCCCATATTTTAGAAGTGTGAATTAATATAGGGCCCATATTTCAGAAGTCTGAACTAATATGGGGCCCATATTTTGAGAATTAATGGCCCAAATTTTAGTCTTGAACATAACCCGAATTTTGAGTTGGCCCACATATCACATAAGTTAAACCTACAGAATTCAAGTGTATCACATAAGTCGTCTCCTGCATTTAGAGAGAGCGAGACAGAAGCGATAGTGACCGGCCTCCCAGCTCCCATCACTTGATTCAAATTACACATTACAGAAGCAATATGTAAATTCAAGGTTCCTTTAGTTTAACAGCTCCCATCAGTTCACAGCTCCCTTTTAGATAGACGTCAGTTCGTCTCTTCACAGCTCCCATCACTTCACAGCTCATCCTTCAAAGCTAAGGTCGGAGCTAAGGCAGGTCGAAGCTAAGGCAGGTCGAAGCTAAGGCGTCGGAGCTAGCTCCGACCTGTTGCCAGTGCTGTTTTTTCTTTAAAAAACAAAAAAATGTTGTTTTATGTAAAAAAAAATGCTGTTTTTTCTTTAAAAAAAATTGTTCAAAAAAAAATGGGCCAGCCCGGCCCAAATCCGGCCCAGAACAGATTTGGCCCATATTTAGCTCGGCACATATTCCGCCCGGCCCATATTCAGCCCGCCCATAACAGACCCAGCCCGCTTGTTTGCCAGTGCTACATATACTCATACTCGTCATCTTAAACTGTTTGTAGCAAAATTAAATAAATTGTCACGCTCTCATATTTTTTCTGGAAGATTAAGAAGGCACGAGGGACTAAAATAACTCCTCGACCGTACTTTTCATTCAGAAAAGAGCTATTTTTCTTGAGAGCATCTCTAATAGAATCCCCTATCTCCTTGCTTATTAGATTTTCTCCAATAGCCAAAGGTTTGGGAGATGTCTTTTTTCTGTTAACAGGAAGTCAAAACAGCAACAAATAGATACTCAGCACACATTCCAGCTACAGACTATCTAAAATCCCCTCGAATAATCTGTCCCTTTGGTCAGCTTCCAGTTCTGCCGCAACTTCTTCCGGCGGCATCTCCAATACCCGCAGGTCATCATTGACGTCCATGCCCAGCCTTGTCATCTTATAAGTAGCCCTGTTACCCTTACGTAATGTATTCATAAATGTAGTACCCACACCACGCTTCAGTCTGATGAAATCCTCAATGAGCAACCTATACGGGTGCATTTTCGTATTCACCATTGGCCTATTAGTTAGACTTTACACTACCATGGAATCTGTTTCGATTAAACCATTACTCAGCTACCGATTAAGGCCATGAAAATTGCACTTCAGCTCCATGTGAAGACAGGTTGTGTTGCCTCTCAAACATACTCAACTACCCAACATCCAAGCTCCTTGCTCATTTCTAACAAGCCACCAAAATTGCTCTGTCACGGATTTCCATTAGAGCTTCTATTGGTGTTAATATTTACTTGACCTGCACATGGAAGATTCCCACTAACTAGTTTGTTTTCAACTTTCCTCACTTGGTTGCCTTTAACGTCGAATGCATGGATTATTTCCTTGGCATACACGATATAAGTGGGGCTGGAAATTAACTCGGTTAAAACAGAAATGATTCCTCGCTTTACAACTCATCCAAAAAGCAACAATGAATACAACATACTCGGTATCCCCAAATAGGTTTTATCATTATTACCCATAATTCCTAGATATTTTGGCCAAGTTCACCGATATTTTGCGCTACTCAGTAACCCAATTTAGGCCGAGTTAGTACTAATTTGTCAGTTTCACGACTCCTGTCTCGAACACGGATAGGTCCCTACGATACCTAGTCAACTCAGCCATGTCTTAGTTTCGGCCTATACTAACCATACTCTACTGCTTTATTTCCATTCCAAGAAGTTCCCCCATTAATAATAATTAAATGGGATTCATTGTTCCATTGGGTTTTGTTTCCATTTTTTCTTTTGATCTTTTACATCCCATCATTCATAGGCTTCTCCCCCTCGTCAATCACTTGTGGGAATACTTTGTTGCACCAAATCCTCCATGTTAAACATAGTACACTCTGATCGAAATGGTTTCCATCGTGTTAAACATAGTACACTCTGATCAAAATGGGGCCTAAGGTTAACAAAATGTTTTCAGGAGTCATCCTGTATATATCGTTGTAATTAATGAATGGGTCAAGTGTGTTAGGATAACACAACCCCAAATAATAATTTGTCTTTGCATGGATTTTAGCTCAAAATTTCAATACAGAATGAAAATTGAAATGGCAAGAGCTTGAAAATGAAAATCAAACCTGAGAAAGGATGAACGGGCCACCCTGGGACTCTTACCGATGTTCACTCTTCATCAATTGACAATTTTTTTAGTGAACCTTTCCATAGCCATCTGAAAATGGAAAAAATATTATCAATAAGTTTAATTATGACAAATATCTCAGTGTGCTTCTTCTGTTCCAATTATGCACAACGAACTCAAAGTTACTTCTTTAATTAAAATATGAATTACTTCTGAGAAACAAGTGCTTTTAACTTGTTTCCAGTAGATAATAATAATAAGCTCCTCAACCGTTGTTTTTGTTACTCGTCTTCTCCAAAGCTTTTTCAAAAGCAAGCAAATTTGGTGCGTAATGTGCAAGGAAGGGAGAGCAAAATCTATGACCATAAAAATAAATTAAGCATCATCCAATAAAAAATTAAAAAGGCATGCAGTTAATAGGCTACTGTAAAAACTATCCTTCTAAAACATATTTTTACCCAAATAACAGAATAAAAAACACCGTTTAAAGATTTTCCAAAATGAACCACAATTAAAGTCCGGTTATGAAAATCTTGTACATTTTCCTAAAATCTCTAGATACGAATTTACTCATGTAGTTTTTACATGACAACCAATATTTGAGGTTCCATCCAATTTTTTTACAGAATTTAGTCATGTGACTTGGACATCACAGTTGCTTTTTTTGTAATGCCAAATCACCATGTTCTTAATTAATAAATATAACACATTAGTTTGACGTATAAAATAAAACCAATTTCCACCACTAAATCAGCACAACAGATGTTCAACAAAATGCAAATATACACCAATGGAAACCCAAACAAATTCGAAATGATTGAACCAAAAATAGGTCTTGAAAACTCGCAATGGGATGAGCAAACAAAGAAATTTATATACCAAATATATTTGAATGGATGGATCTCGAGATTTAAACGAACCGAGTTGTTCATGAACAGCTTGAGCTCGGCTCGTTTAAAGCTTGAGTCTGGCTCGTATGTTAAGCAAATGAACCGACCTCAAGAACAATTTTGAGTTTCTTTAAAAATGTGATCATTGAGCTCGGTTTAAGGCATAAACGAGCTCGAATAGACTCCTCAAAATAGAGTTGTTCGAGCTCGGCTCGTTTAAAGCTCGAGTTCGGCTCGTTCATTTAGTAAATGAACTAGCTCGAACATAATCTCAAGCTCGTTTAATAATCAAGCTTAGCTAAGCTCGGCTCGGCTCGGCTCGTAATCATCCCTAGATGAATCTATACATATTTGAATCAATCTCTCTCTCTCTCTCTATCTATATATCTATATATATATATATATATACATATATAGGGAGAAGTTCACAAGTGAACCTAAAAGATAAACTTTTTAATGAACCTTAACAAAATAACACCTAACAACTCATTAATTTTAATTTCTATGTTGTATTTGGTCCGCGCCAGCGGCAACGAACACGCGTGTCGATCGATCCCCCACCCCCCTCACTCCCCATCCCCCCACCCGACCCCACCCACCACCATCACCATGGAAGCCCTTATAGTAGCCCTTATGGCAGCAGGGCTGCCATGGGGGGTGGGGGATCGATCAACACACGTGTCCTTTGTCACTGGCGCGGACCAATTACAACATAGGAATTAAAATTAATTAATTGTTAAGTATTTTTTGTTAAGGTTCATTAAAAAGTTCATCTTTTAAGTTCACTTATGAATCTCTCCCTATATATATATATATATATATATATATATATATATATATATATATAGGGAGAGGTTCAAAAGTGAACCAAAAGAATGAACCTATTAAGACATAAAAAATTGATCCTTAATTTCTTGTTGTAATTGGTCCGCGCCAGCGGGGGGATTGAAAAATTATTCATTGCCGCTAGCGCGGACCAATTATAACAAGAAATTAAGGATCAATTTTTTAATGTCGTAATAGGTTCATTAAAAAGTTCATTCTTTTGGTTCACTTTTGAACCTCTCCCTATATATATATATATATATATATGTTCAAGAATAAGTTTTAAGTGTCCCCTTTATGGTAAATAGTTAATGCACGGTTGGTAGAGAGACCTTTGACTTCATTTCAACTTTTTTAAGGGTATAATTGTGCTTTTGTAGGCTCCATTAACGCCATTTTAATTGTGGGGAAAACTGAGACAATTTCAAACTACAAAGGGGAGGGTTGTCAAATAAAAAGTACAGGTACTGACCCATTAACTTGAAATAGTACGAGCTTTACTATAATGTACCCTAATTTATACAAATTTTTGGATATAATGCACGAAACACCTTCAACCATTGTGCTCATTGCAAATCACGTCCTCAACTATGAAAGTCACAAATACCAATTATATCAAATACATGTGGTCAAGGGTGCAAGTTAAAAAAAGTTCAAAGATGCATAGGGGAGATTACTGATAATAGATATATTCGAAAGAGTATTTTGCAAAATCTTTAGTTCAGGGAGGTATTTGCAACCGTTGTGATTGTTAAAAGGGTTCCTCACAACATACCCCTAATGTTATATATGGTAATTACAGTAAACCCCCTTGAACTATTTCATCTAGAAAACCAGAGAAAGTAGCCTATAAACTAGTTGAACCATGACAACTAACACATTTCTGTCAAATGTTCAACAAATTTTATGCATAAAATATAGTTTAATCAATTTTTATATCAAGAATTTTTTAGTTGTCACGATTTAATAGTTTAAGGCCACTTTGCTGGGTTTTTCAGATCACGGGGTTTATTTAAAACCAAAATAGTTCAGGGGTTACTTCATATTAACGCAAACACACCAAACAGTATCTGAGATATCACTAACCTGCTGGGGTGCAGGGTCTCTATCAGAGAGAGAAATGAAGATTTCACGACATGGGCCAACCATATCAGCACTAACAATAGCATTTAACTCGAGAGCCAACCCTTGGACCATTGCAGAGAACATATCTTTATAAACAAATCCTCGGAGTTCAATATTATTCGTCAATATAGCCAGCAGAATTACGACTCCACAAAAGGAAGAAACTTTCGTCACAGATTCACCATATCTCCATTTTAAAGGATCTAAACTTATCTGTAATGCCGGAAGGGTGAGGCCTTTGCGACTCAAAATGAAACTGCATTTTGGGTGACAATTTAGAAACAAAGTTAGTACCTAGAAACCATATACAAATATCACAAGGACGAGTATTAGTCCACATTTGGTTTGGGTGAAATAATTTTCACGGAGGCAAAAAATGAAATGCTGAAATGTTGAGCCAAAAAGATTTTAATCCAAGTGTTCAAAATGACAAAATCCATTGAAGTAAAGTAAGCTTGTATAATTTTTGGGGAGCGTAGGCAGTTAATCCAATATAAACATAATTGTTTATGATCCAATATATTTTTATCATTTCTTGTCGGTCCTATAAGTGACACTAATCATTTCAAATAAAGATATATTGAGTTATATAACAAGGGTTCAACAAAGAAACTACCAACTGCAGCAGTTATGGGACTTGTTGAAAATAAAATATAAATACATTGGATTGGAGCCTACAAAAATTTACAAATGGGACTAAACCCCAGAAAAATATTTTTTTTTGTCGCAAAACTAAGGAGTATTTTTAAGCGATAAGTGAAAATACTTTTTGCAATTTACATTTTACTCGGAATATTTCACCAAACCAAACAGGGTCTAACAAACAATGTTCTTTTGTCATACCCAACCATAGAGCTAAAGGCAAACGCATCCAAATCTTTGAGAGTAGACAAGTCAACATGACCAGATTGCTCGAGTGACGGGAGCCCGGTATTCATTCCAGAATAAGCTAAAACGGAGAGGAGCGAAGAAATCTCGCGAGTTAAATCTCGAAGTAGCTTTTCCTCCATTACTTCCACTTTTAAGTCTAGACCAACAGTACGCCATGAAGATTTGGAACCTCTGCTTTACCTTCTTGCAAAAACTGGACCATGAGCAGCTAAGTGCCTGCTGGGTGTAAACAAGTAATGGTTGCATGAGGTTTTCGAGCCACACCCCCATAAATCTGAAGGGCAACATTTAACCAATGGGACTAAAACTGATTGAACAAGCTGCCTAATATGCCTAAACTCCATCGACTGTATATTCTCGATCAGTGCCAAATCAACTGGGTTGATATCCAAACACTTATAAAATGATTCCCCTGTGGTTATTGATAAGCCCAACACGTCGTACCTAATGTCAAGGAATATGCATTAGCAGCGCCAATTGGACTCAACTCAGCTTAAAAAATCTGTGTTTCAACTATTTGAACGATAAAAATTATCTCTAATACGTTGAAATCAGAACAGCACATAAAATAAATCATGACATTTGTATTGCGTCTGTGTTTGGTTTACCTGGAAAAGATACATTTCAATTGAATTTTTAATCTTATCTGTGTTCGATTGTAGAATTGGGAACTGATATGTTTGTTAGGCAGTTAAAAGGTGAAAAACAAAAGGCTTTTTTTTTGGGGGGGGGAAGAATTCCCATGGAAAATATGATTGCATTGAAAGTATGTGATATCAAACACTACCCAAAGTTAAAAAATTATAGCCCCTCCGTCCCAAATTTATAATTGTCATCTCATGGGTATTGTTGGGATGGGTTACAAAGTTATCCATCGCAACAATACCCATGAGAGGACAATTATTCAAGTGCATTCCTTGTATTCCCGAGTATTCATCATTTGTTGGAGGATAAATTTGGAGAGTAAAAAACTTATCTTCAAACGTTTGACTTTCAAACGGCAATTCGTAACTTGGGACGGAGGGAGTAAAATCTTGAGTTATCAAACACACGCTTACAATAATTCCCAAACTCTTATGGACAGGTGTAACATCCTTCCTACCTATAAAATAAGCCCAAATTATTTGGGCAGTGAGAAACGTCTTTGCAAAGTGTCCTAGCTATCCTTTTTGAAAATTTCTTGTTACTACAAAGTAATACTGTAACAACGAATTGTAAGTAAATACATTTACTATTTCCTGAAATTATTCAATACTCTGAAAAATAAGAACCTAAGAATTTCAATCACCTTGCAAGTAATTTTGAGATATATCTTTAGTTTGTCATGTACATCCAAATAATAGAGGAAAATAAATCAGAAAATTAAGCATTGAATCACTAGATCTTTTAAGATAAACAATGATGTGAAGAATAACAAAAACCCTTCAAAGATGTCCACAAATAATAGATAGAAGGCTCCAACAAAACTTGAAACCATAGATACCAGGGAACACAAACACCCTAACGAATTACGAATTGGTATGAACGTTCCAAAATATGGTACACCTTCGTTCCAATACACTAAGATTAGCGATCCCAGAGATATTGACAAATTTCTTCCTTAAAATTTGGTTTTTCATAAAAGAAATATTAAAATTACATTGAATTTATTACGCAGTACAATTTAATGATAAATATATTAGGAGTTTTAAGAGAATTTTGAAAAGTCAAGGATATATCTTTGGTGTTTACATATATAAATAATTCTCATATACAAAGTCTGGAAGGTGAATAAAGAACCGGTATGTCTTATGAATCTAAGAAGGTATTTATTATTTCAATTTTTTAATGACTGGTATTTCGGAAGAGACTAACTCATTTCAACAAAATGATGTCCCCATAAGCCTACCCCTATCGGTCCACATTTTAGAGGGCATGGCGAACCTTCTTCCCGTACCCGTTCCACGTACCCAAATGATCCTCTATTTAGGTAACATTGCTTGAAACTTGTAAGAAAATCAGTGGAAGTAAAATTCAGACAGTACATTTGATAACTGAACAAAGGATAAAAAATGGCAGTACCGGGAATAGAAATAAAATACATTACGTACCCACTATCTCTGATACCTTTCAAACAATTTTTTATATCAGTTTCGTTCAGCTCGGCATAACCTTCCTTATTCAGGTCAAACTGAGACCCATCTGTGAAAGTTAGTCCACCCTTCGGCTCTTTAGGGTTCCCTTCTCCTGGTTCGTTCAACATCACTCGTAATCATTGCAGTGTTTATTTCTCCAGGTAATGTTATAGATGGAGACTAAAGAGAATGTATAGCACGAATAAGCTGTGAATCAAAGAGATGCACAATCACTAATCGTAGATGTTATTGTAAAGAACAAGAGCATATCATTCCTTCCTTAGAATCTTTTGTGGGGTGAAAGTCATCATCTACAAGAATAGTTAGAAGAATTTGGTATTCCCAATTCTTAGGCCCCATTTAGTTCGGGCTGAAATATTTTGGGTGATTTGCCACTTGGCCCCAATTTTCTTGACCACACAAGAAACTCCGTTAGCCGTACTTGAAAACTAGACTATTCCGAAAATAATACCACTTTGGGTGCCAAACTTTTCAATAATAAGCCTTTGACCCACGCATAGTTATCTGGACCACTACATCCTCCTACATACCGCGATTCGAAGCTCGAAATTTAACATTGACTACTCTAGTTCGCATTAGTTATAAGATAACTTTTGACTTCAATAACAGAATAATAGGAAGAGAAAAGACTTCCCAACCGATGTATACGCATAATTCTTTATATATCGCATTAATAAATATCGAGTTTATCGATTGCAAACATTCTTAAGAAACTTTCGATATGGTGGAGTACGTGAATATCCACAAAATAGATGATTATAATGCTAAAATAACCCAAAAAGGGTTCTAAATTTCCTTTATTATTTGAAGAAGTGAACCAACTAATAAGTATATACCCCCACCGTACCGCATATCATCTCAGGCAACGTACCACGTACCAGAGCTACCCGCGATCCAGATAATATTGGACCCACTTAAGTGTCATAATTTCATTTTTCTAAGATCTTTTAGGTAGCTCTTTCGGCATTTATGACTCATAGATACCGAAAAAGGTAACTAAAAGATCCTAAAAAAGTGAAATTATGACACTCTTGTGGCCAAAGGCATGTTGCTATAAATTTGGCACCTAAAAGTGAAGACAGAAAAACTAATGGGGACCAAAAGAGAAACTACCGGAAAAAATAAAAATACGTGATGAATAGTGAACTGTTGTAAAACAATTGTCACCTATTCAGAGTTAAATTTTTCCAGTAATTTTGGCAAAAAGCATACACTTATAATGTTATACTAACAAAAAATTTAACATTGAAAAGGTGAAAATACAATTTATACGAACAAATTTTCTTACTATTAATAGGTGAGAAATTAATTCTCACTAATATACTTTCACCTAGATGAAAAAAAAAAAAATCACCCGAAATCAATGGGAATCTTAATAGCAGCACACTTACTTTCAATAAAGGAGGCAACATCCACGACAATTGAGAAGCGATCGAATGCCAAGGAATAGAACTTGCTGTTGAGTTGTTTTGTAAAGTCTGATTGGTTTTTCGGACACCACTCCTCTTAACTGCCTTCTCAAAGAACGTGACAGTGTGAAAAAATGACCACATAAACTGCGTCTCAGCACACAAGCGAACCAAGCCTGTCGGGTCAGATAAATAAATATGCATTTCGCCACTCTCTGTGTCCACTGTTGGCCTAAAGGTTCAAGCAACCAGTCCAAAACTTCTTGCTGCTATTGAATCCCAAGTTTAGGAACTCGCTATTATACCAAATACTAGAAATAAAGCACACACAAGAGTAATGCAAGGAACACAAACGTAGACAAAATGATGTGACAGCAATTATGATTGGTTAGGCAGTTGGTGGGGTTCACTATCTAATAACTTTCACGCCATTTGTAAGCAACTTTTGTGCGTCATGCATTATTTTAAATCCTATTGGAAGGATCTTTACCCAGCTGCAGATGCCATAATGAGAAATGCTTCACCTAGAAGATTATGCTCCCCACGAAGCAAACAACCCTCCTTTTGCATATATGGCGTTGTGTCAGCTATCCCCTATAAAACGACACCATGAGAAAGTAAATAAACAAAGGGATACAGTTGAAACATTGCTCAAGGATAAAGAAATGAAATGTTTGATACCTAAAAAATTGATTTGAGGATGCTTCTTAGTCATGCATGGATCATTTTTGTGCAAACATATCTTTTAAGAAAATTGTAAAACTGTTGTTGCCCTCTGGACTGATAAGTCAAGGTCAGAGTTTTAATGTAGTCACCAAAGACATTCTTACCTAATATATAGTTTGCCAACCTGATTGAACACATTGAGCCATACTTATTGAGAAAGTTGGAAGAAGTGGAACCTATTATTTATCAAGACATATTCCATCTTATTAGGAAAACAAATACATGGGGACCATACTCAAATAGATACTGAAACACTCTCGAGTAACTAATGGTAAGGGAAACAAAATATTTCCTGATGAGAATTACATGGTAAATATAAATTTACCCGCCATTAAATCTTATGATGCCACATGCATCTCAGAAAACAATGGACTAAGGCTGCACAAACAAAAACTAACAGTCTTGAATTTTTCTGTTGAAAGCTTACAAATATACATGAATTGAAGATACTATATGCCATATTTATTGCATCTCATCGATCTCTTTTTTTTTAAACCAAAATGTAAAAATTTATTAAGAGCACGATGGACAAAGAGCCTATATTGGGGGGCTTAAGTGCGTGACAGACAGACATATTAAAATCTTTAAATGGTGCCAGATTAGTCATACTTTCCCACGAGCCCGGGATAAGCAAATCAAGGATCCAATTGTACACGTGAATATAATTTCATAAAAGACCTTTTGTTGTTTTAAATAATTTTCATCCCAAAAAGGAATAAATTGACCCCCTGAAGTTGGAGGTTCAAACAAAATTCCAGAACAAACTTCTAAGTAAACAAACTGGTGGTTCCCCTTGATCGTCGTCAGTTATTTAAATTCTATTTCAAGAAGAAAACCATAAAAGTCATGTTCCAAGTTCACGTTTGACAGCAAACTGGGATAGAAGTTTGCATGTTGAGAAGATTAAAGACGAATTCACAGGAAAATGTGAATAGAAGTTTGCGTATTTGACATCATTTCCAGCCATGGAGGTAAAATTTCTAATCCTTTACTTGTCTACAACATCATTCTATTAAATCATTTCACATATAAAGAAATTACTTAATATTTTGCAAATCAATTAGTATAGAAAATGAATCACCTTCATGTGAGGCAGAAGGCTTTTATCAGCACCTTTAGCTATTCGAATAAATGATTTACAAATATACAATCTTTCATCAAGCTGTACTTGTTGAAGGGTCCTGCCCATCATTGGTATGGTTTTAATTGAGTGTGTAAAGCACAAAAAAATAAAAAATAAAAAACGGTTAGCTAAAATGCTGACAGATACCAAGGAAATTAAAGATAAAGTGTCTGCAATCAAACCTGAGAAGGCATTGGAACGAGTGAGAGGCCCTTGATGATCATAGTGATTCTCTCAGAAACCCTATTAGTAGCTACAAGAGGCTTCTGAGAAGCCAAAAAAAGGATCTACTCCAACTGCATCAAAGGTTCAGTCATCAGTAAGCACTGGCTATTTTAGCTCTTGTTAGTAATTAAGCAACCTTTGATTTCAACAAAGAAAAAAATGGGAATAAGAAGAGTGTTCCCCAGCCCAAAACACAAAAGTACACAATGACTCTCCCTACAATCGTGTTAACATATTATATATTTGTACACTACTTAAACAACTGCAACAAGAATTCACAAGTGTCACGTGATCTAAAATAGTGACTCCATTAAGCCTACCATACCAATCACATTCTAAAGCAAAGCACTGCACACACGTATCAGTACCACATTCCATATAACAGTGTGCATATATAAAGGAGGTGAACAGAGGTTTGACAAGCTTAAGTTTGTATAAGTTAACATGGCTACTAAGATTGGCATCCTAAACTAAAGTGTCATAGCTTACTGTTCTGCCTCTGAATTTATAATCAGGAATCCGAAATTCATGGGACTTGCATTTGTTTCACTTTTGACTTTGGCTGTACTTCATGGTCTGCACATATGGCTAATGAAAAAACATGTTTGTCGCATATATTAATCCGGGCTTCACCCTTATAGACTCCTTTCTTCTCCACATATAAGCTCATAATTTCTTGTTCTGAACAGTAAAACCAGACTGAACATTATATATTTATTTGGTTAAGCCTTTTATTACAAAGAAAAAAAAAGCATTTAGTATGACAGCAAAAGAGGCATTACACCTGCACTAAACGAGAAAAACAAAGGATAATAAAAGTAAGCCCGAATTAAATATTTATTCTTTTATTTTCTATCGTCTAGCTTTATTAGTTATCATATACCAGGATTGGGCTGACGAGTGTAAAAAAGTAGGTTAATATTTTAGGCAACCACTTAATGCAAATAATGTCGAGGGTTCATATGTACTCAATTTTCTTCTTATAACATCACACCTTGCATTGGTAGGTCCGACACAGGGTCGTGTCCATATTTATCAGTCCAATGTGTTGCAAAATTATGATAACATATCACATACAAGCTACTGATTTCACGTTACATTATAGTTATATAGTTGAGGTTGAGTCAGTGTGGAAGAGCTCCCTAACATGGTTGTTGTGGAAGCGTGGGCAAACCTGCTATGTTGTATTTATGATTTAAGGAGAATTACCAATCTAATATGGCTCCCTATGAAGCACAGACATTTCCCCGGAGGCCCCATACGTGTGTCAAACACTCAAAGGACAAGGACATGGGTAAGACATGGCATGGACACGTGTCCGACACGCCCATGGTTCAAAAGACTCGGCCGAGTTAACTCGGAATCGGCAGCCAACGATATGAAACCGAGTCACGTTACAGAAAAAATTATAAATCGCACGATATCGCCCTAACTCGCCGATAAATCACCCGGCACGAGTTAAATATCTGATATATCAGTCCAGGACAACCGAGTCAGCCGAGTTGATGTAAAAAACAAGAAAAGTCGAAAGAAATTACCAACCCGAGTCAGTCAACCGAGAGGACATACCTTTTGGCAGCAGATTTGTCTGGAGAAGGCGAAATAAACTCACGGGTGGGCAATCTTCTGTTGCTATAAAACAAACCATCCCCGAAATCTTCAGTTATAGAAAGAAGAGGCATTTTTCTGTACCGGAGAAGAGATAATCAGGTTCGGCCGATCAGTTTCTTTGTAGCTTCCTTCTCTCTCTTCTTTTATGTGCTGTGTGCGTGTGTTTTGGGATCAGACATTTTGGGGTGTGTGTTTTGGGGTCTAAATACCCGGCGGTGGGTATTTATTTATTATTTGTTTCAAGTGTTGTGCGTGTCGTTTAATTAGGTTTAAAGACTTGGCTGGGTTTTTTTTTTGGTTTAATTAGGTTTTAAGACTCGGCTGGGTTTTTTTTTGGTTTAATTAGGTTTATATGTTATTTTTTCAAAGAAATGTTATTAAAAATGTTATTTTTTTTTTTTAAATGTTAAAAAAAATCTTTTTGAAAATCTTTTAAAAAATGTTACATTTTTTCAAAGAAATGTTATTTTTTTATAAAAAAAAATATTCAAATCTTTTTAAAAAAAATTGCCTCTACTAAAAAAAACATGGATTAATTACCAAATAGTCCCTCAAACATTTTTTAAAACAGATTTAGTCCAAAATTTTATTTTGTTTCAAAAATCCCCTCAAACACCCATTTGATCAATATTCTCTTATTTTTAAAGGTCCGCGTCAGCGGCATTTTTTTAGTGTTTTTTTTTTAAAATAACTCTGGTTCTTTAAAAAAAAAGATGCAAAAAAGTTGTTTTTTTCCTAGAGTAATTTTAAAAAAAAAAAATTGTGTTGGTAGATAATACTTGAACATGTCAATTTTTAACTCTATTTTTTGGATGTTATTTTGTAGAATGGATCATCTAGCTAGTCATCCCAACCCTCTCTGCAGCAATATGGTTCATATTTCTTTCCTTACCCTACAGAAAGAAATTACCCATATCCAAATCCATATGATCGATACCGTAACTAGATAGGGAGATGAAAGTGACAAAATATTGTAATCATTTCTATTTATCTTCCATGTAAATTTTTTATCAAATTCTATGTGTCATTATATTGTTTTCCAATATTATTATTGGTTTACTAAGCAATATTGAATCTGACAAATCTATCGCGCTTCGGTATGACCAATTCTACAATGCAATGCATATTGAATGATGGGTTTGAATGTATCTCACTGGTCCACATTGTTAATCTTATTTTTTTTTAATTTTCTATATTTTTTCGGAATTTTTTGCGCTCTCTGAATAGCGTATCTTTGCATATCGTCCGATACCGCGACCGAGTTGAAAATCGGGTGTCCGATTCCGTTATCGATACTGAGACTTTGAACCATGGACATGCCACGTGGCATGTGGGACTTAAAAGGCATTGAAAAAAGGTTGGACATGGGGGCTCACACCTTAAGGACACGACGGGGGTCAAAAACAGAAAACTTTTTTAAAAAAGGGGGCAACTTACCTGACGACTCTTTAGACTTTTACAAATTAGGGCTTCTCTTTATTTCTTCTTTGAGTTCTCTCGAACCAAAAAGCTCCGCAACCATCATCGGAAGTTCTCCCTGCCATGGCCGAAAATCACTTCTCTTTGTTCTGAAATCTCCAGTCAGGTAACACATAAAATGAACATCACTCTGTAAATTTTCGACTTTTTTTACTCTCTCTTTCTATTCGTCTCCCTCTCTTTTACTTCCTTTTAGTGAGACTCTCTCTCTCTCTCTCTATCTCTCTCTTAACACACCTCTTCTTCTCTGTTAACTTGCAACTTTTTATTCTTTTTTTATGCAGACACAGTTACATCATTAATAATAACATTCGAATGATTTTTTTGGAAAACATATATGCATATGTTTATTCTCTATTTTCAAAATAAAAAAGAATTTATTCTGTTTTTTCATTCAGGCAGCAGTTATGTCCATTTTATTCTCTTTTTCACGACGTTATAATTGTATGTGTTATTAGTTAGAACAAATTTTATATATATTTATTCTCAGCTTTAGTATTAATGTGATATTTCATATGTTTTTATATATATAAAATATTTATTTAACGTCGTGTCCCCGTTGTGTCGTGTCCTAAATTTTTTAAATTTGTCGTGTCGGTGTGTCCGTGTCCGTAGCTGGTTCCTTATGTAGAACTTTTGGAAGGCTTTCGACTACAGGGTTGAACTTTCCTTATGGGATTTTTTTTGTACTTTTTGGCTTGGTCTCCCTTGCGGCTGTTGAGGATGGTTTTTGGGACCCGTATAAGGAATGAAATTTGTATGTACCAATATATATATATATATATATATATATATATATATATATATATATATATATATAAATGTTAACATGTGCCCTTAGGGCACATGTTTTGAGCCTGAAAATAACAAGTATGAGAGTTCCACATGAATATATGTACCCTATTAATTGTATGTCAGAACTTTTGTCCCTATTATTTTTAAGTTCTAAGTGTGCGCTTAGAGCACATGTTATCAGGACCCATATCATTCGGACGAAAGTTGGATCCAACACATGATTGATCCCTCCTTTATCCCTGTCTCAGAACAAACTCACAAAGTCAATAGGACCATCTCTTCTTTATACTGCCATTGGCTAGCTGGGCTCAACTTAAGAGAGAGTGTTGGAATACAGGGATTAGATATTTTGGATATCTATTTATTCAATAACTTGTTTATTTTTCAGTTCCTTCAACTAGATTTCCATACATGTCTTCCTCTATGATTTTTAGAAATGTATTGTTAGGGCAACAAAAGTCAATTGTGGATAACAACAGTGAATTTCACGACCTCTAACAAAAAGCGCTCTGTTAAGTAGTGACATCAAAACTACAAAAAAGCCTTCTAAACAATACCTTCAGATTTGATACGCACTAGTTGCCCGATTATTGGGTTTAACATTCCAAATCCCAAGCCAACCTTAGTAGAGAATCAATTTTGGCAAGGGTGAAGGTGGATTTCATTCTCTAAAAAATTACCACATTAGCATAGAACTAAGAAGAATCTCAATACGCCAGCATCCGAAAATGCACAAAAAGCCAGCATCCATAAAAAGCCATTTAGACTCGTAGCCTTTTCCCTCTTTATATTGAAGACAACCCATCTGATTTCCTACTCAAAAATACACTCTATCCATTTAGACTCAGCCTTATCCATAAAACGGTTTTGATTCCACCAAGTAGATTTTTGGAGACTTCTGGTGAAGACTTCTGACACTCCAGGAGTTTATTATATCAAGGAATTCAATATTTCCATTATATTAGAAGTAGACCAATCTGAATAACACATAAGGATCTGAAATCTAACCTTTGAGTCAAAATCTTGCACTTGGTTCACATAAAGTGGGAGTTTCTATTTTAAGTCCAAATTCATTATCACATTGAGTCATTTGACAAAGATAATAATTTAAGATTGCTTGCCTTAGTATGTCAAGTTGTATTCAAGATCTAATGTTATTTAGAGAGAGAAGGAGATTTTGTTTATATCCAACAATGTTTCCTAGTCTTTCAATGGAGTGAATATGCAGTAGGTTATATTACTATATGTTTATTTCAAATCAAAATATAAATGCCAAAAATACATCAACATCGTTTTAACCATCCATTCAAATATCTTATGTAAATTTAATTTTTTTTTTTAAAATGCACCTTAAATACACACAAACCATATTATGGATTTTAAGACAAAAAATAAAATGCAATCAAAAAATTACATATTATTAAGCTAAATAAATGTATATATAGAACATCTACTATTTAATATTATAAGAAGTAAATGCAATTTGTTAAAAAAACAAATATATGCATTATTTTCATTTATATTTGGAAAAATATATATTAGTTTCAATTTCAAGTTCATACACGCATGTTTAACCAGACAGTGGATTTCCATAAATATCATGAGTCAGATTCTTTAATTTTTCATTATATTCAAAATTTACAAGAAGCCCAGGCATGTCCACTAGTTTATATCTAAATATATTATGGAAAACTTTACATGAACCGCCTTTGTGTACCGCCTAGCGACCGCATGTTCCTTTTTTTTTAAGTTTCTTATTCTTTTGTTTTTAATAATTAATATAAAAATAGTTTTTTATATTAAAAAAAACAGTTTTTTATATTAAAAAAAACAGTTTTTTACTAAAATTAAAAAAAAAAAAAAAATTAATGAAATTATGTTTTTAATTTTTTACTAAAATTATGTTTTTACTAAAATTAAAAAAAATATATTAATAATAAAAAAATTATGTTTATTGACATGATATTGCAATTGATTAGTGCCGCCGGCGCAAGTCCACATTCTCGGACCCACATCATTCGTTGAATGTGGGTCCGCGCCAGCGGCATATTAGTAAACATTGTTTTTTGTATTTATAAAAAAAAAACTATTTAATTGGATGTCTTAGATTCGAGATTGATTAGTGCCGCTGACGCGGACCCACATTCCCGAGCCCACATCATTTGTTGAATGTGGGTCCGTGCTAGCGGCACTAATTAATCGCGATATTTTATTGACTTGATATCGCGATTAATTAGTGCCGCTGACGCGGACCCACATCATTTGTTGAATGTGGGTCCGCACCAGCAGCATTAATCAATTGCGAACCTAAGACATTAAATTAAATATTTTTTTTATTAAAATAAAAAAAATGTTGTTTTTAATAAAAAAAACTGTTTTATAGCTTTTTTTTATTAGTAAATATAGTTTTTTTTATTTATGAAAAAATATTTTGTTAAAATTTTAATAAAAAAAACGGTTTAATTTTAATAAAAAAAACTTTTTTTATATCAATAGAAAATTTGTTTTTTTTATATCAATTGTTGAAAACAAAAGAATAAGAAACTTAAAAACAAAAAAAAAAGGGTGCAAAATGCGGTCGCCACGCGGTCCTGCGGCTGCTCATCTAGAACTCCTCATATATTATTATCCATCAGTATGTAATTGTCTAGGATAATGAAGACAGACCCATTACCTGTTGAAGATAAAAAGACAGTATCGTACTATCAACAGTGACACATTGCAAGTTCAAGGAGCCCAAAGACACCATCCTCTCACATCTATGTTCCGCAAAATCCTATTCACTCTCATCAACAACAGTACCAGAACCAGAATTGTATAAGAAATCTCTAAAGACATTCATCAAGATTTGAAAGTTATTACTCATTGCGGAATCAAACTCAGAATCAGCATCAATTGGTCACTTCCTGCAAGCCACAAAAGACAATGTCATTAAAATGTATTTAATCGGACTTCAATTAACTTTGGTCCCATAATTATGATAAATTACTGAAAAGGAAACTATTTTGAGTACCCTGAGGATACAAGTTTGAAAAATTCGCATTCGTGAAGACGAAAGTCGGGGGAAGAGTAAGAAACCAGGACTAGGAGAAAGAGGGAGTAAATACTCATTACTGAAATCACACTTTTAGACAAATGCAAAGGAATTCATACCCATGAATTATGCCATATTTTGAAAGATCGAGTAAAGGGCCCCACTCGGCATAAGCATTAATAACATTAAAAGTTGTTACTGTAGCTGCATGCTGTTTTGCAATGTCTAGTTGTTGCCTTCCTGCTTCACTAAAGCAGCTCAAAAGTGTCTCTCAAGTAACTGTATCGGTGAAAAGGTATCACAATACTGCCAAATATGTAATTTATGAAGATTGCCCTAACCAAGATACAACAATGGCATAATTTTCGGCAAAGATTGAGTTAGCCCACGCAGCAATGGCCTTCACCAATACCCTGAAATGGAAAAAAAAATCAGAACCATGTGACAGCAAAAGGCAATTTCATTAATGAGAAGATAATACAATAGATAGAGGACCAGAAGCAGTCCTCAGAAAATATTTATAATACAAGGAGAAATGGAGAAAATCTAGAAAGATAATAATATAAAAGTAACAACAATGGGGAAGATGCAGCTTTCACTTGAAGAATCAATACTCAGATCCATGCGTATGCATCAACAATAAGGACCAAGCAAGAGGCAAAAGGCAATGGAAAACCAGAGTATGAACAGTTCAAATCAAATAATTTTATAGAAGCAGATATAAGACCAAGCAAGCAACCAGTAAAAAAAAATGACCGCCCTCTTGTTTGCCAAAATTAACTGAACGTCCTTCATGTTATAAGTCTTACAAAACTCGCCTTACCTCTTCTTTCAAATTTGTACACTCACTACCCCTACAAGGGTAGCATATTTTATAAAAAAAAGGAAAGGGGAGGTGAGTGTAATAATTGAAACAAGAAGGTAGGTGAGTGTAATGTTAAAAACAAGATGTTTATTTGTAATTATGACAAATAAGAGGGGAGGCCCATTATTTTACCCAATTTATTAATTAAAAAAATAAAGAAGGAAAGAAAGAAAGGTATAACATACTCAGGTCAGGTTCTAGGTAATCATTAAATAGAAAACAGTTTACTCATTACTGCCTGCTATCTACCTTCTAAATCTTCATTGTGAACGATAATATATTCAGGAAGCCACCTTAGCATCATTGAGATCAACTCGGCCTAGAATGGAAAGACAAATCACCTTAACTCACTCAAGAAAAGTTATTTACACGAAAAAACAACTGCAAATAGAAAAATATGATATATACTTGGATAGGACCCTTATTAGAAAGGGCAACTAAAGATGGAAAAAGTTCCTTCCATAGACTTGAACCTTCTCCCCTAACTAAATGTAACAAAATAAAATACATAAGCATATACAACTCCAAAGGAGTCATCAGCAACTAGAACAAAAGTCAATATAATAATAAAAACCTCAACAACAAGAGCAGCCATCTGACTTTTCAAAGCCCATTCCTCACAAGGATTTACGATTTCAGATATCAAATCAAAAGAAAAATTTGCAAAATCCCTATGTTGTGCATAACTTAATTCATCCCATTGCAACGATGCTAAATCTTGCAGAAAGATAAAAAGACAGTTTAGAAAATAAGAGTGACAGTCAGGACTTGTGCAATTCAATGACACGAAAGTTTATCTGGTTTTACCGCATAACTTAAAAAGAGAATGCTAATGGAAATTAGATCTTAAAATTTATGTAACAAGCGTATTTTCGGTATTCGGTCTCATATAAACTACGTAAACCAACCAAAGTATGAGATTCTAATTTGCATGACTTTTGATCTCAACATTCTGGTTTAATTCAACACTAAAAGGTATGTTTTGGGTATTATATTTAATACCCATCAGTTCTTCCATGCCCATGCACTAATTTGGTGGGTTGTCCAGCCTTGTATTTCAGGATTACATCTGCCTGAATGCTGTTTTTGGCTACCTTCTGAGTTTGACGAGGCATTAGACTTAAATGGCTTTGGTTTTATGGCTCATTTGACACACAACCGCCATTGAATTAGTTCAAAATTCTTGCCCCCCTTTTTGGGTGTATTTTCTTATCGGGCTGATTCCGCCTTTGTTGGTTACTTGGTCTTGCTCTCTTGTTGTGTTGACATGTAGGGAGAAAGTGTGAGTATGACCTTCATTGATTTTGTGGGGAGCGAGTTAAGCTACAGACTCATCATGGTATAAAGATGAGAACAACTAGTTGAGTTGGTCAAGGGCATCTTTACAAGTTATCCAAGCTAGTACCCTTTATGCCTATACAACAAAGGAGAATATAAAAGGCAAACTCAGTCAGGGCTGGCCTGAAATTCACAGGTCACAGTTTAATCGAATGTTACAGACTATCAGGTGTGCCTTTGTACTCCTACATAGCTTGTAAAAGCAAACTGGCGTATTCTTCTTATCCTAATAATGATAGTAAAAGAACGGCCCCTTATATTTTTTATATTTCTAAGAAATATATGTAACCTTAGTTGCAAAAAATAAACTGGGAAGAAAAATAAATGTTAGGTAGGAAAAGTGTCCAAGCCAAAAAAATGTGTGACAAAGAGCACACTAGATTAAAACTGGGCATAACAAAACTAGCCAGTTCTTGTGGAAATATGAAGAACAGACATTAAAAACAATAATATAACTATGCTCATGAAATTTTATAGATGTATCATACTAAGATACATAAAGCGCAATTTAGAAAGAATTGGTTAGTTAACCACTATATGAGTTTCTAAAAGTAGTGTAATAAGAGTTTGAAGTACTCAAACCATATATGGTAAGACAATGGTTGTACGCAAGGTTATAAGATTCAGCAAAGAAATTAACAGTAATAATAAATAAACAAGAGATGAGAAAAAAAAAATAGAGAATTAAGGAAAAGGTCATGTTCCTACCCATATTTGAATTTTTAGGACAATGCTTTTCAAGTTTATAAATCTAGTCCCTGTGGTACAATATCTTTTATAAATTTAGTCCCTGTGGTACAATAGCATTTATTTTTTTGGTCCGCGCCAGCGGCACCATTTTTCACAATTTTTCATGGTGTTTTTAGTACAGGGACTAAATTTATAAAATTATATGGAGTGTCCTATTTTTATACACTTTGAGCATTATAAGGACATTTTCCCAAAAGCCCCAAAAAAAAATAACAGGCACCAACTTGCAACATTTTGAAAGTATGCAGTCGGATTTCAGAAGATCGATCTTTCTTGACTAAAAGAAATGACGTGTTTGCCAAGACACGTACATCCCCTGCTTTTACCTGCAAGGTATTGGGAAAGAAACATTCATATCTAGCAACTTATATAATAAAAACAAGCAAATCTACTTTGCCATCCATGCTTTTGAAAAAGTAATAAATGTGAATAAATAAAACCCATCGCACCTTATTTTAAATTATTGTAATATATTAATTAAGAAGTGAAGAAGGTAGTTGGTACAACGAGTCACAAGGATTATAATATGTGCCCTATTAGGAGTGACACAGGTTAATAAAACCGCACTAAGGAGTGGATGGGATTAAAAAAGGTAGAACAGTTCCAAAAATGATATTCTTATATGGGTCCATAAAGGATCCATTGGGGTTGAACTGTTTTAATGCTTGAATGTATTATAAATATAGTTATAGTGTTAATGAAAAGACTATCAATACAAGAATATGAAATATATGGGGGTGATGTATAATCATCACAGTACTCATTCTTCATTTTGTGTCTGAGACTACAAGATTTCAAATGGGTGTCTACTCTGCAATCTGAAATGGATCCATTAATGTAACGATGCATGGGAACTCGTTCCTTAGCCTACTGGGTTGGGTGTAAGTGGCTCTTTAGTGTCAAATAGTTGCGGATGTCACTGTAAATCAAGGCTTGCCTGGTGGCCAAGGCTCTCGGTTTTTACATAGATTCCTGGCATGTACTTTAGTGGTACTTTTGCTCACGTAGCCAGAACTTTGTTCACCTTCTTGTATTTTATCCCATTTGTGACCCCATCATCATTTGGATGTCAAGAATGCTTTCCTTAATGGGGATTTACTTGAATATATATGTATGGACACACAACCAAGCTTTCGATTTGGGGGTCAGTTTGGGGGAGTACGCTGAAAGAGTTTGTCGTCTAAAGAAATGTTTGTGTGGCCTTGTGCCATAGTGTGCTTTAGTCCCTTCAGTGATGCTGTCTTAGGCGTCGGTTTCTTGCGATCTCAGTGATAGACCCAAATATTTATATCAAGGGTACTCCTGATATTCAATATGTTGACTATGACGATATGATTTAGTTGAGTTATTGAGTGATACAGAATTTCAAAAAGATTTAAGTAAAACTCAAGGAATACTCAGTGTACTAAGTCAAAATTTGAAGGAATTTGAGGAAAAGTATGGAAGCAAGAACGAGAAGTGTTGACAAAAGAGCCTTAGGAGTCAAAACAGGATTGGAGGCAAATGGAAATATGGCCTAAATATGTTGTCTTCCATCAACAAAGCATCACGTCTTATGACCATCAAACTTATTATGACCCTCGAACATCTTAATCTGAAGGGCATTCCCTCAGACATCACTTGTCATCAGACCTATGTTACGTATGTGAAGAAAAATATGACCGTCAGGGGTTTGCAACGGACTGAGGATATAAATACATCTCCTATCCCTCTAGTGAAACCGGGGGATCAAACAGATACTTAGGAGATTAAACATCTAAAGCATCACCTTAATGAATGATCTAATGTAAAAGACTTGGGCCTCTGATATTTCCGTAGTAATGAAATTGTCACATCCAGTAACTGAATAGTATTACCTCAATAGAAAATATACCATGCGCGTGCAGGATACTGGAGATTGGTTGTAAAACAACTTTCTACCTAAGTTGCATGGATACGGATACACGTCACGAGTTTCGATACGATAAAATGCAGTTACACGGAATATATGGAAATATACAGTTTGGCTATGGCAAGGTCACGACAATAAAATAAAACATATATTCTTTAAGAAATATTACATTGTAACAAAGAAAACATCAAATGCAATAATATAACTATAATTTCAAAAAGGAGGCTAAAGTGGTTTGGTTAAAAATGAGGAAGAGAGAGAAAAGATTGAGATTAGGAAATAAATGACAAACTAGAGAAAGACAAAAGAGAAACAAGAAAGAGTGAAATGTGTGCGAGAGAGAGAGAGATGAAATAGTATGCGGCTTTTCTCTAGAGGTGGAAGGAACTTTTTCGAAAAAAGGGTTTTCTACTCTCTGACATTTACTAGCATCCACTAACTCACGTTTTGACTCTTAGTATACTTATTTACATTTGTATGACACAATACAACTTTTCAAATTACAAAATGACTCCATTTAAAAAAAAGGTAGAAACTAACCCCCATTAAGAAAAAAATTGCAATTTCATGCCCGACATATCAATGACGTATCGGGACACATCCAATTAGTATCCGAAAGTCAAAATTGTCAGTTGTTCAAGAGATACGGATTTGAGGTGTCCGATGCATAGGCCATACCCATATTCAATACTCTAATTCTGCTTTTTTTGAAATATCCATGCTACATATCTTTCTACACCCACAGACTCAAATCTCAAACTCGTTGTTGAGTCAAGGTCAAATTCCTAACTGCTTCAATATATAAGTGTTTGATTCCTTCCACCATCCAATTCTTCTCCTAGATGGTGGCTCATGGGAAGGTGAACAATTTTGATTTGATCAAAAGAGGGCCAATTGTAACTATCACCTAAATAGTGTGTCAAGTGCAGTAATTTAAATACAGAATTAACCATTTGTCGCAACTACATTGCCTATTCATTCGTTTGCATGAAGGTTACCAAAGAATATCAGTGTTTATGGAGTGCTCTTAGGACATGAGAAAGATTGTCTCTCATGAAATTAGTGGTACAAGGCGAGAAGTGCATAAGAAAACATGTTTGAATATGTGTAGTGCTGGCTTCCTTTTGGATAATTTGGAAAGAAAGAAACACACGAATTTTAACAAGATAATAAAAGTCTGGGGGAGAAGACAAAATTTTCAACAAATTCATGGGTTTGTTCATCTTCAAGTATTGGGAGACGTTTTCCTTTATGTCAATGTCATGGAACAATTGCTTATAGATAGTTTATGTTGGGTATATAATTTTGAGTAATGTTTTGTGGTCCGGTGATATAATGCCTTTGTAAATGGAGGCAATGGAGTTTTTGGAGAGGAGTTCCCTGCTTTAGATAGTTTCTCTTCGGCATAAGGTTTTGAGTAATTTTTTGTGGTAAGATGATATAATGCCTTTTGTAGATGGAGACACGAACATTTTTCTATGTGTTCATACTGTTTGTTAGTTTAGTTATGGTCGGAGTCCGTATTTTTATAGTGGCCACAGCCTCTTCCCTTGTTAATTTTGTTATATCAGTGATAATGAAATTAGTGTTTGGTTGGTCAACTAATTTACTTGACCACAAAAAGCTCGATTTGACCTTTGTTGTTAGTGTGGTAAGTCAGATTATACATATTCCTCACTCAAATCATATGGAATTGTTTATTATATTCTTAAAACACTAAGTCTTGTCCTGGTCTTGGCATGTTCTACACAGATCGGGGAGTCAGCCTGGGCTCTCATGTATTTCAATAATGCAGATTATACCATTTTTAAAACTGACAGGCACCCTATGGTAATCACCACGTTTCATGGAAGAGTAAAAAAGAAAGTTATTGTCTTCAGATCCTTTGAAGACGGAATATTGGGCCATTACACAAATCATCTGTGAGCTTCTTTGCTGCATTCTATACTGGATGAGTTAGGGCTTGGTAAAAAAAATCATATCCGTCATTTTGTAACAATAAATAAACAATTACTCTTGCGAAGGTTCTGTTCTTTAAATTAACCTCCATCAAAAAGCTTTAAAAAAGCTTTAAATTAACCTCCATCACATTCAACTCTGGAAAGGCTCCCTAGACTTCAGCCAGTAAATATTGGGTAACTAATTCAGAATAGATTCACAACTTAAAGGATTATAAACAAGCTTCAATTGCTTAAAAATAAAAATTAATCTCAAATAATCAAACAAAAATGGATGAGAGTTACATATATATGAAACTCTAAATGACTTATAAGATAATCAGATATTTTGGCATTCTAGTTTGCCAAATTTGGCCTTCCAGGTAGAATCAGGTGTGAAAGAGGGGATGGGAGTGAAACAAGGAAAATTCTGCCTATTAACATTGTAAACAATTAGTAACCAGGGACGAAGCTAGGATTTAATTTTGGGGGGAGCCACATAAAAATCTAAATGATATATATATATATATATATATATATCAACAAAAGCATACACTTTATGAAAAACAAACCAAATCTTATTAATTTTTGTAAGTAAATTATAAATAAAATCAACAATTACAATTAATTAGCAATCAATATTTGTATTAAATTAACAATTAATTAGCAATTAAGTAAATTATACAAATAGATATGAAATTAAACTCGTAATTAGGTAGTCAGAATTAAATTTAAAGTTCATATCATTCAATTCAATTAATAGATGAATTCAAGGGATAAAATTATTATTTTTTGTAATTTCACATGCAACTATTAAAAAAATTAGAAAGCAATAATTAAATAAAGTAACCTATGCTAAAGAGGGAAAAAAAACATACAGGAGGCGAGGCTTTTTTTTTTTTTATTGGAGGCGAGGCTTCTTTTGAAAGGAGAGGCTGGCTTTTTTTTTATAAGCAGGTGGGTTAAGAAGAATGGGAAGAAAATTTGATTAGATAATAAATGTGAGAGGCAGTTGAGGAAAATTGGTAACTCGTGCCTCCACATTTCTTGTAAATAGATAACTTTGAAACTAAACCTCCACGTTTCTAACCTTCTTGAGAGGCCAGCTGCACACTTTTTTCTTCCACTTGCTGAATATTCGGTCCAAGCTAACAGATAATATATACCTAAAGGAAAACAGTTGGCCCCTTTTTAGCTTCGTCTCTGTTAGTAAACAGTTGTTATAAGAGCATGAATGGGGGCACTCATAAACTTACATGTTTCATAACTTCCAATTGCTAACAATGAATCCCCTTTTAACCAAAGTCAATACAAATGTCTAATCAACAACATCATCATTCTCTGATCTATAGGGGGGAAGAGAGAGAGGAGGAGGGGGGGGGGGGGGGGGGGGCAACAGCTTTACGAGCATCAGGAGAAGAGTTCCAATCGAGGACGGAGAGTATGGATCGAGCCACATTACTTGACGTGCTATTATGACGTAAATGACGTCAAATGGGAGCAAGAAAATATAATCTCTGTCTAAACTCTCTCAAATCTCAATATCTCATAATGGAAGAAAGACTCAAATGAGTCTACATAAGGGGTATTTATAGGAAGGAGGTTGCTTGGCCATTAAGCTAAGAATATAATTACATTTATGTCCCTAAGTGCCAAATAACCTTCCTTCCTCTAAATACTAAACAAAGGGGAAAATACAATGAATACTAAAAATAAAATAAAGACTAAAAAATAACAAAAATACAATAAAACCTTAGATTTACTAAAAATAATCCCTCATTTCTTCATTCACATCATATTATCATCCATATCTCACTGAGAGAGTATTTAAAAGGTTTTTGTCAGTAATTTGTAAGAAACATTGATGGAGGTTTACTTATCAAAAAAATATTGAGACTTAATGCATAATGTGTGTTTAGTGTGTGCATGCGTGTAATATATATACAGCTGACTCCAATCAACATACCTTAAAAACGTCAAAATACGTTAAAAACAAAAACATGAACATACCTTTAAAATGGAGTAGGGTTTTTTACCATAATCTTCAAATATCCAACCTTGAATTGCGTGCCAGATGATCATAAAAAGTTTCAAAAGCCAAAAATACACATGTTTCAATTTTGCATTTCACTCACTTTCAGGGTTGATTTTTTTTAAAGACTTTTTGTTAGTATCGAGATCATCTCCACCAAATTCGATTAAAATTTAATCTTATACTATATTAATAAAAATATCGTTTTTGAGGTCCATTGATTGGAGTCGGCAAGACATACACACACACACACGATATAGCCTGTATAGCATAATCGACGATAAGAAGTCATAAACTATCTATCTATGACTAATTCATATTATTAAGTTATAAGAATTCACACATATCAAAAGGGAAAGGATGACATTACCCCAAAACAACAATTTGTGTGCGGCTCAACAAATTTTAAGTTTTAGGTCGAGGTCTTTAAACAAGATAGCACCCCCCCCCCCCGACACACACACACACACACACGCGTTCCAAATTAATAATCCATATTTACTTTTCGTGTCGTCCCAAAATAATAATCGCTTTCCCTCTTTTGACGTATCCGATGGAAAAAATTCCACGCTAGTGAGTGAGGTGTTATCTTGGCCATTCATTGAGTGACTCCTTAAAAACCGTCAATTTCAATAGCGGCTATCAATTTTGGAGATGAAAGGAGCTATAGTTGTTAAAGGCGCGCCTAGGCGCGAGGCGCAACTCTAGAGCCTCGAACAAGCTTAGGCGCACCCCCTTGAAACAGGCACGCATTTAGGGACCTCAGGCGCAAGGCGAGGACCTAGGCGCGCCTTACAAAATCAGCACCACCACCACCCTCTCCTTTTTTTCAAGCCCTGTTTTCATATAATTGACCGGTAAATAGGCTTAAAGGATTTTATTTGGTTATTCCAATCGTAAAAAGCAAACAAAGCCAAGAATCCTAGCAAACAAACCAAACACAAAGCCAAAAAAGGCCTAGCAAACAAACCAATCACAAAGCCACTGCCGGCTGCTCTTCCGACCTATTCCGGCGATTCTTCAGCCTTTCCAGCCGGCGGCTTGTTCCTATTCCGGCGAGGTAATTTTTTCTTTTTTCTCTTTTATTTTTTTTGCTTTTTCCCCTGTTCTGTTCTCCTCTCTCTCAACTACCTGTTTTGTTCTCCTCTGTTTCTCTCTCAAATTTTCTGTTCTTTTTTTTGCTGTTCTGTTTATCCTCCTTTTCTCAACTACCTGTTCTTTTTTCTATGCTCTTTTATTGTTGCTATTATATGTTTTGTTTGTTTTGTATGCTCTTTCAAATTTAAGTCAATTTTAATAATGCATTTTCCTGTGTTTTTTTCTTTCTGTTTTTGTGGTATTCTTACCTGTTTTGTATGCTATGTTTTTGCTGCTGTCTTTTGTATGCTATGTCCTTTTGTTGCTGAAATTAATTCAATTTTCATATTGCATTTTAGATTTATAAATAGCAAGTTTAGCTTACGATGTTAATATGTTTGTTATATTTTGGAATTTTAATTATCCTATTAAGTTTATTATGATGTCATGATATTATCCTATTAAGTTTATTATTGAATCAATGACAGATTCCTAACTCCTTCAATGTATACGCGTTTGATTCCTTCCACCATCCAATTCTTCTCTTAGATGGTAGCTTATGGGAAGGTGAACATTTTTTGTTTGATCAAAAGAAGAAGGCCGATTGTAACTATCACCTAAATGGTGTGTCAAGCGCAGTAATTCAAGTGAAGACTTGACCATTTGCTGCTCCTACATTGTTGCTTCATTCGTTTGGAGGAAGGTTACGAGAGAATTTCAGTGTTAAAGGAGTGCTCCCTAGCCATGCGAAAGATTGTTTCTCATGAAATTAGTGGTACAAAAAAGGCGAGAGGTGTAGAAAAAAACATGTTTGAAGATGTGTAGTGTTGGCTTCCTTTTAGATAATTTGGAAAGAAAGAAACACAAGAATTTTTACAAGAAGATAATAAAAGTCTTTGGGAGAAGATAAACTTTTCGAAAAATTCATGGGCTTGTTCATCTTCAGGTTTTGGGAGACGTTTTCCTTTGTGTCAATATCATGGAACAATTGCTTATAGATGGTTTCTAATGGGAATAAATTTTTGAATAATTTGATATAATAATGCCTTTGTAGATATAATGCCTTTGTAGATGGAGCCGTATGGAGTTTTTGGAGAGGGGTTCTGAGCTTTAGATAAGTTTCTCTTCGGCATAAGATTTTGAGTAATTTTTTGTGGTTCAGTGATAGAGGGGGGGCACGTAGAGCTTTCAATGTTCTCCTAGTATTTGTTAGTTTAGTTATGGTCAGAGTCCGTAGATTTAGAGTGGACAGCTTGTTCCCTTGTTATTTTTTATTATATCAATGATGTGAAGTTGGTGTTTGGTTGGCTACCTTATCTTGACCACAAAAAGCTTGATTTGACCTTTGTTGTTAGTGTGGTAAGTCAGATTATGCATATTCCTCGCTCAAATCATATGGAGTTGTCTATTATATTATGAGATATCTAAGTCATGTCCTGGTCTTGGCTTGTTCTACATAGGTCAGCCTGGGCTCTCTTGTATTTCGATAATGCAGATATTTTTAAAATTGATAGGCACCCTACATCTAGTTTTTGTGACTTCTAACGATAATCATCTCGTTTCATGGAAGAGTAAAAAAGCAAGTTACTGTCTCCAGATCCTTTGAAGAGGCCGAATATTGAGCCATGGCCAAAATCATCTGTGAGCTCCTTTGTTGCATTCTATTATGGATGAGTTGGGGTTTGTTAAGAAGAATTCATATCAGTCATTTTGTAATAATAAATAAACGATTACTTTTGTGAAGATTTTGTTCTTTCAGAAGACAAATCATGTGGAGATAGATATTCATTTCATTCGAGAGAAAGACCGAGCGCTAACATCATCAGTCCATCATTCATTTCTTCTTCGGAACTTATTGTTGGGGTGTTTAATAAGTCCATGGAAAATCATTTCTTTGGATCATTATTGACAAGTTCCAATTAGTTAATAACTTGCAGCTTGAGGAGTGTTGGAAAACGCCCTGTAATTACATTATTTTTTTTTTTTGGTTGTCTTACTTATATTTCAATTTTGTACTTTATTTTCTTTCCATAAATGTAAATACTTATTTATATATTAGCAAAACCCTGCCACTCATTTTGACTAAGCCAATACATGATTCCTTTTCAAAAAGCTTTAGATTAACCTCCATCACATTCTAACTCTAGAAAGGCTCCCTAGATCGAAGCCAGTAAATATTGGGTAACAAATTCAGAATAGATTCACAATTTAAAGGATTATAAACAAGCATCGATAGCTTAAAACTAAAAATTGTTCTCAAATAATCAAAAGAAAATAGATAGGAGTTACATATACATGAAACTCTAAATGATTTATAAGATTATCAGATATTTGGGCATTCTACTTTGCCAAATTTGGCCTTCCAGGTAGAAATCAGGTGTGAAAAGGGGGATGGGGGTGAATAAAGGAAAATTCTGCCTATTAGCATTGTAAACAATTAGTAACCGTTGATATAAGATCATGGCAAGGAGAATTGATAATTTTACATGTTTCATAACTTCCAATAGCTAACAATGAATCCCATTTTAACCAAAGTCAATACAAATGTCTAATCACCTAGATTATCATTCTCTGATTTATAGAGGGGGGGGGGAGGGGGGGGGGGGGGAGAGTAATGATTCTAAGTAAGAGACAGAGGCTTTACTAGCATCAGGAGAAGAGTTCCAATCGAGGGCAACAAGTATGGATCAAGCCATACTACTTTTCGTGCTATTATCATCCATAGCTCACTGAGATGGTTTTTAAAAAGGTTTTTGTCAATAGTTTGAAAAAACATTGATTGAGGGTTAATGCGTGTTTACTGTGTGCGTGCGTATAATACACATACATCATCTCTCTCCAGCTGACTCCAATCATTATACCTTAAAAACAGACCAAAATTTTAAAATAGTAAAATAAAGTTGATTTTTCACCAGTCTTTAAATATCCAACCTTGAATTGCGTGCTAGATGATTATCAAAAGCCAAAAATACACATGTTTCAATTTTGCATTTCACCCACTTTCAGGGTTGATTTTTGTTATGACTTTTTTGTAGTATCGAGATCATTTCCACCAAATTCGATTAGAAATCATTCTTATACAATATTTAATAAAAATGTCGTTTTTGAGGCCCATTGATTGGAGTTGGCTAGACATACACACACTAGATATATCTTGTATAGCATAACCGACGATAAGAAGTCATAAACTATCTCTCTATGATTAATTCATATTATTAAGTTATAAGAATTCACATATACCAAAAGGGAAAAGATGACATGACCTCGGAACAACAGTTTGTGTACGGCTCAACACATTTTAAGTTTTAGGTCGAGGTCTTAAAACCCAATATTCCCTCATTTCCAAATAAATAATCCTTATTTCCTTTTCGGGTCGTCTCAAAATAACTGTCGCTTTCTATTTTTTTACGTAACTGACGAAAAAAATTCAACGCTAGTGCGCGAGGTTTTATCTTGGCCATTCATTGTATGAATCCTTAAAAAACATCATTTTCAAATAGCGACTATCAATTTGGGACATGAACAAGGCCATGTGAGGCCCAATGGGGACATGAACGAGGCCATGTGAGGCCCAATAGGGGGTCAAGCACCCACCCAAATTGAAAGAAAAAAAATGTTCCCGGTGATAGAGTAAGTTTAGTAAATGGGATTGTTTATGGTTCAAATTAGGAGAAATATAAATTCAAATTTGGGTTTTTTTGTGTTCGCACCAAAAGTCATACCTCTTTCACATTGATTACTATTTTGAGTTGAGTATATAAAATGAATATTAACGATATTACTTATTAAATATTTAAGTCATTATTGTCTGGAAAATCAAATAATAACCTAAAATCAACTCGGTGACAATCACCCTTGAATCCAAGGGATGTCAATTCATATTTTCAAGTCGCGTTTTGCTTGCACGATAGTCACCATTTAGACACGAAAACAACATGACAACACAAAATTGTATTTTTCTACATTTTACAAACACGACACGACAAAAATGATTAATCATTTTCACACCTAATTAAACACGCTAATAGATTATAATACGAGTAAAAACATCATAACACGAGGCATAATTTTTACACGAGACTCTGTCACAAAATCACGATACAAATACGACATGACGTGTCAATTTTGTATCCTGTTATCGAGTCGTTTCTAAAATTTCATTCCTGTCGAACCCTTACACTGATTGTAAGTTTTGCCCCCACTCACAACAATTTCCGGCTCCGCCCCTTATTTGGGACGGACATAGTATAACATACTACAACAATATACATGTGTCGTAGTAGACAAAAATTTGTTATATTAGAAAATACTTAACACCTAATTTTTTAACTCCAAATTTCAAGCACCTAATTTTTTTGGTTAGAAAAAAAGCACTCTTTTGTTTGCAACACAAAACCGTCCTTCAAAACAATGTAAGGTTAATTTCAAGTTGAATAAAGAGAGAGAGGTAAAAATGAATACCTGTGTGTTTACTCGGTGATACAAGGGATATCGAGGGTTTAGTTGTCTCGCTAGGGTTTCAATTCGGAAAAAGAGGCAAGTTTACGTTTGCTAAGATTTTATAATTTGTACAAGTTTGAAGAAATGTGAAGCGATTGATAATAGTCCTCTCACCTGCTTTCAAAAGATGATGAGGAATTTTATTTTACGCTATTTACGAGGGAAAACATAAAAGAAACGGAGATAAAAAGAGGTGAAATACATTTAATTGCGGTAAAAAATAAAATAGTGAAATATTTATTTATATATTTAAAATTAAATTTTTATTGGATTGACATTTTGAATAAGTGCACACCTTATAATTATGACACTTTAAACAAGGGAGTTTCTAAGGGCATCTTATTTTTTGCTCCAAAATACCATAATTTTATTTTTATTATAAAATACCACTTAATTCTAAAAGTTACTTCATAATACCACATTAGGGTCACCACATATTTAAAGTTGTAAAAATCATTTACACACTTTCCTCCATCTCTCTACACATTCAAATCTCCAAACCTTTCATCTTCAACTTCTAAACTTTTCATCTTCAAATTCATTATCCTTCAACTAAAGATTAACCTTTCATCTTGAATACACTACCCATTTGAATATTATATACCCGTTGAATATCATTCCAATCACCCACGATCTCAAACCATCGAGCTAACAGTTCGGTCACCCACGAATTACACCTAACATCTCTCTATACATTGCTAAGGATCGAATTACACCATTCTCCCAAATCAGAGGCATCGTACATTGGGCTATCACCCACGATCATCTTCACTACCTATGATTTGTTCATTAACTTGCAATCCGTGTTAATTTCTTTCGTTTGGACTATTAAAACGAACTAGGGTTTGGACTGTTAAACGAACTTGCAATACCTAGTCATTTAATGACTGCTAGAAAACGAACTAGGGTTTGGACTGTTAAACATCGTTTGGACTGTTAAAAATGTTGGAGCCACTGAACTAGGGTTTCATTCGTTATGAACATATCGAATGAATTCCATTTATTCGATATGTTCATGACGAATAATTTTTTTTACTAACAAGGGTTTCATTCGTTATATTCATACCGAATTAAGTGTAAGGTTTCGGCATAAACATAGCGAATCGATGGATTTCAAACTAAGCGATCCATTCGTTACATTCATACCGAAATAAGGTGCCCTAATTCGCTATGTTTATGCCGAATTAACTTACACTTTTCGTGATGTGTATGTCGAATTAACCACCATAGTTCGACACGTTTGCCTCGAATGGAATCAATTATTTTCTTATCTTTGTTTCTTATGTTTATGTTGAATACATATCAAATGATACACGATTAACTATTATTATCTGTGTTGAATACCTATCAAATGATACATGATTAACTATTATTATCTGTATTGAAGACCTATCAAATGATACATGATTAACTATTATTATGTCGAATTATCTTTGTTTCTTATGTTTATGTTTATAATCATTACATGATTCCCTATGAATCGAAACATTATTATCTGTGATTACCTATGATTTTTTACGAATTGTCTTATGTTTGTAATCAATACATCATTACCTATGATTTGTTACAAATCGACTTATGTTTATAATCAATACATGATTATCTATGATTTGTTATTAATTGACTTATGTTTATAATCAATACATGATTACCTATGATTTGTTACGAATTGACTTATGTTTATAATCAATACATTATGAACAAACTTCTACATATTTTATTACGAATTGACTTATGTTTATAATGAATGCAGGTCAGACATGGATAACCTTGTATCTTACTCTCGCAAGAACCGTAAGTCGTTGACAGCCTCAGAGATGAAGCGTCGAGAAGAGATCCATTCTTTGTTTGCTGCTATTGTCCCGGATGTGATGGAGGTGGATCCCCGAGTGGTGGACACGCATGAGGATGTTCCGATTGAGGTTGAGGACGAGGAGGTTGCGGTTGAGGTTGAGGAGGAGGTCGATGAGGGTCATGAGGCGGCGGAGCGGGGTTTTCGAGTCGGAGAATGTTGCTCCCCAATGGCCTGAAAACCCGTTTAGCATTTTACACAAGACCGCAGTAGCTTATAGCCAGAAGAAGAAAGTCCCTATAGAAGGCACATCTAATTCGACATATGGGGGGGCCACCGATCTTAGCCAATTAAAACACTTTAAACATCATGTGGCGTACGGTATTTGGACTGGATCAGTGGTAATTTCATTTCCCTTAAATGTTATAACATTAGTGTTTTCTATTTTACGTTTCTTTCATAAACCTTAATAAATATTTTGCTTATATTATAGGTGGAGCGGGTGCCGTTATTATGCATCAATCACTGGACTAAGATCAAGGAGTGGCAATTCAGTTATCTTTCTGCAAGTGTTCAAAAGAGGGTTCAAAGGGCCAAGCCGGAGGGCTTATCTCATCTAGCCATCGTTATTTAGATCACGCCTTCATTTCTGCATTTGTCGAGAGGTGGCATCCGAACACAAACACATTCCATATGCCCTTTGGGGAGATGACAATCACCCTCGACGACGTATCGACGATCTTGGTTGTTCCTCTCGTCGGATCACCTTTGGATAACCCACAGCCCGCAGTTGAGAAGGAGGAGGACGTAATGGTCCCGTCACTTGTGGACTTGGTGGTAGAGTTGTTAGGAGTGAGTAAGCAAGTTGCATTGGATGAATATTGGGGAGCATGCGACAGTCCGTTTGAATTGGCTCACTGCGAATTTCAAGGAGAGGTCACGTGACGCCAATGCATCGAGTGAAGACTAAGACAATTATGCCAGAGCCTACTTGTTATACATTATCGGGTGCACAGTTTTCCTCGATAAGACCAAGAACAAAATTTATGTGGTATACCTTCATGTTCTTAGAGACTTGAAGAAGGTGGGGAAACTAGCATGGAGTATGGGCATCTTAGCGCATGTCTATAGGCAGTTGGGACTTGCCTCACGTTCAAGCGTCCGACAAATGAGCGGTTGCCTCTCTCTCATACAGGTAACCAATAACACACATCATATTTTGTCTATGTATGTTTATCAATATCCTGCTTTTTTCTAATAAATTCTTAATGTGTGCTTGCTTTGTCGTCATGGATATATGAGCATTTTACAGGGGTTGGCGGATGCGTTGATACGGAGTTTGATGAAGCGAAGCCAATGATCGCACGCTGGTTGTTGCAGTCCGCCTCTCAGAAAAATGCATTTACAAACTTAATCAATTTTCGAGAGCAATTGGATGATATGACTATTGGTGATGTGAGTTAATTCAAATAATTTTTGTAACGTTTTATAGTTTCTGACATCAAATTATGTTTTGATATGACTGTTGGTAACGTTTTATTTGTAGGTCATTTGGGAACCCTAACGAGATTCTAGGGTTGCTTATCCCTTCCATAAAGCCTCGTGGTATAGCGGGATTATGGTTTGTTTTGAGGTGGAGGAGCCCTATTACCTTGAAAGATGCCTTAGACAAATTGGACGGCTACAAATCATACCGCGTGACCCAATGACACCCCTGAAGGACGATAGGGGAGACAAGGCGGCTCGGTACAAAGTTAAATTCGATATGCAGAAATGGTACCAAAAAAACTGGCAAGACCACCTCCTATCCGAAAAATCTAGGTCTGTGTCGTTATCTTGCCCCTAGGATTGCAGCAATGATTATATGGCTTGGTTCATTTCCAAATCCCATCCTAGAGTCCAAAATTCGAAGTTCCGCAGCATGAAACAACAACATACGTCGTTAGTAAGTTTTTTGTCTAAACTTCACCCGCTACTATATGTGATTATAATACCCTTTTTTGGCTAATATAATCCCACAGTGTTATTAATTGTTTCATAGGCGGACGAGGTGCGTAAGGCTATGGACTTGATGAAGAACAACATTGATGATGGAATTGCAACTGATTCGGCCATATTAATTGCACGCGATGTGCAAGCCTACGATATCCTAGCTGTAGCCATCGAGGTAGGCATGCTGGTTGTCATTGAGGGACGGGTGGTGAAAAAAAGAAAGACCAAAGCTAAGGGAAAAGATAAAGTAGCTGAGGGGTCGCATAGAAGTAGAAAAAAGAAATAGGCCGGATATCTTTGAATTACATTATGCCTTTGAATTACATTGGAACCAAACTTGAATTACATTATGTCTTTGAATTACATTGTGTTTGAATTCTAATCGGCATGAATATACCGATTATGTTTCATTATTTCGGGGTGATCCTAACGAATAATTTTAAAGTGGTTCGGGATGTATATAGCAAAAATTGGACAACCATTCGGGGTAATTATGCTGAATATGTATATCAGGTTTGGCATGATCATAACAAATGAACCTACTTCGATCAAAAAAATATACAGTTGGTTCGGGAGGTTTATCCCGAATTTCTGTCATGAAATCGAGGCCCCGATCCAGAACTAACTGTACGTTTGCTGCGTTTTTTCTAATGCGCAACCCTTATGGAAAAACAAATATACAAGTAATGGGACCCAAATTTTACCTCAATAATGAGATTTGTAGAGTTGTCATTTATTTTTGAGGTGTTGTCATTGTATAATGGTGGGATATCCATTAGTATGTGAATATTTAAATAACAAACCCTAGATATTTAATAATGTTGTTGAAGATGGATGGTGGGGGTCAAAACTTTAATAATGATGTGTGGGGACCAAAAATTTAATAATGTTGTTAAAGATGATAGATTATATTAATGGAGACAAACTTGTTAGGTGAAGAGAATATGAGAAAGAGAGAGTTTGGAGAGTAGTGGATAGAGAGAGAAAGTAAGAATTTGGAGTGTAGTGGTATTATGTGTTTTAGTTGTGTTATATATATATATATATATATATATATATATATATATATTGAGTGGTGGCCCTTAGCAAAAACCATATTTTAAAACCTTGTGGTATTTTGAAGCAATTTTTGTGGTTTAGAAACTCCCTTAAACAAGAATAGAGAAGAAAATTTAACTTTAAATAGGGGAAAACGTATTTCCCCATATTACTTTTTACCGCGTTCAAACATATTTTCCCCCGAACAAAATAGAGAAAGGTTCTAAATCTAAGGTATACTTATTAGCACTCCACCTTCGTACTTTACGTTCCAAAAATATCATCAAAAGTTTTTACAAAGTGCCACTAAAACTATTTACGGAGCAATAATTTTAGGTCAACTCATGATTTTCAAGTGTCGGTTGTAACACGCTGACATGATGTATCGCTAATGGTTATTGTCTTATGGATGTGAGTCTGCACCAACAACACTAAATAATCGCAACATGACATGTTAGCGTGTCGCGACCCACACATGAAAATCATGAGTCGACGTAAAAGTTCTCTTTACGAAGTGCTAGAGTACTAAAGTGAGGTGATATTAGTTGTAACTTTGATTGTATTTTAATACATTACTAATTTATTTATAGAAAAATGATACGTACCCAAGCTTTTCCCCAAAATGCATTAAGTATTTGTATATTGGGATGGGACCTCGTCGGATACGAGCACTTAATGCACTTTGGGGGTGTGTTAGGGCATTTTTGGGACGTATAGCATTATTTTTTTTATATATATTGGACTTAAATACATTTTAAACACTTTAACAGACTTTTGTAAGGTTGAATGTCACTAACGATCACTTTTTGGGGTAAAATTATCACATTTATCAATGACAAACGTACTAAAGTCTCATAAACTCATATAAATGTACTTAAGTCTAATAAAAGAAATAGTTGTTAGATAAACCACAACGGTGGATTATATCGAAGGCCAAAGTGGGTATTAAGATAGTCCATTCACATTTCGAGGTATGGTTCGTCCACAATGGTTGATGTTGATACAAATAAACGAAGTTCATAGAAATCGATACGATATTTAACATTCTTTACGAATAATTGTTAATCATAAGGGTAAGCATTCTCTAAAGTTAAAAAATGCTTACGTGGCCACATACACTTTCTCTCCTTTTTAGTCCACCATTGCAGGGAATTAATTCTTTAAAACTACTTTATTTTGTGTCTTCTTCTCCCACCATTATAGTTTCTCTAAGCCCCATGTCAGTTGCATAAAATACCATATCAAATGTGCCCTCCATCCCAAATTATTAGTCCTACTTTTTTTTGGGTCATCCCAAATTAATTATTCGTTTCCCATTTTTAAACGTAATTGATGGACCAAATTCTACGCTAGTGAATGAGGATTGATCTTAGTTATTGATTGAGTTAATCCTTAAAAATCGTCATTTTCAAATAATAACTATTAATTTGAGATTGAGATGATAGTTATAATCATTTACTCTTTACATGAAGCACGTTATATCAATAGATATTTTAACATATAAAAGTTTCACTTAATTTTAATTGAAAGGGGGCTAAACATTTCATGACAAGACATAGTGAAATAACACAGAAATCTAAACAATATATAATGGAAAGAATTTTTTTTAGCTAAAAAAATATTGATAAAATGATAACTACAAACATTAAATGAGCATTGCTAATTGGAAAAATGGGCAAAAATGTGTGACACCCCGCCTAATTAAATACCGGACGATCACTCCTTTATTAAATTAAAATCAAGTTGAACAGTTGGTTCATTCTTAGCATCACTGTCGTAAAAATAACTTTTCCAATTTAAACACCCTAATTAATTAAGCTAAGTGTCAAAACCATTTTTAAACATTACTTTCCAAATTTTATTTTGAAAACAAAGATTTAATTATTTACAACAATTCAAAATTAAAGAATCACACCACAATAATTCTGGAACATATAATCCAAATAATTTAAACATTCAACAACTAAATCCCAACATTAAAACTTAAAGTAAAACATCCAGATAGTAATAAATCCCAAAGTGACAATACTAGAAATAACTGAATTACAATGTCCAAATAAATAACTGAATAATGGAAAGGGCAACACATGCCCCACTAAATGAATATGCTAGGAGTGGAGTCAAATAAATGAAGTCGTCTAAGCAAGAGGCCTGCAATTCCCACCTAAGCTGCAGCACGTTCCTTCCAAGGGATCCTAAGCAAGACGCCCCTGTGGCTGGGCACCTGTAATATATACATATATATACAAGAGAGAAAGAGAAATAGAAACGGATCAGAGCCCGATAGTGTATATGATTTGAAATTCGTTTAGCAAGTATTTAAATTGTTTACAGGCCAATGCAACAACATATTAGTGCGGCACTCTCTTGAGAAATTCTCACCTATTTTCTAATGTGCATGCCTATCGTACTAACCTTCCCAACGAATTATCTATCTTATACCGCACTAAACTCCCCAATGATTTAACTTATCTTAGGTTACTCGTAAGATTTAAAACTGAACGATGTAATTGTTTAAAAGAAAAGTCTCATTTGGTAATAAAGTTCTCTTTTTAACTTTATTTATTAATAAAGTTTCCCAGTGTCATATTATACTTTTCAAACAAGTATTTCCAATTTAAAGTCAAGATTCTTTTCTTACTTACCATAACACGGTAGACAGTTCCAAATCTCATATTTCATATATATATATATATATATATATTCTAACAGCACCCCACATAAAAATTATGGTGCGTGCATACTCTGCTATCCAATCCCCGTATCTCTCGTACTAAGGGAAATACAAGCTCGGAATCACTCTCGAGCTGTATTAACACATACACAAACAATATTGAGGTGAAGCATAGATTCCAAGTCTCTAAGAGGATAGCACATGCCCCCACGTCTCTTAGGACCGTCTGAACTATCGATTCGATAGCCTGTACCAAGGATATCTATCTTCTAGGGTACAAGTCAATATCCCCCATAAAGGTCCCATCGAGATAAGACTGTCCCAGCGCGGTAACCTCAGGAATAGCAAGTAGCGCGAGCACGATTTTCACACATATATAGTATATGCATACACAATCATATAACTATACTAATATTACCATATCAATTTTAGGTACATCTCAAATCCCATAGTTTCGACATTTATCCTCATATCTCATTATTAGTTATCACGTATAACGGTTCGCCTCTAACTTTAATTCGAGGTATTATTATAACTTACTACGTAACACTCATGGACTCTATCCTCCCAAGTATAAAATTCAGTAGGTATTCATCTATTTTCCATCGTAACCATTTTACGTAATCTATCCCTTTAATACAAAATTTCATCGTTCCTTAGATATAAACACTCCAAAAATATAGGTTTCGCCTTACATTAAAGGTCTTTTATTCATTAATAAATCCTAGTGGTAATCTTTATCTCCCAAAACATTTTAATAAGGGTGTCCAAGGATTATTTCTCATTCGATGGAATTCAACTAATTTTAAAAGGGGAAAATATGAGTCTGCCAGGAGGGGTCGATCGATCGAGGTCTGGGGTTCGATCGATCGAACCTTCGATCGATCGAAGCTCTTGGCTCGATCGATCGATCAAGCAGGTATGGCGAATTCTGCAGTTACCAGTTACGGGTTTTCTCACATAACTCCATCCAAATCCAAACTTTCCATACCCAAACGTCCAGAAATTTATACTACCAATTATATAATTCCATTCCATACATCTTTTACATAAAGCATGCAAATTTCCATTAATAATCATGGATTAACAAGCCCAAAATTCATGTAAATCTCAAGAACCCTAGAAATCTCTTAAACATGGTTCTAATAAATCTTTTCCAGAATTTTCTTCTTCTAAAACATCAAAATTTCGTGGTTTAATCCTCTACATGTGAAGGGGTTTCCAGAATAACATATAAATCAATACTACATGCGAATTCCTATCTCAATTTTGGGTTTTCTTCCATAAAACTCATCCTAATCATCCCTAGATTGACATGAGTGTTGCACTAACGAAATAAGCAAGACAAACACTTGCCTGGGATTTTCGACGTTCTGGTTTGATGATGAATTTGGTGTGGTTGCGTTCCCCGTCGCGCGATATACGCGTTGGTGGTGGTGGCGGTGCAACCGGGTGAATCGTTGGCCTTGGATTGCTTGGAAAAGCCTCTCCTTCCCTTTCCTATGGCCGTCACTTGTCTTTGGTTGTTTTAACCCTAGAAGACAACCTTAGACATCTGATATATCCCTTGAATTTTCGTGGGTTTAATTACCCAAAAATGTAAAATGTCCAAAATGCCCTCCCGGGGTACTAATTAAGCCTAAAAACGCCCCAAGACCCGAAATAAACCCCCGGGTACACTTTTCTGACTATCTCGACCCTTCCGGACACATTGGCGCACTCAAAACGGCCATACGAGCGACTTATAATATATTCACTTTTATTCATCAATATTTAGTCCCGACGCGACACGGGCGCGTCCCGACTCAAATTTTCAAAATTGTCATTTTATTCACTCGTGACATTTAATATGACCAATATTATATATTACTTTGCTCATTAGTAATATTCAACAAATTTTCCATAATTACTAACTCTCATCACGTTAATAATTATAACATAATTAATTTTCAGATTTTTATTAAATAAATAATTCACATTAAATTTAATAATTCCCAAATTAATCATAGCATAAAAATACGGGGTATTACATACTTCCCCCCTAATAACGGAATTTCGTCCCGAAATTCAAAAAATAAGGCGTAGCTGGTAGGAATAATTCTGGATATCTCTCGCGCATATCTGTCTCGCGCTCCCAAGTGGATTCCTCCACATTATGATGCTCCCACTGGACCCGTACAAGTGGAACTATCTTCGACCTCAATCTCCTCTCACTATAGTCTAGGATAGCCACCAGTCTCTCCTCGTAAGAGCTATAAGGCTGTAAGTCTATTTCATCTATCGCTATGTGAGTATGGGCCATATCATCCCGAAGATATCGTCTCAACGACGAGATGTGAAATACATCGTGAATGCGATGTAAATGCTCTGGCAGTCCCAATCTGTATGCTACCGGCCCAATCCTCTCGATGATGGGAAATGGTCCCACGTACCTCGGGCTCAATTTCCCCTTCTTCCCGAACCTCATCACTCCTTTCATAGGAGATACACGTAGTAACACTTGGTCCCCCACATTAAACTCCCGGAAGAACCGTTTCGCATCGGCGTAGCTTTTCTGCCTGTCCTGGGCTACTCGAATGCGACTCCTGATCATCTCAATCCTCGGGGAGGTTTCCTAAATTACCTCTGGTCCTAGCAACTTGTTATCCCCCACCTCAAGCCAACAAGTTGGGGAACGACAAGGCCTGCCATACAAAACCTCAAATGGAGCCATGTCAATCGTGAACTGATAAGAGTTATTATAAGCAAACTCTACCAGTGGAAGATGCGGCTCCCAACCTCCTCCAAAATCAAGAACACACATGCGTAGCATATCCTCCAACATCTGATTAGTACGCTCTGTCTCTCCATCTGTCTGTGGGTGATAAGATGAACTCAACCTCAACTCAGTACCCATAGCCTCCTGAAAGCTTTCCCAGAAACGTGACACGAAAACCTTGTCTCTATCTGACACAATATTCAGGGGCACCCCATGTAATATGACAATCTCAGCAATGAACAACTGAGCATACTGACCCGTGGTATAGTCTGTCCGCACCGACAGAAAATGAGCCACCTTGGTCAAACGGTCTACAATCACCCAGATAGAGTCGTGGCCCCGCTGTGATGTAGGCAACCCTGTGATAAAATCCATGGAAATACTCTCCCACTTCCACGCGGGTACTTCCAATGGCTGGAGTAACCCTGACGGCTTCTGATGGTCCACCTTTACCAGCTAGCAGGTAGAACACTTGGACACGAACTCAACAATGTCCTTCTTCATCCCACTCCACCAGTATTGCCTCCTCATATCCTGGTACATCTTATCCCCTCTAGGATGCACCGCAAATCGGGACCCGTGAGACTGGGTCGTCACTGCATGACGTAATTATACTCCTTCTGGAACCACCAATCTCCCATTAAACCTCAAACCCCCATCAGAACTAACAGAATAAGACTCAGCACCCTCGACTAAAAGTCGTACAATCTGCTCGTGGCAAAACGGGTCTGTGGTCTGTGCCTGTATCACCCTCGTAACAATCTCGGGTGTCACTGTCATAACAGATATGAAGGAACGGGCTACTGCGTCCTGGTGGCCCAACTCCTTCCACTTTGCTTTCCAAACGTCCGCTACATCGTCTACTGGTCTACGGCTCAACGCATCCGCAACTACGTTGGCCTTCCTCGGATGATACTGTATCTCAAACTGATAGTCCTTCACAAACTCTAACCATCTGCGCTGACGCATATTCATCTCTCGCTGAGTGAACAGGTATTGCAGTGACTTATGGTCTGTGAACAAGCGGAACTTCTCCCCCAAAAAATAGTGCCTCCATATCCTCAATGCAAAAACAACCGCTGCTAACTCCAGGTCGTGGGTGGAGTAATTCTTCTCATGTGGCTTAAGCTTACGGGAGGCAAAAGCTATAGCCTTCTCCTCCTGCTGAAGTACTCCCCCAAGTCCCCGTAAAGAGGCATCGGTGTAAACCAGGTACTCCACACCCGACTTCGGTAAGGCAAGGACTGGTGCTGAAGTAAACTTGTCTTTCAGCTCGTCGAAAGCCAATTGACAAGCATCATCCCAAACATATGGTACTCCTTTGCGAGTCAGGTTCGTCAATGGACCCGCTATTTTGGAGAATCCCCGAATGAATCTCCTGTAGTATCCGGCTAACCCCAAGAAACTACGCACTTTTGTCGGTTCGTGGGCTGTCCCCACTCCCTCACCGCTGACACTTTACTCGGGTCAACTGCTATCCCCTGTTCAGAAACAACATGCTCCAATAACTGTACTTCTCGCAACCAGAATCCGCACTTCTCGTACTTAGCATACAACTGATGCTCTCGTAGAGTCTGAAGAACCTGTCTCAAGTGCTCGGCATGCTCTTCCTCGGAGTGTGAATATATCAAAATGTCATCTATGAAGACGATGAAAAACTGATCCAAGAACTCTCTGAACACTCGGTTCATTAAGTCCATGAATACGGCTGGAGCATTTATGAGGCCAAATGGTATCACTCTGAACTCGTAAGACCCATATCTCGTCAATAAAGCAGTCTTTGAAACATCCTGCTCCCTAATACGTAGTTGATGGTACCCCGACCTTAGATCTATCTTCGAAAAGAAAGTTGCTCCCCTCAGCTGGTCGAACAGATCATCGATTCGAGGTAACGGATATTTATTCCGTATCGTGACCTTGTTCAACTCCCGGTAGTCCACACATAGCCTCAGTGAACCATCTATTTTCTTCTCAAACAAGACTGGAGCACCCCAAGGTGAGGTACTCCTGCGAATGAAGCCCTGGCCTAACAGCTGCTCTATCTGATCTCGTAACTCTCGCATCTCTGCCGGAGCCATACGGTATGGAGCGTGTGCTATCGGTCTAGTATCTGGTAATAAGTCTATGACAAAGTCTATCTCTCGACTGGGGGGTAGGCCTGGTATCTCCTGGAATACATCGGAATACTCACGAACAACTGGGATCGAGTCTAAGGGAATAACAACCTCCTTAGAGGTATCCTCCTCTATGTAATACAAATGGGCGGTCGAACCTCCCTCTGGGCGAGGCATCGCCACTACAAACATCTCTTGCCCCGGAATGACAAAGACAATACTCCCACCGAAATAATCAATTATGGCTCTGTAAGCTGCGAGCCAATCCATACCAATAATAATATCATGCTCATGCATATCTAAGACTAACATGTCTGCAGGTAATACCAAGCTACCAATATCTGCCCCCACTCCCCAGCATATAAAGAAAATAAGCGAACCACTCCCCAGTGGTGAGTCTACACACGTCACCATACTCTCTGCTGTGGCTAACAACCCTAAGGCCTTCGTAAAATGCGTAGCTATAAAACAGTGCGTGGCCCCAGTATCAAACAAAACTCGACCCATAGTACCATGGATAAGAAACATACCCTCAATCGCGGGTAGTGCCTGTGGAGCTACTGCCTGGTGGACGTTATAGACACGGCCATACTGTAACTGCCCCTGCTGCACTGGAGCTGCTAGAACGGCTGGTAGGGCTGGTACCTGGGTTGGAGCTGGGAGGGCAGCTGGAAAAAGTGGCCTTTGTGGCTCATTACGGGCACCCTGCTGCTGTGGGGCCCTCTCTCCCTCTGAACAATCTTGGCGCCTGTGGCCATGCTTACCGCACCCAAAACATCGGCCCTTAAAGTTACCTCCCCTCTGACCCTGCTGACCGCAGCCCTGCTGGCCGTTACCACCACACCACTGGCCCTGTTGGCCCTGGTGAAAACGCTGTTGGCCCTGTTGCCGACCCTGCTGTTGTCGATGTTGGCCCTGCTGATTAGGCTGGCCCTGCTGGCCTGCCTATAACCCCCAAATCCCTGTCTGGAATCGCCTGAACGGAATCGCTTAGCAGGGTCCCCCTGATGGGAACTCTGCTCGTGCTGACGAGTCTGTCCTTGAGATGGTGCTCCACTAGCACTATTACCCCCGGTCCTGCTCTCTTGCTTCCCTACAGGTGGAAGCGGTGATCCTGGCAATGTAGTAACACAGCATTGAGTACATCAGTGAAAGTACTCGGAGATAGATTCCCTATAAGGTGCTGACGGATCCTCCAAGCTAACCCGTCCACAAACAACATTATCTTCTTACCCTCAGTGGGTGCCTCATCTGGCACTATGGTGAGAAGTCTCGTGAACTCCTCCTCATACTCAGCAACGGTAGAATTCTCCTATTTCAAGTTCAATAGTTTCCGCCTCATCTCAGTCTGCACGGCAGGTGGAAAGTACTTGCGGTCAAACCGCTCCCAAAATGACTGAATCGGGATCGTGTCCCTCTCCTCCAAGGTGGTGGTGGAATCCCACCACTGCAAAGCGGCCCCCACCAGCTTAAAGGAAGCCAGCAACTGTTTCTGCACGTCTGTGCACTCATACATACGAAGATGCCGCTGGATATCTTTCTTCCATTGGCTGACTGTGATGATATCTGAACTACCAGAGAACTCAGGGGGATGCGCCTTCTGAAAGGCATCCCTAACCCGCTCCCATGCAGATGGAAGTTGTGCAGGTACTGGCACCACTGCCTGAATCTGGGGTGGAGCCTGCTGAACCACTGCTAGCGCGGCATTCACCGCCTGAGAAATAATGGCGGCTACCTCATTAGCATTCATAGTACCCTGTGCCGGAGCTGCTGGTTGCCCGGCCTGGGCACACCTATCCTTTGGTGCACGTCTCGGAGGCATCTGAAACATGAAGAAATTCATTAGTCTACAGTTATTATTAAATCTCAAATAGCTGAAGACGTAAACTTAAAAGCAAGAATACAACAATCCTAAAATAGGGCTCTATAGCAAAAATGTTAAGCTGAAAGCGAAATAAGCCGTACAGATCCTAAAGACACTAGAAACTGATGCTCTGATACCACCTGTGACACCCCGCCTAATTAAATACCGGGCGATCACTCCTTTATTAAATTAAAATCAAGGTGAACAGTTGGTTCATTCTTAGCATCATTGTCGTAAAAATAACTTTTCCAATTTAAACACCCTAATTAATTAAGCTAAGTGTCAAAACCATTTTTAAACATTACTTTCCAAATTTTATTTTGAAAACAAAGATTTAATTATTTACAACAATTCAAAATTAAAAAATCACACCACAATAATTCTGGAATATATAATCCAAATTATTTAAACATTCAACAACTAAATCCCAACATTAAAACTTAAAGTAAAACATCCAGATAGTAAAAAATCCCAAAGTGACAATACTAGAAATAACTGAATTACAATGTCCAAATAAACAACTGAATAATGGAAAGGGAAACACATGCCCCACTAAATGAATATGCTAGGAGTGGAGTCAAACAAATGAAGTCGTCTAAGTAAGAGGCCTGCAACTCCCACCTAAGCTACAGCACGTTCCTTCCAAGGGTTCCTAAGCAAGACGCCCCTGTGGCTAGGCACCTGTAATATATACAAGAGAGAAAGAGAAATAGAAATGGGTCAGAGCCCGATAGTGTATATGATTTGAAATTCGTTTAGCAAGTATTTAAATTGTTTACAGGCCAATGCAACAACATATTAGTGCGACACTCTCTTGAGAAATTCTCACCTCTCTTCTAATGTGCACGCCTATCGTACTAACCTTCCCAACGGATTATCTATCTTATACCGCACTAAACTCCCCAATGATTTAACTTATCTTAGGTTACTCGTAAGATTTAAAACTGAACGATGTAATTGTTTAAAAGAAAAGTCTCATTTGGTAACAAAGTTCTCTTTTTAACTTTATTTATTAATAAAGTTTCCCAGTGTCATATTATACTTTTCAAACAAGTATTTCCAATTTAAAGTCAAGATTCGTTTCTTACTTACCATAACACGGTAGATAGTTCCAAATCTCAGATTTCATATATATATATATATATTAAATACTCGTATAATATACATATTCTAACAGCACCCCACATAAAAATTATGGTGCGTGCATACTCTGCTATCCAATCCCCGTATCTCTCGTACTAAGGGAAATACAAGCTCGGAATCACTCTCGAGCTGTATTAACACATACACAAACAATATTGAGGCGAAGCATAGATTCCAAGTCTCTAAGAGGATAGCACATGCCCCCACGTCTCTTAGGACCGTCTGAACTATCGATTCGATAGCCTGTACCAAGGATATCTATCTTCTAGGGTACAAGTCAATATCCCCCATAAAGGTCCCATCGAGATAAGACTGTGTCAGTGCGGTAACCTCAGGAATAGCAAGTAGCGCGAGCACGATTTTCACACATATATAGTATATGCATACACAATCATATAACTATACTAATATTACCATATCAATTTTAGGTACATCTCAAATCCCATAGTTTCGACATTTATCCTCATATCTCATTATTAGTTATCACGTATAACGGTTCGTCTCTAACGTTAATTCGAGGTATTATTCTAACTTACTACGTAACACTCATGGACTCTATCCTCCCAAGTATAAAATTCAGTAGGTATTCATCTATTTTCCATCGTAACCATTTTACGTAATCTCTCCCTTTAATACAAAATTTCATCGTTCCTTAGATATAAACACTCCAAAAATATAGGTTTTGCCTTACATTAAAGGTCTCTTATTCATTAATAAATCCTAGTGGTCATCTTTATCTCCCAAAACATTTTAATAAAGGTGTCCAAGGATTATTTCTCATTCAATGGAATTCAACTAATTTTAAAAGGGGAAAATATGAGTCTTCCAGGAGGGGTCGATCGATCGAGGTCTGGGGCTCGATCGATCGAAGCTCTTGGCTCGATCGATCGATCAAGCAGGTATGGCGAATTCTGCAGTTACCAGTTACGGGTTTTCTCACATAACTCCATTTAAATCCAAACTTTCCATACCCAAACGTCCAGAAATTTATACTACCAATTATATAATTCCATTCCATACATCTTTTACATAAAGCATGCAAAATTCCATTAATAATCATGGATTAACAAGTCCAAAATTCATGTAAATCTCAAGAACCCTAGAATTCTCTTAAACATGGTTCTAATAAATCTTTTCCAGAATTTTCTTCTTCTAAAACATCAAAATTTTGTGGTTTAATCCTCTACATGTGAAGGGGTTTCCAGAATAACATATAAATCAATACTACATGCGAATTCCTATCTCAATTTTGGGTTTTCTTCCATAAAACTCATCCTAATCATCCCTAGATTAACATGAGTGTCGCACTAAAGAAATAAGCAAGATAAGCACTTGCCTGGGATTTTTGACGTTCTGGTTTGGTGATGAATTTGGTGTGGTTGCATTCCCCGTCGCGCGATCTACACGTTGGTGGTGGTGGCGGTGCAACCGGGTGAATCGTTGGCCTTGGATTGCTTGGAAAAGCCTCTCCTTCCCTCTCCTGTGGGCGTCCCTTGTCTTTGGTTTTTTTAACCCTAGAAGACAACCTTAGACATCTGATATATCCCTTGAATTTTCGTGGGTTTAATTACCCAAAAATGTAAAATGCCCAAAATGCCCTCCCGGGGTACTAATTAAGCCTAAAAATGCCCCGAGACCCGAACTAAACTCCCGGGTACACTTTTCTGACTATCTCGACCCTTCCGGACACATTGGCGCACTCAAAACGACCATACTAGTGACTTATAATATATTCACTTTTATTCATCAATATTTAGTCCCGACGCGACACGGGCGCGTCCCGACTCAAATTTTCCAAAATTGTCATTTTATTCACTCGTGACATTTAATATGACCAATATTATATATTGCTTTGCTCATTAGTAATATTCAACAAATTTCCCATAATTACTAACTCTCATCACGTTAATAATTATAACATAATTAATTTTCGGATTTTTATTAAATAAATAATTCACATTAAATTTAATAAATTCCTAAATTAATCATAGCATAAAAATACGGGGTATTACAACATGACAATGTCTCTTTAAAACTTTAAGAAATTGATAATTAATCATCTTAAATTACTAAGGACACAACAAAAAATTCGACTTTACCAGTTCACCCACATTTGTATAATTCTATATCCCCATTCAGTTCATCCACAATTGTTTAAGTTCATGCCCTCATTATTATTCAAACGTGAATACACATGCAAATGCTTAAAACTATAGAACCCAATAGATAGATAGATAGATATATAGATAGTGTGGGGACCCATTTAACATCGCCCACGAGAGTAGCCGACCAGACTGGATCCATGAGGACGCTGCCTAGCCCAAATCATAATTTAACTCGCACATGAGATTTCAAATACACTAGAACACTTATGGATATAGTAAGATCAATTACCAATAATCTCGAAGGAGATATCCAGGTGCTGCTTCATATATCCAACAAGTTAATTGAGTTCCTTGTACAACTCAACTTCTACTTCATGCATTTATAAATTGTACAACCTGACTCGGGGCAAAGGGATGTAATCTCGAGTATTGAGCGACACTGTAATGAAAGAGTAACCTCTCCGTGGACGTAGGCAAGTTGCAGAACCACGTACATCGTTATTGTGTGTGTGATATTTATTTTTCTGTTCTTTGTGATTATTTTCGTGGATCTCTTTATTATTGTACTCACAATTTGTGCCTTTTGTGGGAAGCAATTTCTATTCCTGCGAAAATCTTCACAAATAGAAAGCTCATAATGTCTCACCATAGTAGCAAAATTCCTCATGTTAGATATGTGCAAGAGAACCTTATTCCTCCTAGGGTCAAGTGTGAGATTCGTCAGCAAACAAACCCCAGGTTTCGCTAAGAAAGGCAGCCATCTGAAGAAAGCTAAGGACAACCCAGATTTACGCGGATCTCCAGGTTGGTTGACGCTTACATAATTAGGCTTTGAGAATAAGAGGAGGCTACACGCCTCCAAGTGGAAGAGAATTCAAAGGCGACTTGAAAGAATGGAGAGAGATCTATATAGGGACACAATGAATCATCGTGGAAAAACCCTTAGTCCTCAGGTGAGTAATACTCGCAGTTGAGGGAGGAGCTCCAGGCGCGATCAGAAAAGAACTGAACGTGAGAGGTCAGAGCATGGCCAACTAGAGAGATGCCACAGGAGCAACGATCGACATAATGATGAGATTATGAATCTGGTTCATAGAGAGATGGACCAATATCCAGCCCACCGTGGAGCCAGGTCCACCAGAGAGCTAGCCAGGAGGGCTCTCAATACTCAGATGAAATCACCTTTCTCAAAGGAGATCGAAGAAGAGGAGCCCTCAAAGAAGTTCACTGTTCCTAAGTTCAAGATTTACGACGAAAAAATAGATCCCTTTGACCACGTTTGGCAATATCGACAAGCAATGGCCTTGTGGATCCACAATGATGCACTAATGTGTTAAATTTTCCCTTTTAGCCTACATGATGTAGCACATAAGTGGTTTGAGAGGTTTCCCCATAGGTCTATTATAAACTTTACAGCTCTAGCAGAGGCCTTCACTGCTCATTTTATAACCAGTAGCTCCCACCCCAAGTGGATAGATGCACTACTTACGATGAAGTCAAAGCCACGGGAGAACCTTCGAGATTACGCCAAAAGGTATTGGAAAGTTTTTAATGAGATCGAGAACTTCTCGGCGCAAGTTGTCGTAGCATCCTTAAAAAATGGTCTCTCGACCACCTCTTTACTGCACCAGTCCCTCACTAAGAAGGAAGCCAATACTATTGGTGACCTCATGGCCCGTATTGAGAAATACATTAATGTGGAAGACGTGGTTCAGTCTAATGCAGGGGATAATGGTCGAGCAAAGGCAAACAAGGGAACAGAGAAGAGTAACACTCAAATAAGCGAAACAAGAAGGGGGGAAATGGCTCTAAGAACGAGAATAAGGTCGATCCCTCCAAGGTGTTCTAGGTAGTTAACACAATCTTCAAGGAACCCATTTACAAAATCCTGAGCAAGATCAAAGATGAGTCATTCATCAAATGGCCCAAAAGATGGGTGGCTACATAAGTAAAAGGAACAATGCGCCAAGATATGCATTCCACAAGGAAGGCGATCACATAACCTAGAATTGTAAGGCTCTGAAGTCACACTTGGAGGAGTTGGCATTGGTCGCTCAAATAATATCCCGATCAATCAGGCATCGAACACAAGGACTAAAACGTGAATACGTAACGACGAATAGGGAACGATGATTAACCTAAAGGATTGACTCACGAAAATAAGAAGAAAAGGTGATTGTGATGGGATTACGAATTTCTACTACGAAAATAATAAAACTTAACTAAGTTAACTACGTATGCAAGCTTAACAAAATACAAATTAATAAATATGAATGAGAAAACCAGGTAGGAATACAATCCCACAACCCCCTATGAATTCACCGGATACAAAACTAGTCGAGAATTAGACAATTAATTAAGGATAAACTTTATTACTTTCAAGCATTACACATATAAAGGAATGAACCCGCACAACATGAAATCAAGAATCCAAATAAAGTGGGTGACGAGATGGTTAATACGCGCGCTACACTCTTAAACACCCCGCTTACTTAGGGAAAACGAGGTTAAAAGTCATACGATGTTTGTATTAACGAACCAACGCGTTCCAATTAATTATTTAATTCAAGAACATGTTTTTATACCCATACGAACCATTTAAGATTGGGTTCATGCATCCCAACCTATAAAAATCTAGCCAGACATGATGCAATTACTAGAAAGCATGTTATGTATGTTGCATGTAATCAAAACCATGAAGAAACTATACCTAAAAATATATTAAGATAGTGGAAATCCAGACAATAACCAACACATGTAATACATATAAACTTTAAGAATAAGGAAGAAGAATACCAACTTTAAGGAAGAACACCTTGATAAATAATTCACTCAAGTATGATCTTTGTGACAAAATTCAAAACTCAGGTTCCTCTATCTTCCTCCCTAATGTTCTCTATGAAACACTAATAATAAGCTAGCCTAATATCAAACAATAACCTTTCCCATACGGATTTATGAGAGTCCAACCTTTTTGGAACTCTTTGGACCAATAAAAAATAAGATTAATGTTTGTGCATCAAACCCCCCGAATCGGTTTCGGGGTACATGAGAACCGGTTCGCCCCCAAATCGGTTCGGACCGGGATTCGAGATTTTTCTCTGCATATTGTCACTAGTTCTCACACCTTGTAAAATAGATTCACCCGATTGATCATATACGGTGCACTACGATTGACTAAACTTAACATCAAGATTTTTCATCACATAATTGACTAATACTTATCAAATTAGCCTTGAGACCATCAACATAAAGGACATTTTCAAGTTTAGGAAATTCGTAGATTTCAATAGATCCTCTACCTATGATTCGGGATTTGCTTCCATCCCCAAAGGTGACCTTACCATCTTTATAGTTTTCAAGAGTGGTAAACAAAGATTTATCACCGGTCATATGTCTCGAACAACCACTGTCAAAGTACCATTGGGAGGTATTTTGAGCCTTAAGTGCAACATGAGCAATAAAAGCTTTATTGGTATGATTTTTCTTAACCCAAGCTTGAGTTGTATTCTTTCCTTTGTTGGCTCTAGTGTTATGATTGGAATTATTTCCTTGGACTTTAGAAAACCTAAGAAACTCTTCCATTAGACCTTTAGAAGTATTAACTAGATACTCAACTTGGCTCTTAAGACTAGCTAAGGAGCTATATTGTTATTTAGAATTTGTGAAATAAGAGTTCTTCCTAAGCTTGTAACAAAAATCTTTAAGATGACCCCGTTTGTGACAATAAGTGCACATATAAGGTTGTTTTGGATTTGCTTTTGAAGGTTGCTTAGGAGGACTTATTTTAGGTAGATAAGGTTTAGGAGAATTAGATTTGGTAACAAACTTAGCTACGGGTTAGGGTTTGACTTTGGATGGCTCTCCTTCTTCATATCCTATACCCTTTCCCTCTTGATAACCTTTCTCCTTATATCCCAAAATAGGACCTAGAAATAATTTACCCATTCTTCCTTAATTATCTTCGAGTGTGACTTTGACTTCACGAGAGGACTCGAGATCTTTTTCGAGTTGGACAATTTTATCTTCAAGATATTTTCTAATCTCTAAAGACTAATGGAGATCTTTGCTATCACCTTCTAAGGAGTTAATTAAATCGCATTTTTCTTTGCCTACCAATATAAGTTTCTCAGAGAGGGATATCTTAATTGCCTCGAGTTGACTAACTAAAGCCTCCTTCTCTTTCAGGCCGTTCAACTCTTTTTCTAAAGTTAAGACTTTAAAGGTTAATACTTTGTTTACTTTTTGAATACGAAGAGACTCAGTGTATAGTTTAGTATAGGCGGATTGCAGTTCACTCTCATCTATTTCACTTTCACTTCCGTTTTCATCACTACTAGTAGAGTGAGTGGAAGCAACCTCAAGATTTTGCTCTAAATTGTCAACATTAGTGTGTGACTCACTTGAATTACTAGCATGGCTTGCTGTAAAAGCAGTGAAATTAGTTATGGACAGGGTAGAGTCATCAGAGTCTTCAGACTCATTATCACTGTCGCTTAGAGTGGCATTGTAAACTGTCTTTTCTTTACCTTGTCTCTTAAGTTTAGTAGGGAACTCAAATTCTCTATGACCACATCCCTCACACTCAAAGCATCTCTCTGAATCATCCTTTTTAAAGTTGTCTCTGTTGAATTTCTTAGGATCCTGATTATTGAATTTTCTATTACCTTTGTTTTTGTTGTTCTCAAATTTCAGTTTTTAAAATTTTGAGTTTTGCTTTTTGAACTTGAGAATTTTTTTAAATTTTTTAGCAAATAGAGCTATATCATCAGGATCTATATCAGACTCATCAGATTCAGACACTTCTACTTTCTTTACTTTCAAGGCAACACCTTTATCTTTGCTTTTGTTATCTTTAGGAAACATATATAATTCATATGTTTGAAGATCACCAACAAGCTCTTCATGTTTTAAAGTATTGAGATTTCCCAATGAATTAAGAACAGTGACTTTAGGAATGAAACGCTTAGGAAGACATCTAAGAATTTTCTTAACAACACGATCTTCAGGTATTTTATCACCTAAGTTAAAGCAGGAATTAACAATATCAGATATACGAGCATAAAACTCATCAAACGTTTCAGTTTCTTTCATGGTGATGGTTTCAAATTGAGCTGTTAAGTTGTGAAGTTTTGAGGCTTTAACTACACTAGTTCCCTCATGAGTAACTTGGAGAATATTCCAAGCTTCCTTTGACGTCTCACACGTCATTATACGACGAAATTCATCGGGTGTCACCGCACCAAATAAGGCATTTAAACCTTTAGAGTTAAATTTACACCATTTCAATTCTTCCTCACTCCAATGTTCTACAGGTGTTAAAATGGTTTCATCATCAACAATCATAGTAGGAGGGGACCATCCTCTTTCAACAACAACCCAAACACGTTTATTAATTGATTTAAGGGCAGATTTCATACGTGCTTTCCAATAGGTGTAATTATTTCCATCAAACATAGGTAGTTTATTCGGCGAAAAACTTTCCATATAACTTCCAGGATTCATCTAAATAACTTTTAGAGACTAGCCCTGATACCAATTTGAAGTTGTAAGGTTATATGTACTTAGGTTATTTCGTAGAATACACACACACAACGCAATTACAAATTTGCCAAGTAGAGATATATTCTAATTTTAATTGCTTTTGCAAATTTAAAAGTTAGCATGAACAATTAACCGTTAAAGCGATGGGATTGATAACTTGATTAAGAGAAATAAAATTATCTAATTTTATCCTTTTTATCCTACGCATACATATATGTGATTTAATAAAGTAAAGTGCGAAAATCACAACCACAACGTGCCGATGTACAAGGAAAACCCAAATGGAAAAAACCTCGGACGGCTGGGCCTAGACAAATCCACTACAAATAGGTTTTACAAAGGACTCAAAAGACTTACAGACTTTGACTCACTCAAGACATGTTGATGCCGTCTTCTACCTCAGAATTTGTAGTACGCGAAGCTCCAACGCGTTGCTTAACACTACTCGTGTCGTGGTATCCACTGAAGCCCAAACTATCGTCTTTAATAAGCTTGAATGCAGAAATCCACCGCAAGTGTGCTTGTTTTATTTCTGGTTGATGGCATGGGGTTTTGGTTCAAAGGTTAAAATTGTGTTGGAGAAGGATTTTAAAACCAAAAGGGAATATATGAAATTTTTGCTCTCTAGAGTATGTAAAACTTCCTTGTGAAAAATAACTGATTTTCGTCCATATATTAAAACTGGAAAAGTAATAGACCATGGCAGTTATATAAAATAAATGCAGGAAAACAGTTTTAAAAAATTTCAAAACTGACAGATCTCGTTCGAATGACCTTTCGTTCGAACGAGTTATCTAACAATAGTCCAGTGTTAAGTTAGATAAGTCGTTAGAAATCTCGTTCGAACGAGGTCATTAGAAATCTTGTTCGAACGAGGTCGTTCGAATGACATTTCTAACGAGTTACCAGTGAAGACTCGGCAATGTCGTTAGATCCAGGTCGTTCGAACGACCGGGAGTAACTTCGAACGAGATTTTCAATTTCATTAAAAAAGAGTTAAAATTAATTTTAAAATTGGTTTTTATGAAAATGAATTTTCTATGAAAATTTCTCTTTATGAAATGAAACTTACTTTATATGAAAATTACTCCAACACATAAAATTGATTTTGGTCATATACCCTTTTAGGAGAATGAACTTGAAGTGCATATTGATGTTGTGTGAACTTTGGATGCTCGATTCTCTAAGGTTGTATGTAGCTTGATGAGGAATGACCCAAAAGCATTTTGTCCAACGAAATGTAGCCAATATTACAAATGTCTCGATTGGAAATTTGTCATTACACTTTTAAATTGGTGGGAGCAACTCTCCAATGGTGGGAGTCAGAGACAACTCCGGAATAAAGGAATACTATGACTATCGCGGAGTTATGGATTATGTTTGAACGAAAGTATTTTCCTACAGCAGTCCAGAAGGAGATGAAGAGGAAGCTTCGGGATGTTTCTCAAGGGGAGGGAACAACGGCGGAGTTTGAAGACGAATTTACCCGTTTGGTAAATTTTGTATTAGACGCGGTAAGTACGGAAGATAAGAGAATCTCTAAATTTATCGGGGGTTTGAATTGGAGGATAAGGCAGCACCTGTTGGGGAACCCTGCCCTATAAAATTTTGGCGATACGATGAATGCAGCTTTACTTCATTGCCAGGATCACCTCCTTCATATCAAGGTGAGTAAGTAAATAGGGGATTTTGGACAATCTAGTAAACCAGGAGGAAATGGTGGCAGTGGAGCACTATCACTACCACAGCAGTCGGGGAGTAAACAGAACGAGCGGGACCTTCAATAAGGGGATCCGACTAAGAAACAACGCTTTGGGGGTTTCAGTTTTGGCAGAGGTGGTTTTAGGCAAAACCAGGGAGCTCAGTAGCAGCAGCAAATGGTCCCACAGGGCCAAGCCGACCGAGGGAATAATGAAGGTCGAGGCCAGCAAGGCCAAGGTGCGGGGCAGTTTTGGAATAACAATCGGGGCCGACATCTGGAGAATTTTGCGGGCCATTATTTTTAGTGCGGTGAGACGGGTCACATGAAGAGGGTCTGTCCACAATTGAACAGGGGCAATTGCCTGGAGGCCCTTAGAATTAGACCTGGCAACGGTCGGTTCGGGTCGTGTTCATGTCAGGTCTTAACAAATTTGTGTGGAATTTTTCTCCACCCGAACACGATCGTTAGCTTAACGGGTCATGAATCCAATATTCGTACACGATTCGTTTTCCTAACGGGTTACACGACACAAAACTGTTTAACCCGTTAAGGTAACAAACCATTTTCGGGTCTTAATGGGTTTAACCCGATATGAACCGATAGACATGTACCAATAAGACCCGTTAGCTACCAATAATACCCGTTAGCTTTGCATAATTACATATTTAGCCCTCTAAAACTAAAACTAAAAATATTATTTTTATTTTTCCCTACATATCTTAACGGATCATAATGGTTACTAACGAGTCACAAGATCCTGTATGACATGAACAGTATTCGGGTCTTAATGGGTTATTATCGAGTGAAGCAAATTTAACCAACCCGATTCGTTATATTTAATAGGTCTATTGTGTTAACCCGATAGTGACCCGTACTCGATAAGCCTTGACCCATTAACTATTAATTTCGTGTCGTGTCGTGTCGTGTTATCGTGTCATGTCACATTTTGCCAGATCTACTCAGAATCAACATGCACCTTTACAACCTCCAACACCTATTCCAGCAGTCCCACTATAGCAGGGACAACTTCAGTTTGGGTGTACGTATAATGTCCAAAATGCTTTGTTGCCTCCAGCATCACCAGCACCACCAGCTATCGAGGGTAAGTTTCCCATCCATGGGGTTATGGGTCGAGTGTTATTTGACACGGGTGCAAAACATTCATTTATAGCTACGTACTTTGCTCGTTCGGTGGTATTGTTAGAGCCTGTGGATAGTACTCTTATGAGTGTAGATTCTCCTATGAGCAATGACTCACTTATATTCTTTATTTGTAAAGGGGTGGGAATAGACCTTGGTAGATTTCTCTTTGAAACCAACTTTCTTATCCCGGATATGGTCGGTTATGATGTTATTCTGGGCATGGATTGGTTAGTGAAGTATCGGGTCATGGTGAATTATTATGGGAGGAGTATAGACTTTGCCATTCCGGGGCAGGAAATGTTTTTAGTAGCCATGCCTCTTTTGGAAGGAGGTTAAAGCACTCACTTATACTGTATTGAGGAGGAGACTTAGCAAGGTATAGTTATTTCCTTAGACATAATTCCTGTTGTTAGAGAATTCGAGGATGTCTTTTAGGAAATTCATGGCTTGCCTCAAAGTCGTGAGATTGAGTTCGTAATTGACTTAGCACCGGGGTCTAGGCCGATTGCGCGAACTCCATACCATATGGCTCCTTTAGAAATGCGAGAGTTATGAGATCAGATTCAGCAGCTGTTGGGGCAAGGGTTCATTCGACCTAGCACATCGCCGTGGGTTGCCCCTATATTATTCGTGAGGAAGAGAGATGGTTCCCTCTAGTTATATATTGACTATCGCGAGTTGAATAAGGTAACCATCCGAAATAAATACCCGTTACCTCGAATCGACAATTTGTTTGATTAATTGAGAGGAGCGTCGTACTTCTCTAAAATAGATATGAGGTCTGGGTATCATCAACTGCAAATTCGGGAGCAGGACGTGTCCAAAACTGCGTTCTTGACCAGGTATGGGTCATATGAGGTTCTTGTTATGCCCTTTGGGCTAACCAATGCTCCTGCAATATTTATGGACATTATGAATCAAGTATTTCGAGACTTTTTAGACCAGGTTTTGGTAGTGTTCATCGATGACATTCTAGTCTATTATCGAACTGAAGTTGATCATGCTGAACACTTGAGATTGGTCATGCAGACACTACGGGATCATCAGTTATACGCAAAGTTTGAGAAGTGCGGTTTTTAATTACAAGAAGTGAAATTTTGGGGGAATATCGTGACGGATGAGGGTATTTCTGTAGACCCAAACAAGGTGACAATAGTGAGGGAATGGGGTCAGCCCACGACGCCTACTGAGATCCGTAGCTTTCTGGATTTGGCGTGATATTATCGCCATTTCATTAAGGGTTTTTCGAAGATTGCTGGCCCTTTAATGAACTTGACCCGGAAGGGAGTGCGATTTGTTTGGGACGACTCCCGTCAGCTAGCTTTTGAGGAGCTAAAAGACAAATTTACTTCTACCCCTGTACTCGCGTTGCCAAGATCGAGAATAGATTATTTAGTCTTTACTGACGCATCTCTACAGGGATTAGGAGGTGTGTTACAACATGAGCATATGTCCATTGCATACGCGTCTCGCAAGCTTAAACCCCATGAGAAGAATTATCTCGTACATGATCTAGAGCTTGCTGCAGTAGTGTTTGCCTTAAAGATATGGAGGCATTACCTTTTGGGTGAGAAATTTAGCCTCTTCACGGAGCATAAGTCATTGCAATATTTGTTCACACAGAAAGTCCTAAATATGCGGCAACGTCGATGGTTAGAGTTTGTGAAGGACTACCAATTTGATATCCACTACCACCCAGGCAAGAAAAATGTGGTAGCTGACACGCTGAGTCGAAGACCCATGGGTCAATTAGCAGAAGTGTGGAAAGCCAAATGGAAGAAACTTGGCCAGGATGATGCTATAGCTAGAGCGTGCTTGTCGGTGTTAACCATTACCCCTGAAATAATTATGCGGGTAGTAAAAGCACAAGTAGGGGATAAAGACTGTCAAGATCGTGTACGAAAGCTATTGACTGAGGGAGCGGAATCCTACTCTATTAGTTCTGAGGGTGGGTTACGTTTCCATGGAAGACTTATGGTCCCAGATGACGGAGACTTGAGGCGTGTTGTCATGACAGAATCCCATGGATCGAGATTTGCAGTACAACCCGGCGGGGGCGAAATGTACCAAGATATGCGCCGTCAATATTAGTGGGTAGGAATGAAAAGGGACATGTCTCAGTTGGTCTCCCAATGCACCACTTGTCAATTAGTGAAGGTGGACCACCAACGACAGACTGGAATGTTGCAACCATTGGAAATACCGGTGTGGAAATGGGAGAGTATCTTAATGGATTTTATCACAGGATTATCGACGATGCAAAGTGGGCATAATTATATTTAGGTCATTGTCGACTGCGTGACCAAATCGGCATACTTCCTACCGGTGCATACGGATTACAATACGACACGTTATGCTCAACTTTTCATAGCAAAGATTGTGAGACTTCACGGGGTGCCGATCAATATAGTATCCAACTGAGATAAAATTTTTGTATCCCATTTTGGCTAAGCTTCCAAGAGTCAATGGGAACCGAATTACGGTTGAGTACATCATACCATCCGCGAACTGACGGGCAAATAGAGAGAGTTAACCAAATGTTGGAGGATATGCTTCGAATGTGCATACTTGATTTTAAAGGAGGATGGGAGCAATACCTTTCATTGGCCGAATTTGCATACAATAATTCATACCAATTCACAATAGGTATGGCATCGTATGAGGCATTGTATGGCCGACAGTGTCGATCGCCTGTTTGTTGGTTGGAAATAGGAGACAATAAGCTCCTTGGGCCTGGAATGATCTAAGATACATCCTCAAAGATTGAGCTTATTCGAAATCGCATACGGATTGCACAGGATCGCCAGAAAAAGTATGCTGACGCAAATCGGAGGCATGTGGATTTGGAAGTGGTGGTCACGTTTTATTACGGGTGTCTCCAATGAAAGGTATGTCTAAATATTGAGGACAAAATTTCCTTGTGAGGGGGGAGTATGTAATACCCCTTACTTTTGAGTAATTATTTTTATATTAGTTGCCATGTGGATTATTCATTTAAAATAAATGGAAATCGAATTAAATTTTAATTTGTTTGATTTAAGAGTTAATATTTATGAGTATTGCATATTTACGGTTACATGAATGTAAATTGTGTAATATTATGTTATGTTGCGCCGTTGCGCTTCAAAGCGACGGTTATGTCTTATATCCCAATCGGACTATTTAAGTAAGGTAATATGACGTTGGGATATGAAATTATAAACGGTATCTCAGATGTTATTTAGAGGACACGGTTAGTCCGAGAACGGTTGAGATAGTCAAAATAAGTCCCGGGTGCGTTTTTGGGTTCCGGGGCACTTTTATCTAGTTACGACTTAAATATGATGTTAAGAGTCATTTTAAGTATGTAGTATCATTTAATGTTAGACTTAAATGTATTTGGGATATTTTGGGTATTTATTCTTGCAAAATCAACTAAATCTCATTTGTGTTTAACCTAGAAGGAGAAAGAAAGAGGAGAAGAGCTTGAGAGAAAGAAGAGAAAAAGAGAGGAACTGGTGATTTGAGCTTGGAATCGTTTCAACGAGGAGGAATCCGAGACTTCAATCTTAAGGCAAGTTTTCTAAATTGCATAGATGTATGATTATGTGTGAATAAATTGTATAAATTGATAGTGTTCTTGAGTTTGAACCATTTGGGAATTTTGGTGAGTTTGATCTTTAAACCCATATGTATATGATGTAAACATGATTAATGGCTTCCTAATGGTGGGTTATCATGTATTAATGATTTGTAGATGATGTTGGTCGATGACGTTGGGTTTAGATAGAAGAATAAGGAATTTAGGGATTTAGGGCTCATATAAACCCGTAGCAAAAACTGGGCTGTCCGACCGAGGCAAATCGATTTGATAAAATGGTAGGCTACAGGTCTGAGTTAGCGAATCGATTCGGGCAGGTCGAATCGATTCGTCAAGTTAGCAAAAATTTTGGTTATCTCGACCGAATCGATTCGGCTGGGGCGAATCGATTCGCTTTCAAGGGCGAATCGATTCGATAATAGTGTTGTTTTACAAAAGCTTTCTAACTTTGTTTTAACTCATTTTCTCTTGGGTCTAAAGATTTGGAACCTTATTATAGGATGTATTAAAGATACATGTGACCTTATATGAGGAGATTTATACCTTAGGATGATAAGGGGGCATTCAAGCCTATTTTGGGGATTTGAAACGATAGTATAGTACCTCAATTGGTTAAGAAAATGATAGTAGGACTAGTGTATAGTAGGACTTTGTTGTTTTGGATTTCGAGGGCTAGTATAGAAGTGTTTATACATTGTAGCCTTAATTTATTATACATCTATGCGTCCGGGTATAAGAATCGTCGTTTTAATTCATTTATACATACTTTTTGTGATTTTGGCATATATGCACATACCTCTCTAAAAGCTATCATAAGGGAAGTTACGCTAAAGAGGTGAATCCCATGGCTAATGAATGCAGGGAGAGTATAGTCCTCAGGCCATAGCACCAGTTGTTATGTTGTGAAATAATTTATTCAAAGTGAAGTAATTCCGGGTATGGTTACGCCTCACTATCGAAGGTATATGGCCGCTTCCCATGCGTTGTGATTTAGGGTACCCAGGTGGTCATGAAACTAAGCCCTGGAAGATGATAGCAATTAGGGAATGCATCCAGTGGGGTGACTCCCGGAAGGATGGTCTTAGAAATGTTATCGTATGAATATAACTTTTCTCATTCAAATTGTATTTTAACGCAAATGATTAAATGGAGTTATGGATCAATTTTGATTATATGTGATCATTAATGATTAATTGACTTGTGAAGTTAAATGATAAATTGGTAAACAAGGCATATTAGATAGAGTTAGGTTATTCCTATTAAGTAGTTGAGTAGCTTAACTTAACAATGATTTGTACACGTTAGGATGTGCACTGTAGAAGAGAGGTGAGTATAATTCTTCAAGCGGAGAGTGAATCTAACTTGTTTATGTAATCTGGCATTCATAACTGTTATGCATTTTATTCACTTCTAAATCATATCAAATCGGGCCCTGATCCATTTATATTTTGTCTCTTGGTGTGGTTATTATTTATATTCAGGTGTCCCGCCGCAAGGGCGCCCGTTCTGACCTTCCCTTCTAGTGTCAAGGAGCTACGGCATATTACGGATGCTGTAGGATTTTTGTATTAGACGCATCAAATTCTTTTTGGATATCCTAGTTATGATACTTCAGTGGTATTCTGACATATTGCTCAAGTTTATATCTCATAACTACTGTTATTTTTGGTGCGACCTTTTTGGTATCAGTCTGTTAATCGACAACTTATTCGGTTATGTTTTATAAATGCTATCAAACCGTCACTTGTATCTTAACCCCTTTTGTTACAGAAGTATTTGATTAAAATAGTTCATTTTAGATTTGGAAAATATTTTGACATCCGTTTTTAAAATGTTGGGTGGTCGTATCATATTATCTTTTATGCGACAGAGATGCTAAGAATGGACCATTTAAGATTCCTGTTTTATTGGAGTAGCGGGCTGGTCACCTCTTATTTTAATAAGCGGGATGTCACAGTGGGATGATGGAGTCTTAGTGGAAGAAAATCTTATGGATGACTGATGATTATTATTAGGAGAATTAATTTAAGTATTTGGGATCCACCACTAGTAGTGAGCGGAGGTGGTAAACAATGAGTATATTTTCTACCAATTGTAGCATTGTGGACCCCGAGCGACCCGAGGGGAAGTTGCGCGTGCATGTTGGTGGGCGTAGGAGTGATTGCCTATCGATTCGCCCCCTCCCCCCGAGGTTGGGTTGTTGGTTCTGACGTGGGTTATTTTTCCACTGGAAAATGTTTAGACGCCATATCCAGTTTTTGGTGCACGCCCCTAGTTTCTCACGCTTTCAGCTGAGGGTTCATTTTCATGTGGGAAAGGATGGGGTTTGTGGGTTGTTAGTAGTTTTCAATTTGTTTTATATAAAAATAAACAAAAGTTTCAGGTGAGACCTTTAGGGCTAATCTTAAGGTAGGTTTTGGTTTGTGATTGGTCCATAAATTCTTATTGTGTGGGTTCGGGAACTGGGATACGAGTGGGGAAGGTGTTAGGCACCCCAATTATTCTTTATGATTCCTTAATTATATGCTTGTTATCACACTTAGATTAATTGATTATGTTTCAATTTACTTTAGAACATGTTTAGAGATCTTAGTTTGAGAATCCCCTCAACACAGATTGGTACTTAAGTAGGAAAACAATATCCGTGAGAGGTGTATCAACATCACTTAATCGGCGTAGGTACACAAGGATGCTCGTGTATGACTATTTTCTTGTATAATGGGTGTCAATTATTATGTATGTAAACCGTGAGAAGGCTTGGCTTTCACAACATGTGGTCGTTAATGTGTATATGAATGTGCTTGAGATAGTTTAATACATCTTCTGAGTTAAAAAATGGGTAATATATGAGGGAAAAAAATGAGTGCATCTTGATGGGACAATATGTCGAGGATTGAGATCACGTGAAGGAATCATTATCATGGCTATGTATACAAGAGTACTTGTGATCAAAGCCTACGTAATTCAATCGTGTTTAATGTTTACGTGTTTGCACTATCTATGGAGGTTCGCGAGGTCGCAACTTTGAGATATTTTGATATCATATTTGAGTTTTAGGGAGAGAAGGGATAAGATATGAATGCATCTTTATCGGGAAAATAGATCAAGAGATAGATTGTTAAGGCTTGAGCTCACGAGAAGAACTTAGTATTTCGCCTACGTACACAAGAAGACTAGGGCTCAGATCCCACGTAGTTAGGTTATTCATGTGTTCTAACGTGATATGTGTGCAAGTGTGGGTTTTGTCTTACGAGGGGAGCAGTTACGTATGAAGGGTTAGACTGGGAGTGGTCCAAAAGATCATTATTACTAGTGTATTATATTATGATCGTCAAGCGATCATTGGCCGGAAGGTTTATCCCTTTAGACTAGTTTGAAGGTGTAAAATGGTAGTGGAGGGCGTATTTGGTATAAGATTGGACCAGAAGCCACCGAAATAAATCAAAATATCCCATATCTGCATGGCTTAAATCTCAGAGGTGTCGTAATTTTCTAGTTGGTTACTCCGTTATTTGGACTGGGGACAGATGCATCCTTAATAGATAATACGTCAAATGTAGCATTATAAGGCATGGGCTTTACGAGTTTGGATCTGTATAGCGCCTGCTCACCCAAGGAGAATTTGGATCAAAGCTTATGTAGATCCAACAAATGGGGTATATTTACTTTCATTAATTTCATCTCTATTTCATATTTTTCACTATGTTTCTCTCTTTAACTTGTTGAATCTCTTAATTTTCTTTTTGTTTGATTGATTTCACATTCTTTTTGATGGTTGACGACTATGAATTCATCTGCCATGTTTGTGTTGAACCTAATTCAACCCCTAGACCACAAGTAAACAACGAGATATCTATTTCATCAATAACAAACAATATATTACAAATAAAGAAACATTATAATTTCATTTTAAGTTTCCAAATATAAGTAGTTTGAAGTCTATAAACATCTTGTAGAGGTAGTTACACTTTTGACCCTTGGAGTTTGGGGTAATTTTCACTTTGTCCCTGATGATTTAATTTGCTCACATAGAATCCTGAAGTAGTGAAATTATTTTAGTGTCATCCAAAATCAAACAACAACTAAAAAATTGACGGAGGGACCAAAGCATGACAAACTTAAGGACCAAAATGTTTAATTCTTGTTTTAGGTCATGTTTCAGGTTGACACGACACAAAAAGGTTTTTTTTACATGACACACGACATACATCTCGTGTCATGTCGGCCCAAAACATGACCCAAAAACACAAACTAACATTTTGATCTTTGAAGTTTCTTTGCTTGTTGCACTTTGGCCCTTTCATCAATTTTTTTAATTGCCTTTTGATTTTGGACGACATTAAAACAATTTCAAAACTCTAGGGTTCAATGTGAGCGCATTAAAACATCAATGGGAAAATTATTATTACCCCAAACTTCAAGGGCCAAAAGCGCAATTAACTCTGGACCTTATTACAACAAGAGGGTATAGAAAAAAACACCTTTAGTATTATTAACCCAACACGGTCTTCGCTAGCTAACTCTCTAGGTAAAGGAGTTTCGAGAATGCTATTAATAAAGTTGGGACTTAAGTGATTAGGGAGGTTGCCTACCGTCCATTTATTTTCCCTATATACATGTGATAAAATTAAAAAAATCAGAATAATAGGAAGCAATAATTTTGCAATCTAAGGATTATAAAAAAGTCTTTTGTAGTTTCTAAAAGTCTCTCACCACGTAAAAAAACAAGGGCACACACAAACTCAATTACCCCTGGGCTTCGGCGGGGGGTGCCGCTAGTGCGGAACTTGAAAAATAAGAGAGTATTGGGTAAATGTTTGAGGGACTAAATGGGTTAAACTAAAAATAAGTATTTTTTTTTACAAAATATGTATTTATGTTGGGGATTATACATTAATTGACCCAAAATATTTTGCTTTGAATACTTAAAAATTCGAGTATATTTAAAATTATTTTTCACATATAATTAAATATATAAATATAAATAATATTATACGTATCTCAATGTGTCGTATCCTACTTTTTGAAAAAAATTACGTATCACGTGTCGTGTCATGTCTCATATCACGTGTTATGGGCTTCATACACTGATATCCTTTGATGTAGCTAGCTCCTTTCCCAGTCATGTTTGGATAGCTATAAAGCTACTGCACTTGACATTATCATGCATCTTCTGAGTGTTGAATGTTATTATAATTGATGCATTACCCTCTCCTTGTTTCTTATTATCACTTTTATCCTCAATAGATGACTATTTTTCTCGTCTTTCCATACCAGTTGTTTTTGGTTCTAGTAATCTTCCTTATGTCCAACTACCTTGGAGAAATTGCATTTTGTTGGGGTCACGGCGTACTGGACTTTTTGCTTTATCAATTCCCAATTAGGTCCTTATATTAGGATAACATCTGATAATTCCTTGGAGACATCTATTTGAACACAAATTCTTGCAAAAATAAGCCTTTTTGTTCTAGCTATCTCACACCTTTGTCACTGTTGCTACCATAAAATATTTTATAATATGTTTTAGTATTTTTTTTCAAACTTGGGTGCTTCGTATTTACAATTGAGTTTCAACGTGATGTCTTTTGTTGGATATTCATAAATCTATCACTTGATGCACACCTCTGTTTTTCTCTCTTTCTATGCCCTCTATCTATTTATTTTTTTGGTGTATGAATTCGCTATTATGATTTCCTTTTATCTTTAAGAACATATTGTGTTCTAAATCTTTAATCTGAATTTCTGGTTCAATATTTTTAATTTTTAACTGTTTTTGTGCCAACATTTTTTAATTGGTTTCTTAGATTTTGATATCATAATTGTTATATATTTATGTTTTATTTGTCAAATTCATGTTAAACTTCCCGTGTTGTAATATATCTCTTGAGTTATTATCTTGGAGCATTCAACGTAACTAATGGACCATTGTTCTAGGAGTTATTGCAATATGTAAGGTAATTTTTCCAAGTGTAATTTACCATTTTATATCAGATATACTTTCATGTCAACCAATTTTATGTCAATTAATTTCATGTCAATCTACAGATTCAAGAATTTATTGCTCAGATTAAAAATGTGTTGCATAAGAGAAGTAGTTGAGATCACCATATTATTAGGTAAAATGTGGATACTGGCATATTATACTGTGTTAATATGATACATATCCAACCTATTAGTTGGCGATTTGAAAACCCAAACTGTACTGCTATAACCATATTAAATACTTCCACCAAATAAATTGGAATATCAAAGTAATCTTACTTCTGCTCCTTAAATGACAGAGTGTTGATAAGTGATGTTGCACTGTGATCAATGTCACACCTTCAGACAAACTTTGGCCAAACTCCTCACTATAATAATTTTTATACTCGTGGACAACGTGACGATCATGCCACTTAATATGAAATAATATATACTGTTAAAGTTGTCACAACTTATGGTCTATGATATGAACATACATAATGAAAAAGAAAGTACCGACACCTTAAAGTGCCAACTGGCAATGCATCCTGCCCAAATGTTAGAGGATACAAGCGTAGCGATAGTTGCTCAGGGAAAATGTTTATAAGTCACTTCCAAGACCATATTCACAGTAAAATCAATGGGATAACAATGTCCTTACTCGACTTGTGGGACACACGACACATATCCCTATAGAGCGGGCAGAGCGGGTAAGAACTGCACTGCCCAGCTCATCCTGTCCTGAGCCCTTTGAGTCTCGCAAAGCGGTAAAAACATAAGCCTAACTTGAGAGGATGCCTAGTTCGAAATCAACAAACCACCAATGATGATTAGTATAATGGCGTGTGCACGCTGCTGAGCCATCTGAACAATTATAGCATCGAGTAAGTGGGAAAAGTGACCCGCCTGTCAACTCAAATGGATCACGTGAACGACCAAGAAGTTTGAGTGCATGTCACGCCACTCATTAGTCCCATGATCAGTGTCCAACAATAATTATAGTCTCCCCATCTACTGGAAACCCCTGTAGAACACCTCTACATCATGTAGTGTATATTAGCCATCTAGCCCACTAGTATATGGAATGTGTTTCTCCTGGCCCAACGCTCCGCCAATGGTGTGATCAGATGGTGATCTGGTTGGATACAGATGACTGGATATGCTCCATAAAATCCCGTCATGATCAAGTATTGTTTGACCCTATCATCCACAATAATCAGGCAATATACATCTCCCTTGTCCCGACGACAATGTAATGATCCACTGTCATGGCTTGACTATACCAATTCGGAGCGATGTTGTCTATACACGGTCAGCATGGTCCCGTCTATAGGTCTAGGATGTATAACTCTGTATGTGTCGTCTAGTAATAGAATTGTACATTTTTAATAATTTCAAATTGGATGGTTTAAAAATATAAACAAATTGTAAACACAAGCTGATGGTAAACTTATTGTAAACTTGTAGAAGTATATTAATTCCAAACTGGATAATTAGAAAACACATAAAAGTATATTAATTTCAAACTGGATAATTAGAAAACACATAATCAAAATGTAAACACAAACTAAAGACAAACCAAGTTTAAACATGCGGAAGTACATCCGATCACACGTTCTGAACTAAACTACCTTAATTTAATAGGACATGGGTTGACTGGACATTTACCACGTGTGTATCCACGCTCTTTATAAATCCTACAGTTCTTCTCAGCACAACCATCTCTAATGTCCATCTCGTTATGAATGTGGGTGGATGATGGACTCGTCTGTTTCCTTTTCAAACTAGAGTTTGGGTTGAGGGTGGGTCCAACGGGTATGTCCCAATACTCTTCATCCAAAAGCGGTTGGAATTGTGACTCCCACGTCTAAACACAGTGCTACATATGTATCATTCACTAATATAAGTGGCTGGAGAAAGGTTAAGCCTTTTACAAAAATTCGCAGCATGAGAGCATGGTATGTGAAATGCTTCTCACTTGTCACATGAGGTGCTTTCCTCAGTGAGATGTAAGCCATGTCTTATGCCCTTTCAAATAGACACTTCGGCGATGATCAATCGCAAATCCTAATCTGCTGCAAGATGATTCCCCGCCCTCCTGGACACAGTCCCCAGAAAGTTGGTTGCAAATTTAGTGAAAGGACTCCTCTGTCTTGTCCTCCACGTGAAAATTAGCATTGTTGGCAGAAGAGCTGTACAAGATGATAATAAATTACATGAACGCAGGCAGATATAGGAAAGTTACGAGCTTCCTTTGATAACACCATTGAACACTTCAGATAAGTGTGTTGGCATCATCCCAAACTGTTTTTCGCCATCGTGTTCACGCGTCGATTGATCAAGGGGAATTCTTCTCAACCATGTCTCTTTAATTTTTTATAATAGAATGTCCAACTCCACATTTAGTTTTCGATTTCTGCCCTCCATAAAAGTCATGTCAAACTCTTTATATCTAAACTTCTTTGTTCAATTGCTTCTCAAATGTCTAAGACAAAAATGGTGGAATTTGTAAGGTGGTTATCACGAAGGTTGCTCCTTGGCAGTCCTAATTATAGTTGGATGTCTATCAGATATCAAACATAGTCCACGATGTGAACCCATACATTAAGTGTGCAATAGTTTAAGAAACAACCCCAGCTACTCGACGTTTCTTCTTCAACCAATGCAAATGTAATGGGGAAAGTTTGGCTATTCGCATCGACGGACAAGGCTATCAACAATTGGCCCTTGTACTTACCATACAGGGTGAGTGCCATTTATGCATATCACAAGGGGATAATGTTGGAAACAACCAGTTAATTGTTTAAAAGTTTAGTACATCCTATGGAATGTGGAAACATTTTCCTCCCATCGACTCATGCGGTAGTTTACCCACTAAACAACTGTGCCGAGATTAAACTTCTCTAAAGCAAAACTTAATTTTGGTCGCAGACGATATGACTCTACCCAGTCACTGAATATTATTGCGATTGAATGATATATAATACTCTTAACTCAACTTGAAAGATACCTTGAACCGATCACACTGATAGACTAGGATCAGCCCTCAATATAGGAAGACTAATTGAAGAAACAATATTCGAGGTAAGAAATTCGTGGTCTTGTGTGAAAGATTGTTGAATGCATGAATGTGGACCTGCATACTTAGCGAACTCCTATATAGCCCTTCAGCTATATGTTTCTATTCTCACAGCATCCAAGCACAACCCTGCCCCTTTTGAGCACAAGTCAATGACCAGACTGTCTCTTTTGACTCTCCAAAGACGACCAGATGATTGGATTTGATGTTATAGAACCAAATAGCCTCTTGGAGCTCATATTTTGCTTGGAAAGTCAATCAAGTGTATAACTCTCCACTATCGGGATTCGATTATACAATGTACTGTCATAAAAAAATTCAGAGCATTCTTCATGACAGTATCTGAACTGAGAACAAAGCACGGCGATAGATGTAGACGTTGACCACTCGAAGTAAGGCTAGTTTGGTATGAAGTATATTGTGGTCCACGAGATGATACAGTCATTCCATGAGGCCAAGATTCACTTACAGCTACTGCACTAGTGTCAGGTATATTGTCCATGTCTTCTGGTTCTAACTCTTCAAGAGTATCATAATTGAGATCTAAAATTGGACATCTCCTAGAGGTGAACATCCAACCTACTCAGGCTGAATGAGTTCCAGAACTCGAGATAGAGCATTTGTTTTTTGAGTAATTATCAAATGCGTGGTTGTCGAATTCTGTATGCCAAGGTTATTATTTTCACTGAAGTTTTTCCTAAAGCTATCTTACTTTGCACTTCAGCGGGCATTGCATTTAGGTTAAGTAGCGAATTATCACGAAAATTATAAGAGTAATTATTACGGTTAGAGGACATTTTCAACCTCCTATTACGGTTATGTATATCAAATATAATATATCCTACTGTCAAAATCATAAATAATCAACAAAATATTTAATTAGCACCTAACATTACGAATTGGATAGGTACAACTTCAAACTACATAGACACTACAATAACTATAAAAAAATCCATGTCTTATTTGCATATTAAATAAAATTCTACATATTACTATAAGAGATGTACTACACATTGAAAAAAAAATACAACACTGTAATATATATGTCACAGCAAATTTCTACTGATATACAAAATTTATTCTTGAAAACTTAAATATCTTTACGAAATCTTAAATGCAAGTATTTGTAACCAATCTTAAATAGCCATATACTTCTTATTGTATAAGTGATTAAGTAGTTAAAGCTTATGAGGAGAAGAAGAGAACCAAATGACGAAATGCAGAAGAAAAGATGCACTGGAAAAGAGGAGAAAAGGCTTATCCACGGTGTAGGAGATGAGGAGGAGAGGTTGTTGAGGTAGGCTCTCGGGTTCACAATGAAACCTTCAGCTCAAATGAAGATTTCAGTCAGTGCCCACAGCTTTCGCGTGTGGTTTTGAGATACCAAAGAAAAATCGTCACTTGCATTAACGGTTTCTCTCTCCGCTTTTGAAACCATCATATGGTTGGATTGTTTTAAGCTACCAAGGACAATTGGTTGTTCCCATGGACTCAATTCTAGTCAAATGCTCCCCAATGCTTTCACAATTTTAAAGTTTCTTTTAATTCGTTATGTGTTTTTAAGGGAACAATTATATAAGTATTTATTAAAACTTTATTTATTTAAAACCGCGATATAAATAATTGCTATTAAACACTAATTTCAATTAAGCCTCTTAAATTGTGGCACAAATACCTAGGCAATATTCTCTACATGGAACAACCAAGAAGTTCCTTCTCCCCTGCCAAATCCAAGTAACTTTCATTTTCCTTTTTTTTTTTGTGAAAGGACCTAGATCTTTGTGTTGGGGCACTGGTTGAATATGATGTTGTGTGAAGATATATGGTATTTAGATGTGTGATGGTGTTACTAAACTAGGGAATTAACCATCGTTCAGCGATAGAGCTTGTAGTAATTTTGGGTCCTGGCAAGCTGTGGTGAAGAAGCTGTTTGGTAGGGTGTCGAATGGTGGAGAATTTGGACAGTGTGCCAGAGAAGGCCACTGTTGGGTTTGCGACCCGAAGGCGAGTTCGACCTTGGGTGGTGGTCGTCGTATCTCACGCCTTATGCGGTGGATCTGATAACCTAAGCCGTGAGGTATAACAGCTTATTATTGCGGTTGAGCTGCGCATGGCGAGGAGAGAGTTTGCTTTTATAAGTGGTAATATGTGTTTTTAAGATAAAAATGGGGAGAGAACTCCTTTTGTGAACTCGGCCTAGCTAAGTATAGAACCAGAAATTTGATGTTTGCATATTGGTGTTTATAAATGATTTCAAACAATCTGAAATCTGTATTTAATTGCTTTATTTTTTCTTTGATTTCATCTATGTTTTATATTTTTCACTATGTTTCTCCCTGTAAATTCTTGAATCCGTGATTTTTTTATTTGATTGGTTTCACTTTCTTTTCAATGGTTGTCTACTACGAGTTCATCTGCCATGTTTGCGTTGGTCTGAATTTAACCCCAGACCACTACGAAACCAAAGATCCGTGTGTCTCAAGAATTGTGGAGGACCTGTGAACACCCCTACGCTTTAGTACCATTGGTTGCTTCTACATCTCTTCGTCTCTACAATTTGTAAATTTATTGATTTCTTATTTGGTTTATTTTGCTACTGTGATTGCTAGGAAACTACACTGAGAAGTGAACTGAACTTCGAATGAATCTCTGAATATCGTCTCTTTCGATTTATGATTTATTGGGTTTAATTTATTTACCCAATGACTAACTCCCATTATAAGAAATTTTTTAGATATAAAAAATTATGTCCTTTTATATGCCAATATATCATTTACTTAATTTAGGCATTAATGCGGTTATACATTTGATCTCACTTAAATCACCCGCCCCTCTCTCTAATGCAATTCCACTTCCCATATGTCCTCCAATCTCCTTTACATTTGTTTGGCCTTTTAACTCCCCCTCAACCTTTAAAGTCTCTTATCTAGTGTACCAGAAAAAAAGAAAACTTTAATTTTCTCTTTTGAATACTCTTAAAACTTATCTTCCAAGCCTACCCATCTCTTTCCCTCTTCATTATCATTTCTCTTCTCTAGAAATCTTCTCACTACAAGAGCGATCCTTGCTCAGACCTGTCCCATCCCTCTCCAAACATGATTTCCCAATCGGGATCCTTGTCCATAAGAACGACAATAGGGAAGATGACATGACATGAAAGTGCTATGACATGGCATTAACCAAGCTCAACATTGTCTATTCTAACTTCTAGTGCCAACTTTGGCCATAGTTTTAATTGAAAATTAACTTTTTATATTAATTTTGTTTAAAGTTTTCCGAGTTGTCATTATAAATGTAGATACATATGTGTAAAACTTAATAATTCAGAACTTTTTGAACTTTACTCATTAATTTTGCTCCTCTGATCAATTTATTATATTTCTTTTAGAATTAAGAGTTCATCTCACCTTTGAGATTTTTTTTAACTTTATTCATTAATTTTTCTCTTCTGACCAATTTATTAGATTTCTTTTAGAACTAAAAGCATCAGGCTATATTATTGTTTCTGACCAATGACTTTATGTCATCACTGATTTTTCTTTCTCACCAATGGGGCGGAACAGTAAACTTTTTGGCCTATGAATCATGATTCTCTACTGTTCGAATGTTAGTCACCATTTCTCTATAGAAATTACAAAGTCGCTTTGTGTTAAAGCAACATTATATTCAGCTATGCCAATTTCTAAACCAAAGGAATGTTACAAGGGAAAGCGGAGATATGGCAGTACACGTTCAACTTTGCTAACTCAATGATGCGTTGTGAAATTGAGCATAACCGATATCATAAACACATACGGACACTGTATCACCATGTCTCAAATTCCCTCGGCTATTGACTCTCAATCCCCAGATATCACCTATCTCTTACGCATCCTAAAATTATTAGTCCAAAAGAAAATCTTCACCGCAAAGCATCAATCTGATGGCGGAGAGACCCTCTACAGAGTAACCCACTTCTCCAATTGCTGCTATGTTGCTCATGCAATACATGTATAATGGCAAGGTGGCATCAAATTACTGGGTGCTTAAAAGAAGGTCCATGTGTGTGAGATACGAAGTTCGCAGCTTTACAATAAAATAAGTAATGAAACCAATTGAAAAAACTTGGCATACGGAAGACTTGTTCGGGAAAAAACAGTCCAACATAAACAGAACATATAACTTAACAAAAGATTCTCAAAACCCTAATGACTCGCACAGATAACTCACATTCATATCCACATAATTTTGTTGTATGTTTTAACTCCTCCAGGGAAGAAGAAAAAGCCTTTATGAGCTGACCTGTTTTTAATAATTACATACCAACAAATATATGTACGCCTACTCCTCTCTAGAAAACAGTCACATAATATGCAACCATTGACATCCATAATTCACACTTGAATTGCATATCATGCTATCAACACATTCTAAGATTTCTCATAATAAGACACTTCAGAGATTTTGTCAACAAGATACTACATAAACAATTAGATTGCAAAAGAGACAACTTGGGCAGAGGGTCTCTCACATGTAGTTGATATAAAAATTATCAGAGAAATTTAAAAGTACAAAAATAATATTCTCTAAAAAAAAGACATAAATTTCTTTCACGAAAATTAGCATTTTCTCTAATTATTGCATGCAACTTATACTCACATTACCAACATCATGTCTCTAATGCGAGATTTGGGGTCAAAACGTAGGATAACCAGATCCATACAGTGCTGGACTAGTGGGTTAAGTGAAAGTTAGTGATCAATTTACCAAATTAAAACTTTCTGGTTCAGATAATACATAATTGCTAAAAGCCAACACTGATCATTGACAATTTCATGGTTATAATCATATCAAGAAGTGTGCAATTACTAAATCCCGACTACATGTTCAAATCCTAAAAATTATGCCATGATGAGGCCCACATTATGGTACAACGCATCTAAAGAACTTTTGGTAATTTTTTGGTACAACTGGTAGGTACAAATAACATTTTCCAATATTAACTATACCACTCTTCCTAGCCGGGGGGGGGGGGGGGGGAGGAGGCACCGATTGATATATGTTTGACATGTCTAAACCATCTAAGACAAAAAAATTTCTCAATTTATCTTCTATAAAGTTATCAATTTCTACTATTTCACGACTAAGTTCGTTTCTAATTTTATCCTGTTGACTTCTACCACATATCCATATTATACATCAACATCTACCCCACACACATTTTCTGCACATTTGTTTCTTGTTTGCCCAGTCCTATATGTATGTAATGAAATAATAATGTAGTATATTTCCTCTTTCACCCTTGTTTATTTATCAAGTGAACAAAATATAGCCTTTGAGGATTATTTTTACTTAATATATATGGGCGTAAAACACCATTTTAAACTTTTTTTTGACCATGGCAACAAAATATGCACAATATGTTCATACGCTAAAACTAGGAAAAATTGTGCACCCAATACTACATACCGATTATATGTTCATAAGCAAAAACTACAAAATGAAATACTTGTATATTAGATGAAACAATGATCAAGCCTTGTCCTTTCCCTTGCGTTAACGCTTGCTCCTGTGCAAAGGGACCATACACTTGTCACCCGTACCTGAAAGTCAAAAGTAAAATGGTGAGTATATAATATAAGGTCACACACAAACGTAATATTGCTTCATACCCCCTCCCCCCCACACCCACACACGCATGCACTTACTTTAGGATACCCAAAAAAAACCAAAGTAAAAGGGGGGAAAATAATGGGTTATTTGGGTACTGGCCTGCAAGATTTGAGCTTCTTAGGATGTGACCTTCCATATGACTTTTAGTGGCAGAAAAAGTGTCGAAAAAAGTAGTGGAAAAATTCTTTGCGATATTAGTCATTTTGGAGGTCAAACCCCAAGAAATGCAGATGTTGGGGCCAAAATTAATGGGTACCAAATATCAAATAACTCAATAAGGGTTATAAAATATTTTCCACCACGGTGAAATATATTTTGTTCACAAATTAACATCAACATCTACCCCACACACATTTTCTGCACATTTGTTTCTTGTTTGCCCAATCTTCATCCATTTTATGATGTGGCAGAACTAATGGGTGTCTTATATGTATGTAATTAATGAAAAAATAATGTAGTTCATTTCTTCTTTCACCCTTGTTTATTTATCAAGGGAACAAATATATCCTTTGAGGATTATTTACTTACTATGGGCATAAAACACCATTTTAAACTTTCTTTGACAATGGCAACAAAATATGCACAATATGTTTGTACACTAAAGTAGAAAAAAAAAATAGTGCACCCACCACTACAAGTTGATTATACATTCATAAGTAAAAACTACGAATGAAATACTTATGTTTTAGACCAAACAACGATCAAGCCCTCCCTTTTCCTTACCCTTGCATTGGCGCTTGCTCCTGCGCAAAGGGACCGTGCACTTAGCCGTACCTAAAGGCCCAAAAGGGATCGTGCACTTACCCGTACCTAAAGGCCCAAAAGTAAAATGGTGAGTATATAAAATAAAATTACACACAAACGTAAAACTGCCTTATAATTCACCCCACCCACCCACGCCACCACCACACACACACACTTTATGATTCCCACAAAACCCCAAAGTAAAATGGGGAAAATAATGGGTTATTTGGGGGTTGTCCGCTATTAATTCTTTGATATTGACTTTGGGCAGCAAGATTTGCAGTTCTTGGGATTTGACACCCAAAATGACTTTTAGTGACGAAAAAAATGTGGCAAAAAGTAGTTGGTAAATTTTTTTGCGACACTTTTTCATTCTCTAAAAGTCATTTTGGAGGTCAAATCCCAAGAAATGCAAATGCTGGGGCCAAAATCAATATAAAAAAATTGATGGGTACTAAATATCAAATATCCCAAAAATAATTCAACAAGGGTTACAAAACACATTCCACCAAGGTGAAATATATTTTGTTCGCTATTTTTATTTAAAGTCACACATGCGCTTTTCCCCCGTACCCGAGGGGCCCATGCGCTTGTCGCCATATCCTGAAGAGCCGTTGATGTCGTCTGCAAGAGGGAACATTTTTTTACAGTGTTCATGCAAGGCCTCCATGCTTTTCAAGAGGTCCTCATTATCTTGGACATACTTTTTCAAATATGCAATCTAACAAAGGGACAAAGACGTGAGTTGTCAGCATTCTTGATGCGGTTAACAAAGACAAAGAAATTATCCCATCCCTCCATGAATCTTCTTTCCAAACTTTTGTACCTGACATTCAATAAATATAACAAAAACTAAATTTGGAGATGAGATGATACTATTTTAGTTCACTCATAAATCATTATATATTATGTACCAAGTGTTGTTGCCCTACCAGTACAATAAACATGCATAATGTGTATTTGTCTACATATTTAACTCAGAAATCATTATATATTTGTGTTTATGGATATTGAATTACTCACCCCTCCGGATGATTGGGCATCTCTGGCGATTGCTTTGGGTTCCCCATAATCGTTTTTCCTTTTAATCCCCTCTTCGACTTGGCCATTTCCTCCACACATAAAACAGGCAGTACCACAATATTGGTTTGTTTATATATCGAATATTACATTATTTTATAAACCTTGGACCACACTGGCTGTTGTATTTCCGCATGACAACTAATCTGACTCGGGCCCCGCTTACTAAGAAACCTACCTTGGGTAGGGATCAAAATGAGCCGAGTCGATGTCATTTTTCTCTCGGGTCTAATCTACTTTGTATCAAAATTATATCAATTCAAAATCGAATTGTTAAGCTTTTTCGTGTGAATCGTATCGTGTCTTATCGGATTCGAGTCGTATTAAGATCGCGTTCAAATCATGCGTTAACGAGTCGTATCGTGTATTTGCACTAAATGACTAAACTCAAACCCAATTTGCCACTCCTAGCCTTGGAGTAGTGTGTTTCGTTGGTTGTTAGTCAGTTTGATACACTGACGAGGCGTGTCGCGATTGGTAAGTGCTACTGACGCAAACTTACATCCATAAAGAAATAACCAATCACGACACGTCACTGTGTCGCGGCCGACGCATGAAAATTACGAGTCGGCCTAGACTTATATTGGACGAAACCTCCTTCTTCCTAATGTTAATTTTTTTCTTTAACTGAACGATCCATATCATCAAGTTAGTCACGCACATCTTTGGCAACAAATTTTTTTACAGCCCCATGCCATGTCATTTGCTTTGTCCCGTCTGTCCTATACAATTGTTACTCTAATTTTTTTTAATCATCTTTTGACCGAAGCAAGTACATAAAATGCTTATTTAAAATCTTAGGGCCCAAAAATCTATATTAGTTACTTTGAATTGCGTTAAATTTAATACTAATTGAGACTTCCTTTTAGGCCACACATTGAATCTCTGACAATTTCTCTTTTCATATATTTTATATACTAGCATGTAGGCCACGCGATGCGTGACCGAATATATCTAAATTGTATATCTATATATATTAGAAGAGTAAGATTATGAAAAATGCGCAAATTCATTGTTGGCAAACCAATTCAGAATCGCAAATTGAAATAACATGACTATTAGAATAATAAAACTGAAAACCTAAACCTTACTGGTAAATTCGATCTGTATAGGTATTGTTAGTAACATTCGAGTTTTATACGTGTTTTTTTTTATGCTTGAAATATTTTTCCATGACACCCTAAAAATACAATTCAAACAATTAGTATTCTAATTTAAACAATCATTATGCCTAAATATAATTAGTCACTATATGAATTTAATATCTAAAGTACAAACTAAACTAAACATAACTCAAAATCAGTAACTAAACTAAACCCATCTCATCAAAATACCCATCTCAACTCATCTCATCAAACATAAAAACAACCATCTCATCTTAAATACCAAAACCCAAACAAATACATTTGAGATATCTCGTTAAATCAAAACCAAAATAGAAGTATAAAATCAAAATCAAAATCAAAATCAAAAGCAAAACCAAAAACCCACCTCATCTCATCTCAAATACCAAAACCCACATCAAATCAAAACCAAAATAAAAGCTTACCTCTCACCGGCGACAGCAAAATCTGTTAAATTTTTATTACCTTCTTTATATTAGATGATCATCTATGATAACATCATACAAAAATCCCACCACCACTCCATCCTTCCTTTCCTTTTAACTCTAGGAACAAAAGTCACCTTGAACATAGGGAAGGTACAATAGACGAAACAAACGTCTGCCTATGTTTTTTGATCGTATTATACATCGCCTTCTTATGGACAATGGTATGTTTACATATTATGATGAGAATAAATATATTGGTGAGAATATTTTCACATTCTCATCTTCTAGTCTTATGTATTAATGTTGGGAAGAGGAATGGATGAAGTATTAGAACAAGGTGAGAAAGGAACGTTAATAGAAATGGAATCATGGAATTGGATTTGTCCTCTTTGGTTCTGAATGAAATTTCCATTAATAAAGGGTTAGTTTATAAATGCTTCTAGGGAAGAGAAACAAACTTATGGAGGAAATCAAACTCTTTGAGGGAATGTATACTTATGGAGAAAATCAAAGGCGAAAGATATGGAGAAACAAAAAAATGCAGCAAAGGATAGAGAAATACAGTTCGATGTGCCACGTGGATAGTATAAGAAGAGAGGATATTTAATACAACTACCATGTGTCAGCCTCACATGATTTGGGTCTATAATATTTATATAGTTATATAGATATGCACACAATTTATATTTCAAGCCTTTCACTTTAAACAACTATTATACATTGGATATTGTTTGTCTCTCTTCTCAGACTAAATTTGTTTTGCAGAAGCTATTTGGGGATGTCTAAAGGATTTACTTTTGGACCACCATTGTATTTTCACATGAGAACTAATGAAGTGTCATGATATGAGCCAGATATACCGATGTAATTTTGGTCAATCTAATGAGAAATAATAATAATATATGCTATTGGATCATAAAACTAAAAAAACTATATGACATTGACTCACTCACCCCTCCGAAAGGTTGGGTATGTTAGACGATTGCTTTGGATTCCCCAGAATTGTTTTCCTTTTGATCCACTCTTCCCTGACTTTGCCATTTTCAGGTTTGTCTAAGAGAGAAAATTATTTCACGGAAAGTGAAGTGAAAGGAAAAGCTATTTTCTTACGTGTGTTTGATTAGCACAAGAAAAATTATATATAGAAAAATAAAAAAAATTATCTACATACATACACATATAGTTGTAACTTTACAAGAAAAAAGTGTAATATATGTTTTATTTCAATTATTAAAAATTATGATTTATGTGGTGACAAAAATCTCAACACAAACAATAATCAAATAAAACAATCACTAAGAAACTAAGAACAACAAATAATCTCAAACACAACACAAGAATATACGTGGTTTCGCAAATTGCCTACATCTACGGAGAGGTCTACTGTTTTATTAAGTAACTTTCAAGATGGTTTATGCTATATGCCCCCGGCCAAGAGTACAATATATATTTTGTTAATGGAAAGTGGTTGTAACCAACACGTTGGGCCTGTATCCCTTGAATATCTCTTCGAAATTTTTGGGGATAGGCTCGGTCATATCTTTAAATGTACCTGCTAATCAAGGCTCATAATTTGGGCCGGGCACCTGATTAATTCACCTGGGCTTGGCCGGCTACTCTTATCGGTCTGATCGATAATAGTTACCCACAATTGCCCCTAAAATTTTTGGGGTCATGATTTAGGCTCACAAATTTTGAAAAAGCATCTTCTCGCCCCCTTTGATGACATTATTGTAGTTTACAGGATTGAGAGGATTGTGAATCGTCATTTAGCTGGAAGTTCAAGGGGCAAATCTACTTCGATCAGTGTGCACTATCATTGAGAAGTTTAAACTAAAGTGTTGGACGATTATATCGTCACTTCAACTCCTTACTTCTCTTGCTTCCAAGCTGTCCCTTGTTCTTCATCTTCTAAGCCGTTTCTCACTCTTCATCTTCATGAATATGTGGTTTTTCATCATCTCAAGCTTGATTTTTACTTCATAGGTTCTCAGTTCTCTCGTCTTTCTATATTTCTTTTCGTTGTTGCTTTTCTCTCTACTGTAGCTAGGGTTTTCTCATGGCGAAAATAGACAACAAGTCTCTGAATGAGTTTAAAAAATGCTACAATATCCCCGACTGGGTAGATATTGAGTGTGTCCATGTTCCTCACAATGTATGTGACATTGAGGATGGTCACTAGATATACATTCTTCTATTATCTCAAGGGGGTTTAACTTTTCCCCCAAATCCCCTCTTCTTATATTTATTCCAATACTTCGGAATAGTTCGAGCTCAGTGTTCTCCAAATGTTTGGAAAATTGTAAATAGTGTCCATTGAATAAATTAACTTTGTGGCACCAATTTAGGATTGAATGAAATTTTCTTATGTTATACCTTTTCTTGTACGAGTTCTGGCCTTCTGTATCTGAAAGCGAGGAGTCCGGACAAGGTATTGGTAGTGAATCTACCTGATTCCCATAAGGACTATTAGTCTAAAGGGTTCATTGCTAGGAACTGGCAATTCCCTCCCCACATAGAGGGTACCAGGTACAGGGTACCTCGGATCCCTACATATGGGGAGGAGTGCATAGTTCGTTGTCCAACCTTTTTATTAGTTGCTTAATTATTTTAATGTGTTCTTCCTCTAATATCCTCTTTTCTTTTTTCAACAAAGGCTAGGAACCAAGAACCCGCTCCTTGAGAGATTCGGGCTGCCGAATTAATCAAGGCTTGGAGTATAAGGGACTCCATAGCTTAGGGCGAGCACCCTAGGTCTGCTGGCTTCTTGTTGGAATACAAGAACACTCACTACAAGAAAAAGTGCTTTCCCCGACACATGTTTTACGACACTTTATAAAAATGTGTCGTGGAAAGTAGATAAAGACGACACTTGATAAAAATGTGTCGTGGAAAATAGATAAAGACGACATAATTTTGAAAAGTGTAGTAAATAATTAGATTATAATAACCACGACATGTAAAGTAAATATGCCATTTTTTTTCAAGACGACACGTTATTAGGTGTCGTAAATTTCTTTCCACGACTTTTCGAGCTGTGTGTCGTGACTGAGAACGTGTTTTGGCGCTGAAAATTTTCCTCGGCTATTTAAAAAAAATTCTACTGGATTATATCCCAACCACTTCTCTGGATGACCCCTTAAAAACTCCTCTTCGTTTCCAGCCTCTAGCCGTAACCTCCCTCTCCCTCCAGCCGTAACCTCCCTCTCCCTCCAATAGTAACCTCCCTCTCGCCGTAACCTCGCTCCAGGCGTAACCTCCATTGATATAGAAACTCCTCCATTGAACACCTCCATTAATATAAGGTACTCTCTCTGTTAAGAAAAATAGTTGTGTGTTTATATGACTTTCGTTTTCACAAGAATTCAAATCTCCGACTAGTAGTCTCTCTATTTAAGAAAAATTGCTAACATAATTGTTCTTGTAATACACAACTCAAATATTCATTTTCACGAGAGAGGATTAATATGATATATCTGATAGCCGGATATTAATGAAAAATAGCTGGTGTAATAGTTCTGAGAACTTCCCCTTTCAGAAACATCATATAAACACACAACTATTTAAGAAAAACACCTCCATTAAGATAAGGAACTATCTATGTTACTCTCTCTATTTTTTCTTTCTTATCTTTTTAAATTCAATTTGCCCTTTTTAGATTCGAATCTACGGCCGGTCCCGTTTGTTTATTGCTCTGAAATTTGAATCTAACCCATATCAGGTAATTTCTCTCTTTTATCTATTTTTTCAACCTGTTTGTGTTAATGTGTGTGGATGATAAGATTATAAAAAAAGGTGTAATATATACATTTGAAAAAAAAGGTTGCACTGTTCATATTTTTTTCTTCTTGCAAATTTTAACATGGAGGAAAGGTGGTTGTGTATGTATCTTTTTATGTGTAGATTATGAAAAAATGGAAATGATGCATATATACCTGTTTAGGAACAAAACATATGATGGCCTATTTATTTAGTAGAAATTATGATTTATAATTTACTCTTATTAGTGTTTTCTTTATTGTAATAGTTTACTAGTTAGTTTTTGAATATTTTTCATCACTTTATGGTATTAATTAAAACTATTAGGATGTCTAATATTATATTTTACATATTGTATGCATTTTTTTATGAACATGAATGTTTCATATGTTTGCTTGTAATTTTTCATATTTTTGTTATGACAAATGCATGTGTATTATTTATTAAATAAAATATAAGGGTAAATTGGTCCAAATAATTTGATTTAGACGGACTTTTTTGGTAATTAGAAGTTGATTTAGACGGACATTTCCCATAGAGCATTTTTTATGGCGCATGCAAAAAAATGGTAGCATCAATTTTTAATCCTTTATTTATTGAGTTCCTAAAGTTTAAAATCACAAATTTCAGATTTCTCCCCTTTTATTATTAGGTTGTTTGAATCATTAAAGGCATTAAGTCCACACATAATGTTTGAAAGCATTTAACATTCTCACCAGGTAAAGATGAGAGATGATAAAGAGTGGAGGGGAAGATAAGTTTAATATTTTAATTGGTGGTTAATGGTTCATTACTTTTAATTTTGTCGCTGTAGGTGACTTTTTAATTCTGCAGTCAATTTCAGCAATCTTTATCTTTTGATTAAATTATTGGAGACGCTGTGCAACAATAAAAAAATAACTTTGGATAATTGAAAAGCTGGGGAAAAGATAATTTATTTTTAAGTTAGTTTCATCATATTCCCCGAATTAATAGTCATTTTTTCCCTATGTAGTCATCCCAAATTAATAACCGTGTTTCAAGTAAGTTAGAGTTGGATTGGTAATTTAGGAGGAGCTTTAAAAAAATTAACGGGTAAAATTTTCTAATCGTAGATAGTTAGTTTAACACACATTTATGGATAGTATAAATAAGAAATTCCATACGAGAACTTAAAGTTTGATGGACAAATCTTTTTAACCTTTATGGAATATTCAGAACGTAAAGAAGAAAATAAAAAAAGTGTTTGGGTTTGTAAAATTTATTTCTCAAAGGTTTTTGGTTGGTAAACTAACCAAAATAATTATCGAGCAACTTTTGTGTTATTCTTCTTTTCTTTCTTAACCGGGCTATGTGAGTTTTATTTATTTTATCGATTTTTAGCTTAATTCTTTTTCTTTTCTTTTCTTTTCTGGGAGCCTCATTAATACTAAATCTGATGTTTTCATTTGCAATATTTCATTCTTCTATTTTGCAGGTGATTGTTTTGGGCAATATTCAGACACTACAAATCAAATCCAATATAGGTATCTTTATCTTGCTTCATTTGTGTATCTCTTTGAAATTATTAAGTGTATATACCTACAATGATATTTCTGAACATATGTATATTACAATAGGTCATCTTGATTTAAGTGTATTAATATGTATATTTGAGTGTGAGTGTCTATATTACTTCTATGCTCAAGGAAACCAAGAATAAGGCAAAAATGGCTATAGTGCATTCGTATTAATTTATAGCCCCGATGCTCTAACTATATATTGATTTTAATCTACCTTTATAGATAGCGAATAATCTAATAAGATTTAGTAGAGTGTGAAAAATCTAATGAGATCTTGTAGAATGTAACTATATTTGAAAAAAACATGACTTTTTATTCGTTTATTATTGACATTTTACCTCCTTTTCAATATTAGTGTTTGCTGGTGTAAACAAAGTAGAAAATAGCAAGTGGGAAACTTAAGATGGAAAAAGATTGGTTGAGATTTCCAAGTTTTTTTTTTATTATTATTACACGCATGCATATACGTTTACATATATTAGAAAAACCTAGAGTATTTTTTTGAATGAAGACTGTTCAAAAATTGAGAAGTGATCATGATTTCATGCTTTTTTTATTATCCGTAGACATATCGAGGAGTACCAAGATGGCGTGTACAAATTTATTGAATCTGCCAAGAAAACTGCTAGAAATCCTGATATGCCTGTAGAAAACGTAAAAATTTTTTTCAACAAGATGAGGAAGAACTATTTGAACACCTAGTCATTCATGGATTTGATCCTATGTACAAGAAGTGGGTATTTCACGGAGAACATTTGACTTATTGATACTCTAATGATATTGATATTGAATTGTCAGATTTACATAGGATGTATAGAGATGCTTATTTTCAAGATGCAATTTTTGCTGAAGATAGTTTTGAGAACGACGATGAAAGTTTTAAACAAAAGTTAAAAGATACTGAGACTCCTTTATATGCAGGGTGTACAAAGTATACATAGATGTCAGCAATTACATATTTATACAAGAATAAAGCTACACACAAACTATATGATATATGATTTAATGAACTTCTTGAGTCTCTATATGAAATGCTGCCTTGGGATAACGTTCTTCCTAAGTCTTCGTATGCAACGAAGAAGTTTCTAAAGGAATTTGATCTTGGTTATGAGAAGATATATGCATGCATTAATGATTGTTGTCTATTTAGAAAAGAGTATGATCATTTGGACAAATGCCCTAAATGTGGCTCCTCACGATGGAAAGTCGACACACGCACGAAACAGGTTAAGAAGGGAGTATCTGCAAAAGTATTACGGTACTTTCCAATAATCCCAAGATTTCGAAGGATGTTTTTATCATCAGATAGAGAAGAGTAGTTGCAGTGGCACTCAACTCACATAAGCAAAGATATCAAGATGAGATATCCAGTTGATTGATTAGCATGGGACATGATTAATAAAAAGTGGCCTCATTTCGCATCCGATCTGAGAAATCTTAGTCTTGGACTTACAGCGGATGGATTTAATCCCTTTAATAACCTTAGTTCAAGATATAGTTATTGGCTTGTAATTTTAACCGTGTACAATCTTCCCCCATGGTTATGCATGCTACAGGAAAATTTGATGTTGACTTTGCTTATACCGGGGCCAAAGCAACCAAAAAATGACATAGATGTATATCTGCAACCACTTATAGATGACTTAATCGAGTTTTGGAATAATGGGGTGGAGATGTACGATGAATCTAGCCAATATACTTTTTATTTGAAAGCTATTTTGATGTGGACAATAAATGTCTTTCCCGGATACGGTAATTTTACCGGATGTACCACAAAACGGGAACTTGCATGTCCAGTTTGTGGTCCTCACACATCCTCACTAAGGTTATCAAAGAGTATGAAATCGGTGTATATGAGCTATAGACGTTTTCTTCCAATGAACCATCCATGGAGGGTTACCAAGAAGAGTTGGTTTGACGGATATGAAGAATTGAGGAGGCCACCAAAACCTTTGAATGCAGAAGAAATTTTAGATGCTCTGTAGGGTGTTGAAAATGATTTCGGTAAAGGGAAGAAGCATAAGAGGAAGAAAGTGTTCTTAAAAAAGAAGTCAATATTTTTTGATTTATCGTATTGGCATGTACATATATTTTAACTCATAATCTAAGCCACTAACTTAATGCATTTCTATTAAAAGTTTTAGGGCATTTATTTTTCATTTTAATCCTCCCTCATTTTTTTTCTCTAGGTATTAGATTTGCGTCACAATTTGGACGTGATGCACATCGAGAAGAATATAAGTGATAGCCTCATTCCACATTGTTAGATGTAAAGGGAAAATCAAAAGATGGCCTCGAGTCTCGTGAAGATTTGTAAGAATTGGGCATTAGAAAGAAATTGCATCCTCAACCAAAAGGGAATAAACGTTACCTACCGGCAGCACCTTACACACTCTCAAAGAAAGAAAAGAAAGTTTTTTGTCAAAGACTATGATTTAAAGTTACCTGATGGTTATAGCTCCAACATCAGTCATTGTGTTTAAGTGAAAGAATGTAAGTTATTGGGATTGAAATCCCATGATTATCATGTTTTAATGTAACAATTGTTGTTAGTTGCTATACGGGGACTGCTACTAAAGGGGCAAAGACAAGTGATTTTTTGCTTATCTTTATTTTTTAATGAGTTATGTCAAAGAGTGATCAATAAAAGGAGAATGGAAAAATTAGAGGAAGATATCGTCGAGATTATATGCATATTGGAGAGATACTTCCCTCCCTTTTTTTTGACATTATGGTTCACTTACCAATTCATTTAGCTCGAGAAGCTCGATTATCTGGGCCCGTACAATTTCGATAAATGTACCCATTTGAGAGGTAATTTAGAATTATTTAACTTTTTTCTTATTAACAAGTTAAATATGTAGTAAATAGTTGTTATATTCATATTCTTTTGCTATTGTTTGTCATTAGGTTTTTGAAGGTACTCAAGGGTTATGTTAGGAACCGTGCGCGACCTGAAGGATGCATATCAGAAAATTATTTGGCTGAGGAGTGTGTAAGGTTTTGTAGCATGTATCTAAAAAAATAACAGAAATTGGTGTTTTGCAATCTCAAAATGAAGAGTTCGAAGATGAGACAATACAGGGAGGTCGACCTATCTCTAAGGGGAAGCCAATAACATTGTCCGATGACATGTTGAAAATTTTCCATCGTTATGTGTTGTTTAACAATTCAGAAGTTGAGCCATATATAGAGTGAGTAAAATGATGCTCGTCATATAAATTTATAACTTCTGTTATCATTAATATTGTCATTAAAATTCCTCTATGTTAATATTATAATGCATTTGAGCGAGCTAAAGCATTCCAATCGAAGGTTATCCCAAGATGAGACAATGCTATAAAAAAGACATATTGAGACATTCGCTTCATGGTTTATGAACAAGGTAGGCCAATTTTTACATTGTGCATTGTAAGAGTCTAATGTTGTTATGTATATAAAAATTCATATAATTTCATTTATGATCTTTTAAACATATTAAGGTTCAATCAAACACAACTGAAGTATCAACAATCCTCAAGTGGCTAGAGGTTGAGCCACGACGTTATGTTATGTCATATTCGGGCTATAGTAAATGGAAAACGATTTCCCACATCAATGGTTGAAAAGTCCACCCAAGATAGTGGAGTTTTTTTTAGGCAAAGACTATTTGTAGATCCAGTGCAAGGGATACCACACACGTTGTTGCTAATGTTTCATATTATGGGATTATACGGGATATAATTTTGTTGGACTTTCACAAATTTCGAATGCCTATCTTTCAATGTGATTGGGCCAATATTTCGAATGGTGTTCAGTTTGACGATGGATTCACTTTGGTTAACCTCCACATAGGACAAAATCAACTAAAAAAAGATCCTTTTGTTTTAGTATCACAAGCAAGGCAAGTATTTTATTCCAGAGAAAGTGGAACATCAAATTGGTATGTGGTTCTCAAGGCACCATCACGAGGCTTTCATGAGATGGAGACGTATGATGAGAGTGCTTACACATCATATTCGCCGATTGATGTTTCAAAACATGACAATAATGAGAGAAATGATGATGAGCCTCTTATGAGGATAGATTGTGAGGGTGTTATTGTTATTTATTTTAGCATGTAGACATTAAGTTTGTTTGATGAATATATACATTAGCATGCTTATGGTAAATTCATTTTTATTTACAAAGTTTGTGCATGGTGATGTAATGAATATATACGTTAGTATTCTTATGCTTTGAATTTGGGATTGGAGCAAAATTAGTTTATGATTTTAAACTAATTATACTCCTTTCAAAGTTTTGAACTCGAGTTCTTAATATACTCTTAATGTCTGGACGAAAATTTAATTTTAACCTTTTACTTCTTAGCACTGTTTGCTCACCCATACATCAGCTAAGCATGCTTAAGGTTCATGGACTTGTGGACAAGAAAACATAAATCTGGACAATGGCTTGAAATATGAGCAGTAGAAGCTCATAATGAACCACACATTGGGTTGTCATTAGAAATCAATGGGAAAGCAGGAATTGACACAAATGAAGGTATGAACCCATGTCATAAATGAGGAGTTTTACTAATGAAAGGCCACTATATTTTTTGTTTTAAATTGCTTATCTTATAAGAAAGGTAAAATACAGAAAAAATAAAATAAAATCTATTACTCATATTACAAAATACCCTAGGCTAAACTATGAAATATTTACAAATAATACTTTATATGTCGGTAAAAACTAGGAAATAGTAAATAGTTCTCCAATGTTTTGCGTGTCTCGAAAAATGGCTTCTTGGTGAAAAGTACTTGCGCAGTTGAAATAGAGGTTACAATGTTTGGATCAGTAACTGCATCATAGAATAAGGATAGTATTAGATGCTAATGTTGTTAAAAGATGTAACCACAAAGAGGTTGCTTTAGGTTCTATTTACTATTACACTTCTAGATTTTTTGAGAATGTTTAAAGCTATGTGGAATTGTAATGCTTTTAGCAAGTAACTGCATTTTGAATATTTAGTTGAAATTACTTGATTACCAACAATACATCTGTTGATACCAAATTTAGTCTGCTGATGTGGACCATTCATTTGAAGACATGTGCCAACCTACATGGCAAATACGAATACGTTCTATGAGCAAATCATACACTCCGAATAGCTCAAGCATACCGAGCAACTTATGCGCCCCGAGCAGCTCAGGGGCCCCGAGCAACTCTAGTGTGTCGAGCAGCTTAGCGTACAGAGCATGCAAACTAAGAGAATCGAAGAGACGATTGCGCATTAAATACTCATTATTATCGTACAGATGTATATGTCTACTAGATAACAGCGCATTGTCCTTTGACATGTACAGCCTCATGGCTATAAATACATTGTAACCTCCTCATTAGAAGGGGACTCTGGATCTCTTGGTAAAATACTTATCGAGAATTCCAATCAAACACTCAGCAATACAAAAATAGTGGACGTAGGCCATTCTTACAAGGCTGAACCACTTTAAAAATCTTTTGTCTTATTTATTTTATCTGTGATTGATTAATTAGAGATAATCTAATTGTTTACATTAATAGATTGGCGCCGTCTGTGGGAAACGACTGTACTTATCATTTTTCACCAAAATAATTCATCATCTATGGGTGATAATCCGGAACCCAGTAATCGAAACGCTGGGATCCCTCCAAATTCGTCCATTCCCCCAAATATTTCAGATTTGGCTGGCATAATGGCTAGTTTAGCCCAAGGTCAAACGACCATGTAAGAAATCATGCGTCAACTTATACAAACTGTCCAAGGAGGAGTGCCGGCTCAATCAGGACAACGAAGTGTCAGAAATACCCGTCTAACCTCTTCACGAATTAGGCGAATGCTATTCCCAGAGGAATCTCGATCTAGACACACCGAATCATACCGTACCGAGAGATCTAATGATCCTTCTTATCAACCTGGTCGGACTTCATGAGTGCGAGCTACAGATTCTCAACGAAACATCACTCTATCCCCAAAAAGGACTAGTGCTCTAGAAAGGTTTAGTAGAGTCTCTCCTTTTGATCATTTGGGCCCTAGGAGGAATAGAAGTCCTCTTAGGATCGCGTCGAGGAATTCTCCACGACCATCCGATCTAAGGGAAGGCTCAGCCCAATCACGACCAACTGCTCGTAACGAAAGATCCCAAGAGGCAAATTCAACATGATCAGTTGCTCGAACCAATAGGCCCGAGGAAGCAAACGACGCATGGAAAGGCTCTATTCAAAGGTTGGAGGACAGATTAGGAGAAATGGCTAAGGCCAAGAATCCTCTACAAAGAACTTTTGTCCAAGGGACACCATTCGTACAGGCAAATGTGGATTTTTCCACACCATCAAAATTCAAAGCTCCTGCGGTGACGCCTAAGTATGATGGAAAAATTGACCCTGTCCTTCATATAGAACAATACCAAGCTGTTGCCGATATTTATGCAGTTCCAGATGAGATGAGATGCAGGGCATTTTCAGGAACTCTTACGGATCAGCCCAGATATGGTACAACAACCTTCCTCGAGGGAAGATCGCGACTTTATTTCAACTGGCAGAGCTCTTTATTGGGAACTTCTGTTTTGGGGTAAAACCAGTCAAACGAGTAGCACACTTATTGAGTGTTAGACAGAAGACAGGTGAAAGCACCAGGGATTATATTACTCGTTTCAATAATGAGAAACTCGAAGTAATTGATTACGAGGAGAAAACAACAATTACAGCTCTGATGAGTGGACTGTTGCCAGATAAATTGTACTACACTTTAGCCAAAGATCCGCCTAGGACCATGGCTAAACTGATGGCAAAATCATCCAAAATCATGAATGCCGAGGAAGCTGTGGCTGCGAAGAAGAATACAGACATTAAGGAGACCAAGGTCGAGGCTGATAAGACCGAGAAGAAGGAGCAAAAGAATAATGGTGGCAACAGGCAATCGAAAGCAAAACAAGCACTTGAACAGTTGAAGAAATTTGGAAATTATACTCCTTTGAAGGTAGACATAAAATATATTCTAGAAGAGATCAAGAACAGCGAGGAGCTAAACTGGCCAAAAAAATGAAGGCAGATCCTGACAGGAGGAATAAATCCAAATATTGCGAGTTCCATAAAGACCATGGTCGCACGACCAAAAATTGCATAGCTCTCCAGAATGAAATTGAAGCACTCATCAGACGAGGAAAACAGGCTAAATATGTTGATCGTCAAAATGGTGGAAAAAGCAACTACCGAGCAAGGCATAGGTCTAGATGTCCTCATCGAGCAAAAAAAGACAAGAAGATAAGTCATGAAGAAGACCCAGAAGATGGCCAAGATGACCCCGATCTCCCCAAAAGACCAAAGCAACCAAAACGTGAGGTATTTTCAATTCATTTTGGATCATTTGAATGTAATGTTATTAAAGGTGGAGATGCAGGAGGTGGAGATCTAACTGTGGAAAGAAAATCTTACCTCAATAAGGCTCAAGCTTGCTCGTACATTCAGCAAATAAATCTGGTTGAAGATAATCGCCCGAGGAAGGTGAACAAAGACAAATTGGTCATTAGTTTCTCTAAAAATGACCTGGCAGGTGTACTATATCCTCACGATGACCCATTGGTGATCAAGATGAGAATGAAGGAAGTGGTGATTTCACGAGTACTTGTGGATAATGGTAGCTCGACAGATATCATATTCTATCCCTGCTTTGACAGTTTGAATCTGAAGCTAGACCAGTTAGAGCCCTATCATAGGCCCCTCCTTAGTTTTACTGGTGAGAAGGTTTTTCCACTTGGGATGATCAAGTTGGATATGCTTATCGGTACATGTCCTGCTTACCGAACTGAAAGAGTACGCCTTATCATAATGGATAAAAACGTCCAATCAGCTTACAATATCATCATGGGAAGAGTAGGCCTGAAGAAGTTCGAAGTAGTACCATCTACTGTGCATCAATGTTTAAAATTCCCAACCAATTTTAGAGTGGGAGTAGTGAAAGACGACCAGAAAGTAGCTCGAGAATATTACTATTCACCTATCGAATAGGAGGAACGTGACGAATCCAGGAAGAAGGCTACTACTTATCAGGTGGATGAAATAGAAGAAGCGGAGATTGAAACTTTAGACCCTAGAGACGAGTCTCAGCTCGTTAAGGGCCAGGTCATGGAGGCTACCAAAAATATCATTCTGGACGACGAGCATCCAGAACGAACAACTCAAATTGGTGAATCACTGGATGTATCAATAAAACAAGAGCTGATAGCATTTCTAAGATGCAGAAAGCAGACTTTCGCATGGAGTCATGAAGACATGCCAGGGATAGACCCGAATTTCTTGTGCCACGAGCTCAACGTGAACAAGGAAATTAAGCCAGTGAAGCAACGAAGAAGAGTGTTCAGTCCTGAGAAGAACCAAGCTATACAGGAAGAAGTAGAGAAACTACAAAAAGCCTCTTTTATTAAAGATGTCAAATATCCTGATTGGCTAGCAAATGTGGTGATGGTGAAGAAGAAAAATAACAAGTGGAGGATGTGTGTGGACTTCACCGATCTCAATAAGGCATGCCCAAAGGATCATTTTCCTTTGCCCAAAATCGATAAACTAATGGATGCAACCTCAGGGCATGAATTGTTGAGTTTCATGGATGCTTATTCTGGTTACAACCAGGTTAAAATGAAGCCTGAAGACAGGGAGAGTACCTTTTTTATCACCCCAAGGGGAACTTATTGCTATAATGTTATGCCTTTTGGACTTAAAAATGCAGGTGCGATATATCAGCGGCTGATGAATAAGGTGTTTGCGGAGAAAATCAGTTATAATATGGAAGTTTATGTTGACGATATGCTGACGAAGAGCAAGAAAGCTGTTGATCATCTAGTTGACCTAAGTTAGACCTTTGATCAACTAGAGAAATATCAAATGAAGCTGAATCCCACCAAATGCATATTCGGAGTACTAGAAGGCATGTTTCTCAGATATATTATTAACCCATAAGGAATTGAGGCGAATCCTAAAAAGATCAAGGCTCTATTGGAGCTACGATCTCCAACGACGAAGAAGGAAGTGCAAATTCTCACAGGACGAGTTGCAGCACTTAATAGGTTTGTGTCACGAGCAACTGACAGGTGCCTACCATTCTTCAAAACACTCCGAAAAACTTTTGAATGGAATGATGTATGCGAGGAGGCCTTTCGAGAATTGAAGATATATCTGAGGACCCCTCCATTGTTGTCCAGACCAGTGATGGGAGAAAAACTATACTTGTACCTGGAAGTTTAAGAAAATGTAGTGAGCTCGCCATTGATAAGGGTGGAGTACGGAGTACAAAAATAAGTCTATTACACCAGCAAGGCTTTTCGAGGATTAGAAATCAGATATCCAAGGCTGGAGAAGTTGGGACTAGCACTGATTGAAGCAAGAAAAAGGATGAGGCCATACTTCCAAGCCCATATTATAGTGGTGTACACTGATATGCCATTAAGACAGACTTTGCACAAACTGAAGAAATCAGGAAGATTGATGTATTGGGCAGTAGAACTTGGAGAATATGATATAGTTTATGATCCTAGATCGTCACTCAAGGGGCAGGCAGTAGCGAATTTTATTACAGAGTTTACTCAAGAAAATATCTCCGAAGAACATGAGTTGAATACAGACCAACCTGTGGATGTTACAGGATCATCAAATTTAAACCCCGACCAATTTACGTCGGTAGATGAGCAAGAGAAGATGATCAACAAGCAGCAAGAAGTGCTAATAGGGGACAAAAGTAAGCACCAAATATTCCACCGAGGAACTCTGTCTGATAAAAAATTTGATGATGAAGTATCTATATGGAATTTGTATGTGGATAGCTCTTCGTGCACTATAGGCAATGGAGCAGGGATTGTTCTAAACAGTCCGGATGAGATTGATGTGGAGTATGCTATGTGCTTTCAATTTAAGGCTTCTAATAATGAGGCCGACTATGAAGCAATGATCGTGGGTCTAAGTCTGGCCAAAACCATAAAGGCAGAGAAAATCGTTGTATTCAGTGATTCACAGTTAATCGTAAATCAAATTCTGGGGGTATATGCAGTAAAAGGAGAATTAATGATCAAGTATCATGCAAAAGTGATGGAGGTTGTATCGAGTTTTAATGCAGTACAGTTGATTAGAATACCAAGATTGGAGAATGCAAGAGCAGACGCTTTAGCTCGGTTAGCCTCATCCACACGCACCGAGCTACGAAGAACAATCCGGATAGAAATCTTGGCTGGTCGGAGCATAGATGAAGATTTGATGATGAATTTCATTGCCTTCGACTTGGGACCATCTTAAATGGACCCCATCAGGGCCTACATTGAAGAGGGGGCTTTGCCAACTGACAAACTCGCAGCCAAGAAACTGAAGTTCAAAGCTTCTCGTTATGTATTGACCAATGGCATTTTATATAGATGAGGAATTATAGCAGGGCTACAAAGATGTGTCCACCCCTCCGAAGTGAAATATCTGATCGAAGAGGTTCATGAAGGGTCTTGTGGTGCCCATGTGGAAGGTCGTACGCTTTTGCAAAGAATAACAACGCAGGGGTATTATTGGCTAACGATGAGAGCTGATTGCGTAGCTTATGCTAAGAAATGCGATAAATGTAAACGCTTATCTTCCATCCGAAGAAATCCCCAAGAATTGTTAACACCCATAACATCCCTTGGCCATTTGCATTGTGGGGGATAGACTTGGTCGGGCCACTTTCCAACGACCAGGGGAAGATTCAAATACCTCGTGGTTACTGTGGATTACTTTACCAAATGGGTGGAAGCTGAGCCTCTCATTGATATGACATACGAAAAAGTCTATCAATTTATTTGGAAGAATATTATCTGCAGATATGGTCTCCCACATGCATTCATTACTAAACATGGAACCCAGTTTGATAACGAGGAGTTTGCTGCGTATTGTCATCAATCCAATGTACTAAAGATTCATTCTGCACCAGGCCATCCCCAAAGCAATGGACAAACTGAGGTGACAAGCCGAATACTACTGAATGGTTTGAAGAAGTGAATAGATAATGCAAAAGGAAATTGGATAACGAGCTACATTCTGTGCCGTGGGCTTATCGTACTACACCACGAACAACAACAGGAGAGTCTCCGTACATGCTAGCATTTGGGAGTGAGGCTATCATACCTGCTGAATTGGGTCTACCCACACATAGGGTATTTAAATTCAATTCTCCCGTCAATGATTTGATGAGAAGATTAAACCTGGATATGCTCGAAGAAGTTAGGGAGGAAGCAGCAATCAGGAACGCAGCGTATCAACAATAACCAACTTTGTTCTATAACAAAAGAGTGAAGAAGTGTGATTTGAAGGAAGGGGATTATGTGCTGAAGAAAGTAATATAAAAGAATAACAAACTGGAAGCCAACTGGCATGGACCCTACAGAGTAACAGAAGTTGTTCGTCCAAGGACAGACAGGATTGAAACATTGGAAGGAGAAGAATTTACGAATGCATGGAATGCAGAGCATCTGCGAAGGTATTATCAGTAATTGAAATTCCTATGTAATGCAGTTTCTTCAGTATGAATAAAGTGTTGGATGTTTTACCCATTTCTCTCTTTTTGTTGAATATTTTTCAAAAGTATTAGTGCTACACACTACACATCAAATTCAGAGCAATTACCACCAACTCCGGTTGGTCGAGAATCAATTACCACCAACTCTGGTTGGTCGGGAATCAATTGCCACTAACTCCGGTTGGCATTAAAATCAATTGCCACCAACTCCGGTTGGTCGGCAAATCAATTACCACCAACTCCGGTTGGTCGAGAATCAATTGCCACCAACTCCGGTTGGTCGACAAATCAATTACAACCAACTTCGATTGGTCGGGAATCAATTGCCACCAACTCCGGTTGGTCGGTAAATCAATTACCACCAACTTCGGTTGGTTGGGAATCAATTGCCACCAACTCCGGTTGGTCGGCAAATCAATTGCCACCAACTCCAGTTGGTCGGCAAATCAATTACCACCAACTCCGGTTGGTCGGGAATCAATTGCCACCAACTTCAATTGGTCAGTAAATCAATTACCACCAACTCCGGTTGGTCAAGAATCAATTGCCACCAACTCCGATTGGTCGGCAAATCAATTACCACCAACTCCGGTTGGTCGACAAATCAATTACCACCAACTCTGGTTGGTCGGGAACTAATTACCACCAACTCCGGTTGGTCAGACAATTAAATACAATCAACTCCGGTTGGTTAAACTAAGCAGGAACATGGGATGCAAATCATTTCATTGCTTAGGCCCAAAGAGTGACAAGTCACTATAATCAAACAACAAATGGGACAAGTTCCATTATCCAAAAACAAAATAACAAGCAAACAAGGATATTCTACAAACTATTTAGAAGAAAGTGGAATAGCAAAAGACTAAATTTCTTCATTCAAATCAAGTAGAATTACATATGATGAGAAAAATGCACTTCATTACATAAAAAATCCTATTCTATTGGTTTTTTCCCTTCTGCCTTTGAAACAGGTTCTACCCCAGTAGGAGGATCATCTAATGCATAAGGGGAATTTATGAAATTTAGATCTCGCAGCATTCGAACATTCATCACAGAAGGCCGATCAAGCAAGTGCTCTGGGTGAGATATCTCAAAATTTGCACGAAAATTGTAATCGCCAAGATACTTGGAGATTAAGCATTGAGGAATTCCCCGAGCAGGAATCCAACTGATGTTAAGCTTAAAAGGAGGCACGGGCAAATTGAGCACTCCAGGGTCATAATAATCCCATAAGTAGTGTCCCTGCTCTAATTTTAGCACACACAATGCATTCAACCACCCTTGCTTGTACCCCTCGTTATTTGACTACTGGATCCGATCATCGAGATGGTACAGGGCTTCATTATACCCAGCCATCAAAAACTCTCTAGGTTATTTATGAAATTGGTAAGTTAACCTTTCCAGTTGCTCGTGGATATTCTTCACCAGAAGTTCCTTATTTTCCAAGGCAGAACTCTGGGTAGATAGTTGTTCGCTGAAGTTCAGAATCTTCTTAGACATTTCTACTAAGGCTTGGTTCTTAGCCATCAACTGAAAGGCCTGATTCTCTAAAGCTGACTGCGTTCTAGCTTCTTCAATGGTGACCTGACCAGCCTTAGCTCGTCCACGAGAAGAAGATCTTGCTCGTCCACGAGTAGATATAGAGGGTCCAACTCTTTTCAAAGTTTCCAACTCATCTCGTAAGTTATCATTTTCCACCTCCAAGAAAGAGAAACCTTCATCATTAACATGAACCAAAGCTCCCGAGGAAGATGCAGCAGATTTGAGTTGTTTTATCTCTTCTTGCAAAGCTATGTTCTCCTTCTCCAACAACTTAGCGATATTCCTTTGCTCTTTAACTTCAAGCTTTAGAACACTCCCTTTATTCTCATAAGCAGAGATAAATTTGTCATACCCTTTGTCAGCACTCAATTGTTGATATTTTTTCTCATATCCTTAGTGAAAAAGGGTAGAAGATTCTTTATATTGCTGTTGGAGTTCCTCGATAGTTCCCTGGAGATCTTCAATCATCTCATAGTAGGCCACATTATTGGCAACTGCACGATCGACCAAACACTTCAGGTATTGGTAAGCTTCAACTGCTTGATCAGAAGCACCTGACCCGAGGATGTCAATTATCTGGGCCTCATTAAGATATGCATGACCAACTTTAAAATAGCCATTACATTTCTTCATTAATTCTGTGTCATGAGCTGATAAGAGTTCCATCCTGGCCATAAACTAGCAAAGAGAAGGAATAAAAAGAATCAATAATGATGTAGACAGAGCAAGTAAAAGAGGAAGTCAAGATGAACAACCAACAGTTTGAATTTTTATTCATCATAAGAAGATATACATAGTCCATGGTTACAATTAAGAAAGTAACAAAATAAAAAGCCCAAACAACTTTACATCTTCTCTTTATTTCCTATGACTTCCTCAGAACCTTTTGAGGAAGAGACCAGTTGCTCAGAGGACAAGGGTAGCTGCTCGGCAGAAGTACTGGTTGGTTGGAGTTGCTCGGAGCAAGGTTGAACAACAGGAACAGCAGGGACCTGATCTCCAATCATCATAAAAGATTCATCTGAATCAATTTCATCCTCTTCTTCTTCCTCAGGAGAGGGAGGTGGGCCATGAGTGTGTTGCTGAAACAATTCAGAATTCTCAGCAACTTTCATCTCTTTCAATGCTGCAACCCATCCATCCCTAAAATATTTGAGGCTGGCATACTCCATTTGATAAGACATGGCAGTCAGGCCCTTATTCCATCCTTTGTCCCAATCGGCACTAAATGATTTTTTAACTGCTTTTTTCCTTTTTGCCTTCTCCGGGGAGGTCCTTTCCCTAAGGAGCTCCTTGGTAGCCTTCCACCTCCATTTTCTGTCGATCAACGTCTTGAAGTTTAACAACTTCCTCTTTAGCAGACTTGAGCTTAGCCTCAAGCTCCTTGTTGCTCTATTCAAAATTCTTATTGCTCTTCTCAAACTCATTCAATTTCTTCTCCAAGTCCTTGGAGGCATTCACGGCTTGATCTCTGTTCAGCTCAATGGACTTGAATTGATTCTCCCAAGCAAACTTATCTTCCTCGTACTTTTGATGAGAATCTTTCAAAGATTGGGTCAGCCCAACAAAAGCCTCCTCTACTCCCCTCGAGGAGCTTGAAGCCTTGATAGCTTCATCTTTCTTCAAAATGCTGTTAAAGCATGTCACCAGCTAAAAAAAGAAATCCTTGTAAGTCAATACATGAACACAGTATTAAAAAATAAAGGCGTCAAGTTGAAGAAACTTACTGAGGCAATGTGTTGAGAAGCCAAGGTAGTAATTCTCTCGCGAGAGAGAGTATCTTCAATGCCTTGGACTTCTGGGATAGTCCAGGATCTTACCAAACTCACAGTAGAGCTCAGAGCAACAAAAGATGGAACGCTACCTTCAATATTTGAAGGTTGAGAGATAGGTTCAGTAGGTCTCTCAGAAGAACTTTTCTTTAACCTCCTCAGAGGAGCAGGGGCGTTTTCAACAAAGACGTTGTCTTTGTTGGAGATATGACGATAACCTCACTTGGAGGAGAGAAAACAACAGTCTTGCTCGGAGCCACGGGGGCTTCTCGCCAGTTCTCTTGGCAGTAGCAGGAGGGGGTACATCTACAGTCTTTATCCCTTCTTCTGGGACATCTTGTTTTCTTTTCTTTGCCTCCACATTAGCAGAGGCAGAATTGTCAAAAAAGGCAGGTGCTCTTCTCTTCTTCATCAGATCACTGATAGGAATACTTGACTCAGAGGAAGAACCTTCCACACTAGTCTCAGAGGCTGGCACTTGGTCAAGATTAACCACCACAGGACGAGGACGAGCAGTGAAAGATGAAGTATAACTCTTGTACTGCAACAAGTAAAAAGTAGATATAATATGTTCCTCAGCAATAGATTGGTGCAAATCCCAGATAAGTTTTAAATGATTTAAATTAACGTCAGCTTCTTTTGGAGGTTTTCTTTGACTATCAACTGTAACAAATAAAAACAAATGTGAGTGATGCATTTTATCAAACATAAAGAAATAAGATTTCAAAAAATAAAAATAACCTATCCCATTGCCATAAGGTGGAGATCTGGGACCTTGGTATACATCATATCCATTTAAGGGAGGGTGTTGCCAATTTTTAATCACCACTCCATGTTCAAAGTATCCATATTGGCATCAAGAAGATTGACAACTAATGCTCTATTCAAAAACCTAGTTTTTAAATAGAAAGTACTATCGCTAATAACCCATCTGTAGCAATATATAATCTATGGAATCCCTAAACGGGTTCCATGAAGTTGATTTAACCTGTATACGCCATTGACTATCCTCTATGTATTTGGAGCTATTTTTGCAAGTACAACATCAAAATATTGGCAAAACTCCAAACACAGGGGATTTAGTAGGAAAGAAAATCCGCATTCGGCTACAAAAAGACTGGGGAACCAATGTCCCTCAGCCAAAGAAAAATAATCAAAAGGTTCAGAAAGTTCTTCAAAAATAACTCACGAAGGGATTGGAAATTCAGACCGAAATTTGTCAAGCGATTCAACAAGGTAAACTATGATGAACAAAGTACATAAAAGAGAAGGAAGAAAATCTTACAGAAAAAGAGAGATCAGTTGACAACGAAGGATGGAAAGAACGAGGCACAAGATAGAAATAAAATGAAGAGTTCAAAGATACAGATTTGAAAAGTGAAAGACAATAGGATTTCTACCGCGCTTAAATACTTTACCTCGGGAATAGAGAAAGGCAATGATTACAAGGGAGGACGTTTGCATCTTCAGTGGCTAAAAAAAGAAAAGGGGCACAAATATCGAAGCGGTCATGAAAATTCAAAATACTTATGAGGCCTGATACTATGCGCTCAAAAAGGAGTTATATACAATGAACATTTTCCTAAAAACCATAAAAACCAATAATCTGAGCAATTTTCGAGCAGAATGTTCCACACTTTTCTTCAACCTCAAAGTGTGAAACATTGGGGGCTTCTGTTGATACCAAATTTAGTCTGCTGATGTGGACCATTCATTTGAAGATAGTGCCAACCTACATGGAAAATACGAATACATTCTATGAGCAACTCATACACTCCGAATAGCTCAAGCGTACCGAGCAACTTAGGCGCCCCGAGCAACTTATGGTCCCCAAGTAGCTCAGGGACCCCGAGCAACTCAAGCATGTCGAGCAGCTTAGCGTACAGAGCATGCAAACCATGAGTATCAAAGAGATGACTGCGCATTAAATGCTCATTATTATCGTACAGATGTATATGTCTACTAGATAACAGCGCATTATCCTTTCACATGTACAGCCTCATGGCTATAAATACATTGTAACCTCCTCATTAGAAGGGGACTCTGGATCTCTTGGTAAAATACTTATCGAGATCATTCTTACAAGGCTGAACCACTTTAAAAATCTTTTGTCTTATTTATTTTATCTGTGATTGTTTAATTAGAGATAATCTAATTTTTTACATCAACAACATCTTTTTAACACTCTTTCATTGTTTAATTGGCAAATTTATAATGGGAAGTTGAAAGTAAAAAGTTTTAATAAATATTTTACTTTATAATATATTTCCTATCCAAACTCATTACCAGTTTAAATATCATGAAATTTAGTAGATGATCAACTCTTGTCATGTGTCTCAGTGTCCCTATGTCACAGTTCCTTATAGTCCAATGAATTATTTTAGTCCCTATGTCCCAGTTCCCTAAAAATATTAATTTTAATGAACTATTAAGTCAGAATTCTCCTGCTAGTTTCTTGGGTTCATCCATCTAGACTTTTAGTGGAATCGCTGTCTGAAGTTAATGCCAAATTGGAAGAATTCCCACGTTCACATTATTCAGCTCCGTAAATACAACAACATCCGTGTTAGTCTTCTCACATCTTCCACACATAAAGCGCATAAAATAATGAGAATTAAGGCAACATTAGTAGTGTTAGTTCTGGCCTTCCTCTTGGCCATTTCCCATGCACAATCTGATCCGATGCTCGACACCACTAGAAAGAATCTCAGAACTGGCTTAAAATACAACATACTTTTCGTTATCTGCGGAAGAGGCGGTGGATTCACACTTGGCAGTGACAGGAACAAATCATGCCTGCTCGACGTGGTCCAAGAGAAACGTGAAGTCGACAATGGCCTCCCAGTGACTTTCTCCCCCATGGACCCTAATATAAGTGTCATTCTCTTGCTAGCCGATCACAACATCAAATTTTTTTAGTTGGTCTCTTTATTTTTTAAATAAAAATTAAAAGGAAACCCCTGGAGTAATCAGTAGCTGTCATTACAACTTGCAGTTTCGCTAGCTGGTGAAGAGCAATCGCTTCCCTGTCATTACAATTTGTAGCTCTTTAATAACACTTGATTGCCTCATCAAGCATACAAAGTTATTTTGTTTCATAACACTGAGTCATCTCAATCCACAACCTAGAATCGTTTGGCTGCAAGAATACTGAATTTCTAAATTAATAAACCGCGTAAAAGGGCATCCTCATGGTGCTGCTTCGCTAGCGAGTGAATTTCAATCTCTTCCCTGTCATTACAGTTTGCAACTCTTTTATAACACTTGATTACCTCCTCAAGCATACGAAGTAGTTCTGTTTCATAACACTAAGCCATCATAATCGACAATCTAGAATCGTTTGTCTGCAAGAATACTGATTTTTTAAAATAATAAAATGGGTAAAAGGGAATCCCCATCATTTTGTACGCTTGTCCTAACCCATACCAGGCCCGATAATCATAAGTATTTATGTCTACGGCCTGCCAATACTCATCAATGGCAGCTGGGGTTCTTGGTAAGCGCTGGAAAGAAAGAAGTTCTTCATCCAATGGTTATTCAGATTAAGGCCATTTAATGTCTTGATTGTAGTGCACAAGAACTGTAGCTCGGACTAAGCACTCCAATTCCAAGGATATCTATTTACAGACTCTGAAAGCATCATACGAGCAAGATTATCATTGCCTTTCTCTTTAAGAATGAGACCGTACAAGTAAAGCCCAAAAGAGTCAACTGTGCCATTTTTATGAAGTATAGACAACTCCCTTTTAAGGGAGACTAGCTCACGGTTCAAATCATCACTCTTGCTTAAGGGTCCCTCAAGTCCGATGCTCCCTAAAGCTTTCACAATTTTAAAGCTTCTTTTAAATTCATTAGGCATTTTTTTAAGTGGTACTATGTGAGTTTTAAGATAAAGAAATGGGATGAAAACTCTTTTTGTGAACTCGGCCTAGATAAGAACAGTATTTGGACTCAATTTGATATATAATTACATCTATGGTTTGGGGATTCCATAGTTCATGGTATGTTATGGCTGAAATATATTTACGAGGCATGTTTTTAAAGCAAAGTTTCGATCGGTAAATATTCATCATTTTTGCGCTTAGAATTTATGTTCGTGCAACTGTTATGGTGATTTATTTTCGCTAGAGTAAGATGGATTGTGTAATCATGAAGTAAAACCATATAATTTATTTATGGTTGAGATTAATTTTTTTCATTTCAAATCTGGGCATGTCACCAATAAACTCCAGAAATTAATTAAGTTTAAATAAAATTATGATTCCCGTTGCCTTCTTTGTGAGTTTGAAATGGGATGTATAACCCTTTGTGTAGTTTTTATAAATGATCTTAAGAATGATTTTAAATCATATGAATACATGTGTCATAAAACTTATAAGCATCAAGTTATTTTCGGGATGAAAAACGTTCCTTCTCTTCCATTGGCATATTATCTTATTGGTTTAAAAGCATTTCAAGTGCATAATTGACGACCCAAATTCATTGTACTTTGCACATCATATAACTCATAGCTCTTCTTGACAGAGGAGATAGTATTGGCCATCTCTAACTCATGCTTGTAGTCCAGGGCAATGTATGCCATCTTCTCCTGCATGTTCCTCACAATTTCATGTTCTGTTGTGCTTGCCAATAATAAATTTTATGTCAAGTTATAAGGCACAAATTAAGAATTACCTATGTCAACTGATAAGACTAAATAAATCATAAATTTTAGTTTTATTTTAAATAGCATATTGTACTTGCAAATATGAATGCTTTGCAACTTTCCATTATTGATTCATTCCTCTGTTCAACTATGACTTGTACTCACATGGACTATAAAATTGTCTGAACTATGTTGCACCTTGTTTCATATTGTTTCATGTAGATTTGATCAATACATGTACAAATATCTTATAGCCTTGTGTCACCCATGCTTTATTCAAACCATTCCCCTCAGTAAATGAATAAATGAACTGTATAAGTCTACTTTTCTAGTAATGCTACTCTATTTGGACTGAGTTGTAGTAACTTGTCTAATTTTTTTCTTGTCAAGTAGAGTGAGTAGATTTTTTTTTGAGAATATGGCGGATATGTTTAAAGAGGTGAGTTATGAGTCCATTATCTCTTCAATTTAAACTTTATTGAAGTCCATATATTTTACACCACATTCCATCTATATTGCGTGTATCCAAAACAGGTTGTTAAGGGTAGGAGATCGAAACGAACTACATCCAATGAGAATGAGGGTGCAAGAATATCATGTGAAGTCTCTAACTCACATACGTTGAAAGAAATTTATGCGGATGAAGTACCCAACATTGATTCTGTTGATAAGGGCAAAAAAAAGAAGCGGGGGCCATGAAAATGGAATGTAAATGCAATTGGGATAAAAGACTGTAAAGAGGTAGAATTCAATGAGTTTGGGCAACCAATTGGACTCAATTCCATCTAACTTAGTTCTATGATTGGTATTTTAGCACGAGAATGCATACCAGTAACACATAAAGGTTGGGATAAGGTGACAAGTGACATCAAGGATCAAATATGGGAGTTTGTTACTCTGAGTATTTTATTTCTCTACCCTTTGCACAATTATGTAATATTTTGAATGTAACTTTGTACATATTGAATTGTAACTAATATAGTTTATTTGTTCTGTATGATACAGCAAAAATATAACCTTAAAGAATGTCGAAAGGCCATTGTTTTGGGTCAGACGGGCAATGCTTGGAAAGATTATAAGTCAAAATTATCAACACAAATATGAGAAGAAGCGAAAGGACTATATTCCACTCTCCATCTTACATTACCTAAGCCCCCTGGAATGAAGTCAAATGAATGGGATGCATTTGTTAAATCTTGTTTGTCACCTGAATTTGATGCAAGTGAATTTAATTATTTATTTTTTATTGTTATTAATAGACTAAAGCCCACTTTTGGTATTCTTATATTTCTCACAATTATATATGATTTCTCTTATTTTAATAGGAAACAAGTGAAAAGAATAAGGAGGATAGAGTAAAGAAAATCCATCCACACATAACTAGTCGTAGAGGCTATGCAAGACTTAAGGAAAACATGGTATGTTTCCCCTTTAAAGTTGTATACTTCATAAATAGCTAACATTATTTTGTAATTCTATCTTTTAAAATTTTGTAGAAATTCAAAGAGATAAATAAAACTATACGCCGTGTTGATGTTTGGATAAGGGGACATAGGAGAGAAAATGGAAATCCGGTTAATCAAGTTGTTGGTGAAGCGATAGTTACAACTTAATCACTTACACAACACTTTACAATTTTTTTAAAAATATACAATGTGTTTATTATATTTTTTAATATGTTGAATTCTTGTATTTATTTTAGGAAAAGATGGAAAAAAATCCATCTCATGATTCAACATCGTTGAGAGATGATGCAGTAGTAAAGGTGCTTGGTCCTGAACGTCCGAGTCATGTTCGAGGTCTTGGATTTTGGGTGATGCCTACGAAGGTATATGCGTCGTTACATAGTAATGCAAGGGTAACGACTCTTGAAACTCAAATTCAATAACTTTTGGAATGGTAGATGCACATGGAAAGTCGAATGACATAAGGAACTGAATGAAATGTGGTATTTTTCAAAATTAAATATGGTTCAATACATATAGTTTTTCCCTTGTTTTGTTTCTATATACTTCGCTTGCATTTTCTATAGGGTCAACATGAGGGTGGTGGGGATGACATGCATAATCACGCACATACTCTAGAGGTTATTGTTAATGAATGATCTAAGTCTGAATTGTTTTACTAATTGCATTAATAATTATTTTTTAATTGTTTTTTTGTACTATTTATTAGTGTAATCGAGAAAGTTCATGCAGCCACAAAGAAATTCTCCTTACAAATAGTTACATTGGTTGGGGATCGGAGAAGAAGTCGCAAGCGCAAAACTTGATTGTACAGACCCGAAGTCACTAGTGCACCACCAAATCCTTGGGCCTGATTGCTATAAAGTATGGGTTGTTGAAATTTTAGTGCCCAAAGTGCATGTTTTTCGATACTCGGATGCATTTTCCATACTTGATGCAAAAGGAAGTACCATAGCATGGCCACATTGATACATTCGTTTTGACTAATAATGTGAGTGGAATAGTTATAGCTCTTGAATTTTATTCTAAGAATTTTTCTTTGACATTATCTCGTATCGATTTCAGAAAAACATAAGGAATCAAGTGGGTATGGTGTTTCTTCGTTGCTTTTTGGATTGAAGGTATACTTTTATTTTTTATTTTTAATTTTTTTATTACAAGTGTGTTGTTAATTTACGAGAGTATTTAATAAAATTATTTTCTGAATAGGTACCTATTTTTGGAAGATGTTGAAGGCATTTTGGGGGGAATGCTTTTTAAGAATGCTATTAGTTATTTTTTGAAGGAAGATTTCATTTTAACTTGTTAGGCTAATGCTCTTTTCATTATAATCCCTTGTTTTTATATGGCTTGTAACACCCAAATATTTATTCATTCTACTGTTTTGGGCATGACTTTGATATTATGGTTATGAGTACATATTATGAGTTCCTCTTAATTATATAAGTTTGGTTGTGGAATTGCTAATTATAATGCTATCATATATGTGGTGGATATGTTAATGTTAGTATAAGCAACATGCATTTGAGAAGCTGATTTTTATAAAAAAAATTATACACTTGTAACGACATATTTTATACATCATAAAATGATAATAATGACGCTTATATTTAGTCGTGTACAATATTAACGACACGTATGTTCAGTCATAAAATAACATTAACGACATATAATAAGTAGTCGTGGAAGGTTTTTTTGGGTAATGACTTTTACGACTAGTAACTAGGTGTCGTGGATATTTATTTCAACGACAATTGGCAGTTGTCGTGAAATAGTTTTACCACACCACAAAGGTGTCGTGGCTATTTACGACTAGTAACTAGGTGTCGTGGATATTTGTTTCAACGACACTTGGCAGGTGTCGTGAAATAGTTTTACGACACCACAAATGTGTCGATATATAAGGTAACTTTCTATGACACCCCCCTTCAATGACTACATAAAATGTGTCGTGAAAATAGTTTCACGACACATATCAGGTGTCGTGGAAAGTACTTTTTCTTGTAGTGACTACCACCAGCTTTATTGCTCGTCCGGTTGACTCCATCCCCCACCTCAATATCCCACAGGAAGTTGGTGCCCCTGAACCCATCGAGTTAGACGACGAGGAAGGGAACAACTCAGAGGTTGGTAGTGTTGGAGGTGGTAGAGGTGCTACTGGTGGGGCAGGATCCAGTGAGGAGGAATCCAGCGAAGATGAATCTGGTGGAGAAAGGTCCAGCGAGGAAGGTTCTAGCACAGGAGAGTCTAGTGAGGAAGAGATGGCTCCCCCTAGAAGAAGAAACTTGATCCGTGATGATGATGATGATAATGATAATAATGATGATGATGATGATGATGTCCTATTGTCCAATAGGCTAAAGTTCCAAAAATAAAAGTCTGGAGACACTACTAGCGGCTCCAAAATAATAACTCATGAGAAGGAGGTAGAAAAGAAGAGGAAGGAAGAAGAAGAGAAGAGAGAGAGGGAGAGAAAAAGAGAGGAAACGAGAAGAAAAGAAGAGGAGAAGAAGAAGGAAGATGAGAAGAAGAGAGAATAGGGGAGGAGGAGAGAAAAAGAGAGGACAAAGAAAGCACAGGCCTCTCTAGTGCCTGCGGTTATCCCAACTGAGGGGACCTATGTGGCTTTGGACCATCATTTAGCCCTATGATGCTTGAAAGGGATGTGCTCGTGGTGGACCATGAGCGTTCTTCGAGCATGGCCCCGAACAGTTGGCCCTGAAGTCAGATCAAGGGCTTGCATTAGTGAGGCCACTTCCTCTTTCTCTGTTTCACTATTTCTTTGACTTGTAATTTCTTCGTATTCTATTTATTAACACCTGTCTCTCTTCTGTAGTTTGTGTCTGACAACACTGTCCTCATGTATAGCCAAAATGAGCTATCATGGAGGAACTCTAAGCTCGAAGAGAGCCTGAGGTCTTCCCATGAGGCCCAGAAGTCCTCCTAGAAATCTCTCACAGAGACCAAGGCATCTTTTGCTAAGGAGAAGGCTGATGCGACCAAGGAGCTAAAGGATCTTCGCGAGGGCTATAAGCTGGTAGTGGCGGGCAAGTTAGCTGCCACAAAGGAAAATAAAGTGCTCATAGACAAAAATAAGGAGCTGGCTGAGAGGGTGAAGAAGTTGGAGGCGGAGGCATCTTATGTAAGAGAGAGCAAATATAATGAGGGATGGGCGGCAGCATATGAAGATGTTGATAGCCAGATCGACTACATCAATCGTGAAAACTTCAAGAAGGGATGGGATAGGGCCCTAGTCACTTCTGGGGTTCCTGTTGACTCTTCTCTCTTCAACAAACACCATCTAGGCTCGAAGCTCATTATTGAAGAGGAGGTCCCTACTGCTCGAACTAGCTTGGAACCTTATGTTCCTATTGCTGATGCCCCTACTACTGATAACCAGGGTGTGAATTCTTCCCCAACTGAGGGAGGTGCACTTAGGGCTGGGATGAGTAAGGTTACTGCTAATAAAGGGAAAGAGCCAGCCTCTACTGAGCAGGTTGATGCTGCTAATTAGACTCTTAGGCCTTTTTCTTCACTCTTGTATTTTCTATTTTTTCCTTTTTGTCATTTGATGTACCTGTACTTGGCCTACGCCAGTTTTTAATGAACAAAAGGAATTCTATTTTTTCATTCACTGATATATGTGTTCTATGTTTTTGATATTTTATAGCTTGTTGATCTTGATGATTACATTCCTACCACCTCTCGTCTAGGCCAGATCCTTGGTTCGAAGTTTTCATTAAGATTTGCAAGTCCCTTAGGGCAAGGAATAAGGATTATAAGGATCAGTTCGAAGTAGTTGCCAGACTAAAGGACATGCTTATAGAGATTGAGGAGATTGACACTTCCGTTCAGAAAGAGATGGATGCATTCAAGGAGAAACTCTTGGACACATCCGAGATCAATCATATTGGGGAGGTGCTGTAATGAGAAAATGATGCTTTAAGGAGGGAGGTCGCTCGCCTCAAGGAGAATGCTCCAAGCAGTGATCCCCCAGTTATCCGGGGTTCCTCATATCATCCACACAGCGAGCCAAGACCAATGATGTCAATTCCCAGAGGGAGATTATCGAGATGAAGGGATATGTTCAGTGAGCATACATGATCGCTGTTGGGCTCTAAAGAGATAGTATAAAGTTGAGGCATCTATTTCGAAAGGGTCCTCGGTAGGTATGGACTGACGGCTATGACCTACAAAAGCACAATTAACCCTAGCAAAACATATATATGTCCAAATACGAGGTTGTCTGGTTGACGAGCATAAATATAGGCATTAAGAAAGTAAAAGTGCCAGAATGCACAAAGATAAAGGGTGCAAATATGCAATATTCATGACGTATCAAATACCCTTTCTTCATTGTTCGAAAGGCCAGCGACCTTCCTCCTGCGTGACTTCCATAAATTCCCTTATGAAGTTCATGCAGAACTTGTTTGATATCTTGTGTATGCGCGCACTGTAAGTAGGGGCCGATGAAGGATCTCTTATACCATTTTCCATCGAGAGATAAGTGAAACCGTGCAGCTTTGACTCTTATTTGATGAGCTGATCTCTTATCACTTAGACGTAAATCACTCTGCAAGTAATCCATAATGGGATCCATCCAGCTCAGCGCCTTTTCAATGTTGAGAATTAGCTCGGGATTCAGTGGCTCAGTAGTCTGATCAATACTGGGCTGTGCAAGGAAATCTATTTGGATTGTTCTTCTCAAGTCAGAGTCTATAGCTGAACTCAGGGCTGCTAGAGCATCTGCATGGTTGTTCTGTCTTATGGGGAACTATTAAACATCAAGTTGATCAAAGTTGGCCATTAACCCCTTCACAACGACGAGATAAGTTTCCATCCTTTCATCCTTTACGTTAAAATCACCGTTTATCTGGTTAAATACCAGCTGAGAATCGTTGAACACTTGAAGGTGCCTTACCCCTAATAATTTTGATTTACGTAATCCAGCGATCAGCGCCTCATATTTTGCTTCATTGTTAGAGGCTTCGAATCCCAGTTTGATGCTCTGCTTGAGCACTGTATTTTTTAGAGTCACTAGTATGATGCCTACTCCTGCCCCATTGAGTTGGAGGCTCCATCAACGTATAGGGTCCAAACACTTAGTCTCTGTAAGATTTCCATTGGTCAATTGGTTTTTGGTGGATCGGCAGGCTGTTACCCTGTGAATTCAGTAATGAAATCAGCTAATATCTTTCCCTTGATGGATGTTCTTGGTTGAAAGTGAATATCCAACCTTCCAAGATCGACTGACCACTTTGATAGCCGGCCAAAGAGGTTAACTTTCCTCATAACAGCCTTAAGAGGGTGTGAAGTGACCACGAAGATGGAGTGGGCCTCAAAGTAATGCTTTAGCTTCCTCGAGGCTATCACCAATGCGTAGACGAGCTTCTTTAATGGAAGATACTGCTTCTCAACTTCTAAAAGAGTCTTACTTGCATAGTAGACCGAATGTTATCTTCCCTCTCTTTCACATATCAAGGCGGAACTCACAAGGTAAAAGGTATAGAGGGTCTCCCTCTTTAGAAATCACGAGCAAAGGTGGCCTACTGAGATAGGCCTTAAGTTCCTCTAAAGATCTAGAACAGTCCTCGATCCACGTCATGCCTTTATTTCTTTTCAAAAACTAAAAGAATGCTTGACATCGTTCTGAAGATTTTAAAATGAACCGATTGAGTACGGCGAGTATTTCGGTCAGCTTGTTCACATCTTTTATCATTTGAGGAGGCTGAACTTTGTTAATGGCATCAATCTGATCGGGGTTCGCCTCTATTCCTCTCTTGCTAACCAGCTATCCAAGGAATTTTCCTGGCTGGACTCCGAAATAACACTTGCTAGAGTTAAGTTTCATTCGGTATTTCCTGAGGATTTCGAAAGTCCTTGCCAGGTCAGAGAGGTGATCGCCCTTGAGCTTGCTCTTGACGAGCGTGTCATCAATATAAACCTCCATAGTATCCCCCATTTACTCTTTAAATATCTTTATAACTAGACGTTGATAAGTCGCTCCTATATTCTTAAGTCCGAAGGGCAAAACTTTATAACAATACAAACCAACAATGGTTATGAATGAGGTATTATCTTGATTCGACACGTAAAGGGGGATTTGGTGGTATCTAGAGTAGGTGTCTAGAAAGATCATCCTCTCATGAGATGCTGTAGCGTCGACCTGTTGATCAATCTTTGGAAGGGAAACCGTCTTTGAGACAGCCCCTGTCGAGTTTGGTGAAGTCGATACAAACTCTCCATTTTCCATTGCTCTTAGGAACTACTACCAGGTTGGATAACCATTTAGGGAACTGAACCTACATCCAGTATCTTTCTGACCTCTTTCTCTACTTTTTAGTTCTCTTCGGGGTTGTTCGGTGAGCCTTCTGTGTGACTGGCTTGAAGGCTGGGTCAACATGCAATCGATGACAAGTAATGGTGGTATCAATCCCAAGTATCTCGTAGGGTTCCCATGCAAAAACATCCAAGTTGCTATGGAGGAGGGTGACTAATTATTTATTCTCATGATCAGTCAAGAAGGTGCCTATCAAAAACTTTTTCTCTATCGAGCTACTTCCAACAGCGACTTCTTCCAGGTCTTCAACGACCCTTTCAGGGGATAGAGTCTGATCTCCTCCACTCCTGGTCGGCCGTACCTTCGCTTCTATTTGGAGAGTATTAAACCCTCTTGGTATTCTTCCTTACTTTTTGATTACTCCACTTTCTTTTCCCGCTTGGGGCGAATGGCCGCGATGAAACACTTTTTGGCCATAGCCTGGTCTCCATGAATCTCAACTACTCCTCGATCAGTTACACACTTTAGCTTCTGGTGATAACTTGATGGTACGACCTTCATTGCATGGATCCACCCTCTGCCAAGGATGTCTTGGTATGGAGACTCAATGTCAACCATGAGAAACTCAATTATTTTTGCGATGTTTCCTACCCTAACTGGCAGGACAATCTTTCCCAAAGGGACTATAATCTTTCCAGCGAAATCGACCAATGGAATAGTGACTTCCTTGAGGTCAGCTAGCTCAGATTTAACTTTCTGAACAACTTTAGGTACATCACTTAAGACTATTTACCTTGGTCGACGAGAAACTCGTCGACATCCCAATTAGCTATCTTGAGTGTGATGACCAGCGCATCATGATGAGGGGTTCTCACCCCAATCAAGTCTTCGTTAGTAAACACAATTTGCTTATTATAATCGATGTCCTCCGATCGTCAATGCTTCCCTACGTAAGTTTTGTCTGCGTCAATTTGAAAGGCTTGCATGACTGAAGTAAGTTTCTTAACTTCCATCCGAGCTGCATTTCCTTGAATTTGCTTGAGGTCTGACGCCCTATGTATCACTGCGAACTCGTTGCCGATATCCTCCTTGAGGACATTATTGGGCCTCTGCTCTCTATTCGCTGCTACCTTCTCTACCTTCTTCTCCACAAACCCATTAATATGCGTGGCTTGGGCCAACTCCTCGAGATGAGATTTGAGGTCTTTACAATGCTCAGTTTTATGGCCGCCCTCCTTATGAAATGCGCACCTTAACGCGTTATTCCACTTGGAGGGGTCTTCTCCCATATTCTTCGACCACTTAATAAATGGATCATCTTTGATCTTAGCAAGAATCTTATATATTATCTCCTTGAAGACTGTATTCACAGCTTGAAATTCCTTCAAGGTGTCGTTTTGGAGCCATTTTTGCCCCCGTTCTTATTTCCTTTTTTCTGAGGCTCATTCTTCTCCATTCCTTTGCCAGCCTTCATAAGACAATTATCCCCTGCATTAAGATAGGTTACATCCTCGACTTTGGCATATTTCTCGATACAGGCCATCAAGTCGTTGATGATTATGGCCTCCTTCTTAGTTAAGGATTGGTGCAGGAGGCAGGAGCTCGACAAGCCAATTTTGAAGGATACTGCGGCGACCTGCTCTGAGAAATCCTCAATTTTATCAAACATTTCCGAATAACTCTTCGCGTACTCTGAGGCTTTCTTGTGGATTCTTCTTCATAGTAAGCAATGCATCCATCCTCTTTGGGTAGGAGTTGCTTGTTATGAAACGAGCTATAAATAGCTCAGCCAGACACTCGAAATCCCGAATGGACCTATGGGGTAACTTCTCAAACCATTTATGGGCCACATCATGCAAGTTTGAAGGGAAGATTCGACACACGAGTACATCGTTGGGACTCCATAGAGTCATGGCTTGTCGGTATTGCCTGACATGGTCGATAGGGTCAGTCTTACCATCGTAAATCTTGAACCTCGGGATCGCGAACTTCTTCAGGGACTCTTCTTCTCTTACCCTTGAAAAAGGTGACTTCATTTTAGTATTGAGAGCTCACCTGGATAGCTCCCTTATAGATCGGGCACCACAGTGAGCTTGGTGCTGGTCCATCTCCCTTCGGACCAAACTTCGTATGTCATATTTTTGCCAACTAGGACTCCTGTAACGACGAGCTGGTTGTAGTCATCCTAAATGGTCATCATCTGACCTGTACTCTTAGTTCTTTCCGAACCATACCTCAACCTCCTTCCTCGACTGTGAGACTTGCTCGCCTGAGGGATAGGAGTTCGGTTGTGGTGTCGCCTTGTGCTTCAGTGGAGTTCTGTCTCCATCCTTTCTAGTTTCCTTTTGAGATGAGCATTCTCATCTTCCTATTCTTGGAGTCTGGCTTCATAGGCGTCTATCAATTTGGAAATCCGCGTGGACCTGGGCGGCCACTGACTTTCTTCAGAGACTTGCTTCTCCTGGTGAAGTCTTAGGTTTAAATGATGAATTTCAGACCTTACCCTTGGAGGGATAGGCTGCCGCTGAATGTCACCTGCTTGAGCGACGTTACTACTGTGATGAGACATTGCCGATTCTTGTTGATGAAGGTTTTTGGAAGAATAACAATCGATTCCCACAGACAGAGCCAATTGTGGTGACAAAAATCTCAACACAAATAATAATCAAAGAAAATAATCACCAAGAAATTAAGAACAATAAAAAATTGCAAACACAACACAAGAATCTACGTGGTTCGACAAATTGCCTACGTCCACAGAGAGGTCTACTGTTTTATTAAGTAACTCTCAAGAATGTTTCTGCTACATGCCCCTATGCCCCGGGCCAGGGGTACAATATATATTCTGTTAATTGAAAGTGGTTGTAACCAACACGTTGGGCCTGTATCCCTTGAATATCTCTCCGAGATTTTTGGGGACTGACTCGGTCATATCTTCAAATGTAACTGCTAATCAAGGCTCATAATTTGGGTCAGGCACCTGATTAATTCACTTGGGCTTGGCCGGTTACTCTTATGGGCTTGATCGATAATAGGTACCCACAATTTATATAATAAATATCTATTTAAATCAAAATTAATAAATACGAAATAAAAATTATGAAAACTAAATGAGTAAAAATATCAATAAATGGCTTATAATTATGAATAGTTATTAGTAAATATTCTAGTAGTAGTTGCAACAACAACAACAACAACAACAACAACAACAACAACAACAACAACAATAATAATAATAATAATAATAATAATAATAATAATAATAATAATAATAAAAGTAAAAATAATATTAATAATAATTTACATGATAAAATAGCAAATTTTCTTAAACTTTCATGCAATATCTTAGGTTTTAGGTAGGATGTGTTTTGTGGGAAAGTTTTTTCAACGGAAAAATTTGAGGACCATTTTTCATAACTTTTTTACTAACCAAACACGACAAAAAGTACAAGATTGTTATTTTCTTTCTCTTTTTCTTTCATTCCCTAACAAACAAACACACCCTTAGAGCATCCGCAATGGTGGATGCTCTGATAGGAAAGTTTAGAAATCCAAAACCCCCACTTTACCTTTCGTGAGGCAATATACTTACAGTGGTGATGGCTAACATAAAAGGAGGTATATACTTCCAACTAAATGTATTTGTTTGTAGAAATTCTTATGAACTAATATATTTCGTAGGAAATTCCTACGACCTAATATAGTTAGTTGGAACCTAAATATATAATACAAATTGATTATTTGGAGTTGCAACGAACTTCATTTGTTCGTATCAATTCCTACGAATAAATGAAGTTTGTAGGAACCATTTAAAAATTCAGTAATCGTTCAGCAAATTTACAAATTCAATGCCTTTTCTTTTACAGAATTTGCTAGTTTCATCACACCCTGTAGAGCTCTCGATTGGTAAATTACCACTTTGAGTGTCCGTTTGCTCCACCACTACGGATGCTCTTAGGGTTTCACTTGGGGATTAGATTTTAGGGTAAATAGCCCCATCGGCTCTAAATTATACAAGTTTAGTCAATTTAGTACATAAATAATATTTTTGCCAATCGCAGCCTTTCCGTTAAGTTTTCCATTAAACTTAACTTCACCAATGGTTTAGGAAGTATAGGGATAAAAAATAAAATCTGTTTTCTTTAAAACAATTCTAAATTTGTTTTTCTTTTTGCCAAAGTTGAAGAATTAGTCTTTTTTTTTATAAGAGTTAAAACCTTCGAAAATGCAACCCTAAATTTTTTTATAAAAATTGTATTTTTTTATATCTGATTTAAAAAAAAGTGGGCATAAAAAAATATTTCCAAATTTTATAACACCCGTTTTATTATTTTTTAATAAAGAAAAATTTAAGAAAATTCCACAAATAATTATTTTTACCATTCTTCTTTGCTTTACAAATAGGTGTTGTAACATTCCCAAAACACATTTTTCTTCTAATTACAATTTTTCAATTAAAAGAATTATCTTTTAAGAAAAACTATAACATTTTGTAAACAATTGATTATTATTTTATTTACAGTTTTCTATTACGAGAAAGAAAAAAGTATTTCTTTTTATTAATTTATTTTTTTAGCATTTCTTTGTCAAATTTTTTAATTGACCTCACCAATAATAATCTCAAATGGGTGATCCTTTAATCTCACAAGATACTTTGGCATAGGTTTATAGTTTTCTTACAATTTTTTTAATAATTCTTTGTCATTATAATTTTTTTTGCCGTATTTCTTTCCTTTAATAGAAACTATTAAGAAAATTGGGAAAAGCTTATAGTTGGTATCCCATTTTTTTCAATAAAAATATGCTTTTTCTTAATTTCATGTTTTTTAAATTATTATTTGGGGTACATTTTTAAGTTTATTTATTTTTAAAAAAATTACGAAGTTTTAACTGCTTTTAAAAATTATGAATTAGTTAAGACTTTTTAAACAGCCTTTTTACGAAGCTTTAAGTGTTTTTAAATAGCTTTTTAAATTCAACAAAAATGAACTTTTTGTATAATTAAAATTTGTGAAAAATTGAGAAGCATTTTTTTCCATTCTAAAGCATTAAAAATGTTTTTAAACCAATTTTTATATTTTCAAAAAAAAATTCTAATTAAAAAAAGTTTTTAACAGTTAAAATATTTTTTTTATGAAAACCATTTTTTTTAATTTTTATCAAACAACTTTTTATTTTCTGTAAAACAACTTTTATTTATTTATTTATACAAAGTTAAAATAGTTTTAACAATATTAAAATAGTTATTATATTCCTTAAAAAATTAAAAATTAAACAATAATATTTTTATCATTTTTAGTTTTATTAAAGACCAAACATAATTTTTTGAATGGTTCATGTGACGATCTTCATGTTCATCTCCAATTTCTAAATCGTCGCCCCTTTAATATTCATTCTTGGCACAACTCCCTCTTTTTCTAGTGTTCTGAAGAAATCTTCTCGGACTAATGTTTCTTCCTCAATCAGGAAAGCTATAGAAGACACGTCACCCCACTTTATTAATCTTCCCCAACCATCATTTCAGGAAGATATTCCACAAATCTAAATCTGTCAATCTAGGATACTTGGTAGACGTATTCTTTCAAGGGGTCAACAACCAATCACAAGAGAGAAGTTAAACTTGACCCTCACAGGGCTTTTTTTGGTATGCTATTTTATGTATGATGCGTGGCTAAAATAATTATTTATGAATCCCTCAAAAATTATTTTCCATACCTATTCAAAGGTAAAACTATTGTGTGAGCATTTTAAGGGCACAAAAATGACAATTATAATATAAAAAAGCAAAGCACACACACACACACAAACACAACTATCTATTTCTTGTTATATAGTCTTCTCTCCTCTCTCTTTCACCAAAACAATAAAAAATAACCTCTCTTTGTTAATTCGATCTAAAGTAAAGTGATTTTTTTTTGTTGTTGACTCAAACAAAGTCATTCTTATCTACTAACAATAATTACATGAAGCAAGCAAGTATATTAGAAAGATGTGATTGTTTTCGAAATTCATTTATTACTTATAAAATACTATTAAAAAATTATTTGCGATCAACTATAGCACAAGAAAGATTAAATGAACTTGCTTTGTTTTCTATAAAACATAATTTGTTAGATTAACTTGATTATAAAATTTTAATTAGTGATTTTGATAATAGAATCGCAAGAAGAATGATTTTTAATTCGTCTTTTTCAACTGACTATCATCGAATGACGTGATAAAAGATGTTGGTTGACTTTGAAGATAGTCCTATTCTTTTTTTTTCGAAATTTCACGGATTTAAAAAGGTAATTTATTAAAAAATATTACAAATATTTTTATTATTTGTAGTATGCATTATTGAGCTATATTTTTTTTTGGTAATATATGATAAATATAGTAATATTATTTAAAAAAAAATAATATTGTAGATATAAAGTGGCCCTATAATTAATTTTCCCATACACGGGCCTTTAAATCTCTTGACCGACTCTACGATTTGAAGAAAGCATTGATGCTTGGTTCATTAAACTTTGAGGTAAGCTATTTCAAACTTAGGGCAATGATGCCCTAATTTTATCCCATCAAGATTTGAATCATCAGATATTCAGGAGATACACGCTCAGGAGTTTGAGGCAAATCAATATATAACGGGTAAGAATATTGGGGATTATTTACATGGGAGGAATTGGGCCACTCTTAAATGCAAAAGCACACTCTTATAATCCGATTGGTACTTCTAGTGGTCCAGCCGAACTTATGATTAAAAATACATGAGTTCAACCCTTGTCAAATGCGGATTCTCAATCTAATTATGATAAGATGAAATTCCTTTATACAGTTTTTATCAAAATGAAAAAAAAGTTTTATTGAAGAAAAACAAGTTTTAAACATGACAACATCAAATGTTTCAAAAAATAAAATTTGATTGGAAAAAAAAACATTTTTTTATGTCAACTCCTGGTTTTCATGTGTCGGTCACAATACTTGTTAGTGTCGCTGGCACAGACCCACATCCATAAGATAACAATCAATCGCAATATATCATATCAGCATGTCACAACCGACACATGAAAATTATGAGTCGATCTAGAATTATTGTTTATTAAATGATACCCCTTATAAATTAACAGTAATAAAATTCGGGATGAATATGGAAACTCTCTAGATACGGAAGCTAGAATGGTACATTTTATGTTGGAAGCCCAAGAGTAAAGAGATGCGTTCTTTGTTTTTATCTTTGCGTTTTTCTTCTGTACGCCTTGGTGGTGGGCTTACTCATCCACCATTTTTCTTTATTTATGATATTTATGCTCCTTAGAAGAAATTTAAAAAAAAAAGAAGTCATTCAAGAAAAATATATCTTATAATTGAAACACAACACAATCGTTGGAGATCATTTATGGCTACAAATAACACTTTATTATAGCATTACAACAAGTTTTTAGATGAGACTTTACTCATCAATGGTCGTGGTAATCACTTATGAACACACATGTTCAGTGTCCTTACTATTTTGGACCTAATGTAATATAAAAGGCCATTCTACATTGAATTCTTCCTCCAAGATTTACCGTCTTCAGGGGCGAAGCCAGGAATTTACGTTGGGGGGACCATAATCTACCAAGGGTTTAGGGGCGGGAGCCCTCGAGGCATTTTTTTTGTCTTATTTACACTTTTATGCAATATTTTAGCACTAAAAATATATTAACCATAAGCAATTTTTTCAATAATATCTTATATATTCACCATCAAATTTTAATAATTGCACCACATATAAAACACATTTTTTCACCATAACTAAGATCCTACATTATAAAGTAATTGTTGGAATATAATATAAAAAGCTAGCAAATCAACACATGTTGAGATGTATCAGAATTGCACACGATGTTCTTTCAAATCGCGAAATCCATCTATGATTGATTCCGCACTAAACTGTGTTGCAATATCTTTTTCAATGTATATAATAAGAGAATTTGTGAGATAACCATTCTCCATCTTGTTCCGAAGCTTGGATTTGACATGACTCATTGCCGAAAATACACGTTCAGTAGTTGCAGTTGATACCGAAAGAGTTAACACAAGCCTAAACATTCTATCAATTAGTGGATAAAAACTCGACTTTCTTGTTTCTACCAACCACTGACATAGATTGGGCTTTTTTTTATGTTGGGTTTAAAAATAGAGATATATGATATCTGGGCTGTTTTTTTCCCAAAGTTTGGACGGGGCCATGGCCCCCCTCAGCCTTGGCCCAGCATCGCTTCTGGCCTTTTTTATGGCTAACATGTTATTTCCACACATTACTACCTACCTACGTATCTACCTACGAGGGTGAATTAATCTTAATTAATTGTATTTATATAGTGTTATTTCACCTATACTGAAGTAACTAAAATGATGATTCTAGAGTCCTAGGGACGACCGTGTTGGTTTCATCATGTGTTTTATATCCTAAGGTTAATTTCGTAAAGATTAGCTTGCTCTGTTCTACTGATGTTTTATTTGCTTCTCCCTTGTTTCTAGATGCCATTTTTATCGGGAAATAATATAGTATATTGTTGAAGTTGAAGGCTTTTTTTAACTTCACAATACAAGTTCGATTTTCATGTTGCTATCTTACAATGAACCCCTATCCATAAACTATATATTTGCAAGAATTCACTAACTTGATACTGCAAATGGTTTAAACCCTCTTGTTGCCAATACCCGTTCTTTAGTTACGAATGCTCATCCCATCAAGGTTGGACATCAACTTCCCTTTTGTTCAACATAAATAAGTATATGACCATTATTTTTTTAATTTTATCTTTCCTCTTTTTACATTGTTAACAGTCAGTTTCTGTCATGGCTATTTTTGACTTGTCATCTAACAATTTAGTTGAAGAGTATAATGGGGTTTAATTTATTGGTGCAATTTTTGTAGTTAGACATAAAGGGAAGTTGTCTAAGGACTATCGTTGATGTTAATGACGTAAACCTGTCACTACGCAACGCAACACACACACGAAAGCAATAGAAAATATTTAACCCAAATCCACAATGCCAGAAATATTATTAATAAATATTGTTTACATTGGGTGGCCAATGACTCTCTATATAGTAGAATAATAAAAGTTATAATCTGATCAAATAAGTAATAGATAATCCTAGATAAATTAGGTAAAAGATAAATAATATCTAAATCTGATTTCTAATGCTAACTATCCTATATAACTAAACTAATAAACCCAATAATTACAAGATTATTCCAACATCCAATTTCAAAAATACCCTTTGGTCCCACAGCCTATATGTACACATCAATGAAGTTCCATGCTTAGCTATATTCTTTTAGTTTTATCTTTCCTTTTTTTCACTGTTAATCAATTACATTTTTTTGTTCATATTAGCTTTGAAATTATGAGTTTACTGCAACCTTTTTATGTTATAATTTCTATATTTGCAACATCCGTTTGTCTTATGATATTTTAGTAGGTAATCAACCCTATTGTCATTTTTATCATTTTTTACTCCACTTGTTCTTCTTTTCTCTTTTCCGTTCATAGTAATGGATTAATATTGCCTATATATAGAATATATAACACATTTCATTTTATTTGCATAAACATCTCTGTTTGGACGTGTATGCAATGAATGCAATCACTTCCATATTGCATCTTATTTATATAAAGTTAAAAAAAATATCACCCTTCATAGCTCTCAAAAGCAGCCCAATAAAAATTTCTTCCTATAAATTAATATATGTCAATTGAAGTTGAGAGAAACGAATTGGAAGAAGTCGTTATGTGTGGAAAAAACAATTGAACCATTACAGGCATAGGTCAAATCATTTCATTCAACTCATCCTTATTTTAATTTTTAACTGCTTCCATAGATTATGTCTTGAGATCCATTATTTAGGTCCTATGTTTTATTCCGTGCCAAAGTGTACTAAATTATGTCATTTAGAATTGGGAGATCAACACCTTGGGATTGTCAAAATATCTCAAATACAAGACTTTAGGACAATTGCACGAGCCCTCGAATCACTTTCAGTTCATTAGTATAGATTGGAAAGTATCATGTAGCAAATGGTTCAGCATTGGCTTCCAAAGCATATATGAATAAGGCATCAATACAATAAGCTAATGTATTAATAATAACTAGCCTCTAGTTGATTTTTTTAATTACCAATTCTAACCCTCAAGAAGATTAAATATCTCAATAGTAAGATTTTATTCTTTGATATCAATTCGAGTTTGAAAAATAATAGGTTTGATTGTCCATGATTTTGATTGATTAGATATCTATATAAGGCATTCTACGGATAATTCAAATTGATTTGATATTTTTAAGGGAAATAACATGATGATATGATTATACTCTTATTTGCAGCCAAACTAAGCTGCAGTGAAAATTACAAGACATCAAAAATTAAAGATGGATAATGTTCCCCCAAAATATAATGTTAGTTCAGGTTACCTTGGGGTCAAAAAGTCAACACACAGATCAAATAGCCAATACCAAAATGCTGCAGGTGAGGGCCCTCTTTCAAAATGTCATAGTTATATTCTTTTTGGATTTGATGCATAATTTGTTGTATCTGTATTAATGATCAATTACCATTATTCATCCCTCACAAACAATGTTTGTGAGGGGTCAATCATGGTAATTGATCAAAATCAAATGGGTTAAGAATTTTTATTTATTATTTTTTATTTTACAGATGTGGATGGGAATCCATTTCAAACGTTGTGACCAATTTTTTATCCCATCTCATAGAACTATGGTTAAAATCACTAAGTTGTTTGGTATAAAGTGGCCATTTCCATAAACTATTATAGTTCATAACAAAGCATTGAGCCTAAAGTAATTGATTTTAAAACTAAATAGTTTCACTTAATTAGAGTGGCTCTTAAAACTTCCAGACCTATATGAGTTGGATCAGTATCTTCCAACCTACCTGAATGCCATCATCTAGTTCCATCAATTGGTTGCCAACCATTTTAACAATAACATGTTATGCAAGGGTATTTATAGTAACTTTCATGGATGGGAAACCACTTGTAGCCAACCGCTTAATGGCGATACATGGACGAGGTAAGAAAAACCAGAGTACTATCTATATGTCCACTATACTTGATCAGCTTTGTTTCTTATGCCTTACCCAGATCACCCCCACTCTTATACGACTGCCAAAAAGACCTTGACACTTTTTTTTTATAAGAGGGATGGAACCCCCACACATATTATTAAATAACAGAGAGAATCTCTCCAAGAAAAACAAGCTCTAGAAAAGAAAGCTAAAGGGGAGCCAAAAACCAAAAGCTGGCAAAAATAAATTTGGGGTTTTATAAGAACCCCATTACAATGAAGAATAAAAAAATCATTATAAAGAAATGTATCTAATGTAGTAGCAACTCATCTTGTCAAGTTTGTATGCACCTCTAACCAAATTGGGAAGATCCTTCACATTTTCGAAAATTTGAGCCCCATTCAAATTAACTCCAATATTGGCCAGACAATCAGAAACCATATTTGATTCCCTATAGCAATGAGATAAAGTGTAATCGATCCCATTAAAGACTGACTCAATATCTCTAACATAGGAGATTAATCTCCAAGGTGGAGTAGCTTCCTTATTGATCAGATTGGCCACAAATAAAGAATCAGTCTCAATGTCAATTTGATTTAAATTCCTTTGCAGACATAGATTGATGCCAAGGCTAAAGCTTTTAAGCTTCATCAATGAATTAGTTGCCAATTCTTCATTTTGAGCAAACGCAAAAATCAAATCCCCTTTTTCATTCCTTAATATACCTCCCGTAACTCCTTTTCCCGAATTACCTTTGCAGGCCCCATCTATATTTAGCTTTACTCTACCACAAAGAGGGAATTTCCATTTGATTGGATAGGAGATGACTAATAAACATTTGAATTTCAGACCAAACACCTCCTGAATAACTTCAGAGAAGGAAGAACCTCTACTAGCAAAACATTTACATTTACAGAGACCCTGACGTTTTTACATCCTAAGAGTTATTACTATCTTTTTAAGAATCCACCCATACATAAAACAATCATCATCATCTAAAAAGCCCATCCATTACTGACTGTGGAATCTGAACATGTATGATATCTCATTATCTCTAGAGTGCCCTTATTCTTAACCTCCATTTTGATACTTTTCAACCTGACCTTGGCACTCCACCATTACTAATTTTTCGTGAAGACATGTCACTGTTCACATCACTTTATGGGAGACTAAAATCACGATCCATGATATCAAACCAAACACACTACCCTCCAATAATGTGTAATTGCCCCTTTATATGATCTATCCCTTTCAGAAAGTATTTTTGAAGGGTTAAGTGTGTTTTAAATCCCTTAGACCTAGGCATGGTAACTTAAACCTTAGTACTCATTTTTGTGTGTCGTCACTCACAAGATTAAAGGAAATTTTAGGAATTTCCCTATTAATAGTAATTAGGTACCGATGAGGCTTAAATTTCATCAGTCCGTGAGTAATATGTTAGGAAGTCTCTAGGTTCATTGAATACTAAAGTAAGTGTAATTAATTAAGTTTTAAAACTGTTTAAGAAACAATAGTGGTAAGTTTATTGGAGTTTGTATGTTGCATTTTCATTAATCAAGAAACGATTGACCTTAGAAGAGTAGTCAAAGGTTGGGCTAAGGGGAAATTTTATTAATAGAAACTTCTCTCAAGACTCAAACCAATATCTTAGATGGATCCTCATTTTTTTTACATCTTGGAGTTGATGCTTTTATTATTTAAATTCATTAGTGTTTGTACCTATCAAGATAAGGTTTCAACCAGGTTCAGTCTTAAACTAAAAAACAGAGAAGGTAGATATTAATTAAAAGGCCTTTCTCAATGTAGGTTAGCTAACTTGTTTGCACACCAAGTTCCTGATGAAGGCCTAGTTGAACTCCTAATTAAGACTCTGATCAACATTAAGTTGTTTATTGAGGAGATGTTGGGAGTAGTTTTTTTTGTAGTAAACCAATAGATGAGGTCCAGTTAACGTGTCATTCTGTAAAGACTTATTTCCCTTTAAATAAAAGCTATTTTAGGATTGATTTAGCCTTTGACCAGTTACGACCTATTTTGTGATAAATATACATTATAGGGATGAGTAAGTTGAATTCTATACCAAGGTTGACATTAGATAGTATACATCGTGGATGGCATTGGATTGGACATCTTGTAAGGGCTCTGTTGTATTGATGACTCCCATGGCATTAAGGAAGAAATTTGAGTGAAGAGTTATTTGTATTAAATGTGTATTAAACTTGGTTGAGAAAGGATCTACAAGGGATATTTGGTCTTGGTGGTAAGGCTATAGTGTATTTTATCATTGTAACCATATGATTCATAATGTGTTAATCTTCGCACATACTAGCGTTATATCCTCTTATTTCTTTTTTGCTTCATATTTCTTATGTATTACCTTTCATCATTGTAATATAGTTTCTTATCTTAAGTGGACATGTTTTTTGTACCCAAAATTTGGTATTTATTGCATTGAGTGTGAGATGGTTTACTCGTGTGATTTTGCATGAATTTAAACATTCGAAATCAATAATTTTGATCCAAGATGCATTGTGCCTTTACCGTGGAGAAACTTAGTTGAAGATTTTGCTGTAATTATGCTAAATTGATAACTTATTGTTGTAATTAGATACATCACACTTTCATTCGTGTCTTGTTGGTTTTATTTAATAGGATGTTGGTGTGTGTATTAACCAATGTCATTGTAATTTTAATTTAGATGCCTAATCTATTTTTTGGACATAAAAAGGTAAAATAAGAGCTATAAACTAAAACAGAAAGATAAAAACTTATATTAGGTCTCTTTGTTTATACTTGTTTCAGTAATGCTACATAAATACCAATTAATTTGAGAAGGAGAAATTTGACTTGATGATTTATAAGAAATGTTTTGAACAGTGTGATAAGTGTGCATCCTCACATTTGGGTGTTTACCCTTATTTTAACTGCCTAGGTATGGCTTCAGCAGCTTGTTTTTTTTCCCAAGAGAAATAGCAGAGGAAGAATTTGTAGCAGAGCCCATAATCCTCAGTTGGTTGTGGGACATGTAGTAAAAGAGTGGATGGGGTATCGATGATCCACTTGAAGTAATTTGAGTGTTTTATAAAATATCTAAATTAATTTTAATAAAAATATCCTAAAAATAAACATCTAATAAATAAAAATATCCCAAAATAAAACTAAAAATAAAAACTTAAAAATCCATATTTAATAGCTTTCCTAATATATATACCCCAGCCCCCGGTTTAGGTACAACCCATAGGTCCCTCTGTGCATATCACTATTTGAGGAAAACAATGGGAAATTAGTTGGATATAATGTATGGATCAGTATCTGACCATAAGTATAGGTTCCCCATCCAGTGTCAACCATAGTAGAACCTCTACATCCTGTAGTGTATTAGACATCTAGCCCACACTAGTAGATGGAATGTGTGTCTCCTAGACCAGCGCTCCACCAATACTGTGATGAGATGGCGATCTAGTTGGACAGGGATGCTCGGTAATCTCCATAGAATCCAATCATGATGAAGTATTGTTTGACCCTATCGTCCATAATAATCAGGTGATATACATCGCCCTTGTCCCAACGACAATGTAATGATCCACTATCATGGCCCGACTATACCAATTAGGAGCCATGTTGTCTCTACATGGTCAACATGTTCCCGTCTATAGGTTCAGGGTGTATAACTGTGTCCGTGTGTGTCATCTAATAATAGAATTGTACACTTTTATTAATTTCAAAATGGATAATTTAAAAATACGAACAAATTGTAAACATAAGCTGAAGGTAAACCTATTATAAACGTGGAGATGTATATTAATTTCATACCGGATAATTAGAAAACATAGAATCAAAACGTAAACGACAAACCAAGTGTAAATGTGCAGAAGTACATCCGATCACACGTTCTGAACTTAACTATCCTAATTTAAGAGGACGGGGGTTAGCTGGACATTTACCACGTGTGTCCACGCTCTTTCAAATCCCACAGTTCTATCACTACAACCATCTTGTATGTCCATCCCATTATAAATATGGGTGGACCATGAACTCATATGTTTCCTTTTTCAAACTAGAGTTTGGGTGGAGGGTGGGTCCAATGGGTATGTCCCAATACACTTCGTCCGGAAGCGGTTGGAATTGTGAGTCCTATGTCTAAACACAGTGCCACATATGTATCATTCACTAATATAAGTAGCTGGAGAAAGGTTAAGCCTCGCCTCTTACAAAAATCCACAACATGGGAAATGTCTATTACTTATCACATGAGCTACTTCCCTCAGTCAGATATAAGCCATGTTTTCTGCCCTTTTGAGTAGTCACTTCAATGACCATCAGTTGCAAATCCTAATCCACCGCAAGATGAGTTCCTGCTCTCCTATACACAGTCCCCAAAAATTTGGTTGCAAATTTAGTGAAAGGATTCCTATGTCTTGTTGTCCATGTAAAAATTCGCATTATTGGCAGAAGTTGTGTACAAGATATAAAATAAATTACATGAAAAAAGGCAGATACAGGAAAGTTACGAGCTTCCTTTGATAATACCATTGAACACTTCAGATAAATTTATTGGCATCATCCCAAAATGTTTTTTTCCATCATGTGTTGATCAAGGGGAATTCTTATCAACCATGTCTCTTCAACTTTTTTGTAATTGAATGCCAAACTACACATTTGGTTTGCCATTACCAACCTCCACAAAAGTCATGTCAAGCTCTTTATCTTTAAACATCTTTGTGCAATTGCTTCTCAAATGTCTTAGACAAAAATGGTGGAATCTCTAAGGTTGTTGTCACGAAGGTTTCTCCTTGGCAGCCCTAATAATAGTTGGATGTCTATCAGATATTAAACATAGTCCACTGAGTGAATCGATGCATGAGTGTGCAACCATTTAAGGAACAACCCCAACTACTCACCATTTCTTCTTCCACAAACAGAAACATAATGGGTAAATTTTGGTTATTCGCATTAATGGACATGGCTATCAACAATTTTCTTTTGTATTTACCATACAGGGTGAGTGCCATTTACGCATCACAAGGGGACAATATTGGAAACAACCAATTCATTGTTTAAAAGTCTCAAACATCCTATGGAATGTGGAAACATTCTCCTACCATCCACTCATACGGTAGTTTACCCACTAAACAACTGTGTTGGGATTGAACTTCTCTAAAGCTCAAATTAATTTTTGTCACAGACGAGATGACTCTACCCAATCACCGAATATTATTGTGAATAAATGATATATAATACTTCAACTTATCTAGGATCAGCCTTCAATATAGGAAGAATAATAAAAGAAACAAAATTTGAGGTAAGTAATTCGTGGTCTTGTGTGAGAGATTATCGAATGCATGAATGTGGAGCTACATACTTAGCCATCTCCTATATCCCATCTGCTATATGTTTCCTTGCTCACAGCATCCAAGAACAACCTCACCCTTTTGAGCACAAGTTAATGACCAGACTGTCTATTTTGATTCTCCAAAGGTGACCAAATGATTTTATTTGATGTTATAGAATCAAATAGCCACTTCGAACTCATATTTTATTTGGAAAGTCAATCTAGTGTATTACTATCCACAATCGGGAAAGAATTATACAATGTACTGTTATTCAAAATTCAGAGCATTCTTCTGCGACAATATCTGAACTGAGTGCAAAGCACGACGATAGATGTGGACATTGACCACTCGAACTAGGTCTAGTTTAGTATGAAGTATATCTTGGTCCACGAGATGATACAGTCATTCCACGAGGCCAGGATTCACTTACAGCTACTGCACTAGTATCGGGTATGTTGTCCATGTCTACTGGTCAGTCTGAATGAGTTTCAGAACTCGAGATAGAGCATTTGTGGTTTTTGTAGTTGTCAAACGTGTGGTTGTCGAATTTTGTATGCCAAGATTATTATTTTCACTCAAGTTTTTCTAACGCTATCCGTACTTTGCGCTTCAGCGGGCATTAAATTTCGGTTAAGCAGCGGATTACCACGGGAATTCTGAGGTTAGTTATCACAGTTAGATGACATTTTCAACCAACTATTACGGTTATGTAAAATTTGTAAGGACACAAATTTCCAATTGAGTCCTTTGTAGTTTTGGCTCAATTTCGGACAAAAACATTTGAGTCATAGGATAGAGTTCAAGTTTATCCATTCAAGCCTATGACGTGTTTGTTTAAAGACGTAGTGGTAAAGAGTATAAAGCTTCATCAATATGCCGGTTTACGTGCCTCGTTTCTACGTCATCAACTATGGTTCCATGCTCCCAAGGTATGAATGCAATATTATATATATAGGAGCTTGGAACAAGTTTGATTGGGTGTTAGGTTTAATTAAAAATGTGTTTTATTTTCAGAAAGAATTAATTAAAACTTTAAAATAAGTTTATAAAGTTTTCTGGGCTAAAATCGAATTTTCTGAAGTTTCTGGAAGCTCGTTCGATATGTCGTTCGAACGAGATTGTCGTTCGAACCAGATGTCGTTCGAACGAGTTTACCAACGACTTCCCATTAAGTTCATACTGGAACTTCGTTCGAAATGTCGTTTGAACGAGATTGTCATTCTAACGAGATTTCCAACGAGTTTCTAACGAGTTCATATTGGAACTTCGTTAGAAGACTCGTTCGAACGAGAATGTCGTTCGAACGAGATGCCAGGCGGGAACAGTTTTTGGCAGTTTTAAGCAGTTTTTCACCCACTTCCCCACTTGGTTCTTAATCAATTTTTTTAGACTTTATTATGTGCGGGAATAACATTTTCCAACTTAACTTTTCCATTCTAGTTCATCTCTTAGAGAGAGTTTGAGAGCAAAATTGATTAAGGAAAATGTTCTTGTTTTGAGTGTGTTTTTATCAAAGAGAAAAGTATACACCACTCTAGTTTACACCCAAATTAGTTTATTCCAAGTTCCCATATTCATATATCTTGCTTGGAGTTTGGCATCGGTTTCATCTCTTCCGTTTCTTCTACATCCCATAAAGAAAGGAGAAGAGTTTTATTACTACATTGCCCACTTGGAGAAAGGCTCCTTGCTCGGGTGACGGTGACCATATAAAGTCCGATCGGTGGATTCCGAGACCGCGGTGGAGTTCCAAGGTTATCCGCTAGGAAGAGGTATCTACAAGAAGAAGCGTCGAGGCTTGAGAGGGATCGAGTCGTGTGTTGTAAGCCTTTCTGTCTTGTATTTGTAATTCCGTATCTAGTGGATTTGAGGCTAGGGCCGTCCGAGGTTGTTTCCCGTCTTGGGGTTTTCCTCGTACATCGCGGCGTAGTGTGATTGATTTATTCTTATCTTGCATAATGAATTAGAACTCATGCTTAGGGTAATTAAAGATAAAATTGGTTTAAATTAATCTCTACGTGTTTAATTTGGGGTATGTGGGTATTGTGTAGTTAATTAATTCAAGTCATTTAATTTAATTGTTAAAATTGGTTTGGCATAATTTGTTTAAATGAGAAATATGACTTAGGCAAATTCTAGGACTTGAATTAATTGGTTTAAGTGAAATTTAATATTTGTGTGTGTTTCATTAATTCTCACTTGTGTTTAATCCTAATTTGAAATAATTTAAAATTTAGTGTTCGTTTGTTTTAGTAGAACCATCACATTTTACGCTTCCGCATCGTGATATATATATATATATATATATATATATATATATATATATATATATATATATATATATAAAAGGAAATAATATTTTAATTGAGAAAATTAAAAATCCTGGGATTTACATCGTTTACAAATTGGTATCAGAGCCAGAGCGATAAATTATTTCGTTTAAGATCCTTTAAATAATTTTTGGCTAAAATGAAATTTTCCCCATTTTCAAAATTTCCTATTTTCGATGGTTCTAACTAAGCGTATTGGCGCGAATGAAATCGGCACTAAAATCTATCGACGAGAGAGTATGGATGTCTGTTGTTAACGGGTGGTCCCCACCAACTTATTTAGTTGAAAATGAACGTGTTCCCAAACCCGCCGACAGATGGACTGAAAATGAGTTTAAACTTTCTAATTTTAATTCTCGAGGTTTAAATGCCTTGTTTAGCGCTGTCACACCGGATGAATTCCGACGCATTATAACGTGTGAGACCGCTAAAGAAGCTTGGGATATTTTACAACTCACCAACGAAGGTACTAGTGTCGTTAAAGCTTCGAAACTCCAAAACCTCACCACTCAATTTGAAACTATCAAAATGAACGATAATGAAACTTTTGATGAATTTTATGCTAGGCTGTCCGATATTGTCAATTCATATTTTAAATTGGGAGAAAAAATACCCGACAACCGTGTTGTAAAGAAAATTTTAAGGTCCCTACCCGATAGATTTATTGTAAAAGTGACCGTTTTAAATTCTTTACCATCTTTAGCCTCTACGAAATTAGAAGAGCTTGTAGGTGATTTACAAACCTATGAACTAGATATGTTTCCCTCTAAAACTGAAAAGAAAATCGAAAAGGGTGTTGCTTTAAAAGCCCGAAAAGAGGTCAAACAAGTAGTAGAGAGCGAGAGTGATAGTGACTCGGAAGACATGGCTTTGTTTGCTCGTAAATTTAGAAAATTTCTTAAATTTAACAAAGATAAATTTAAAAATGATTTTAAGAAATTTGAAACTTCTAAGCATGACAAGGCGAGAAAATCCCTAAAACCGAGAAGATCCCTAAAGCCGAGAAGGTCCCTAAACCTATTAATGAAAATTTAAATAGGGACGAGTCTAATAGGTGTTTTGGTTGTGAGGGTTATGGCCATAGGGCTTCTGAGTGCCCTACTAAACTAAGGAAAGAGGGTAAACGACCCATTGCATATAATGCGACCCTTAGTAATAGTGATAAGGAAGAGGGACCCGATTCCCCCACTAAGCCTAATTTTGTGGCTTTTATGGCTAGTCATGTGAGTGATAGTGAGGACTCATCGATTGATGAAACCTTAACACCTGACACTTCCAAGGTCATAGTTTATGATTCTCTTATTTTTGATGATAGTGAGAGTGGAGATGAAAGAGAGAGTGAAAATGAAGAAGAGGTTAATGTGAGTGAACTTCAAAATGCTTTTCAAGAACTTTATCAAGAATCTATTAAATTTAAAAGAGCTAATTTGAAGTTAGAAGCTAGTTTGAATGAACGTGTCAAAATCATTGATAAGAGTATGTTGGTTGAAGACCTTAAGACACGTGAGAAAGCTCTTCTAGAGAAGATTGAATATATTGAAGGCGAGAGATATAGCCTTAGGGGTTTAATGGAATCCTTAAAAAATGAGCTTCTTGCTTTTGAAGAGCGAAATATTTTATTAGAGTCTAACATTTTAGAATTGCACAATAAATTAAAAGACTCTAGTAATGTCAAATTTGATTTGGAGTGTCGTTCGGAAAAATTAGATAAAATCTTAGGAACGGTCCAAATTAAAAATGACATGTGTGGTTTAGGCTTCAATACTTGTAATGAATCTACTCATAAAGCCAAGACCAACGTTATAGGAGAATCTACTAGGAAAGCATTTAGAGATCACTCCTTAGGTAAATCTTTTCGACATGTTTTTACTTGTACACATTGTGGTCGAAAAGATCATCTTAAGAAATTCTGTTTTGATCTTAAACGAATTCCTAGAAAATCCCAACGTAAAGCAACCAATGTATTTAAAATTCCTACACCCCAAGATCGTCATTCTTCATTAATTTGGGTTAGGAAATCCGACTTGGTTGCCTTGCAAAATAGTGTTTTTGATTCTCATTTACTTTCACATGCTTCCTCCCTTGCTAAATCTAAAGGATGAATGCGTTAGTGTTTGCATACTTTAGGGTTTGTACTTCATGCTATATTCACATGCTAAATGTATGCTTGTTTAATCATTATCTAGGTTATGCTCCATGCTTAATCACACGCTAGAATAATGATTTTTGTTTATCTTTTGTATTTTATTTCTTCATTTTGTTTGCATTAAATGAAAAATACAAAAATATTTTTGTTTATCATTTGGATTTTATCTCTTGGTAATTTAAACTTAATGAAAAATTCAAATGATTTTTGTTTGACTTTAGAGTATATATTATTTATTTTTGGTTAAAAATTTCAAAAACTCAAAAAGATTTTATTTTGTGTGTAGTTTAGTTTGACACATTTTATGTGGCATACACTTGTGTTTGAATCCCTCCTTTAACGCTCCCACGTGGCTAGAACTTTTGGTTTAGATTGTCAATCCTTAAAATGTTCTTTACCATATTTTTTTTGGAGAAGTTGAATTTTGTGTTGGTCAAATGGATTCTATTTTTATATGCCTCTATTCACACATGCACGAGCTCTTTTGAAATTTTAACTCCATATGTATATTTGAGCTATGTGAGGTGTTCTCCTACCAATCTTGTCATCTACATATTTGTGACTTAGGAGGACTAGTGCATGTCAAAATCCGTTGCATGTGAGATTTGTGTGAAAAATGAAAACATGATAAATATAAATGTGCACGGGGAAGGGCTCCGAAAGGTCTCAGTGATCCTTTGCGATTGTAAGCCACCGTTTTGAATGGACCTAAAAGAAATACGCGGTCCAAAGGCCTAAAAACAAAAAATATGGCATTAAAATGAAAAACAAATTGCCAAGGCCTATGTTTGATTGATATAGTCATTCAAATTTAATATAAATGCTTATTGAGGGAGAATTGGATGGTATATCAACGGTTTACACAATGTCCATTTATCCTAGTTGCGTATTTCATGTCATGATTCTATTGGTTTGTAGAATCATCAATATGCTAGGCTTGTATGCATTGTGTATGTTTGTTCATTGAGTTCAATCTATATTGTCACATGAGGTTATATTCAAATGTGATGAAGTTTGCAATCAATTGAGAACTCCGTGAACACGCTTTAAGTGATTGGGTCTAAATTTAATCGTTACTAGTTCACACTCCAACACTTTCGTTTTCATATGACACATTTTTTCCATACGAGTGTGAAAGACTCCTATTATATGTTGTGTGTGTCATTTGTGTGTTTCCATCTATATATGTGTACTTGAGTCTCTTTGATATATATTATGTATACATATATTTGATATTTTTGTTTAGTCTTTGCTTTGATTTCTAATCCATATATGCTTTAATTCATACTTGGTATCCATCTTATTGCATTCTCTGTTGATATCACATGCTTAATAATTTATATATCATATTGGTGTCATTTTATTGTATCCTAGTTGGTACCCGATGTTATTGTTTGGATTAGTTGAATTTTTGTTGCCCATATGCTTTAACGTTCTCATCACTATATGCACAATTACATGTTTTAGCTTGTTATCCCATTTTTTTATCCCTTGCTTAGTTTAGAGGGTGTATATGCTTTATTTGGGGGCGATAAGTTACTTTTTTATTCTTTAGCCTTTGTCTATTCCTGAACAAAAAAGGGGGAGAATGATAGGGGGAGAAATGGTATCTAATCCTATTATTATCGTATCTTAGTTTGGGGGAGATTTATCTTGGGGGAGACGTCTTTCTAAGTAGGTCATTTGTTTGATAAAGGGGAGAATTAATTTAGGGGGAGTAATTATTTAATTGCATTTAATATTTTGATATTCCCTATGCGTTTGATAGTTTGCTTAAGTGTGCAGGAATACTTTTAAATGGCAACATTCAACATCGGCAAAGATATTGATCCTTGGGTTGTTTGCGTCAAGCATTGTATTTTTATTTCGGGTGGGACATTATTTTTGAGTCTAGTGAGCTTGACGGCCCTTTAGGATTTTTATTTAGTTTTTGTCCCGGAATAGCCAAAGGGGGAGATTTGTAAGGACACAAATTTCCAATTGAGTCCTTTGTAGTTTTGGCTCAATTTCGGACAAGAACATTTGAGTCATAGGATAGAGTTCAAGTTTATCCATTCAAGCCTATGACGTGTTTGTTTGAAGACGTAGCGGCAAAGAGTATAAGGCTTCATCAATATGCCGGTTTGCGTGCCTCATTTCTACGTCATCAACTATGGTTCCATGCTCCCAAGGTATGAATGCAATATTATATATATAGGAGCTTGGAACAAGTTTGATTGGGTGTTAGGTTTAATTAAAACTGTGTTTTATTTTCAGAAAGAATTAATTAAAACTTTAAAATAAGTTTATAAAGTTTTCTGGGCTAAAATCGAATTTTCTGAAGTTTCTGGAAGTTCGTTCGATATGTCGTTCGAACGAGATTGTCGTTCGAACCAGATGTCGTTCGAATGAGTTTACCAACGACTTCCCATTAAGTTCATACTGGAACTTCGTTCAAAATGTCGTTTGAACGAGATTGTCATTCTAACGAGATTTTCAACGAGTTTCTAACGAGTTCATACTGGAACTTCGTTAGAAGACTCGTTCGAACGAGAATGTCGTTCGAACGAAATGTCGTTCGAATGAGATGCCAGGCGGGAACAGTTTTTAGCAGTTTTAAGCAGTTTTTCACCCACTTCCCCACTTGGTTCTTAACCAATTTTTTCAGACTTTATTATGTGCGGGAATAACATTTTCCAACTTAACTTTTCCATTCTAGTTCATCTCTTAGAGAGAGTTTGAGAGCAAAATTGATTAAGGAAAATGTTCTTGTTTTGAGTGTGTTTTTATCAAAGAGAAAAATATACACCATTCTAGTTTACACCCAAATTAGTTTCTTCCAAGTTCCCATATTCATATATCTTGCTTGGAGTTTGGCATCGGTTTCATCTCTTCCGTTTCTTCTACATCCCGTAAAGAAAGGAGAAGAGTTTTATTACCACATTGCCCACTTGGAGAAAGGCTCCTTGCTCGGGTGACGGTGACCATATAAAGTCCGATCGGTGGATTCCGAGACCGCGGTGGAGTTCCAAGGTTATCCGCTAGGAAGAGGTATCTACAAGAAGAAGCGTCGAGGCTTGAGAGGGATCGAATCGTGTGTTGTAAGCCTTTCTGTCTTGTATTTGTAATTCCGTATCTAGTGGATTTGAGGCTAGGGCCGTCCGAGGTTGTTTCCCGTCTTGGGGTTTTCCTCGTACATCGCGGCGTAGTGTGATTGATTTATTCTTATCTTGCATAATTAATTAGAACTCATGCTTAGGGTAATTAAAGATAAAATTGGTTTAAATTAATCTCTACGTGTTTAATTTGCGGTATGTGGTTATTGTGTAGTTAATTAATTCAAGTCATTTAATTTAATTATTAAAATTGGTTTGGCCTAATTTGTTTAAATGAGAAATATGACTTAGGCAAATTCTAGGACTTGAATTAATTGGTTTAAGTGAAATTTAATATTTGTGTGTGTTTCATTAATTCTCACTTGTGTTTAATCCTAATTTGAAATAATTTAAATTTAGTGTTCGTTTGTTTTAGTTGAACCATCACATTTTACGCTTCCGCATCGTGATATTTATATATATAAAAAAGGAAATAATATTTTAATTGAGAAAATTAAAAATCCGGGGATTCACATCGTTTACAAAATATCCTATTGTCAAAATAAAAAACTGAGCAACAAAATATATAATAAGCACCTAACATTACTAATTGGACAAGTATAACTTCAAAACTAAATAGCCACTACAATTACTAAAAAATAATCCATTTTTTATTTGCATATTACATAAAACTCTACATATTACAATAAGAGATGTACTACAGATTTTGAAAAAAAAAAATTAAAACACGGTAATATATAGTCACACCAAAATTTCTACTGATATACATAATTTATTATTGAAAATTTACATATCACTATGAAAGCTTAAATACAAATATTTGTAACCATCCTTAAATAGACATATAACTTCTTCTTGTACAAGTGATTAAGAATTTGAAGCTTGTGAGGAGAAGAAAATAACCAAACGATGAAATGCAGATGAAATGATGCACTGCGAAAGAGGAGGAGAAGAGGTTGATCCACGATTTAGGAGACGAGGAAGAGAGGAGAACCAATTAATTGTTTTGTTTTTTCTTTGATTTCATCTTTGTTTTATGTTTTTCACTATGTTTCTCTCTGTAACTTCTTGAATCTATGATTTTTCTATTTCATTGATTTCACTTTCTTTTTGATGGTTGTCTACTACGAATTCATCTACCTTGTTTGCATTTGATCGAATTCAATCCTAGACCACTACGAAATTGAAGGTTCATGTTTCTCGGAAATTTTGGTGGATCTGTAAACACCTCTACGCTTTAGTACCATTGATTTCTTCCGCATCTCTTCATCTCTACAATACGCAAATTTATTGATTTTTATTTGATTTATTTTGCTACAGTTGTTGCTAGGAAATAACACTGAGAAGTGGACTGAACTTTGAATGAATCTCAGAATATCGTCTCTTGTAATTTACGATTTATTAGGTTTAATTTATCTACTCAATAACTAATTCCCTTTATATGCAATTTTTTAGATATAAAAAATGATGTCCTCCTTTTATATGTCAATATATCAGTTGCTTAATTTAAACATAAATCTAGTTATACATTAGATCTCATTTAAATAACCCGCCCCTGTCTCTAATGCATTTCCACTTCCCATGTGTCCATTGCAGTATTTACCTCTCTCGTTTCTCAAATCTCCTACATACTTATTTGGCCTTTTAACTCCCTCAACCTTTCAAGTCTCTTATCTGTTGTCCCAGAAAAAAAACTTTCATTTTTCTCATTTAAATACTCTTAAAATTTATCTTCCAAGCCTACCCATCTCACTCCCTCTTCATTATCATTTCTCCTCTCTAGAAATCCTCTCACTGCAAGATTAATCCTTGCGCAGACCCATCCCATCCCTCTCCAAAATTGATGTTTCTCAAAAAGGATCATTGTGCATAAGAAATACAATAGTGAGAACACAGAAGTCAATCTGCATCATTGAGATCATCCTCCTTCGGCTCAAGCTCAAAGCCGTGGGTGTTTATGAAGGTATGGTTCCAACTTAGCCTGTCAACAAACATTACTTTGATTGGGTGGTAGTCTTGCAATTATATCATTTTTCTTTTTTCCTTTCTTTTGTTTTTCATTTGTTTTTATTGTTTTCTTTTACTGTTGTATAGTATAGCTAGCCACATTCCTTCTGATTGTTAGAAGGGTGGGTGCTATTATTGATAAATGATCCCCCAGTAATTGTGAAGGATTGAACCCAATGTTTCTTATAGATAAGTGTCTACCACGACTCTTATAAAATTACAATAATAAAACTGAGAATTTCTATGTAATCATATTTTATCGTCTTATATGTTTCGAGAAACTTAATTGATGACATATTTGAGTTTTGAAAAGATAATACATCAAAATCTGTAGACATAGGTATCCATTACAAAAAATTTAACACTTAAAATATAAGTACAATGTAATGTAATAGCTTATAATAGACAATTTTCTAGGTAAGTACAATATGACATGGCATTAACGAAACTCAATGTTACCTATTCTAACTTCCACTGTAACTTTTATCTATAGTCTTATTTGAAAATTAACTTTGTATATTAATTTTGTTTGCAATTTTCCGATTTATCGTGATAAATATAAATACATATGTGTCCAACCTCATAACAGTCCAGCCTACTGTTGAGAACTTTTTGAACTTTACTCGTTAATTTTGCTCTTCTGATCAATTTACTATATTTCTTTTAAAACTTATAATTCATCTCTACCTTTGAGAAAATTTTGAACTTTAATCGTTAATTTTTTGCTTCTCACCAATGTATTAGATTTATTTTAAAACTAAAAGCATCAGGCTATAATAAGTGTCCCAGTGACTTTTTGTCATCACTGCCTTTTCTTTCTAAGAGCATCCACAATGGTGGAGGGTTTGGACAAAAAAAATAGTAAAGTTACAAATTTGTAGACGCGCAATGGGGATAGGTAATTGCCAAAACTGGAGAGAGGAATGGTAAGGGATTTGTAAATTTACCGGTTGGCTACTGATTCAGTAAAACCTTCTTACGAACTTCTGAAGTTCGTAAGAATTCCTACGGAGAAAAGAAGTTCGCAGGAAACCCTTTTTACCCCAGTAAAAACTAACACCGTTTGAGAGAGATTTCTTTATAAATACCCCACTGGTTCTTCCCATTTCTTATCATACCCCTTTATACTTCTTCCATTTTCTTATTTACATTATAAATATATTATATTTTTATAAAAAACTATGACTTCTTCTCAACCAATTATTTCTGGTACATCTCGACAACCATATATGACTCCTTTTGAGGATGAAATATTATGTACTATTTATGCAAAATATACAGCTCGAAGTATTGAAGGAAACTCAATATCATCGGGCACATTTTGGGACACTGTGAAAGATGAGTATAACGTCACGCATGGAATTACAATTACTCGTACGAGATCCATGCTATCAACACATTATAATCATATATCGCATCAAATAATGCTATATATTTCAAAGCTTTCTCACCAAATGAATAATATGGGAAGCGGGACGAACGAATTCCAAGCGGTTACTAATGCACGCAACGCGTACCGCGCCGAAACCAACAAACATTTTACGTTCGATAACTTTTATCAAATTTTAAAAGATTTGCCAAAATTTAACTTGGAAAATACAACGGGGAACAACGACAAACCTACACCTGTTCGCGAAGATGATACTCCGGGGGTACGAGACATACCGGATAAACCCGCAGGCAGGAAGGGTGAGAAACAATGTTCACGTCAACGAGCGCGTTCTAACAGCTTGGATTGCAACACGGCAGTACTCAAACATTGCGAAGACTTCAATGCAATGTTTAAAAGCAAGCAAGAGTGGAAGAATAATCGTGCCCTTAAATTTGACTCTCAAATGGATGCGTTCATTCAGATGAAGCGAGCTGATCAACTCACTAAAAAGCAGGATTAACTCGTGCGCCTAGGTCGAGAGCAATCGTACATCATGGAGCTGGATATGACCCATATGAATGAAATACAAAAGCAGTTTCATTTTAAAAGGTTCAATGACCTAACAATGATGGTTGTTGCGACCGAAGCTGCGATATCGGAGTTGCAATCGAACTCTGCCGGGTCGTCTGGTCCAAGCGGTTCAATTAATGATTAGTAGTGTTTTTAAATGATGTATTGAACCCTCATGATTGTAATTCGTTTTTTTTTCGGTATATGGAGAGTGATTCACTATCCATCTTAATAAATGAAATGCCACCCTTAAATAGATGAAATGTGAGTATTGTTTATTAATTTTCCGCTTATATAATATTGTCGGTTAAACCATTATTTTATATAGAATAACAGGTATATGATCACTACGACAATCCTACAAATACAAATTGAAAATGGAACAAACATAACATTTAACAACGGTTAAAATAAAAAATACAATAAATTCATCAACCGACCATTTCATCACCGTGGGTGTTCCAAATGTGCTCTACCAAATCATTCCGTAACTGTTGATGTTTAGTTACGTCTCTTATCTTAGCATCCCGTATGAGGTAGTCGTAGAAATTAGTTTGGCCCCTCATAATTACAGGTGTTTCATCATTCTGTTCGTACTCATTTTGCCATGGACAATCTCTACGTTCATCGTCAATAATCATATTATGCATTATAATGCACGATTTCATAATGGTTGATAGTGACGCCCTATTCCATAATTTACAAGGTTCCCGAACAAAAGCGAATCGAGCTTGTAATACACCAAAAGCACGTTCTACATCTTTTCTGCACGCTTCTTTGCACTTGCAAAATAATTTCTGTTTTTATGTAATACCATTTTGGTTCCTAAATGTTTTTACTATTGAAGCGTACGGAGGGTAAATGCCATCTCCAAGGTAGTAGCCCATGTCGTAAGAATTTCCGTTAACATTGTAATTAACGGGAGCTGCTGTCCCATTGCGTAATTCTTGAAAGACATTAGATCGGTGCAAGACATTCAAATCATTGCAAGAACTAGGCACCCCAAAGAATGATTTCCAAATCCAAAGATCGTAGGAGGCAACCGCTTCAAGGATTATAGTTGGTGACTCTTTACGACCACTATATTGAGCGTGCCATGCTGTTGGACAATTTTTCCAATGCCAATGCATGCAATCTATGCTCCCTAGCATTCCAGGGAAACCTCTATTTGCATTTTGTTCGAGTAACCTTGTAACGTCGCCTTGTGTCGGATTTTTGCCGTACTGGGGACCGAAAATTCGTACAATTGCCTCTGTAAATCTAATAACAGTTTCTAATAGAGTGGTTTCACTCATACGTACTACTCAGACCACACGTCATGGGAACCCCCATTAGCTAACAGTCGAATTACCCCCAACACTTTCTGATGAGAGCTCAAACCTTGACGACCGCAAGCATCATTCTTCTGAACAAAGTAGTTGTCATAATGGCAAACAGATTCAAGGATGCGATTGAAAACACTATACCGCATCCTGAATCTCCTTCGGAAAAAATACTCGTTGTATACCTTATCTTCCCCAAAATAATCTTCCCATAGTGCTGCATGTCCCCTTTCTCTCCTACGATTCACTCGACGTCTCGTTTCGAGTTCTTTCCCATCGCGAATTATATTTTTTTCAGCACACCACCGGGTAATCTCCATCATAATAATCATTTCCTCGTATGAATCATCGGATGATCCACCTTCATTAAATTGTGCATATTCTAGCATAAGATTTCGGCCCTCATCGCTAGAACTGGAGGAGTCCATGATTTTTTTTTGCTTTGAAGTTTGATAATTTAAGTTGCATTATAATTTATCAAGATTTACCGATCTATTTATAAATTTCTTGGGATCTGTTTATTTTGTGTCATCATAATTACAGAGGTTTGCCATGGTACTTGGGATGTGTACCAGGTAAATAAATTCCAACGTAAGAATCGGTGAAAATTAGGATGTGTACCTCCTGTGTATTTGTGGAAGTTGGGATGTGTACCTCCTGTGTATCTGTCGTAATAATTACAGAGGTATCTTTGAAAGTTGGGATGCAGAAAATTGGGATGTGTACCCCCTATGTATTTGGGAAGTTGGGATGCAAAAATTACTGAGGTATCTCTGAAACTTGGGATGTGTACCCAGTGTCAATTGGGATGTGTACCTACTGTATATGTTTTTACTATTTATAATTACCATTGTATATTAACTAGTACCAAATTAATACGTCAATATATAGTTACTAGTATAGTTATATATAATTACTATAAGGATTTACAATTACCACTGTATATTTACTACAATTATATATAATACGTCAATATATATTTACTATAAGAATTTACAATTACCACTGTATATTACTAAATAAATTTCATCACATTATATTTACTAGTACATTTATATAATATAACTGTATGTATTTACTACTATCACTGTATATTAACTAGTAGCAAACTAATACGTCAATATATAGTTACTAGTACAGTTACATATAATTACTATAAGGATTTACAATTACAGAGTTACTATAAGGATTTACAATTACTATGTGATAATTTATCAGCTTTATGGTATGTGTGCATTTGTATAATTTATCATTTCCATTGGTATGTGTGCCTTTGTATTATTAAAAATATTTTTTACCATTGTAAAATAAAATTATATCTGCAAAGGTTTAAAATTACCTATAAATAAATTAAAAGGATTGCAACAATTTTTTATCTACCATTGTCTTATATTTCATAAATTATATCTACAAATGTCTTAATTTTATAATTTATAAAATTATAAAATTACTACGTGAAAATTTTTCAGCATTATGTGTGCCTTGGTATGTGTGCCTTTCTATTTTTTATCTTTTCCATTGGATATGTGTGCCTTAACAATTATTATAAATATTTTTTATCATTGTAAAATAAATATCTTTGTCCTTCCGTAAAAATTATACTGTGCTACTGATTGATATTGGTATGTGTGTTAATTTAGAAAGTTACCTTGTAGAGGTTCTTCAGGCAATCAATAAGTGACAATTTAGAAAGTTACCTTGTACAACTTTATCTGTGGCTTGGTATGTGTGCCTTTATATAGTTTTACTTCTACATTGGTATGTGTGCCTTTATATCATTGTAAATTAAAATTATATCTTCAAAGGATTAAAATTACCTATAAATAAATTAGAAGGATTGCAACAATTATTTATCTACCATTGTCTTATATTTCAAAAATGGCTTCATTTCCTTACTATTCATCCATTTACAATGGCTCTTACACAGATATTGTTGGTAACGATTGGTATGGGAAAAAAATAATTTTCCAAACATATCCAATTGATACTTCTCGACGTTTTCTCAATGACTTTGGTCATATATTCATAATCTCTCCCAATTCGGAACCTGAAGACGGAGTTGTGTATCCTTGGGAACACCTCACATGGCCAGATAAATATAATGAAAGGTGTGACCTGGAGGTGCTTTGCTATTACCATCACATATCCGTGCCAAAAAATCGGGCTGCCGCACTTTGGCCAATATCGTATCCCGAAGAAGCGAATATGTTTTGTCTTGATTTATTGGAGGAAGAGATATGGCAGATGGAGAGGCGCCTACAACGTTATCACAAAGCACAACACGCGATGCTATCAAGTCGTCACATTCAAGAACAATTAATTAACATATATAACGACTCTACGTTGGCATCAGATAACGATATTTCAGACTACACGAATTCCGGTTATGATTACTTTTCAGAATGCATATATGAAAATGATGGGGAAGAGTACGAACCAAATATATCAAACTACAACGAAGAATATGTTGATTCAGATACGCAACGATCTTACTTACCTAAATGTTTAGTGCGCAATGGGAAACCATATTGTTGTACTTCTACTAGGTTCGACCTAAGCGTTTGAACACATACTCCTAATAATCATTTTGATCGTGTATTATTATTTTTACTACTTACGTCAATAATAAAAAATGATATCAGAGCAATCGGAATAATTGTTTGTCATTATATCATATCAGAGCAATCGCAATAATTGTTTGTCATCATATCATAACATTTTTCAGAGCAATCGCAATAATTCTATGTGTAATAAATGAAAATAAATATGAGACATTATATCATAACATTTTTCATAAATATGAGACATTATACATCATAACATTTATCATCACAATTACATTGAGACAACAATAAGAAAATTTATTCTTAACATTTTTCAATTGTACATTATACATCACTGGCGCCCCGGGTCGAACTCAAAATCAGTACCTAAATCTGCATGTGAACCCGTGTAAGGGTCAGACCCAAATAAATTACCCCAACCTTGTTGGGCCTCATATGTCGGGATCGGGTCAGAGGGTGGGTCTGGTCTGTAAATGCTCGGACGACTAGAACTAGTACCACCCTCCTCAAACCCTTGACTAGGCATAGTAAAACGTGCTAGTCTACGCTCCAACTCATCAATGCGATCATCACGTGCTTTGAGTTGATCCTCTCGCTGATGTGTCTCGTGTAATATTAAATGGTGTAGACCTCGAATGTTATCTGCTGCCTCGACGTAGGACTGATGCCATTCTAACTGCGTCAAAGATTGAGCTGGAGGTGCATTGGTTGAAAACTCAGGTCTCGGCACATCTATAGTATATGAAGCCCCCTCCGGTAGGCCTACGTCAACCGTCCAATTCTGCCTCGGTGGTTGGATGTGCGTAGAACCACCCACAGAGAACTGTGTCTCATACACATGCGGATCATTTGTAGGTGCTGGTGCTTGCGGGATTCGCAACGTCGAAGGTGCCACTGAACCAACTCCAATCAAATCTACATTAACATATCTGTCAATCGGCGGCAGTATTGGCCCGAGTGCTACTGCCTTCCAATATGCATTATACTCTTCTTGTGACACATCTCTTACGTATTGATTTGCGATAGGCCAATTTTGGGCGGCAGCTGCTTGGAAATCATGTTCTGAGGCACAACACAAACTTGATGGTGGGTTGTCTGCGATACATATCCTCCCAATCAATTGCCGGATGGCCCGATCACCCAAGTACCAAAAACCCTTAAATAGGGGATCCCAAAAAATCATCCGTAACCCCGATATCTCTCGAGCATATAAGATGACATCAGAGTCACGGTAGGCAGAAGTCTCGTATGGCTGCCATATAATGGACTCGGGTGACCGCATCTCAAGCTGATGTTGACTGCTTGAGATGTTAAATCGCTGTGCTCCCTTTACTCTCTTTCTATTCCCCCTCGACCAACGAAAAATGCGGGGCCACACATCGATAGACGGATCAACGAGAATAGGACATGCCGTGGCCATGTACTCGTGATGTAAATACTGCAAAATTTTTCAATAAATTTAATTCGTTAAAATAAGTTGACGTATATTGTAATGAAACATAAATTTTAATAAATAAGATGAAACGATAATATACCTCGAGTATTTGCCACATGCATTCAACGCTAGTCAACGATCGTCGACTGGCTTTGTCCAAAGACCATAAAATACGGGCATAAATAGCTGAATCCCAGTCGTATGTGCCTATGGCAGGAATATCCTCAAGATAATGTAAATAACCGAGGTCGGCAGTGGAGTGAGCATTTGGAAAAAATACACTCCCCAATACATAAAACCAAAATTCCCGAGCTATGATTGGGGACATATAATCTGGTAACGGTTCAACCTTGACAAAATTTTCTATGTATTTTTTTAGGTCAGAAACTGAAATTCCCGCACCAGTAAATCTCTGTATATGAATTTCTGGAAAAAATTCATTTATGGTATTAACAAAATTTGTATATTGTTCAATTCGTAGATTTTCAATCCGTCGTCCTTGTCCAATTGGAATGCCTGCACGAAGGTTAAAATTTTGTCATATATTTAAATAACTATGAATATGAAAACCATAATATATATTTCAAACAATCATTTATGAATTTAAGTACAACTATTTATTTTCACATATTGAAACATTAAGTGAATATGAATAATTATTTTCATATATTGACACAATTGGAATGCGGGAACATTTTCATAATTTTTTTGTCGTCTATTGAAATAATTATGAATATAATTACCTAAAAATATATTTCAAACATTTAAATATGAATTTAAGTACAACATATTATTTTCACATTTTGAAACGATTATGATGCCGGTACATGAAGGTTAAAATTTTGTCATATATTTAAATAACTATGAATATGAAAACCATAATATATATTTCAAACAATCATTTATGAATTTAAGTACAACTATTTATTTTCACATATTGAAACATTAAGTGAATATGAATAATTATTTTCATATATTGACACAATCGGAATGCGGGTACATTTTCATAATTTTTTTGTCGTAGATTGAAATAATTATGAATATAATTACCTAAAAATATATTTCAAACATTTAATTATGAATTTAAGTACAACATATTATTTTCACATTTTGAAACGATTATGATGCCTGTACACGAAGGTTAAAATTTTGTCATATATTTAAATAACTATGAATATGAAAATCATAATATATATTTCAAACAATCATTTATGAATTTAAGTACAACTATTTATTTTCACATATTGAAACATTAAGTGAATATGAATAATTATTTTCATATATTGACACAATCGGAATGCGGGTACATTTTCATAATTTTTTTGTCGTATATTGAAATAATTATGAACATAATTACCTAAAAATATATTTCAAACATTTAATTATGAATTTAAGTACAACATATTATTTTCACATTTTGAAACGATTATGATGCCGGTACACAAAGGTTAAAATTTTGTCATATATTTAAATAACTATGAATATGAAAATCATAATATATATTTCAAACAATCAATTATGAATTTAAGTACAACTATTTATTTTCACATATTGAAACATTAAGTGAATATGAATAATTATTTTCATATATTGACATAATCGGAATGCGGGTACATTTTTCAATTTATTTGTCGTATATTGAAATAATTATGAATATAATTACCTAAAAATATATTTCAAACATTTAATTATGAATTTAAGTATAACATATTATTTTCACATTTTTAAACAATTATGAATATAAGTAGAACGAAATAAGCCATAAATTATTACCGGAAAGCATTGTGAAGTCCAGCGGAGTGAACACAAGCTCGACATATGGTAGCCGGAAGGTATGCGTCGTGTCCCACCAACGTTCGATCATCGCCGTCATAATACATTGATCGGAATTGGGCATCACCATAGAAAAGAAATTCGACATAAAACCGACACTGTCGATAATTATTTTGATATCGGGCTTTCTCTCTTGAATCAATTTGTACAATTTCATTGGCACCGCCCAATTCCCCCGAAATTCGAATTTGTTTCCGTTTATTATCGGAGTTTCGCCGTCCGACGCGTGTGATACTCCGTCGTAAATACGGGTATAGTTGTCAATTGCGGGATTCGACGGTTGAGTCAGCACGAAAGAATCGGGAATTGTCGTTGAAGTCGACCCGTGTTTTTTCGATTTCCCGATATTAATATATTTCTTCCATTTTCTACCTAATTCCATCGTGTTGACAAGATCTGATTTGGAGGATTTTCTATATCTAGATTGGGACTGATTTGGACTAAATTGGGACTGATTTGGACTAAATTGGGACTGATTTTTTATAAAAAAATTGGACTGAATTATGAATACGAGACTGTTGAGTATGAAAATGGAGATGCAGAAAAAGAAAATGAAGATGAAGAAAGAAAGAAAGAAGATCAAGTGGTTAAATATACGAATGCAGAAGAAAGGAGAAGAATGAAGAATACTGAAGATGAATGAAAAATCTTCTCAATATATAAACGGAGGAATGTTACCGTTTAAATTAGACCGTTAAGTTCTTACGAACTTCTATACTTCGTAAGAGCTTCTTACGAACTTTAGATGTTCGTAAGAAGTTCCTACGAACTATAGAAGTTCGTAGGAACTCCCCCACTGTTAGTTGGCCATTTGGGCGAAAGGTAAATCACACGCACGCGCCTCACGCCTACCTTTCGCCGATTCACACCATTACGGATGCTCTAACCAATGGGATAAAACAGTTAACTTTTTGGCCTATGAATCATGATTCTCTACTGTTCCAATGTTAGTGACCATTACTCTATAAAAATTACAAAGTTTCTTTGTGTTGAAACGTCATTATATTCAGCTACGACCATTTTTAAATTAGAGGAAATGTTACAAGGGCAAGCAGAAATACGACAGTACACTTTCAACTTTCCTGACTCCATGGCATTAAAATGCGTTGTGTAACTACATAGCTGATATCATAAACTCACACGACCATTCTATCACGTCTCAAACTGCCTCAGCTATTGGCTGTCAATCCCTAGATATCAACTGTCTCGTAGCATCCTAAAATTATTAGTCCAAAATAAAATCTTCACTGCAAAGCATCAATCTGACAGTGGAGAGACCCTTTACGGATTAACCCACTCCTCCAATTGCCCCTATGTTACTCAGGCAGACTCATCCACGGATAATGGAATAATGGAATCAAATTACTGGGAGCGTATGGGTGTGAGCAGTGGCGGATCCAGGATTTTTAATCCGGGGGTGCGAAATTTTGTTTGCGAGCGGGAGCTCCGGAGTCGATTTTTTTTTTTTTTTACTTTTTTACAATTTTTTAACCCTAAACAACAATTAAAAATAATAAACAATGAGTAAAGTAATACACAATAACATATAAGAGTTAAGCATAAAAAATTTAATAGTATAAAGTTTATCATTGAATTGGAAAAAATGAAATATTGAATCATCAATATTGATTTGAAGAAAATTAGCATTCAAAAGTATAAAGTTTATCATTAGTCTTTAATATTGAATTGAAAAAACAAACAAAAAAAGATGGAAAGTTGAAGTTACCTGTTTGGGTTCAATCAAGGGTTGCGATGGTTGACCCCAAATCGAGAGAGAGAGGAGATGTGGGAACCCAAGCCCCAAATCATATAGAGATTTAACTTAATAAAAAATTATACATAAAAAAATTACCTGCTCAGCCTCATATGCTCATCTTTGTCTGCTGCTTGGAGCTTGGATTTGGGCGGAGAGGAGGAGATGTGGGATGCTGCTGGGTGTTGTTGCTGCTGGAACACTACACAAAGGTCCCCAAAAGAATCCTATACCTGGGAAAAATTCCGAACAACCTCGGGGGGCGGCCGCCCACCTTCGGGACCACCTGGGTCCGCCCCTGGGTGTGAGATTTGGAGTTCACAACTTTATAATAAAATAAGTAGTAAAAATAATTGAAAAAACATGGCATACAGAAGATTAGTTCTGGCAAAAAAAAACTCCAACATAAACAAAATACAATACTTAACAAAATATTCGCAAAACCCTAATGACTCGCACGTATAATATGACTTGCATTAATATCCACATAATTTTGTTTTAACTCCTCCAGGGAAGAAAAAAAAGCGTTTATAAGCTGGCCCGCTTTTAATAATAACATACCAACACACACACACACACACACACACACACACACACACACACATATATATATACATATATATATATATATATATATACATATATATATATATATATATATATATACATATATATATATATATATATATATATATATATATATATATACTCTTCTCTAGAAAACAATCACAAAATATGCCATCATCGAAATCCATAATTCACACTTGAAATTCATATCACGCTATCAACACATTCTAAGATTTCTCATAATAAGACACTCCAGAAATTTTGTCAACAAGGTACTTCATAAACAATTGGATTGCAAAAGAGACAACTCAGACAGAAGGTCTATCACATTTAGTTAATATAAGGGATAATTCAAGGCTAGTTCTATTTATCGGGTCAAAGATGCATCAAATCTCATTGACTTTTTCAATGCACCAAGTCCTTTTTCATTATAGACAACATATATTTGGACAAATGTACTCTTCCTTACAAGTTTTTGGTACAATTGGTAGGTACAAATAACATTTTCCCAATATTAAGTATATCACTTTTCCTTATAGGGGGCATCGATTGATCTATGTTTGACATGTCTAAGCATCTAAGACAATAGTCTTTCAATTTATCTTCTATACACTTATCAATTTCTACAATTTCATGACTAAGATTGTTTCTAATTTTATCCTATTGACTTCTGCCACATATCCATATTATACATCAACATTTACCCCACACACACTTTCTAGACATGTATTTCTTGATTGCCCAAACTTCATCCCTTATGACAGGAGTGTCGTATATGTCTGTAATGAAATAATAATGTAGTCTATTTCCTCTTTCACCCTTGTTTATTTATCAAGAAAAAAGAATAGTCTTCGAGAATTATTTACTCACTATGGGCATAAAACGCCGTTTCAAACTGTTTTTGACCATGGCAACAAAATATGTACAATATGCTCATTTGCTAAAGTAGGGAAAAATTGTGCATCCGCACCCAATATTACATGTCGATTATATGTTCATAAGCAAAAACTACGAAATGAAATACTTGTATATTAGACCAAACAACGATCAAGCCTTGTCCTTTCCCTTGAGTTGGCGCTTGGTCCTACGCAAAGGGACCATACACTTGTCACTCGTACCTGAAAGTCCAAAAGTAAAATGGTAAGTATATAATATAAGGTAACACACAAACGTAACATCGCCTCATAATCCCTCCCCCCCAAAATGCACGCACACACACACACACACACACACACACACACACACTTTATGATACCAAAAAAATTCCAAAGTAAAAGGGGAAAATTAATGGGTCATTTTGGGGTTGGCGCCTATTAATTCTTTGATATTGACATGTAAGATTTGTACTTCTTGGGATTTGACCCCCAAAATGACTTTTTGGCAAAGGAAAAAGTGTCGCAAAAAATAGTTGGAAATTTTTTTTGCAACTTTTTTTCATTCTGTAAAAGTTATTTCGGACGTTAAACCCTAAGAAATGTAAACGTTGTGGCCAAAATCAATATAAAAAAATTAATGGGTACCAAACATCAATCTGACAGCCAAAAGATCCTCTACACCCACTCCTCTAATTGCTCCTATTTTACTCATGCAAACTCGTCCATGGATAATGGTACAATGGCATCAAATTAGTGGGTACGTAAAAGAAGGGCCATGGGTGTGAGATACGGGAATTCAGAGCTTTATAATAAAATAAGTAACTAAGCCAATTAAAAAAAATTGGCATACAGAAGACTGGTTCAGGAAAAAACACTCAAACATAAACAAAATACATAAATTAACAAAAGATTCGCAAAGCCCTTATGACTCGCACAAATAATCTGACTTGCATCAACATCCACATAATTTTGTTTTAACTCCTCCAGGGAAGAGGAAAATGCCTTTTTGAGCTGAACTGCTTTTAATAATAACATACCAATAAATATATTCATGCCCACTCTCCTCTAGAAAACAATCACGGAATATGCAATAATTGGCATACATAATTCACACTTGAAATGCATATCATTCTATCAACACAGTCTAAGATTTCTCATAATAAGATAGTTCAAAGATTTTGTCAACAAGCTTATACATTAACAATTAGATTGCAAAAGAGACAACTCAGGCAGAGGTCATATCACTTGTAGTCAATATAAACAACAATTTAAAAGTATAAAAATTATATTCTCCAGAAAAAGAGGTAAATTTCTCTCACGAAAGTTATCATTTTCTCTAATTATTGTATGCAACTTATACTCACATTACCAACATCAGGTCTCTAATTCAGGATTTGGGGTCAAAATGTAGGAACCAGATCCGTACAGTGCTAGACTAGTGGGTTAAGTGAAAGTTAGTAATCATATTTGTTAGTTAGGGATCAATTTACTAAATTAACACTTTCTGGTTCATATGAAACATAATTTCTAAAAGCCAACACTGACCATTGACAAATTCATGGCTACAATAATACCATGAAGTGTGCAACTACTAAATACCGACTACATGTTCAAATCCTAAAAACTGTGCCATGATGAGGCCCACATCATGGTAAAACGCATGTAAAGAACTTTCAGTAATTTTTTGCTACAAAATATTGGTACAAATAACATTTTCCCAATATTAACTATAACACTCTTCCTTATGCTGTGGTTGAAGGGGGGAGACCGATTGATCTATATTTGACATGTCTAAACTATCGAAGACAATTATTTCTGAATTTATCTTCTATACAATTATTGATTTCTACTATTTAACGACTAAGTTCATTTCCAATTGTATCCAGTTAACTTCTACCACACATCCATATTATAAATCAACATCTACCCCACATACATTTTCTACATATTTGTTTCTCGTTTGCTCAAACTTGTCCGTTATGATATGAATGTAATGAAATAATAATATAGTTTGTTTCTTTCAGCCTTTTTTATTTATCAAGGGAACAAAATATTAAATTTTAGGATTATCTACTTACTATGGGCATAAAACACCATTTTAAACTTTTTTTCACCATGGCAACAAAATATTCACAATATATTCATACGCTAAAGTAGGAAATTTTTTTGCACCCAATACTACATGACGATTATATGTTCATAAGAAAAAAATTATGAAATGAAATACTTATATATTAAAGCAAACAGCGATCAAGCCTTTCCCTTTCCCTTACCCATGCGTTGGCGCTTGCTACTATGCAAAGGGACCATACACTTATCACCCCTACCTGAAAACCCAAAAGTAAAATGGTGAGTATATAAAATAAAGTCACACACAAACATAACATTGTCTCATAATTGACATGCCCCCTCCCATAACACGAACTTTATGATACCTAAAAAAACCATAAGTAAAAGGGGGAAAATGAGAGTTTATTTGGGTACTGGCCCGTAAGATTTGCACTTCTTGGGATTTGACCGCTCATATGACTTTTTGGCAAGGAAAAAGTGTCGCAAAAAAAAGTTGGAATTTTTTTTGCAGCCTTTTCATTTCGGAAGCCAAACTCCCCAAAATGCAAATGTAGGGGCTAAAATCAATATCAAAAAATTAATGGCTACCAAAAATCAAATAACCCAAAAATAACTCATTAAGGGTTATAAAACATTTTCCACCCTGCTGAAATATATTTTGTTCGCTATTTTTATTTAAAGTCGCACATGTGCTTATCGCCCGTACTCGAGGTTCCCATGCGCTTGACGCCATCGCATAAAGAGCTGATGTCGTCATCAGCAAGAGGGAACTCTTTTTTGCAGTTTTCATGCCAAGCCTCCATGCTTTTCAAGAGTTCCTCATTATCTTGGACATACATTTTCAAATATGCAGTGTTAACAAAGGGACATGGACGTGAGATGTCAACCTTCTTGATGCGGTTAACAAAGACAAAGAAATTATCCCATCCCTCCACGAATCTCCTTTCCAAACTTTTGTACCTGATATTCAATAAATATAACAAAAACTAATCTTGGAGATAACATGATAATATTTTACAGTTTACTTGGCTCACAAATCATTGTATATTATGTATCAAGTGTTGTTGCCCTACCAGTACAATAAACATACATAATGTATATTTGTCTACATATTTAACTTGTTTCCTCTTAAATAAGGAATAACTGATATTTGTTTCTCTACATATTTAACTCACAAATCATTATATATTAGTGGGTATTGAATCACTCACTCCTCCGGATGATTGGGCATCTCGGGCGATTGCTTTGGATTCCTCATAATCGTTTTTCCTTTTGATCCCCTCTTACTCGACTTGGCCATTTCCTCCGCACACAAAACAATGAGTACCACAATGCTAGTTTGTTTACATATTTTATACTGATTTCTTTTAAAAACCATGGACCACACGCTAGTATCTATTCTTTTGATCGTTCAGTCCCTCTCAGTTGCTTGAGCAGTTGTATTTCCACATGAGAACTAATCTGAGTCGGGCCCGCTTACCAGGAAACCTTCCTTAGGTAAGGATGACAAAGTATCATGTCATGTCCGTTTTCTCTCAGGTCTAATCGACTTCACATCAAAATTATTTCTATCCAAATTCGAACCATTAAACTTTACGTGTAAACCGTGTCGTATCTTATCGATTTCGTATTGTGTTAAGATCGTGTTCAAGTCGTATCTTAACGAGTCGTATCGTTTATTTGAACTAAATGGCTAAACTCAAATCCGATTCGTTAAGTTGTCGTGTTTAGCGGATCCATCCGTTAAGACTCTGTATTTTCTAAGAATTCACCCAGACCTTTTAAAAAGTTGTGTCCTATCATTAGGTCGTGTGATAATTTTCCACCCCTGGTCTTAGGGAAGTGTTTTCATTGGTGGTTAGCCAGTTGGACGAAAGTCCTTCTATGCTGACACATGCTTTTCATGTGTCGGTCGCGACACACGAACATGGCGTGTTGCAATTGGTTAGTGTAGTTGGCACGAACCCATATCCATAGGGCAATAATCAATCGCGACACGACACATCACTGTATCGTGGTCGACACATGAAAATCATGAATCGGCCTAAACTTATTGTTGGACGATACCTCTTTCTTCCTACTGTTATTTTTTTTTTTCTTTAACTGAACAAAATCTATATCATCAAGCTAGTCACAAACATCTTTGGCAGTAAATTTTTTAAATCCCCACGCCATGCCTTTTGCTTTTGTCCCATCTATTATTTCGTTATATATATATATATATATATATATATATATATATATATATATATATATATATATATATATAGTAAAAAAAATATTTTTGAGTTGATTTTTTTGTGTGTGATATTTAAACATTTTAACGGACCCATGTACAACAAATCAGCTCAAAAATGTTTTTTGAGCTATTTTAAAAAATCGGTCAAACTTTCGCTTCTTTTAAGCACTTTAAAAGTTACGAAAGTTTGACCGATTTTTTAAAAATAGGAAAAAAAACTTTTTTGAGCTAATTTTTTTTACATGGCTCCGTTGAATTGTTTAAATATCATATAAAAAAATCAACTCAAAAATATTTTTTTTAATGCTTAAAATAAATTGGTGTGCGCTAGCACTGTGCAAACTTAGTGTACACAGGAGCCTGTCTTTATATATATATATATATATATTATTTGTGAACAGTTCAAATATAATTGTTAATGTAATTTTTTTTTATCATTTTTTGACTGAAGCAAGTACGTATAATGCTTATTTAAAATCTCAGGACCCGCAAATTTATATTAGTTACCTTAAATTGTGTTAAATTTAATACAAATTGAGACTTCCTTTTAGAAATCTCAGACAATTTTTTCTTTTTATACATTATATATATTGTGGGAGCCCACTTTTTGCAAGCCCATGAGAGTAGACGACCATGATAACTTGAGTTATTTAGTCCGTCCCAAATCATGGTTTGATTTTTACATGGGAAGTTTAGTTAGAAGAGGATTGTCAAATTAGGTGCCAAGAATCTTGATCGAGATATTCAAGCACCTGATAGCCAACCCACGTACTATGATGGAGTTCATTAAACAACTCAAACTCTGTAACAAACACATCTATAAATAGTACTCCCTGACCTGGGCCAAAGGGATAAAAAATTGTAATCGTTAAGAGATACTTAATAGAAAACATGTAACCTCTCCATGGATGTAGGAAAGTTGTCAAACCACGTACATCGTTATTGTGTGTGGTTTCATTTACTTTCTGCCTTTCGTGATTGCCTTCGTGAATTTTTTATTGTGAATTTTTCTGCACTCATGATTGGTATCATCTATGGGAAATGATTCTTGTTCCTACAAAGTATTCATTACCAGAAAACCATCTATGTATCACCAGAACAAAAGTATTCCACAAGCCGGTGATGTTCATGAAGAGCCTGCCCCTCCTCGAGTTAGGTATGAAAGTCACCAGCATACAAACCTAAGGTTTCGCCAAGAAAGGCAACCTTCAGAAGAGAGCCATGGGCCTCCAAGGTCCACTTAGATTTTTAGGTTGGTCGATGCTTATGAAGCACGAATTTGAGAGAAGGAAGAGGCAATATGCCGCCAAGAAGAAGAGAATACTCGCCTTAAGAGGTGACTGGAATGAATGGCGAGAGATCTCTCTAAGAACACAAGGGGGAGTCAAAATAAGACTCCCAGCCCTTGGGGGGAAACTCTCTTAGCCAAGGAAGTAGCCCTAGGCATGACCAGGAGAAAATCGAATGTAACAGATCAGAGCAAGAGTGATCAGAGCGTGGACACTAGGAGAGGCGCCATAGTAATAATAATCAACCGAGTGAGGATTTAAGGATTCTGGACCGTAGGGAGATGGACTAACATCTGGTTAAACCAGGAGCCATATTGACTAGAGAGCTTGCTAGAAGAGCTCTAAATTCTCAGATGAAGACCCTTTCTCAAAGGAAACTAAATGCGATGAGCCCCCTAAGAAATTCGTTGTCCCTAGATTTAAGGTCTATGATGGGAAGACATATCTTATAAACCATGTCAGTCGGTATAGGCATGCAATAACCTTATGGAGCCACAATGACGCACTTCTATGCAAGATATTCCCTTATAGCCTACACGATATAGTACAAAAGTGGTTTGAGAGGCTCCCCTACAAGTCGATCAAGAATTTTGTAGGACTATCAGAGCTTTCACGACACGATTCATAATGATCAACTCCCATCCTATGATGATGGATGCATTTCTCACTATGAAAAAGAAGCCACAGGAAAATCTCAGGGATTACACCAAGAGTTACTGGGAAATCTTTAATGAGATCTAGGACTGCTCGAAGCACGTTGTCGTGGCCTCCTTCAAAACTGGCATGCCAACCACCTCTCTTCTGCACCAGTCTCTTACCAAGAAGGAAGCCGTAAACATTGATGATCTTATAGCACATATCGATAAGTACGCCAAGGTCGAGGACGTGGTCCATCCCAATGAGCAAGACAATGGCCGAGCAAAGGTGAATAATGGGACAAAGAATAATGATACCCCCCCAAAAAGGGAAGCAGGAACGGGGGCAAGAATGACTCCAAAGGTGGAAGTAAGAACAACCCCTCCAAGGCGTTTCAGGCTACTAACACAGTCTTCAAGGAATTTATTTACAAAATTCTCAATAAGATCAAGGATCAACCCTTCATCAAATGGCCTAAGAAGATGGGCGGCGATCTAACCAAGAGAAACAACGCACTGAGGTGCGCATTCCATAATGAGGGTGGTCACTGAATCAAGAATTTCAAAGCTCTAAAGTCACATCTCAAAGAGCTATTTCAGGAAGGGCACCTTAGCGAGTATGTTGATAAGAAGACATAAAAGATCGTAGCCAGTGGCGACCAGAAGTAAGAAAATGTCCTCGATGATGATACATGACGCGCGTTTGCTGTCATTCATGGGGCATCAGACCTCAAACAGATTCAGGGCAACGCCGTTAGAATAGAACTCAAGAAGGTGACTGCCGTGATGGAATCTTTTCAGATCGATCCAGCCAAAACTCTGACTGGAAAGCATCGGCGATCAGAAGATGTTGATTACACGAAGCATATATTGTTCACCTAAAAGGACTTGGTCGGGCCAAGGACCCCCATTATGACACATTAGTAATTACGCTTAGGATTGCTAACTGGGATATCAACAAGCTACTAGTGGACCAGGGGCTTTCATTTGAAGTGGACATTTTCCATAAGCTGAAATTGAATGTCGCCGACCTCAAAGAATCCAATGTTCCATTGCTTGGCTTCGCAGGAAGGATTATTATGTCGTTGGGAAAGATTACCTTACCAGTCAAGGTAGGGAACATCTTAAAGTTAATCAAGTTCGTAGTTGTGGACATCGAGTCCCCATACCATGCTATTTTGGGCAGAGGTTGGCTCCACACCATAAAGGTCGTTCCACCCATTTATCATCAAAAGATGAAATTCATTACAAATCGTGGAGTGGTCAAAATTCGTGACGACCAGGCTACAGCCCAAAAATGTTTCATCGCGCCCATATGCTCGAGGAAAAAGAAAAAGAAGAGCCCGAGAATGCCCAGAATAAATCCCCGGAAGAGGCTATCCTCTCTAAATAGCAACTACGGTATGGACGACCAGGGGTGGAAGAGACCAGGGTCCACCCCGCAGACAGAGTCATTAAAATTTTGGAAGAGGATGTAGACGATGATAACTTGATAGAAAGTAAGTTTTTTATTGGATCTTCTCTTACCGATCAGGAAAAAAGGAACTGGTTACACTTCTTAAAAGCAACATAGATGTTTTTGCATGGGAGCCTTACGAGTTGTCTAGAATTAACCTCGGCTTGGCGTGCCATCGCCTACATGTCGATCCTACTTTTAATCCCATCACTCAAAAGGCTCGTCGAACGTCACACAAGAGGGATAAGTCAGTGGAGAAAGAATTAAGGAAATTACTGGAGGCAAGATCTGTAAGGACCAAATTTCCAATTGAGTCTTAATGTTGTTTTGACTTATTCTCGGAACAAAATGTGTTTGAGTCATAGATAGATTTTTTATTATCCGATCCCACGAGTCTATGAAGTATTGAAGAATAATTGAAGACATTGCGACAAACCTACGGAGAATTATTCATGTCGAAGTTTAATTGGTGCAATTTTGCGTCTTCAAGGTTTAATTGCATTTTCGAGATCACACATGTATGAATGCATAATGTTAATGAAACTCGAAATTCATTTTATAAAAAAATAAGGATGTTATTTTTAAAAGAAAAATGTTTTAAATGTTTAAATGTTTTCACATCAGATAAAGGACGGAGTTTAGGTGCATTAGAGTTAGTTTTAAATACAACACCTTGATTAAAGATGGAATGTTTTGGAACCTAATCTGACGCGTCATTCAAACGACATTAGATGTCGTTCGATCGAGATCCACTGTCGTTCGAACGACGTGGCATCTCTCTCGAACGAGATCCCCGACTTAAAAATTCTATTTAAGTCTGGTCATGATCCTTATCTCGGGTTGCGTGCAAAACTAATTCTCTTTTCAAACAATACATTTTTTTCATAAGTTTTCTAAGGCTTTAAAAACAAAAACATATCCTTAGAGTTTGCAACGATCCGAGATTTCATTAGCATAATGTTTATGTGATCCTTGATGCACCAAGTTATTTTGTTCATCACTTGAACACTTGTGATTGCTGGTTTTGCGGTGGAGAAGCGACGGACATCGTGTTCAACATCGTAAACAACTCATGCCATATCGGTGGACACCGAGATACTCGTGGAGGCGCGTGTTGTGGACGAGCATCGTGGAAGATGGAATTTCTACATGCGCACTATTGAAGAATGGTGGAAGATCGAAAGGGGTGTCAAGACCCGTGGGGATTGAATCTGTGAGTAAGGCTTATCTATCTTTGTAAAACCTTTGTTCGTAGTGAAAGTCTGGCTTGGGGCCGTCCGAGGTTTTTTCCCGTTTTGGGTTTTTCCTCATACATCCGGCATTGTGAGTATTGCTCTACTTAACTTTACTTGCTTTAATCACTAGATGCATGCTTAGGGTTAAACAAGATAAAATTGGTTTAAGCTAATTTATTTCACAACTTGGTTTGGTGCATGTTTAAAAGTTGAAGAATTTTTGATAAAAATTGGTTTGGTTTAAACACATGTTTTCCGCACTTGGTTTATTTACAAGGGATTTATCTCAAATTGGTATCAAAGCCGTAAAAAAAATTCCTTTTGTTTTGATCCCGTGTTTTTTTTAAATGATTTTCAACGAAAGGGAACATTTGAAAACTCCTATTTTTTATGGCACTAATTACACCTACTGGAAAATGTGAATGAAAATTGCTTTAAAAGTTATTGATGATAGGGCGTGGTTAGCTGTGGAAAGAGGTTGGTCACCTACGGTTATTAGAGATGGTAATGCCACAAGCATAAAACCCATTGAGACTTGGACCGAAGCTAAACATAAAATGTCTCTTTATAATTCTAAGGGTTTTCACTTGATTTCCTCTCACCTCACACAAGACGAGTATAACAGAATCATGACTTGTGAAACCTCGAAGAGGGTTGGGATGTTCTAGCACTCACACACGAGGGCACTAGCACAGTTAAAGCATCTAAACTTCAAAATCTCACTACTCAATTTGAAACGATTAAAATGTTAAAAAGTGAAACTTGTGATGAATTTTATGCTAGATTGTCTATGATTGTTAACTCCTCATTTAACTTGGAAGAAAAGATACCCGACAACCGTGTTATAAAGAAAATTCTCAGATCGTTGTCGAGTAGATTTGATCCCAAAGTGACCATTTTAAAATCTCTTGGTATGCTTGAATCAACGAAATTAGAAGATATTATAGGTGATTTATAAACTTATGAGCTTTATAAGTTTACCTCCAAGCAAGTGCCTAAGAAAGAAAAGGGTAATGCTTTGAAAACCCGGAATGAGGAAATGAAAATTTCAGATGATGATTATGATTCCGATTCCGACTTTGAGGATATGGCCTTGTTGGCGAAGAAATTTAAAAAGTTTATGAAGTTTCAAAAACAATCAAAAGATGCTAAAAAAAATTGAAAAATTCAAAAACCACAAGGATACCAAAATCCCTAAAATTAAAAATGACAAACCAAAAAGGGATGAGTCGGATAGGTGTTTCGGGTGTGAGGGTTTTGGTCACAAAGTTAAGGAGTTCCCCACTAGACTTAAGAAAGAGGGCAAGCAACCTATTGCATACGCTAGCACCTTAAGTGATAGTGAATCGAGAGAGGGAGAGGATTCCCCCATTGAGCGTAACTTTGTTGTGTTTATGGCTTGTCATGTGAGCGACGACGATGATACTCATGTTCATGACACTTTCGTGCCTATTGAGAGTGTTTCTCGAGAGAGTGAGGGTGATGAGAGTGAGGGAGAAGAGGTTGATGTGAAGAAATTACAACTTGCCTTTAATGAATTGTGTAAGGAAACTGTGAAGGTTAAAAAGGCAAATTTGACGTTGCAAGAGAAGTTGAAAGTGTGTGCCGTTGAAAATAATGATAAGTTGATTGAGTATCTTAAGGCACGAGAGACGACACTTAGGGAGAATTTAGGGTATGTCGAGAAACAGAGAGACACCCTGAGAGGTTTGATGGAGGCATTGAAAAAGGAGGTGCTAGAGTTTGAGGATTCTAGGCGTCTTCTTGAGTCTAGGATTAAAGAGTTGGAGGAGAGTTTGAGAGACTCGTCTAGAGTTAAGTTTCATTAGGAGGCTAGAAGTGAGAAGGTAGATAGGATTCTAGGCACCGTACAAATTAAGAGAGATAGGGGAGGTATTAGTTTTGATGATAGTGTTGTCCCCCCCCCCCCCGGTGGGTAAGAGAGAGCTGTTTAGGAACGTTAGAAAAGGTCCACATGTAGGTATCTTTCCTTACCATCGCTACACTTGCACGTTTTTTGGTCTGAACGATCACCTTAGAAAAATTTGCTATGACCTTAGGAACGCTCCTCGAAGGTTTAGAAATAAAGTTGCTCCAATTCTCCCCACCCCAATGCATCCTTATACACCTACTTAGAAAGTCGAATTTGGTAGCTTTAGGACTAAAACTTCATGGTCCTTGTTTCGTTGCACGTGATTCTCCCCATGCTAGATCTAATGGATGATTGTGTAACATTATTTGTCATATGCTAGTATTTGCATTCATGATATATTATTTGCTAGTATTATGACATGTTTATCTTTTGTATTATATTTTTCACTTGTTTGAGTCTCATTGAAAAATAAAAAAAGATTTTGTTTTTGATAAAACTTTTGAAAATCCAAAAAGATTTTTGTTTTCTTTTTGTGTCATGAGTTAACATGTTTGATATGGCATATTAGTGTCTTTGGACCCCCTTCCTTCCATTATCCACATGGCTAAGACATTTTGGTCATAATTTATCGATGCTTAGAATGATCTTAACCATTGTATTATGGGGTTGTTTCGAAGTTGATATGCATTTTGATTTGACTTTGTTTATATGCCATGTTTGTACACTTCCGTGAGTTTATATGGATGTTTGGTTACTCTTGCATATTTGAGTTTGGTGAGGCGTTCTTATCTCAATCTTCTCATCTACGCGTAAGTAGACTAAAGGAGGGCGCATGAATTTAATAACCGTGTACCCGTGAGCATTGTAATTGAAAATATGACGAATGTACGTGAAAGGGCTGCGAGAGTGCAAAATTAACTCGTCGTGAAAGCTACCGTTTAAAAAGAGCCCCGAAAAATTGAAAATGGCAATAAAAAGAATCATATGCCAAAATTGGGCCAAATTAGTTTAGTTCATTCAAATGGAAAATATGATATATTTGAGGAAGTTGAATGGATTAGATTTTAAACGGGTTTGCACAAAGAATCCTAACAGTTGAAAATTCGTGTCATGACGCTATTGTTTGTAGAATCGTCAATATTTTGGATTCATGTGCATGATGTTTGTTTAGTTCATTAAGCTCACACTTTAATTTGTCACATATGGCTAAAATAAAGTTTGATGATAGATTGCTATTAATTAGAGCTTCTTGATCATTTCGATGTGTTGGTATTATGATTCATTTGTTTTAGTTCACCCACCTACATTCCATGTTCATGTTTAGGCACATCGATACTATGTTAGCATGTTACTCATATTTGTCTGTTTTTTAGTTTCTGTTTTGCTATTGTTTCACAGTTTTGAGCTCCTTCGAGTTTGAATTTTTCTGAAATTTTTTCTCTGGGCAACACTAGTTTATTTTCTGGGGATACTGCGAAGATTTTAGTATGTCGCTCGAATGACATATTGTTTCGTTCGAGCGATGTCTTAGTTCATTCTAACGACATCCCCGACTCATTCGAATGATGGCATGTGTTGACTTATTTGACTTTTGGATGGTTGTCTTCCTGTTTCAGTACCCTGCTGCATATTGTTTCATATTTTGGTACTGGTTTCCTGTTTGTGCAGTCCATTTTGTTCGTTGACACATTTTACTGCATTGATTCTTTTATCACACCTGTTTAGATTGATATAGTCTTAGTGTGATTCATTGTTTGCTAGCTGTAGATTTCATATTGCTTGATCATAATTAGCTGGTTGTTTCATGTTTATCTAGCCTATTATGCATTTATCCAAATTGGTATCTCTCTGTTATTTTACAAATTGGTACCATATTGGTATATAATCACCTACTATATGGGTTTATCTTTTCAACAGATTGTCTATTCCAGACAAAAAGGGGGAGAGATGTCTGTGATGTAGGTGGAGTTTTGTGAGTTTATGTTTTACACATGTTTTGGTCAAAATTGGTATAAGATTTATCTTATGACTATATTGATATCATGTTTACTCACATAACAAATGATTCAGTTTGATAATTTTCATATTGTTTAATATCATTTGTTCCTCCATACTTCACTTGGTATTTGTCTGTTTCATGTGTGTAGGTATGCTTAATGAGATTTTGATATTTTAAGACTACATCACATTCAGACATTCATAAATAGTTTCATGCTTATCGGACCATTGGTTTCGAGTCTTATCATGTACTGATGATGTATTTTTTCATTTTGGGTTATTGGGACGGGATTTAGGTGTCATACGGCTTGACGACCCGGCCTAGGCATTTAACTATTGGTTTTGTCCAGGAATAGTCAAAGGGGGAGATTTGTAAGGACCAAATTTCCAATTGAGTCTTAATATTGTTTTGACTTATTCTCGGAACAAAACATGTTTGAGTCATAGATAGATTTTTTATTGTCCGATCCCACGAGTCTATGACCTATTGAAGAATAATTGAAGACGTTTTCGCAAAGCTATAGAGAATTACTCATGCCGAATTTCAATTGGTGCAATTTTGCTTGTTCAAGGTTTAATTGCGTTTCTGAGATCACACAGGTATGAATGCATAATGTTAATGAAACTAGGAGTTCATTTTATAAAAAAATAAGGATGTTATTTTTAAAAGGAAAATGTTTTTAAACATGTTTTAAATGTTTAAATTTTTTCACATCAAATAAAGGACGGAGTTTAGTTGGATTAAAGTTGGTTTTAAATACAACACCTTGATTAAAGATGGAATGTTTTGGAACTCTATCTGACGCGTCATTCAAACGACATTAGATGTCATTCGAACGAGATCCACTGTCATTCGAACGACGTGGCATCTCGCTCGAATGAGATCACCGACTTAAAAATTCTAATTAATTCTGGTCATGGTCCTTATCTCGGGGTGCGTACATAATGAATTCTATTTTCAAACAACAGGTTTTTCTGCATAAGTTTTCTAAGGCTTTAAAAGAAAAAACACATCCTTAGAGTTTGCAACGATCCGAGCTTTTACTAGCATAATGTTTATGTGATCCTTGCTGCACCAAGTTGTTTTGTTCATCACTTGAACACTTGTGATTTCTGGTTTTGCGGTGGAGAATCGACGAACATCGTGTTCAACATCGAAGACAGCTCAAGCATTATTGGTGGACATCGAGACACTCGTGGAGGCGCGTGTTGTGGACGAGCATCGTGGAAGAAATAATTTCTGCGTGGGCACTATTGAAGAACGGTTAGAAGATCAGAAGGAGCATCAAGACATGTGGGGATCGAGTCTGTGAGTAAGGCTTATCTATCTTTGTAAAACCTTTGTTCATAGTGAAAGTTTGGCTTGGGGTCGTCCGAGTTTTTTTACCGTTTGGGGTTTTTCCTCGTACATCCGGCGTTGTCAGTATTGATCTACTTAACTTTACTTGCTTTAATCAATATATGCATGCTTAGGGTTAAACAAGATAAAATTGGGTTAAGCTAATTTGTTTCATAACTTGGTTTGGTGCATGTTTAAAAGTTGAAGAATTTTTGATAAAAATTGGTTTGGTTTAAAACACGCGTTTTCCGCAGTTGGTTTGTTTACAAGGTACCTATCTCAGATCCATTAAGGAAATTAAGTTCCCTGTATGGTTATCCAACCCAGTGGTAGTACCAAAAAGCAATGAAAGTTGGAGGGTGTGCATTGCTTTTATTGACCTCAATCGGGTATGTCCTAAGGATAACTTCCCTCTCCTGAAGATAGATCAGCTGGTCGATACCACAACGACTCACAAAAGGATGAGATTACTTGACGCTTAATAAGGATATCATCAAATCCCCCTATACGGGCCTGGCCATGATAAGACCTCCTTTATAACCTCAGTTAGTTTGTACTGCTATAAGGTCATGCCTTATGGCCTCAAGAATGCAGGGGAATTTTACCAAAGATTGGTGACCAAGATGTTTTGTAAATAGATGGGAGAGATGATGGAAGTATACATCGACGACATGCTCGTCAAAAGCAAGAACAAGGTCGATCACCTCTATGATCCAGCAGCAACCTTCAATATCCTCAGGAAGTAACGAATGAAGCTTAACACAAGTAAGTGTTCATTCAGGGTTCAGTCAGGAAAATTCTTAGGCTAACTAGTGAGTAAAAGGGGAATTGAGGCCAACCCATATCAAATCAATGCTATCACCAAGGTTCATCCTCCTCAAACACTAAGAGACGTTCAGAAGCTTACCGAGATGCTTGTTGTGCTCAATCGCTTCATCTCCAAGTTTTTGAAGTGTTGTCGACCATTATTCTAACTTTTGAAGAAAGGCAAATGCCTAGTATGGAATGACGGATGTTTGCAAGATTTGAAAGAATTCAAGTCTTACCTTAGCATGCCCCCACTATTGGTAATTCCAAACGATAGGGAATGTTATACCTTTACCTGGCAGTATCAGACCATGCTATGAGCTCCCCCTTAGTCTATAAAAAGGAATGAGAACGACCTTCTGTTTACTACGCCAGCAAAATGTTATTAGATACTTAAAAATGTACTTTCTTGTGGAAAAGATCACTTATGACCTACTGATCACTTTGAGGAAGTTGAAGCACTACTACAAAGGTCATTCCATAACAGTAATCACCTCTTACCCACTCAAGGCCGTTCTATGAAAAGCTGACATCTCTGGGCGTCTTTAGAAGTGGTCGATCGAGATTGGAAGATTCAACATCCACTTCTTGCCTAGAACGGCGATTAAGGGACGAATCCTAGCATATTTTACTACTGAGTTAAGAGGATATCAGCTAGCAGATCAGATGAACGAAGTGAAATTGGTCACATGTGATGCAACATCCACATAATTGACACTGTATGTTGATGGGGCCTCAAATTCCAAGGGGGAAAGAGTAGGTATTAATCTCGTTACCCCCAAAAACACAATAATTGATCAAGGAATTAAGATGGGATTTGAAGCCTCCAATAACGAAACTGAGTATGAAGCGTTGATTGCCAATTTATGAAAAGCTAAACTACTGGGGGAAAGATACCTTAACATATTTGGTGATTCCAAACTGGTCTCCAAACAGGTAAATGGAGACTTCAACACCAAAGATGATCGAATGGCAGCATACCCCGACGTAGAAAGAGGACTCATGGGAGACTTTGAGTAGGTGGAGATTCAATATTTCACGCCAGGACAAAATAATCAAGCTGATGCCTTAGTAATACTAAGCTCAGCAATCAACTCTGACCTAAAAAGGATAATACAAATTGGGTTCCTCACACGGCCCAGTATCGATCATACAATCACCGTCGAGAAAGTACTCCTCATAAATAAAGCCCCAAGTTGAATGAATCCCATCATCAATTATCTACGGAATGACATACTGCCAGACGCCTAGAGGTCAACCCACCAAATGAAAGTCAAAGCTCCTCATTTTTACCTTAGCCCTATGGGGAAACTTTATAAAAAATTATTCACAAACCCCTACCTCTAGTGCATTCACCCACAAGATGTTGAGCAAGTACTTAGTGAACTTCACGAAGGCATATGTGGGACCCTCGTAGGTGGAAGATTGCTAGCCTTTCGAGCGATCAAGGAAGGATATTGGTGGCCTTACATGCCAAAAGACTCTAGCACATATGTTTGCAAATGTGAAAAGTGTCGAAAGCACTTGCCTATGGTTCACCAGCCCACCCGCGACCTAAAATCTCTTACCAGTCCATGACCTTTCATTCAATAAGGATTAGACATCGTGGTACCACTACCAACTACATCCATAAATTGTAATTATCTTTTGGTCACCACAGACTACTTCATCAAATGGGTTGAGGCAGAACCATTGGTGAACATTCGAGACTCTTACATGACCAGGTTCATATGGAAGAACATCATAACTCGATTTAGGATACCAAATAACATCATCACTAATAATGGTATATAGTTTGAAAATGGTTTCTTCCAAGCCTTCTACGATGAGCATGACATCAAGCACCACTTCAGTTCCTTGGCATACTCTCAAAGCAATGGGCAAGCAGAAGTTTCCAATAAAATAACAATCGATGGGATGAGAAAATGATTGGAAAAGGCTAAGGGTGCTTGGGTAAATGAACTTCCTCATGTTTTATGGCTTATAGTACGACGCCTAGGAGACTAACTGGGGAAACACCATTTGCCTTCGCTTATGGCATGAAGGTTGTCATCCCTCACGAAATAAACCTACCTACTATAAGATCCAAACTGGTCCTCAACGATGAAGCTTTATGAACTAAACTTGACCTAGCAGATGAGAAATGAGAGCTTGCCTTGATCAAGTTGGACTCCTAGCAATAACAACTAACCAAGTAGTACAACAAAAGGGGCAATCCAAGGAAGTTTTCAATAGTAGACTATGCCTTGCGAAAAGTCCTTCGTAATACTTTAAAACCATCAGATGGAAAACTGAGACCAAACTGGGAAGGACCATTCAAAGTAATTAAAGATGATCTTCAAGGAACATATCATCTATAAACGCCAGAGGGCAGGGAGATACCAAGAGCATGGAATGCAGTAAACCTCAAGAAGTTCTACTTTTAGATCTTCTCTTTTTTATTTTAAGTTAGCAGAATTTTTAATTTTTTATTGCTTGATAAGACAATTTGCAATGACTAAAGGCCGGATTGGCCCATCTATTCTCAAAATTTACATTGGGTGCTTATCTCATTATGATTATATCTCATTATTTTGCACCTTTTTTTAATGATAACTCCTTTTTGCATGTCTAAAATGTTTGATGAGCAGGGTTAGCAAGTTAAATACAAACACTTCGAATTACCCTCATGCCCTTGTTTTTAACACAAGAGGCCTCATGAGTTACCCCGGCAACAACAAAATCCCTACTGGGGATCCTTAGGCAATAAAGCCAACTTTGGTTGGTCGTCAACATCTATTGGTAGCAAAAAAACATGCTCGGGTGGATTGCACAATAATAAGGTACATTATGTCCATCCTCTCACTTAGGCCTAAGGAAGTATGATGACACTATCTAAAAGGTAAAGTGAATGGAAGGATACTGCTTTGGCATATTGGATAGTGAGAATGTTGAAACATATGAAAGGTAGAATGGCAACACTTAAACAAGATTTAGTCGTCTATAAAAATCCCAAAAAGGATTCAAACTAAGTACGAGTCTACCTAAAGCCTACAATCGGTGAATCAATATCATTTTGGTCAATAAAAGTGTTAAGTAACCTACGAGTATGAAAAAACAAAATATGTTCACACTACACCAAAATTGCTTATCTTGCACCCTCAGATAAGGAGAATCTGGCACGGTTTATTCATAATTTGGCACGGTTTAAAACAGTCCCTAAATCTGGAACGGTTTTAAACAGTGCTAAATAGGGATATGTTTCATTAAAAAAAAATAAAAACCCTAATTTTCAATCGGTACCCTCTCATACTAACCTAGGTCTCTCTCTCCTCTCAAACTCAATCTCACCTACCTCTCCCCCTCTCTCCCCGATCAATCATCCTCGGTGCCTCAATCATCCACGGCACCTCCATCAACTACGCCTCCTCCATCGACCAGGGTGCTTCCATCATCTACAAGGGTGTGAGGTAATTAAAGGCGCCGCCACGACACTGGTATTCTAGTGCTTCATGTTAAGTTACCATTTTGCAATCCTTTTCCTATTACCTGTTTATGCAACTTTTGCTTAGAAAGAGAGATAGAAGAAGAAAAAGATAAAATATAGGGGTACGTATCTTCCATTTTGAGCTTGTTATATTATGGTTATGTAGAATTTATTTGTAATTTTTATTACCTTATTTTGATTTGGAAAGATTATAACTATATCCAATGGATACCCAAATCAATAGTAACAAAAAAAATAGAGGTAAAAAGGGGTAAACAATAGATGGAGATTGGCGACATCCTCTGTTTTTTTATAGGTTATCGTTAGATGTATTATTGTAATTTTTTCATCTCTAAAATTATTTTTGTTATAAGAAAATATCATTCTTTGATGTAACATGTTTTTTTTTTCAGTTTAGTAAAAGGGGAGGTGTAGATCAATGTTTTATGGTATGTCTCAGACTTGTGTTTAATCCAATGCCTTAAAGTATACTATATATGAATTTTATGTGTTTAATTATCTTATTATTTAATGTTCAAAATGTTTGTTTTTTATCTTTCTTTTTTCAAGTGCAACCAATGTTATTACTCTTTGGTGGATATGAAGTACCCAATGGAATTCCTACTATGGGGATGCGTCCCCAGAATCAGGCTATTTATATAAAATTAGGTGTTGATAGTTCTCATAGTATGGATCTTTAATTCTTTGCACTATCTTACATGTAAATTTTATAGATTGGGGGGGGGGGGGGTGACTTTCCTGGAAGATAAAGTCAACCACAAAGAGCTGCTTTTTTGAGTCAATTTAGGGGGAAGAGAAAAGAAAGATGTTTTGATAAGAAAATCCATTACAATTTCCTAAAGGAAGTAGAACACAGGTAGTAGAAATATTTTTAGTTGTATCTATGCTTCACGTATGCTTAATTTTTGTTTGTGGATTATTTATGCTTCCATTTTTTGCAACATGCTGTTATTTGATCTCATATTATCTTTATCTCTAGCTGTTGTGTATTTCTCAACTTGACATGCATTCAAATATTGGACAATATTGATGGTATTTGTGAAACTATTCTATGATTATCAACTCTTATGGAAGTGATTTTAGCTTAGATGTCGTTATTCCTTTCATATTGTTGATATAGGTTTGAAATTTTTCTCAATGTCAAAGGTGGCATATGCTTATGAATGATACTACGTTATTAACTGACTATACTATGTTTTTACTAAGATTTTAAGACAACAGGTTGATCAAATGATACAGTTTGTCCTGTAGTTGCTCGATTTCTTAGCTAACTTATATGTACATGGGCACGTATTAACTGACATGCGACTGACAGTAACGTGCTGCACACACGACACCATAGTTGTTAAAGGCACACATAGGCATGTGCCTAGGCTTTAGGCTCACCAAAGCGCAACATTGGCGCCTCGCCTCAAATCAGGCAAGGCCGCTTCAATAAGGCGCGTGCCTTATGCTCCTAGGCTCCAGGTTCAAGGTGCGCCTAAGGTGCCTAAGGTTCAAAATGCCCCCAATATGATAATGGATCAAATAATATGTATGAAATTATGTATTTTCCAATGAAATTATATGTAAGGCTTCTTTTTGAGGTGCATGCTTACATCTTGTGTCAAACCAAAGATCTTATTTATTCACTCGAATGAGGCCAGCTCTTAATATATTCTACAATTCACTTTTCATACCTATTTGGGATTAATTTGAGTTGTTGTGAAGATGATTGATGAAATTGATGTTGAAATATATCCTTATTCCCTTATCTAAGTTAATGATTTATGGGGTAGGAAGATCTTAACTTTGAACTCATATTGATACAATTTGTTCAAGTTGATTACTCATTCATATGAGTAGCAATATGCACATGCGATTGTTTAAAATTATTATTTACCTCTGATTAGTTTAATATGTATGTAGTTTAATGTGGTGATATTTACATCAGTCAATAGCATGGAAAATACATTAACAAAAGCGGCAATAACATCTAACAGCTAACTGGATTTCTAAAAGTATTCGCTCCTCAATTGTTATCAAGAAAGATGCTAACATTAGCTCTTGAGTTAATTATATATACCATAGGTTCGCATTTGAGAAAGTCAGTTCTAGCGTCATTATGTATGTATGCTAACTAAAGTTCACTTTACAGTTGGGTTGTCATTGTACCTTGTGGTCCTTATGATCCTACAAAGCCTCTTAAATTGGATCTTGTCATTTATCCTACTTTGCTGGTAAATAACTCTCATTAGCTCTTATTAAATAGTTGTCTCTCGAATTTCTAAAGTTGGTGCTATTGGTCTATATATGTTTGCCAACTATTTGAATGTTTGTCAACTATTTGATCAGTGCATATAATTATTGATCGAGTGATACAAATAATCTCATTGAGGTAATTACATATAACTATTTGATTAGTGCACACACACACACACACACACACACACACACACACACACATATATATATATAACTGCTGACTCGGTGCATGTATACATATAACTATTTGATCAGTGCATATGTATGACTATCACTAGAAAATTGAATTGAATTGTATTGATCCATCTGATACTAGCTTATATTTCGCCTATAGGAGACATTTTTAACTTATATTTCAACATAACATTGATGGAAGCCTTCTCATAGTTCATTAGGACAAAGATGAGCCATCATTGGAAAGATGCCTGCCTGATGCTACTCAAGGTCAGTATGCTTCACATAGCCTTTTAATCAGAGTCTTTACTATGATGAATTAGAAGTTTGAATTTAAAAAATAAATCTCAGTATGTTAGATGTATCTTGTAGTTTATGAGCATTCTAAACTATCACTATGAATTTTATTGCAGGAAACAACCATTTGAGGGATGTGTTTGTCAAACACATTAATCTCTATGACAAATACATTGTTACTCTCTCTGGTGGTTACACTCTGGTTTGTGCTACCTACTATTTTTCTTATCGATTTATCCTCACAATGGAATTGAACATGGGGATTTGGCTGGTGTTTTTGCTTAGGTTAGGTGGTTCAAGATTTTATGAAGATGCCATCGAGGTGTGATTTAGGATTGTTTTGATTTAGGGAAAGTATTGTTTGTTTTGTATTGTTCTTTTCATCATTGTTCATGATCTCTTATCTAGGCATGCCTTTTACAATTGGGTTAATTCAAAGGTTTGCTAGCAATTCTATTTTACTATGGAGTGTTATAATTTTTAGCCACTCTTGGCTCACACTTAAACATCATCTTTGTAATGTTTAGTTTTAAATGAGGAAAGACATGAATGCCTATTGATTTAGTAATTGTTGATGTTGTGGTTGAAACATCATATAGATGGCTTTCGTTGGGAACTTATAAAGACTCTTGAAACTAAGATATCTCTATTTCATTAACATAGTACAATTCACAGTTCCTATAAGTGTAGAATATGGTGATAATTTACAAATATCTAGACTTAGGCTTAAAAACATGTCGTTAGAGGGTGAAAACCCAAACCAGTCCCTAAACGACCCTATAAGAGGTACGAACACCTCGCACGGGATCAATATAACTCGTACGAATTGACTGTATAGTCAAGGGACTCCCGTTTTGAGAATATGATAATAATTTGAAAATATCTAGACTTGGGCTTAAAAACATGTCGTTAGAGAGTGAAAACTCAAGCCAGTCCCAAAACGGACCCGTAAGATGGGCTAACACATTGCGCGTGACCAATGCAACTCATAGGAACTAACCGCGTAGTCACAAGACTCCCAGTTTGAGAATATGATGATAATTTATAAATATCTAGATTAGGCTTAAAAACAAGTCGTTAAAGGGTGAAAACCCAAACGAGCCCTCCAACCGGCCCCGTAAGAGGCATGAACACCTCATACGGGACCAATGCAACTCGTAGAAACTGATCGCGTAGTCACAAGACTCCCGATTTAAAAATATGACAAAAATTTGAAAATATCTAGATTAGGCTTAAAAATAAGCCGTTAAAGAGTGAAAACCCAAACCAGCCCCCAAACGGCCCCATAAGAGGCATGTACACCTCGCATGGGACCATTGTAACATGTAGGAACTGACCGCACAGTCACGGGTCTCTCGGTTTGAGAATATGATGACAATTTTAAAATATCGAGATTAGGCTTAAAAATAAGTCGTTAAAAGGTAAAAATCCAAACTAGCCACCAAACGGCTCCATAAGATGCATGAACACCTCGTACGGGACTAATGCAACTCGTAGGAACTGATTGCGTAGTCATAGGACTCTCAGTTTCCGAATATGATGAAAATTTAAAAAATATTTAGATTAGGGTTAAAAATAAGCCATTAAAGGGTGAAAACCCAAACCAGTCTCCAAACGGCCCCGTAAGAGGCATGAACATCTCGTACGGGACTAATACAACTTGTAGGAACTGATCGCATAGTCACGGGACTCCCAAGTTGAGAATATGATGATAATTTGAAAATATCTAGATTAGGCTTAAAAATAAGTGGTTAAAGAGTGAAAACCCAAACCATCCCCCAAACGGCCCCATAAGAGGCATGCACACCTTGTACATGACCAATGCAACTCGTCGGAATTGATCGCATAGTTATAGGACTCCCAGTCTGAGAATATGACGATAATTTGAAAATAAATAGATTAGGCTTAAAAATAAGTCGTTAAATGATGAAAACCCAAATAAGCCCCCAAAAGATCCCGTAAGAGACCTGAACACCTCGTATGGGACCAATGTAACTCGTAGGAACTAACCGCGTAGTCACGGGACTCCTGGTTTGATAATAAAATGAAAATTTGAAAATATCAAGATCAGACTTAAAAACAAGTCGTTAAAGAGTGAAAACCCAAAGTAGCCTCTAAACGGCCCTATAAGAGATATGAACACCTTACACGGGACCAATGTATTTCATAGGAATTGAATGCATAGTCACAGGTCTCTCGTTTTGAGAATATGAGGATAATTTGAAAATATCTAGATTAGGCTTAAAAATAAGTCGTTAAAGGGTGAAAACCCAAACTTGGCCCCAAACGTCCCCGTAAGAGGTATGAACGCCTCGTACGGGACCAATGTAACTTCGTAGGAACTAACCACGCAGCCACGAGTCTTCGGGTTTAAGAATATGATGATAATTTGAAAATATCTTGATTAGGCTTTAAAAAAGCGGTTAAAGGGTGAAAATCCAAATCAGCCCCCAAACGGCCTCATAAGAGGAACTAACACATCGCATGGGACCAATGTAACTCATAAGAACTGACCGCGTAGTCACATGTCTCTCAGTTTGGGAATATGATGATAGTTTGAAAATATCTAGATTAGGCATAAAAGCAAGCCGTTAAAGGGCGAAAACCCAAATTAGTTCCCAAACGGCCTCGCAAGAGGCATGGACACCTCGCACGGGACCATTATAACTTGTACACAAATAACCGCATAGTCACAGGTCTCTCGGTTTGAGAATATGAGGATATTTTGAAAATATCTAAGATGAAACTTAAAAACAAGCCGTTAAAGGGTAAAAACCAAAACCAGCCACCAAACAGCCCCGCAAGAGGAACTATCACCTCGTTTGAGATTAATGTAACTCGTATGAACTGACCACGTAGTCACGAGACTTCCAGTGTGAGAATATAATAATAATTGTAACTCGTATATGCAATTTTTTAGCTTGAATACGATTTTTTTTTAATTTACTTGGTTACGAATATCATATCTTTTTTGTGTCCTATTTTTTTACAGGATAACATTCAATCGCTAGCTTTTATCCCCGTGGAACACATGAAGAAGTCAATTGTTTACAACAACGGGATTATTTATTAAATGTCGTTAATATTCAGGATTCTATTTTTTGTGTTATAGCCGTGTAGGCTTTAGTAGTTTTATTGTCAACTTTTATGGTCATGCGGGCTTTTGTAATTTTATTATTATATTGTATGGTCGTGCGGGCTGTATATTGACAGATTTTATATTAGTAGGTTTTGGAATGTCCATAAAATAATGGAAATGCTTCCCAATTTATTTTGATTTGGGATCTATTAACACTTGTAATATTTTGAAGTTTGTATGTACAATAGTTTATTAATAACGCGCGAGATTCGCAATTTATGAATTTTGTTGATTTTTTTTGTAAATAATAAATATTATGCCTACCAAATTTGGAATTTGTTGATTTTTGAAGTTTGTTTTTAAATACTTTTTTACTAATAGAAAAATCTAGCATGGTTTTAAACTGTGCCAAAAGTGTGTCAGATTCAATAACTAGCACAATTTAAAATCGTGCCAAAAGTGTGCTAGATTAAAATCTGGCACAATTTAAAATCGTGACAAAAGCGTGCCAGATTGGACAATCTGGCATAGTTTTAAATCGTGCTAGAAAATCTGACATCCCTGATTCTGGCACGATTTTAAACCGTGCCAGATTCCTATTTTTGGTGTACTGTTAGTCAGCACAGACTCAAAACATAAGAAAGTTATTTATTCAAAATATTAGGTTACATCACAAGACCAAAAAGAGATACATAAAAGCCTAAAAGGGCATAGGGCGTCGAGTAAGATATTCTGCTACAGCTACCCTCTGACCATCGTCTGGCTTTAGAGCAAATTCTTTTGATATCTTCATCGAGATCCTGATCCAAGAGTTGGGGACGAATACCATCGGTTGGAATCCATTGTTCATCTTTTGAAAAGGTATTATGGCTTTAGGCAGGACATTCAATCTGGTACTTATACCAAAGCCTGGATTCTTTTGGAGTTCTCGACTCCTTAAGAGCACTTAGTTATCCTCAAGAAAAAGAAATGCTTTCAGCCTTCTTAAGTTTTGTTGGGGAATTTGCCCAACCAGAATTACAACCTTCCCCCCAGACCTCTCTAGGTCCCACTTTAAAGGGGTACCTCAACTTCTTGATATTATCTTTTAATACTCCTATAAAAGATATTAAGCTCGCCACCTCTTTTCGCAGAGCATCATTTTCAGACTACATGACCTCGCCCATTTGGTCGACCTCAGTCCTCTCCAGTAGTTAGGCCCTCGGGGAATAAACTTCCTCCTAAATGGAGGCCCTTATCTCCTCCATCTCCTGGAGGTCATCCTTTAGCTTTGCAATCAATTGGGTCTGGTTTTTGTATTATTCATTCCTAACGCTTAGTTACTTGTATATTTTCACGAAGGCTTTGTGAACTTGTAGGCTATTATCAGGTCCAAGATTTCTCCCCAGCTGAGAATTGGGAGAAATATAACGATCTAAATCAATGTACTATAAACGATACACATCAAACCATAAACAAGTATATTAGCATATATGAAAACAAATAAAACACATTAGCAATAGGGGAATTTCATTATCACACAAAATAAAGATAAGGATAATAGCCAATACATGAAGTTCTCAAAACAAGGGTACAAATCAACAAGACTAAAATTTATAAGGAAAATGAAAACTCATAGTCTACAAGAGACCTATTCTTTCACCTGGTCTTCTCCAATAATGGTTTCGGCCACTTGCTGTTCCTGGCTAGCACCAGCACTATTGCCAATCATAGCAGGAACAATCTAAGTATTGCTAGCAGCCTGGTCACCCCCTTCTCCCTCTTCTTTCTCAATATAAGGGTCAGGCCCATGAGAGTGAAGGCCGAAAAGTTAAAAATCTGCAAGTTTTCTAGCATCCTTCAAACCCTGGTCCCAGCCTTTCTTGAAGGAGACCTTGTAAGCATAGGCCATATGGAATTCAACATCCTCATAAGCTTTATAAAAACCTTCACGAGAGTTGTCATCCTTGTCTTGACAAAGGCCTCCCTCCAACTTGGCCACCTTGTCAGTTAACTTTTTGTTGGCCTCCATTAATTTGGACTTCTCAGCAATTATTACCTTCTGAGCAGACCCCAAAGCATCATAGGCTTTAGACATCTCACTCTTTTCACTCTCCCATGATTTATGAGCATTGGCAAGGGCCACCTTCTCAGCCTCCAGGGGCATCTTATCGACCTTCAAGGTCATCTTCAGCTCTGAAGCTACCAAATTGACTGTCTAGGAGGGTAGTGAAGTCAGATAGCATCTGTAAAAAGGAGAAAATAACAGAGAATTAGGACAGAATTTGGAAAGTGTAAAAGAAAAGAAACGAGTAGGAAAGACTTATTAGAGCCATTCCCTGTGCAGTCTTGAATGGGAGTTGAGCTAGCCCCGGCCTTGAGGAATGCTCCCAATCAGTAGCGAGCACCGACCTCTTTAGGAGGTTAGGGGACAAAAAGGGGGAATCACCCACACTAGCCCCCTCAAGATTAGGGACACTACGAACTCAGGGAATAAACTTCCTCTTAAACGGAGGCACCTATTTCCTCCATCTCCTAGAGACCATAGATAAAAATGGGAGGGTCACGTGGTCTCTCCCCCTCCAACAGTGGAGGGTGCTTTCAGTTCCTTGTAATAAACCCACTTTCCTATTAGTCCTTATGGGAATTAGGGAGATTTACCACCAGAACTCGCTAGGCTTTTCTAGTTTTCAGATACAACAAACCCTTTTTGGTCTTCGAGAACACATAACAGGAACATACCTCAGGAAGACCCAACTTTGTTCCATATAGAGTATTTATCCTATGGAAACCGTTTACTATCTTCCATACATTGGGGGCATATTAAGCCGGAACAATGGCAAAGTACCTAAAAATTTAAGAAATAACTCATTTGGGGGGAATGTCAAACCCCTTTGAGTTATCAACAGGGTGTGAATTCAGTGCCCCCCATCAACTTTACGAACATCACGAGGAAGGGGTCACAGTCGATAATAACCCAATCAAGTATGTTATAGTTCTACCTAAACTCTTCTAAAAATTTACCATCTAACATCGCCATAGTTTAACAAGTAAGAAGAAACCCTACCTACAGTAACTAGCTAATACAAAGAAAAAGAACTAAGAAGAGGCAGAAACTGTAACTTACAGGTGATAACGAAGCTTTGAGAAAGCGCATAATGAGGGAAACTTTGACTTTTAAAGAAAAAGGGGAGCGTGAGAATAGATTATGTGCAAATAACGATCCGAATTAGTGAACAAACGTTTGAGTAAGCAACGAATGATCACCAGAACATTTAAATGATGAGTTTTGACTTCCTATAAAGTTTTTGGCGCTTCGATTTCTTTTTTAAGACAAGCGTTCCCTTGTTGGAAGCCTTGTTATTACAAAGATACCATCACTGACTCTCATTAACTTTAAGGACTTGGACCTCCGACCCAGTTGAAATCTATTGGCCTATGCTTAATAGCCCAAAGATTTTAGGGGCAATTGTGGGAGTCCACTTTTTGCAAGCCCACGAGAGTAGCCAACCAGGATTGATAGATTATGAATTAGAGACCGAAGGTAGATGCCTTCGTGTGTCGCATATATGTAAGGACATATGTTTATATAAATTAACTGAGAATAGATTCATGTAGTCTAATGATGTAGACAACCGTTAATGAACACAATGCTATGTAAAATACATAATGTGATTAAATGATAATTCTCGTGGGTAGTGTGACGAAATGATATTTTCTTGTAAATTGTATTGTGAGGATTATTCTGGTGACTGAAATCATATGTGTATATGTTTAGCTACCATTTAATATATGTGCTAGATGCCTTTGATATTATCACACTAGTATAGATGTCGAATTTCACAATTGGACTTATGTTGGAATGCTCACATTAGATGAGGCGTGAGATACCTACTGCATGCGAGTGTCGATGGGTTGTGCGTAATGTGAATTGACTGCATGATTATATATTGGTTTTGTAAGTTAATTTTTATAACTTCAGGGAGCTGACCCAAATTATAAAATATGTGTCCCCCATGTTCTCCTAGACAGGGACAATAGGTCTGACAAAGGATCAGACTTGACATTGCACTTGATCGTTAGAGGATTCATTTAATTTGATTCTAGCATAGATTTCTACTCTCTATTTCAATCATTTTATTATTACATAGATTGTACTGGCATAAACTCGAGCTTTATTATCTCTCTCATTTATTTTCAGTTACAGTGGAGATGGATGTTTTATGACTTATGGGAGTTGGGATTATTTATTGTCTGTTATTACTTCATACGGTCAAACTGTACGTGTAGGTTTTAAATTATGGATGTCATTTTATGGTTTGATGCTGAGAATGGTATAAATTATTAGACAAGCCCCATCTTCGGCGTATTTATCTGGCCAACCTTTACGTGAAAAATGAAGGTTGTACAGTATGATTTTGAGAGATACTACTCATTTAGAAGTATAGTAATTCAGTTTTAAATTCTGGTACATTTAAGCACTCTACAGGTATTTTATTTTTTTATTATTCAATGTCTTTCTTTTAGTACACCTAAGCACTCTGAATATAAGTAATTTAACTTTTGTGTACGTATTAGTTGTGGTCTTTAGTCTATATTTTTTTTATTATTGATATCTTTGAGTATCGCTTACCTTTTACTGCAAGATTGAAATTCAGATTTTACACAACCCATGCTTGCATTATGTGGATCAATCGAGTATCATTTGTGAACTCTGACCTATGTTGGCTTACTCAGTTTGTGTTTAAAATGGATATATGTAAAATGTTTTAGTGTAACATATATTTCCCTAGGTTATACATGGAAAATATATCATTAAAAATTTATGTTATGATATGTTTTTGTTCTTTTATCGTTGTGTTTCCCTTTTTTTTTTCATTTGACAGATTAGTGGACTATGTTTGTCTCGGTTGTTTAGTTTTTAAAAAAGCCAGTTCGAATGAAATTTTTTTATTTACTTTTTATAAAGTTTGATTTCCTTATGTCGGTTGGTGAAATCGATTGTTTTCGAGAATTCATTATGTTCAGTAGAGGCCAATTTCATTTTAAATAATATTATATTTAAAATTAGGAAAGTTTTGTTAGGATCTCTTGAGTTTGGGGCATTTTGATGAGTTATTTTGGTTGTTGGAAAGTTATATATTCAAATAGTTGTTTTTTGTGCCATATTATGGCATTCATTGTCTTTATGTGTTTGATTGAATAGGTTGCTAGAACATTCAATCTTATGCAGAAGAAAGTGATGGTTTTCTTATAGCTCCTTATTATTTTAAGTTATGTTTGGCTTTATTTAGTTTATGGTTTTTGAAAGATATGTAAGGGACTTTATTTAGCTAGAGGAAAGGGATTCCATTGTTCCTGATACTACAATATTTAGTCAATTGACGTTGATTGTGAGTCATCCAACTTTCTCCAATAGTTCTACAGCGGTACATTTTGTTACAACATAACGAATGGATTTTTTTTGTTTTTTGTTTTACTTTAATTTATTAGATGCTACTCTGTACGGTGCATTGATGTTTATGGGTGGCATTTGATGGACGTTGGCCCAAAGAGTTGGCATGGAAAATTTGGCAAATTTTGTCAAGACAAATATTTTTCTTCTCACATTAGGCTATCAAACACCAAATGAGGTAAAAATAAGTTTTTTAGACAAAACATTTTAGTAACACGTTTTCGTCCATGTTATCATATATAATAATAAAAAATATGTTTTTTTTAATTTTCATCCAAAGTTTTATTTAATAAAAAACAGTTTTTTTCTTTTCTTTTTACTCCCTTTTTTTATTTATTAAAAAAAGTAACAAACTATATATAAAAAATGTTTTTAACCTAAAATTATTATTAAAAAAACAAAAGAACAGTTTTTTTCTTTTCTTCTTTCTCCTTGTTTTTATTATTAAAACAATTTTTAAAAATGTTAAAAAACGTTACAAAAAACAGTTTTTACATTATGAAAAGATGTTTAAAAATGTTATGGAAAAGCAGTTTATTAAAAATGTTTAAAATTATTTATTAAAAAACAGTTTTTAAAAATGTTACGAAAAAACAGTTTTTACGTTACGAACAAACATTATTTACGCTAAAAAAATAGCTTTTACGTTAAAAATAGTTTAAAACAGTTTTTATGTTTTTTACTTTAAAAATGGTTTAAAACAGTTAATAAGTTTTTCTAAACAATTTTTTATAATATTAAAAATAGTTTTTAAATCATTACAAAACAATTTTTAAAATTCATAACAGTTTTTTAAACTATTTATAATAGTATTTAAATTTGTTTTTTTTTAAATTAATTTTTTTATAATATATTAAAAACATTTTTTAGAACTGTTAAAAACTCTTTTTACAATATTTTTATAATACGGTTTTTAAAAAAAAATGTAAAACAGTTTCTTAACAATTTTTTTTATAATATTGAAAACAATTTTTAAAACACTACAAAACAGTTTTTAAATATTCGTAACTTTTTTAAATTTTTTTTTAAAACATTAAAACCATTTGATAAGTTAGCAAATTTGTTGGCATATATTTCTCATTCAAATAGGTAAGCAAAGTTTGTCAACATCTTATGCATAATGAGTGTTGTACACTGGCAACCAATACCATGGCAAATTATGCAACTAAAAAGCAAAAATGTTAGCAAATTTTCATATTTGCCAATTTTTTGGCATTTGTCATGACAAATAATGTCAACCAAATGGACCCTAAGATATTTTTGGACAAAACTAAAGGTAGGGATGGAAAATTATCACATGATATGATCCACATAACTTTTTAGTGGGTTTGGGATAAGTCTTAACGAATATGAGTGCTCAATGGGTGGACTCACTAAACACGATAAGTTAATGAATCGGGTTTGGGTTTAGCTACTTAGTGTAAATACATGACACAAACTCGATAAGACACACAGCGCACACAAAAAGTTTGAACATGTCAGGTTTGGGTATAGATTATTATCACACGAACCTGATTAGACCTGTCACAAAACTCATGTGAGAGTACCCATTGCCACCCCAACTAAAGGCTGAATAGTAACCAACAGAGTAAAGGTGTTCTGCTACAATAATGGCTAACTCACAAGTAATTGAAGAGAACTAGCCATAGTTGGCAGCCCAATGAGTGGCCTCTTTACAGGCCTACTAACCCATTGAAAACTAATGTTCCACTATGACTTGATTTGAAGAATGTCATGGATTATGAAATTTTCGTATGTGTGTATTTTTTTCATTAATAAATATGTGTGACATTATACGGTATTGCAAACACATCTACACTTAAGTAAAAATTATGACGTGCCATATATGTAGGCTTGAATACTAATATATGACACGTAAAAAATATTATGTGCCATATATGTTAAGGTTGGTTTTATAAATGGCAATCCTTGGCTAACGACGATCATCAGCGGAGTCTTTAGTGGTGACATAAACAAGAGGATCACCGGCATGAAAATATGTCAAGCAACACCGGGGGTCGATAGGTTTCCAAGAAGGTAATGCTACCTATCTTCTCTGCCACTTACTATTTCTATTTTCTTCTCGGTTTGTGGAAATTTTAGAGTAAGCAAACACTCCACCTAATCGGGGTTTTCAAGGGCCTAGAGATGTCAAATTAACTTTTTTTAATTTTTAATTTTTTTTTAAGTCTTTTTTATGAGTGTAGTCTTTTTTATATATAAGTGAAGTCTTATTTACTCAAATACATGTAGGGAGAAAATAATTGTAAATAAAGACTTCACCCAATTTTTGTTGCATGGTGGTGGGTTGTTGAAATAGTTGTATCATTTAAATTTTTATTGCCAGTAAATGCTCATCATCTTTTTTTGTGTGTGTCAGATAGGGGGAGTTTAGATAGAGAAGAAGAGGTTGGGTTACAAGATGCAAAGAGGGAAGATAGAGTGAGAGAGAGAAATGAAGAAAGTAAAAGCGCAATGAAGTAGAGAGCTAGCACTTTGAAAAATATTTTATTTTTGATTTATTCTAATAAAGAACTTTGAAAACACATATAATTTAAATTTTATATCACAAAATATGAAAAAAAATATTATTGGTTCGTGTCAATGAGTAGATAATTTTAATATCAAAATTCTTTACATTTGTCGTTGTTTTAATAAAATTCTTATTTTAACCTTTTGTGTCAATTAAGAGTCACCTAATACATATCATATAGACTATTTTTAGCGATTTTTTATACCAAACATTTAATATTCATTTTTAGATATTATATAATTCCCAACAAGTTTTAATTATAATCACAAAATAGGACTCCTAAACAAGTCTTTTTTTGGGAAGTATTTTTTTAAGTGAAGTCAATTTTTTTCTTTTCTATGTGAAGTCTTTTTTAACCTCAAATCGTCATTTGTTTTTCATAAACCCTCAACGTTTTTAATTTTCTTGGAAAATGTTTGTCTAGACTTGATCGTGAGGGATATTTTCTAAAGAATCTTTCAGTGTATATTTTTTCAAAGGTTATGGTATTCCTTTTGATGTTTTGTATAAAATAAAGTTTGTACTATTTCTTTTAAAGATTATTTTGATCTTGCATCATAATCGTAGCGTTATTGATGAAACTCTTTAATCTTGTACCAAATTAAATCTAGATTCCTTTTAATCTTGGACCTTTCGTATAGCTTCGTTGTTCCAACAAGCACTGTTATTCATCTCTCTAAAAAAATATCAGTTTCAAAGACATTGTGGGTCTCTATTTTATTTAGTTATTATTTTCACTTTTCAGTCTTTAAGGATTCTGGAGACATTCTAGTTTGTATGTTGAGACCTAATTGGCTTGTATTATTCAAAGATTCCTTGGGTATTGTATTGGGATATTATTATTGAGACGTTATTGTATTTGTATAATAACTATGGATATTTCATTATGGGTTTACATTGAGGATGTTCATATCATTTCCACATTAATTGTGTTTTTGTTTCTTTGATTTCTCCATGCTGAGAATGATATTTTATTTGTTTTAAATATTCCGTATTTAGACTTGATCAACCTAAATCTTTAATTAGAGAATTAAGATAAAGGTCACGTTCCTTCCTATATTTGGATTATTAGGACAAGGGTTTTTAAATTTATAAATCTAGTCCCTGTGGCACAATAACATTTATTTGTGTGGTTCCTTTAGAGTTAGGAGTACACAAATATGTAATTTCAATTGTTTTAGTTAACGAGGTATTTATATTTATACCCTTAGTCATACTCATTTAAAACTCATTCTAAAAATAAACGCATAACCCCACCTCCACCGCACCCCACCCCACCCACCGGAATCCTCGTCGGAATGACGAAATCCTCACCAGAGACAGTCGAAATTATCACCTGATTATTACTCTCTCCTCGTTTCACTCTCCATTCGTTTATTTTTTCATTTTTTTGGTCCGCGCCAGCGGCACCATTGTCAACGCATGAGAAAAGGGATTTTCGCCGAAAAAATGGAGTTTTCACCGAAAATAATAGAGGTTTTAGTGAAATAATAAATTTTTCGGTTTCAATTTTTTTGTCAAAAAATATCATATATGTGTGTTGTTGGATAGATCTTGACAAGTAGATTTCAAATATATAAATTTTGTGAATTTTGGATTTCTAAATTTAAAGTTATGGATTTTTAAAAATTTGATGAGTTTTTTTTGTATGAGTTGTCAAATGACATATTGATAATTTTTCATGGTGTTTTTAGTACAAGGACTAGATTTATAAAATTATGTAGAGTGTTCTATTTTTATATATTATAAATTGAATTTGACTTTTCCCCAAAACCCCCATGTTTAATTAAATGGGGTATTACAATAATGCAACACTTATTATGCTTGTATACAATTTGCAATATACAATGAAGCTATCATGTATCCCTTTAATGAACATTCAATTAATTTCATTTAAGCTCCACTATTTATGCCTTTTTAGGTGCAATAGTATCGGAGACGGTTCATATCCCTAACAGAGGGGTCGGTTCATACCTAAGTCCATTTTTTTTTTATTTTTTAGAACAAAAATAGTTAAAACACGATATTCTTTTTTATGCTTTTTTTTATTTGTTTTAGGAGCTTTGTAAATTTAGGATGTATTGTAATATGTATCTTGAAAATAGGACAACAATAATTTTATTTATAGTTTCAGTCCCTATTTTTGAATAAAGTCGTTGGCGCGGATCCATATTTATAAAACGTCAACTAATCACAGCATGCCACGTGTCCCTTTAATTTGAAAATAGAAACTAAAAATAGAAACGAAATATTTATCATCCTATATCCATAATCAATATAATTTTAAGTCCTAAAATTATATAATCTATTTATTTTAGGTTTATTTGATAGTTGTATAATACATGAAGGTTTTTATTATTTTTTATAGTACTTTAAATCAATTGCTTCTTTCATTCTCTATTCACATTCCCTTCACTTTCCAGGTTGGTATGCATTTAAAAGGTAAGGCCCCTTAGATCTCTCCATTCTGTTCTCAACAACTTTGTAGGTTCTCTACTCCAAAATTTAGTTTTTTACATTTTCATTATGGCCCCATAACTTTGATGTATTTAATATCTCAAATCACAGTTGGTTAACAATAATTATTTTAGTGTAGAAACTAATTAGCCTCCTTATTTGTTAGGTGAGCCATTTTTGTGACTCCCCTTCCTTCAAAATTTGAATGAGCTTGGCGAGTTAACAAATTTAAGAAGCCAGTGAGATTGCAAATCAAGAAGGCTCCTACACTCAATATAAGATAAATACCTAAGATATTGGAGTCGAGTTTTCTGATTTTTTTGTAACATTAAGTACGTATTACTCAATATATTTATGATGTTATTATCTAGGAAGAACGGACACTTCTACAGAGTTGACGTACCTGTGTTGAACACTCCGACATGCGTAGGACTAAACTCTAACACTCCTTGGACACGTCATGGGGCGTGTGGAATTGTTTGGCATTTTAAAAAAGACAAACAGTTTGTGGGCACGACATGGACACTCAGGGGTTCCAAAAATTGAAGATCATTAAAAACTCTTATAATGTAAAATTAAGTCTTTTATGGAATCTTTAATAATAATAAGAAAAGTTAGGGGAATGAAGTTAGCCACGGTCAATATCAATGCATACTTGCATACTTTTGACTTACGGCTAAGAAATATATAACCGTGTTAATTTTGATATATTTATTTCACCACTAATCATTGTTTTTTAATTAAACGTGTGTGTGTGTGTATATATATATATATATATGTCACCGTGTCATGTCCCAAATTTTAGAGATTTGTTGTGTCGTGTCATGCACAACACCCGTATTCATATACGTTCTTCATAGGTTATTATACATGCATACTAATATAAGTATCCCAACCTTTGTGATGGAAGCCGTGATAAGCAAAATATGGCTACAGGAGTTAGCGTTGGACCTTATTCTTTTCACTTTTCGTTTTGCATTCCTCCTTTAATTGAAAAAAAATATGATTCCAATATTGTAGTGCAAATGTTGCTCCTATTTGAAAAATCTCTTAGGGACTGTTAGGATAAATAGAAAGCTTGGAGAATGTGGTCCAACTAATGTTAATTATTATTGAGGAACCACCAGATTCGGCATATTCAAATTATTCAGTTGATTAAGTATCACGCATGGTTTGCATGTGCTCCTATTCCTTTGGCGTTAGACTCGGTCATTAGCACCTGCTCACTTATTTTCAACTTCATTTTCTGTTACAACAAACTCTAGTCTTTTATATTTAATCATAGGAAGGCAGCCACTAATACTCAATGAAAACACAAACAGTTGCTTTCATCCATATTTTTTGTTTCTCTTTATATTTGGGTTTGGTAAAAGGTTTTGGGTTAGTCCAACATATTATGAATTTACATTGCTTTGAGAAAAATAATTATTCTCTTAAGATAATTGCAATGGTGGACAAAACATCGAGAGTGTCATCATCACATGTAACCTTCAATATAAACCTCATTTCTTGAGTGAATTTTTTTTGAAAAAATTTCAAATGAAGTGATGCTTTGATTGTACTACTTATACCTCCTTTGTTTATAGTTTGTGTTTTCTCTATAGTTGAGTTATATTGAAACATGTGGGTAAAATTTGACTTATGGTTTGTTCTGTATGATTTTGAGAGATACTACTCATTTATTTGTATTGTAAATTAGTATTCAATTCTGGTACATTTAAGCACTCTCTGATTTTTTTATTATTCAATGTCTTTCTTTTGGTACACCTAAGCACTCTGGATATAAGTCATTTAACATTTGTGTAGGTATTAGTTGTGATCGTTAGTTTTTTGTTGTTTTAATTATTGATATCTTTGAGTATTGCTTTGCTTACCCTTTACTGGAAGATTGAAATTGAACCCGTAATTAATATGCTTGAATTATGTGGATCAATCGAGTATCATTTGTGAACTCTTACATATGTTGGCTTACTCAGTTTGTGTTTAAAATGGGTATTTGTAAAATGGTTCAGTATGATATATATTTCGCTAGGTTTTGATAAAGTTAAAGGTATATATACAATGAAAATAAATCATTAAAAATTTATGTTATGTTATGGCTTTTTCCCTTTATCTGTTGTGTTTCATGTTTTTTTTAATTTGACAGATTAGTAGACTACGTATGTCTCGGATGTTTAGTTTTTAAGATATATAATTTGAATGAATTATTATTTTCGGGGATTCATTATGTTCAGTTGAGGTAAGTTTCATTTTAAATAATATTATCTTTAAAATTACGAAACTTTTGTTAGGATTTATTGAGTTTGGGACATTTTGATGAGTTATTTTGGTTGTTGGAAAGTAATATATTCAAACAGTTGTTTTTGTGTCATATGTTGGTGATTTTTAAAATAAGTGAGTAAGAGTTTTTGGGTGTAAGAGCTTTAAGAGCTTGTCCCACATTGGAAGTGTGAGGAAGAGGTGGGAAGCTAACCCAAATATAAAAAGGGATAGTGTCCCACATTGGAAAATATACAAAGCTAAGTGTCACTACTAAGCTATAAAAGGAGTGGGCAACCTTTGAGTCCCACATTGGAAAAATATTAAGAATTTGTACACTTAATAAGTACAAATGGAAGATGAAGAGTTAATTCATCTAGCATTTAAGAGGCTATTCAAGAGACCTCAATACGGTGCGAAGCACCGTACGCACATGCACACACGCGCGCGCGCGCGTGTGCGGGTGCGGGGCAGTGGGTTGTAGAGGCACTAGTTACGCACTTTGCAATTCACATGCCGCATGTTCGAAGTGGTAGCGGGTTACCGGGATTCATCCAGGGCGGATCGCGGTAGCTCGGGCGCGGTCACTTTTTGGTTGACCCATGCAAAACCGATTCGGTATTAACTGTACCTGTTCAGAAATGACTTAAGACTGTTGGTAAGTAACGGTCATACCATTTCGGAATTGATTAAGACTGTTAATCCAACAGTCATGACTCTTGAAGACAAAGCTTTTCATTATCTATAAATAAAGGCTGCCTAAAACGAAATTGGATAATAACAAAAAACCCATTTTCAGATTTCCAAACCCTGCTATTACTCTCTTATAATTTTCAGGAGATACAAATTATCTTATTCTATTTTGTGCACATAAACAAAATAAGAACTTGACTGACTGTTCTTCGCTGCTGCATCCAAAGGCTGTCTTCAAATATACAAGTTGCAGGCAGTGCAAGTTGCTTTATTGTATCTTGAGTACGGATTTGCGGATTCTCGTTTGTATACCGAAATTATTTGTGTGGGGCAAATACTGTATTTAGGAAAGTGACATCACGCCTTGAAGATTTCTAGTATCTATTCAGAAGTTACTTTTTGTATTGAAGTTGACATTATTGTGATATATAAAGAGTTCCATTTCTGTATTTGCATTCATATTATCCAACAATCTAAATACAGTATTATCAAAAATGGCCGACTCTTCCAAATAACTTCGAAAAATAACAGAAAGCTTTGTCAAATTGGACCGTTTTGATGGTGGTAATTTTCTGCGTTTGCAGAAAAATGTTCATTTTCTTCTGACAACATTGAAGATTGTATATGTCTTGTCACAACCGAAACCAAATGAAGATGAAGATGAAACCGTGGAACAGACTAGGCAACGCACAAAATGGGAGATCGATGATTACTTGTGCCGTGGTCACATTCTCAATGCACTTGCTGATAATTTGTTCGACTTGTACTAAAATGTTGGGACTGCAAAAACTTTGTGGGAAATATTGGAGACCAAATATCTTACGGAAGACGCTACAAGTAATAAGTTCCTTATCGGTCAGTTTTTAAGCTTTAAAATGCATGATAATAGGCCTGTGCTAGAACAATTTCATGACATCCAACGCATCATAAATCATTGCAAACTGAAAAAATTAAATATGGATGATAATGTAATTATTCCTGCCAGAATTGAAAAACTTCCTCCTTCTTGGAAAGATTATAAGAAAGAACTCAAACACAAAAAGGAGGATCTTTCACTTGAAGAATTAGAGACTCATTTAAGAATTGAACAAGAGTCTTGAATTCTAGATGGTAAAGAGGAACAAGAAAATTTTGTTTCTAAGGTCCATGTGGTGGAGGAAGGAAAGGAGCAAAAATATGGCAATCATGGAAAAAATATAAGCGAAAGAATTTTTCAAATAATTCTAAAGCAAATATAAAGAAGAAAGGAAATTGTTTTCATTGCAACAAACCAAGTCACTTCAAGAAGGATTGTCGTGAGTTAAAGAAACTAATGGAAAAAGGAGGGACATCAGACACAAAGCAAAAATTTGCTGCTATGATATCCGAGGCTAATATGCTTGGAGAAGACAACTCTTGGTGGGTTGATTCTGGTGCCACAAGGCATGTTTGTAAGGACAAGAACTTGTTCTCTGCCTATGAAACGGTGGAAGGAGATGTTCTCTATATGGGAAATTCTTCTACTGCTGCGGTTAAAGGCAAAGGGACAGTGGATCTCGAATTCACTTCTGGAAAAATCCTTAGCCTCATCAATGTTTTTCATGTTCCTGATGTTAGGAAAAATTTAGTTTTGGAAGTCTTCTTAACAAATTTGGCTTTAAGCTTGTATTTGAGTCAAACAAATTTATTCTGACTAAGAATGGTACCTTTGTAGGCAAAGGATATTTGTATGAGGGCATGTTTAAGCTTAATATCAATGAAAAAGATTCTTCTACTTATATCGTTGATTGTCTTTCATTATGGCATAGTCGTTTAGGACATGTTAATACAAAGAAAATGCATTTCATGGTTAATTTAAATTTAATTCCTAAATATGAGAATGATATGAATGAAAAGTGTAAAATATGCATGCAAACAAAAATAACAAGATTGCCTTTTCCAAAAATAGAAAAAACTACATCTTTGTTGCAATTAGTACATAGTGATGTTTGTGATTTGCATGGAACACCTACTAGAGGTGGTAGTAAATATTTTGCTACATTTATTGATGACTTTTCAAAATATTGTTACTTATATCTTTTAAACTCTAAGGATGATGTGCTTAATAGATTTAAGATATATAAAAATGAAGTTGAAAATTAATGTGATTCTAAAATAAAATGTCTTAGATCTGATAGAGGTGGTGAATATCACTTTCCCCAATTTTGTGAAGATATGGGAATTATACATGAAGTTACTGCACCTTATACACCACAACAAAATGGATTAGCAGAAAGAAAAAATAGGACACTAACTGAAATGGTTAACACTATGCTTTCTTATTATGGTTTAAGTAAAGGGTTTTGGGGAGAAGCACTTTTAACTACGTGTCCTATTCTGAATAGGATACCTGTTAAAGATAATAAGAAAACTCCTTACGAATTATGGAAAAATAGAAAACCTAATTTAGGTTATCTTAAAGTTTGGGGTTGTAGAGATATTGTAAGACTACCTGAAACTAAGAGAAAGAAATTAGGAAGCAAAGGTGTTGAGTGTATTTTCATAGGTTATGCACAACATAGTAAAGCTTATAGATTTTTGGTTAGTGAACCTAATGATTCTGTTGTGGTAAATACAATAATTGAATCGAGAGATGCAATTTTTTATGAACAAAGGTTTTCTTCTATTCCTAGAATTAATAATGAAAAAGAAGTAAGCACTCCTTCACAGTTACCTGTAACTCCACTAGTAGAACAAGAAGAGATTAGAAAAAGTAAGAGACCTTAGAAAGAAAAAAGCTTTGGTCCCGACTTTGTAGTCTATCTTGTTGAAGGAACTAGAGACACATCTTGTAATCAATATGCTTTGACTCTTAGCGTTGAAACAGACCCACAAACTTATAGTGAGGCAATTAAGTCTGTAGATTCAGCATTTTGGAAAGAAGCTATAAATGATGAAATGGATTCAATCTTGGGAAATAAAACTTAGAAATTAGTAGACTTACCTCCAGGATCTAAACCCATTAAGTGTAGATGGATTTTTAACAAGAAAATGAAAATAGATGGAACAATTGATAAATTCAAGGCTAGATTGGTTGCTAAAGGTTTTACACAAAAAGAAGGAATTGATTATTTTGATACCTATGCACCTGTTGCTAGAACCTCCACTATTAGAATTTTAATTGCATTAGCATCTATATATAATTTTGAGATTCATCAAATGGATGTGAAAACTGCCTTTTTAAATGGTGACATAGAATAAGAAATTTACATGGAACAAACTGAAGGGTTTGTTATGCCTGGACAAGAAAATAAAGTATGTAAACTTATTAAGTCCTTATATGGCCTAAAATAAGTACCTAAACAATGGTATGAAAAATTTGATAAAGTCATATTTCTTATGGTTTTAAAATTCATGAATCTGATAAGTGTTTTTATAGTAAATTTGCTAATGGTAAATGTGTGATCATTTGTTTATATGTAGATGACATGTTAATTCTTGGTACGGATTTAGAAAGCATTAATAATACTAAGAGTTTTTTGTCTTCTAAATTTGATATGAAAGATATGGGTGTAGCTGATGTCATATTAGGAATGAGAATAATAAGGAAAGATAAAAATATAATTCTCACTCAATCTCATTATGTTGAGAAAATTTTAAAGAAATTTAATCAGTTTGATTGCACACCTGTTAATACACCTTTTGAACCACAGCTAAAGATGATCCCTAATAATGGTAGAGCTATTTCACAATTGGAATATGCACGAGTAATTGGTAGTTTAATGTATGCCATGACATGTACTCAACCTGATATTGCTTATGCTGTTGGTAAATTAAGTAGATATACTAGTAATCCAAGTTTATTGCATTGGCATGCTGTCAATAGAATATTAAAATATTTAAAAGGAACTATGGACTATGGTATATACTATAGTGGATATCCTTCAGTATTAGAAGGGTTTTCTGATGCCAGTTGGATAACTGAGCGAGAGGATCATTCCTCAACAAGTGGATGGATTTTCACTCTTGGTGGAGGAGCTATTTCTTGGGGATCAAAGAAACAAATTTTTATAGCTGTTCTACTATGGTAGCTAAGTTTGTAGCATTAGCTGCAACTAGTAAAGAGGCAGAATGGTTAAGGAATTTATTGATTGAAATTCCAGTTTGGCCAAAACCAATGCCTCTAATATCTATACATTGTGATAGTGAGTCTACACTTTCCAGAGCTTATAGTAAAGTGTACAATGGAAAATCTAGACATATTGGCCTGAGACATAGTTATGTCAGACAAATAATTACAGATAGTGTAATCACAGTGGATTATGTAAAATCAAGTCAAAATTTAGCTGATCCTTTTACAAAAGGTCTTGCAAGAGGACTGGTGTCTAAGACATCAATAGGGATGGGACTAAAGCCCATTAATAATAATCACTCTTGATGGAAACTCAACTTAAAACTTGATATATTCAAGTCTCAAGTTCAATGATTAAAGTACATCATACGGCGTGATTGTAAGCACTATAAAATTTAACATCCCAATGATAAGTGCTTAGAACATGTAATGAATAATGAAAGAGGATGAGTTTAACCTTAATAGATTTATGGTGTTTTAAGTTACATGGACACCTATGATAATCTACCTATATGAGTATGGAAGTGGTGCCGCTTCCTATGAGAACTGGTCTTGACTCTAAAGCACTCATGAAATCAAGGTACAGACACAAGGCCTAATACATGTGTCGGCTTATATGGATAATCAGTGACTAAAAGATTTGTGTGTGAAGACAAATCCGGCAATCAATATATATTGATAGTTCAAAGACAAGTATACTATACTTTCATGGTTAACCTTGACGAACCTTCACAGGGTATTGGTTTAAGTCGTGAGACACCAACGCTTATACACAGTCTTACAGACAATCAAAGATTTACAAAACTTATTTTGAAAATGGTGGAGGAATGTTGGTGATTTTTAAAATAAGTGAGTAAGAGTTTTTGGGTGTAAGAGCTTTAAGAGCTTGTCCCACATTGGAAGTGTGAGGAAGAGGTGGGAAGCTAACCCAAATATAAAAAGGGATAGTGTCCCACATTGGAAAATGTACAAAGCTAAGTGTCATCACTAAGCTATAAAAGGAGTGGGCAACCTTTGGGTCCCACATTTGAAAAATATTAAGAATCTGTACACTTAATAAGTACAAATGGAAGATGAAGAGTTAATTCATCTAGCATTTAAGAGGCTATTCAAGAGACCTCAATACGGTGCGAAGCACCGTACGCACATGCACACACGCGCGCGTGCGCGCGTGTGCGCGTGTGCAGGTGCGGGGCAGTGGGCTGTAGAGGCGCTAGTGGCGCACTTTGCAATTCACATGCCGCATGTTCGAAGTGGTAGCGGGTTGCCGGGATTCATCCAGGGCGGATCGCGGTAGCTCGGGCGCGGTCACTTTTGGTTGACCCATGCAAAACCGATTCGGTATTAATTGTACCTGTTCAGAAATGACTTAAGACTGTTGGTAAGTAACAGTCATACCATTTCGGAATTGATTAAAACTGTTAATCCAACAGTCATGACTCTTGAAGACAAAGCTTTTCATTATCTATAAATAAAGGCTGCCTAAAACGAAATTGGATAATAACAAAAAACCCAGTTTCATATTTCCAAACCCTGCTATTACTCTCTTATAATTTTCAGGAGATACAAATTATCTTATTCTGTTTTGTGCACATAAACAGAATAATAACTTGATTGACTGTTCTTAGCTACTGCATCCAAAGGCTGTCTTCAAATATACAAGTTGCAGGCAGTGCAAGTTGCTTCATTGTATCTTGAATACGGATTTGCGAATTCCCGTTTGTATACCGAAATTATTCGTGTGGGGAAAATACTGTATTTAGGAAAGTGACATCACGCCTTGAAGCTTTCTAGTATCTATTCAGAAGTTACTTTTTGTATTGAAGTTGACATTATTGTGATATATAAAGAGTTCCATTTCTATATTTGCATTCATATTGTGATATGTATGGGCACTTTGTTCAGCTACGGGAAGGGATTCCATTGTTTATGATACTACAATATTTAGACAGTCAATTGAGGTTGATTGTGATTCATCCAACTTTCTTCAATAATTTTACAGCGGTACATTGTGTTTCAACATATCACATGGGTTTTTTATGTTTATTATTTTACTTTAGACTATCGGGTGCTACGTATTAAGATACCTCACTCAGATGACAGTTGCACCGAATAATTACAAAAGCTCCTGTGGATTTCTATGAGAAGATACTCCTAGTATCATGGAATGACCATCGTGTATTGGTAGATCTATTCTGATCATTATCTGGATACACATTAAAATAGCAGTCCCGTGTTGGTTTATTCCACTTTTTGTGGAAAACCTTCTAGTATATAATAGACACATGCTGTACGTGTTTTAGTTTTGAAAAACAAATACAAACAGTATTCTCTTTATCATTTACTTTTATTCTGTATAACTGATATCTTCTTTATGGTATCAGAGCTCTTTGGTTCAATGGCAAATAGTTCACAATCAAATTCCTTTTCCCTTAACATCAGCTCTTTGCATCACCTTATTGCAATATGCAATGTTAAGCTGGAACCCGATACCTTTCTGATATGGAGAACATAAATCTCCAATATATGAAAGCCATGAAAGTGACTGAAATCATCACACAAGAGCCTCTTAAACAGTACAATGACAAGGGAGAGACTACGAAGGAATTTCACGAATCGGAAGAAAAAGATGTTCTGCTCAAAACTTGGCTACAAGGTACAATTGAAAAAGAATTTCAGTTCCTTATTGTCGGATGCAACACTAAAAAGGAAACGTGGGAATGTTTAGAAGAATTTTTTTTGCAATCAATAAAAGAAAAGGAATTTCAATTAAAAGAGAAAATTAACGATATCTGAAAGTGCGGAAGCCCCCAATTTTTAAATTCAAATATAATGAAATGGTTCAAATTTTAATTTTTCAAAAGTTATTTAAAATTTTATTTTCTTAAAGAGAACAAACCAACTTATGAAAAAATTAAAACTAAACGAAAAGTGAAATTAAACTACACACACAATTTTAATTTCGACTTAAACACACATTAATCCAATTCAAGTTAAACTTGCATGCTATCAAGATAAAGTAATTTTACACTTGAATTAAATTGAACATACCCAAACATTAAATTTTCACCAACTTAAATAGATTTTGATTTGGAACTAATTTTATCTTTTAGTCCTAAGCATGCATCTAGGTGATATAGCAAGATAAAATAAATATCAATCGCACTACGCCGGATGTACGAGGAAAACCCAAATGGGAAAAACCTCGGACGGCCCTAGCCACGAATTCACTAAGTATGGTAGTTTTTACAAAGACTCGACACAAGAGGACTTACACAAACTGACTTGAGTCCGTCCAAGCCTTGACGCGCTCCTTCGGTCTTCAACCTCCGCCTAGTGTATAACCGTGGACTCTTCCACAGTCTCAAACTCCATCGATGGGGCTATGGTCACCGTCAACCCACACGCGAAGCCTTTCTTCGAGTGAGAACACCGCAATAAACTTTTCTCCTTTTTTGGGGTAGAGAAGAACCCAAACTCTCTTCTTGTTGGTGTAGAGAAAACCAGGTGCCAAAAGTCTCCAAGCAATGATATATCAATAGGTACTTGGAATAAACTAAATAAATGGGTGTGTATGTAATTTTTGATGAGTTTAATCCATAAAAATCAAACACAAAACATGGAACTTTTTCTTAAAAGTTTTGATCTCAAAAGACTCCTAGAATGTGAAAAAGTTGTCTTCAAAAAGTTAGTTCCCGCACTTAAGAAGTATGTCAAAAAGGAAGTGGGGCAAAGTAGTGGAAAAGTGGAAAAAACTAGCTTAAAACTGTTCCCGCTGTTTTTTCGTTAGAAATCTCGTTCGAACGAGACTTCTAACGAAGAGACAGAAAGAAAAAAAAATTCTCGTTTGAAAACTCGTTCGAACGAGAAGTCGTTCGAACGACCTATATAACGAGATCTCAGGCCATGGTTCTAGATAATTTCGATACGAACGCGTGGCCGCCAGTTTCGTGTCATTCTGATTTTTTTTGGATTTGATATGATTTTTTTACTGAAAGGTGTCTGAGAACAAAATATTTAGAATTATGAATTCAAAAAAGTTTACAAAAAAGTTCTAACACCCAAAATAAATTTCTAACATACACCCAATAAATAATGTTCCAAGCTCCTATATATATATATATATATTAAAAATGCATTCATACCTTAGGAGCAGTGGAACCATGTTGATGACGTAGAAACGAGGCACAAACACACACGGCATTAGATGAAGCTTTAATATCTTGGCCGCTACGTCTTCAACAAACACGTCATAGGCTTGAATGGATAAACTTGAACTCTATCCTATGACTCAAATGTTTTTGTCCGGAATTGAGCCAAAAACTACAAAGGACTCAATTGGAAATTTGTGTCCTTACAAATCTCCCCCTTTGGCTATTCCGGGACAAAAACTAAACAAAAATCCTAAAGGGCCGTCAAGCTCACTAGACTCAAAAACAATGTCCCACCCAAAATAAAAATACAATGCTTGACTCAAACAACCCAAGGATCAATATCTTTGCCGATGTTGAATGTTGCCATTTTGAAGTATTCCTGCACACTCAAGCAAACTATCAAACGCATAGGTAATATCAAAAATATTAAATGTAACTAAATAATTACTCACCCAAAATTAATTCTCCCCTTTATCAAACAAATGACCTACTTAGAAAGACGTCTCCCCCTAAGATAAATCTCCCCCAAACTAAGATACGATAATAATAGGATTAGATACCATTTCTCCCCCTATCATTCTCCCCCTTTTTGTTCAGGAATAGACAAAGGCGAAAGAATCAAAACAGTAACTTATCTCCCCCAAATAAAGCATATAAACCGTCTAAACTAAGCAAGGGATAAAAAAATGGGATAACAAGCAAAAACATGTAATTTTGCATATAGTGATGAGAACATTAAAGCATATGGGCAACAAAAGTTCAACTAATCCAAACAAGAACATCGGATACCAACTAGGATGCAATAAAATGATACCAATATGATATATAAATTATTAAGCACGTGATATCAACAAAGAATGCAATAAGATGGATACCAAGTATGAATTAAAGCATATATGGATTAGAAATCAAAGCAAAGACTAAACAAAAATATCAAATATATGTATACATAATATATATCAAAGAGACTCAAGTACACATATATAGATATAAACACACAAATGACACACACTAAATATAATAGGAGTCTTTCACACTCGTATGGCAAAAATGTGTCATATGGAAATGGAAGTGTTGGGGTGTGAACTAGTAACGATTAAATTTAGACCCAATCACTTAAAACATGTTCACGGAGTTCTCAATTGATTGCAAACTTCATCACATTTGAATATAACCTCATGTGACAATATAAATTGAACTCAATGAACAAACATACACAATGCATACAAGCCTAGCATATTGATGATTCTACAAACCAATAGAGTCATGACATGAAATACGCAACTAGGATAAACAGACATTGTGCAAACCGTTGATATACCATCCAATCTCCCTCAATATGCATTTATATTAAATTTGAATGAATATATCAATCAAACATAGGCCTTGGCAAATTATTTTTCTTGTTAATGCCGTATTTTCTATTTTTAGGCCTTTGGACCACGTATTTCTCTTAAGTCCATTCAAAACGGTGGCTTACAATCGCAAAGGATCACTTAGTCCTTTCGGAGCCCTTCCCCGTGCACATTTTTATTTATCATGTTTTCATTTTTCACACAAATCTCACATGCAACGGATTTTGACATGCACTAGTCCTCCTAAGTCACAAATATGTAGATGACAAGATTGGTAGGAGAACACCTCACATAGCTCAAATATACATATGAAGTTAAAATTTCAAAAGAGCTCGTGCATGTGTGAATAGAGGCATATAAAAATAGAATCCATTTGACCAACACAAAATTCAACTTCTCCATAAAAAATATGGTAAATAACATTTTAAGGATTGACAATCTAAACCAAAAGTTCTAGCCACGTGGGAGCGTTAAAGGAGGGATTCAAACACAAGTGTATGCCATATAAAGTGTGTCAAACTAAACTACACACAAAATAAAATCTTTTTGAGTTTTTGAAATTTTTAACCAAAATAAATAATATATACTCAAAAGTCAAAGAAAAATCATTTGAATTTTTTTATTAAGCTTAAATTATCAAGAGATAAAATCCAAATGATAAACACAAATCTTTTTGTATTTTTCAATTAATGCAAACAAAATGAAGGAAATATAATACAAAAGATAAATAAAAATCATAATTCTAGCATGTGATAAGCATGGAGCATAGACTAGAAAATGATTAAACAAGCATACATTTAGCATGTGAATATAGCATTAAGTACAAAAGCTAAAGTATGCAAACACTAACACATTCATATTTTAGATTTAGCAAGGGAGGAAGCACGTGAAAGTAAATGAGAATCAAAAACCCCATTTTGCAAGGCAACCAAGTCGGATTTCCTAACCCAAATTAATGAAGAATGACTATCTTGGGGTGTAGGAATTTTAACTACCTTGGTTGCTTTACGTTGGGATTTTCTAGGAATACGTTTAAGATCAAAACAAAATTTTCTAAGATGACTTTTTCGACCACAATGTGTACAAGTAAAAACATGTCGAAAAGATTTACCTAAGGAGTGATCTCTAAAGACTTTCCTAGTAGATTCTCCTAAAACATTGGTTTTGGCGTTATGAGTAAATTCATTACAAGTAATGAAGCCTAAACCACAAGTGTCATTTTTAATTTGGACCGTTCCTAATATTTTATCTAATTTTTCCGAACGGCACTCCAAATCAAATTTGACATTACTAGAGTCTTTTAATTTATTTTGCAATTCTAAAATGTTAGACTCTAATAAAACATTTCGCTCTTCAAAAGCAAGAAGCTCCTTTTTCAAGGATTCCATTAAACCCCTAAGGCTATCTCTCTCGCCTTCTATATGTTCAAGCTTCTCTAGAAGAGCTTTCTCTCGTCTCCTAAGGTCTTCAACCAACATGCTATTATCAACGACCTTGACACGTTCTTTTAAACTAGCTTCTAACTTCAAATTAGCTCTTTTCAATTTAATAGATTCTTTATAAAGTTCTTGAAAAGCATTTTGAAGTTCACTCACATTAACCTCTTCTTCATTTTCACTCTCTCTTTCTTCTCCACTCTCACTATCATAAAAAACAAGGGAATCAAAAACTTTGACCTCGGAAGTGTCATGTGTTAAAGTTTCATCAATCGACGAGTTCTCACTATCACTCACATGACTAGCCATAAAAGCCACAAAGTTGGGCTTAGTGGGGGAATCGGGTCCCTCTTCCTTATCACTATCACTAAGGGTCGCATTATATGAAATGGGTCGCTTACCCTCTTTCCTTAGTTTAGTGGGGCACTCAAAAGCCCTATGGCCATAACCCTCACAACCAAAACACCTATTTGACTCGTCCCTATTTAAATTTTCATTAATGGGTTTAGGGATCTTCTCGACTTTGTCATACTTAGAAGTTTCAAATTTCTTAAAATCATTTTTAAATTTAAGAAATTTTCTAAATTTACGAGCAAACAAAGCCATGTCTTCCGAATCACTATCACTCTCGCTCTCTACTACTTGTTTGACCTCTTTTCGAGATTTTAAAGCAACGCCCTTTTCAATTTTCTTTTCAGTTTTAGAGGGGAACATGTCTAGTTCATAGGTTTGTAAATCACCTACAAGCTCTTCTAATTTTGTAGAGGCTAAAGTTGGTGAAGAATTTAAAACGGTCACTTTTGGAATAAATCTATCGGGAAGGGACCTTAAAATTTTCTTTACAACTCGGTTGTCGGGTATTTTCTCTCCCAAGTTAAAAGATGAATTAACAATATCAGCAAGTTTAGCATAAAATTCATCAAAAGTTTCTTTTTCATTCATTTTGATAGTTTCAAATTGAGTGGTGAGGTTTTGAAGTTTCGAAGCTTTAACGACACTAGTACCTTCATGAGTGAGTTGCAAAATATCCCACGCTTCTTTAGCGGTTTCACACGTCATAATGCGTCGGAATTCATCTGGTGTGACAGCGCTAAATAAGGCATTTAAACCTCGAGAATTAAAGTTAGAATGTTTAAATTCACCCTCACTCCATCTATCGGTGGGTTTGGGAACACGCTCATTATCTACTAAATGAGTAGGTGGGGACCACCCGTCAACAACAGACATCCAAACTCTCTCATCGATAGATTTTAGTGCCGATTTCATTCGCGCTTTCCAATACGCGTAGTTTGAACCATCAAAAATAGGAAATTTTGAAAATGGGGAAAATTCCATTTTAGCAAAAAATTATTTAAAATTTTAATTTTTCAAAAGTTATTTAAAATTTTATTTTCTTAAAGAGAACAAATCAACTTATGAAAAAAATTAAAACTAAATGAAAAGTGAAATTAAACTACACACACAATTTTCATTTCAACTTAAACACACATTAATCCAATTCAAGTTAAACTTGCATGCTATCAAGATAAAGTAATTTTACACTTGAATTAAATTGAACATACCCAAACATTAAATTTGCACCAAATTAAATAGATTTTGATTTTGAACTAATTTTATCTTTTAGTCCTAAGCATGCATCTAGGTGATATAGCAAGATAAAATAAATATCAATCGCACTACGCCGGATGTACGAGGAAAACCCAAATGGGAAAAACCTCGGACGGCCCTAGCCACGAATTCACTAAGTATGGTAGTTTTTACAAAGACTCGACACAAGAGGACTTACACAAACTGACTTGAGTCCGTCCAAGCCTTGACGCGCTCCTTCGGTCTTCAACCTCCGCCTAGTGTATAACCGTGGACTCCTCCACAGTCTCAAACTCCATCGATGGGGCTATGGTCACCGTCAACCCACACGCAAAGCCTTTCTTCGAGTGAGAACACCGCAATAAACTTTTCTCCTTTTTTGGGGTAGAGAAGAACCCAAACTCTCTTCTTGTTGGTGTAGAGAAAACCAGGTGCCAAAAGTCTCCAAGCAATGATATATCAATAGGTACTTGGAATAAACTAAATAAATGGGTGTGTAGGTAATTTTTGATGAGTTTAATCCATAAAAATCAAACACAAAACATGGAACTTTTTCTTAAAAGTTTTGATCTCAAAAGACTCTTAGAATGTGAAAAAGTTGTCTTCAAAAAGTTAGTTCCCGCACTTAAGAAGTATGTCAAAAAGGAAGTGGGGTAAAGTAGTGGAAAAGTGGAAAAAACTGGCTTAAAACTGTTCCCGCGGTTTTTTCGTTAGAAATCTCGTTCGAACTAGACTTCTAACGAAGAGACAGAAAGAAAAAAAAATTCTCGTTTGAAAACTCGTTCGAACGAGAAGTCATTCGAACGAGGTCGTTCGAACGACCTATCTAACGATATCTCAGGCCATGTTTCTAGATAATTTCGATACGAACGCGTGGCCGCCAGTTTCGTGTCATTCTGATTTTTTTTGGATTTGATATGATTTTTTTACTGAAAGGTGTCCGAGAACAAAATATTTAGAATTATGAATTCAAAAAAGTTTACAAAAAAGTTCTAACACCCAAAATAAATTTCTAACATACACCCAATAAATAATGTTCCAAGCTCCTATATATATATATTAAAAATGCATTCATACCTTAGGAGCAATGGAACCATGTTGATGACGTAGAAACGAGGCACAAACACACACGGCATTAGATGAAGCTTTAATATCTTGGCCGCTACGTCTTCAACAAACACGTCATAGGCTTGAATGGATAAACTTGAACTCCATCCTATGACTCAAATGTTTTTGTCCGGAATTGAGCCAAAAACTACAAAGGACTCAATTGGAAATTTGTGTCCTTACAATATCACATTGAAAGGAAAAACTCTTAATGATTACATGAAAGAGTTCAAAAACCTCTGTGATGCTCTTGCTGCCATTCATAAACCTTTGGATGAGGATAGCAAAGTTATAAATTTTGCTAAAGGTTTGGGCCCAAAATATCAGGTTTTTCGCACTGTCATGTTAGGCAAAGCTCCGTATCCCTCACTCTCGCAGTTGATAACCTCACTTAAAGGGTTTGAAATTTGAGAGGAAACACCTAGTGAACCCCAAATGCAACCAGTTGATCACTCTATGGCATTTAATGCCATTAGAGGTTCTGTTCAATATCACAACCGTGGAAGATCTCGGTTCAACGGGGGTAGAGTTTTTCATGGACATAATTCCAGCACCCAGTTCTCATCTAGAGGTCGTGGGTTCAGACCAGCAATGGCTCATTATGTGAATCCCTCTGCAAACCAGAACCAATAGTCTGGTAATATTCAGCAACCCTATCAAAATCACCACATTTCTTATGTGCAAAATTAAGCTACTTCAGCAAATATGACAAGGCCACCTTTGTTCCAACAATCTGCAAATGGCGATAAAAATAGTCCAAGTGTCATAGCTTGCCAAATTTGTGGAAGAACTAATCACACTGCCCCCTCTTGCTTCTACAGGTGGGACTACTCCTTTCAAGGTCAAGAACATACTCCAGTTGCCATGACTGCAACAAATGTTGAATCACCGCTAGACAATGGTCTTTATGTCGACTCAGGAGCTACATCCCACATGACAAATGGCACTGGTAATTTTTCTAAACTTATGTCATATAAAGGAAGCGATAAAGTTATCATTGGCGATGGTTCTAAACTCGATATCACTCACATTGGAGAACAACAATTAAATAAAAATTTAATCTTGAAAGATGTTTTAGTTGTTCCTCAAATTACAAAGAACCTTATTTTTGTTAGTCAATTACTTCAAGACAATGAATGCTTATTAGAATTTACTAATAATGGATTTATTGTCAAGGACAAGAAGACCCACAAAGAGCTTGCGAAAGGAACTAGAAGAGGGTCTCTTTACATCTTTGAAGAAAATCATTAAGAAGCTCTCAATGTTATTTATAACAAGAAAGCTAGTGATCAAGTTTGGCATCAAAGATTAGGACATCCTCCAATCAAGTCTTTAAATTTTTTAAATAAATGTAATGTCTTAGATGTTGACAATTGGACTAAATCTCCTACTCTTTGTGTAAGTTGCCAATTAGGAAAAAGTTGTAAGTTGCCATTTGGAATAAATGATAAAATTTCTAGCATTCCTTTCGAAAAAATTCATTGTGATTTGTGGGGAACCGCTTCCATAACATCTTCTCAAGGTTTTAAATTTTAGGCTATCTTTGTTGATGATTGTATGCGTTTTACATGGTTGTATCCTCTTAAACGAAAATCTGGTTTTCATCAAACATTCTTAATTTTTCACAAAATGATTGAAACTCAATTTTTAATGAAGATAAAAAATTTCCAATGTGATGGTGGCGGTGAATTTTCAAGTGATGACTTTATCGCCTATCTTGAGAAATATGGCATAGTTAGATATATATCTTGCCCAAGTACTCCAGAACAAAATGGTGTAGCCGAGAGAAAACATAGACACATTGTCGAAACTGCTTTAACATTATTGTTTCATGCCAACATTCCCCTATCCCTTTGGGTTGAAGCCTTTTTAACCGCAGTTTACCTAATTAATCGATTACCTTCAGCCCCACTAAATCGCACCACTCCCTTTTTCAAACTACATTGCGGTCATCCAAACTATTCCACGTTACGTATTTTTGGTTGTCGATGTTTCCCTTATATAAGAACTAAAACTCAAAATAAATTTACACCAAAATCTTACCCTTGTGTATTTATCGGGTATAGTTTTATTCATAAAGGGTATCATTGTTATCAACCAGATATAAAATGTGTGTTCATTTCACGCCATGTTATTTTTGATGAAAATGTTTTTCCCTATAGCCAGGCAAATCAAAATTCTCCTGAACCACAAGCCATAAACTTTGTGACATATCAAAAATTTTTCAATCTTGTGAAACCTAACACTATACATTTACCTTCCACCCCACCTATTACCCCTGCTATTGCATCCAGACCTGTACCGCCATTTCTTTATTTACCCACTGATAAAACAACTGCCATCCTTTCTCAGAATTCTTTCCCCTCTTCCTACTCCTTTCCATCTATTCAGTCACTTCAAGACCTGTCCACCTCAGGCCCCTCTATTCCACAGTCACCTCACCTGCTACTCCCATTGATTTCACGCTACAAACTGGTCACTTAGGTGACAACACTGCCCAACATCATATCCTATGCCCACAACCTAGTCCCGACCCTATCTCTTGACCTACTTGCACCACACCCACCAATCCTGTATCTTGCATAACTGTCCACTCCGACGACCCTATGACTACCTGTCCATCTTTTGACAACCTTTCCAGTTCTGAAGATAGCCTCTCCGTTTCACCCACTTCATCCTTGTCCAGTACTATTACACCTCCTGCCTCACATGCTCGTCTCCCACCCCTCAATCTTATAGTGGACCTTCCTCTCTCTTACCAGCCCTCCACCATGGTTCCTACTCAAACTCACCCCATGCTCACACGCTCCAAATCTCAGTCCCAAATCCCCACAGCATTCCTTGATTCTGCTCCTCTTTCGGAACCTTTTTCTCTCAAAATGGCTCTTTCTCAACCACAATGGGTGCAAGCTATGAAAGAAGATCTCCATGATCGCACAACGGACTTACTACCACTTGACCCCGATATTCATGTTATTGGTTGCAAGTGGGTCTATCGTACAAAACTGAAGGCTGATGGAACTCTTGATAAATACAAGGCTCGGTTGGTGCCTAAAGGATACAATCAAATTGTAGGGGTTGATTTTGGTGAAACTTTGAGTCGAGTTGTTAAACCAGCTACTATCCGTGTTGTGTTATCTCTTATTCTCACGAAGCACTGGCCTATTAAGCAATTTGATATCAAAAATGCTTTTCTCCATGGGTTTCTCAATGAAGTTGTATATATGCGTCAACCACCCGGGATTGAAGATCCCACTTTCCCCTCTCATGTATGCAAGCTCAACAAGGCCATCTATGGATTAAAATGGGCGCCCCATGCTTGGTTTGATCGCTTTAGTCTTTATCTTCTTCACTTGGGATTTCAGTGTAGTAAGGCCGACTCTTCACTTTTTACTCTTCATCACGCTCATGGCACTGTTCTTCTTCTTCTTCTTCTTCTTCTTCTTCTTCTTCTTCTTCTTCTTCTTCTTCTTTATGTTGATGATATTATTCGCACTAGCATCCATTCATCTCTTCTTACCTCTCTCACATAAAAACTTTCTATGAATTTTCCTTGAAAGACCTTGGCGATCTTCATTATTTTTTGGGTATTCAAGTTCTTCCTTTTCATGGTGGTTTATTTTTGTCTCAACATCAATACGTCACCTCCCTTCTTACAAAGGCCAACATGCTTCATTGTAACTCCATTCAAACGCCTCAGTCTACCAAATCTTCCCATATCCTTTTGGCTCCCTTTCACGATCCCACCTTCTTTCACTCTATTGTTGGTGCCCTTTAGTATTTGACGCTCACACGTCCAGACATCACTCACTCTGTTAACACCATTTTCTAGTCCATGCATGCTCCAATCGATGATGATTTTCAACATGTTAAACGTCTTCTTCAGTATATTCACGGGACTCCCACTATGGGTCTTCGTCTACTGTCTCAGTCCTCACTCACATTATATGGTTTCTCTGATGCCGATTGGGCTGGCTACCCTTTCACACGTCATTCCACTTTGGGGTTTTATATGTTTCTTAGAGATAATTGCATTTCTTGGGCCTCTAAAATGAAACCTACTGTTTCCCATTCCTCTTGTGAAGCTGAATATCGGGCTCTTGTTGTTGCCATTGCTGAACTTATGTGGCTCACTTATCTTTTACGTGATATCGGACTTTCAGACATTATTGCTCCAACCTTATATTGTGACAATTTAAGTTCTCTTTATATGACTATAAATCTTGTCCTCTATGCACGTACTAAGCATGTTGAACTTTATTATCACTTTGTTCGGGAAAAATTTGCTCAAGGACTGCTTGTTACTCAATTTGTGCCTTCCTCATCTCAACTTGCTAACATCTTTACCAAGCCGATTGCCACGCCTCAGTTCCATTTTCTTCGTCACAAGCTTGGTGTGTGCTTCGCTCCCAACCTTCACTTGCGGGGGAATATTAAGATACCTCACTTAGATGTCAGTTGCACCGAATAATTACAAAATCTCCTGTGGATTTCTTTGAGAAGATACTCCTAGTATCATGGAATGACCAACATGTATTGGTAGATTTGTTCTGATCATAATAGACACCTGTTGTACGTGTTTTGGTTTATGAAAAACAAATACAAACAGTATTCTCTTCACCATTTACTTTTATTCTGTATAACGGATATCTTCTTTACTACGGTGAATGGTTTATTGATGTTTGGGGATGGTGTTCCTCTATGTTATTTTTTGACAAAACTGAAGGCGGGGATATCAAATTGCCACGTGCCATGAACCACACAATTTTTTGGTGGATCTGGGAGAAGCCTTAATTAATAGGGTTTTTTAACAAGTAGTCACTTTTATTAAGTATGTAATTCAACAAGTCTTGTCATTCTTTTTTTTGCTCCAATAAATCTCATGAATTTTTTTTGGTTCAATAGATCCTATTTGTAAACATACACTGAATATTAACTATATGCATAAATATGACCTATTGGGAAACAAATATTATGATATGACCTATTAGAAAATATTTTATGTAAATATGACTTATTTGTCAAGCTCTCTAATTAATGCGGGTGCTTATCGGGTGGACTCGCTAAGCATGCCAACTTAAAGAATTGGATTTTGGTTTATCCCGTTAGTGTAAATACACGACATGAATCGTTATGACATGACTCGAACACGAACTAGACTCGATAAGAGACACGCTACACACAAAAAGTTTCAAAGGTCAGGTTTGGGTATAGGTTATTTTCACACAAACCCGACTAGACCTGACAAGAAACTAATGTGAGACGACCCATTGCCACCCCAAACTAAAGGTTGAATAGTAACCAACAGAGTAAATGTCTTCTGCTACAATAATGTATAACTCATAAGGAATTGAAGAGAACCAGCCATCATAGGCAGCGCAATGAGTGGCTTGTTTACACGCCTACTAACCTATTGAAAATTGACGCTCCACTACGACTTGATTTGGTGAATGTCATGGATTATGAAATTTTCGTATGTGTGTAGTTTTTTCGTTAATAAATATATGTGACAATATGCAGTATTGCAAACACATACACACTTGAGTAAAAATTATTGCGTGCCATATATGTAGGTAGTAATAATAATATATGGCACGTAAAAAATATTACGTTCCATATATGTTAAGATTGGTTTTATAAATGGAAATCTAGGACTAACGGCGATCATCAGCCGGGTCTTTAGTGGTGACATAAACAAGAGAATCACCGGCATGAAAATATGTCAAGCGACACCGGGGTTGGATAAGTTGCCAAGAAGGGAATGCTACCTATCTTCTATGCCATTTATTATTTCTATTTTCTTTATCGGTCTATGAAAAATATAGATTAAGCAAACACTCCACCAAATCGGGGTTTTAAAGGGCCTAGAGATGTCAAATTAACTTGTTTTTATTTTTTATTTTTTTGTGAAGTCTTTTTTTATGTGTAGTCTTTTTTATATATACGTGAAATCTTATTTATTCAAATATATGTAGGGAGAAAATAATTATAAATAATGACTTCACTAAATTTTGTTACATAGTGGTGGCTTGTTGAAATAGTCCTATCATTTAAATTTTTATTGCCAACAACCTCATCATCGTCTTTTTTGGTGTGTGTGAGATAGGGGGAGTTAAGATAGAGAAGAAGAGGTTGGGTTGCAAGGTGACGAGAGGGAAGATAGAGTAAGAGAGAAATGAATAAAGTAAAAGAGAAATGAAATAGAGAGCTAGCACTTTGAAAAATTATTTTCTTTTTTAATTTATTCTAATATAGAACTTTGAAAACACATATAATTTAAGTTTTAAATTACAAAATATTAAAAAAAATATTGTCGGTTCTTGTCAATGAGTAGATCATTTTAATATCAAAATTCTTTACGTTTGTCGTAATTTTAATAAAATTCTTATTTTAACCTTTTGTATCAATCAAGGGTCACCTAATACGTATCATATAGAACATTTTTAGCCATTTTTTATACCAAACATTTAACATTCATATTTAGATAATAAGGAAAAATTATATTTAAGTCCCATTTGTCATGTCAACATATATACAAGTCCTATAGACTTTTCAACCAACATATAGGTCATATTCCAACTTTTTTGGGATTTTTTTTCACAATTTTACCCTTTTTAAAACCAATCATCCGGAAGTTACATAAGTGGTTTAAGTTTTTTTAATCTTAAAATGATCATAATTTTTTATTGACAAATCCTCTTTTCGCAAAATTACTATTTTTGAAATCTAGTCGGCGAGATCTATCAAACAAAATCCATGAAGCGTATAAAATTTTAAAGAAAAAAAATTACACAAACAGTAAACTTTACTGTATGCACTAGAATATGAAATAGTTTTATATATGTGGCATTTTCACAAACAAATAGTAACACACACACACACACACACACACACACACATATATATATATATATATATATATATATATATATATATATATATATATATATATATATATATATATATAATGCTCTTATTTTCAAAGGGTCACGTCAGAGGCACCCCATGCCACTGTATACACCAGAAAATAATATAGTTTTATATCTGTGACATTTTCACAAACAATAACATTTATTGTGTTAATATATTTACAAAATAGTTTTATTTATATAACATTTTCACAAATAGTTGCATTTACTGTGTTAATATTACACAATATATATATACACGCTAGATCCAAACCTCTTTTTTTCAAAATTACCATATTTTTAAAGACTTGCACTAGCGACATTCAATCTCAACCACTACCCACCCCCATTGTCGACGCTTCAACGACCTTCATCAGAGCTACGATTTGGGGTGGGTAGTGTTGGGATAGGGGGTCGCGTGCGCGGACCTTTGAAATTAGTAGAATATTAGATAAATGGGGTTTGGATCCACCGGAGCTCCAGTTTGGGATGAGTAGGGGTGACATTGGTTAGGTTTATATCTATAACATTTTTACAAACATTAACATTTACTATGTTCATATAACACATTATATATATATATATATATATATATATATATATATATATATATATATGGAGGGGATCAAGTGAGGTTCCAGTTTGAGGACCCTGAATGAGGTTCATTTTTTTAAAATGATAAAAAAAATATTTTCGGGCTGATTTTTTTATGGTTTTTAAACATTTCAAAAGGACCATAAAAAAATAATCAGCTCAAAATATTTTTTTTTGATATTTTAAAAAAATCGGTCAAACTGTGTGAGTTTTTAAGTTGTTTTTAAGCTCTTAAAAATTGATAAACTTGACCGATTTTTTTAAAATAGTAAAAAAATTCATTTTGAGCTGATTATTTTTTTATGATCCTATTGAAATATTTAAAAATCATAGAAAAAAATCAGCTCCAAAATAATTTTTTTACTATTTTAAAAAAATGGACCCCATTTAGGGTCCTCAAAGTGAGGGACCTCACCTGATCCGCTCTCTCTCTCTCTCTCTCTCTCTCTCTCTCTCTATATATATATATATATATATATATATATATATATATATATATATATATATATATATATATATATATATATATATATATATATATATACGGTGGATCAAAACCTATTTTTTTCGATATTACCTTATTTCTAATGGTCCGCGCTAGCGGCATCCAATACCCACCACCATTGTTGGAGATCCAATAACCTTCATCACAACTTCGATTTAGGGTGGCAAGGGATGCCGATGGCGCGAAACTTAGAAAATAAGAGAATATTGGATAAATGAGGTTTGGATCCACCGGAGCTTCGATTTGGGGTGAATAGGGGTAGCATTAGGTTAGGTTTATATCTGTAACATTTTCACAAACAGTAACATTTATTGTTTGTGAAAATGTTACAGATATAAACCTAACCCCATGCTATTCCTACTGACCCCAAGTCGGAGCTCCTGTGGATCCAAACCCCATTTATCCAATATTCTCTTATTTTCTAAGGTCCGCGCCAGCGGAACCCCATGTCACCCAAAATCAGAGCTCTGATGAAGGTTGTTGGAGCTCCGACAATGGGGGTGGGTGTTGGTGGGGATTAGATGCCACTAGTGCGGACCGTTAAAAATAAGATAATATCGAAAAAAAGAGATTTGGATCCACCGTATATATATATATAGTACTTTTCTTGTGCATACCAGTATGTATTTTAAGAGTGTGGATCGAATATGTGTCACCTGGCGGTAAGCCCAAAAAAGAAAGGCTAAATTATAGGATTACTTTCTCGTGACACATGTCCGGTCCGCACTCTTAAAATACATATTGGTATGCACAAGGGCAGTTCTGTGTATATATATATACTGTGTTATAACACAACAAATGCTACTGTTTGTGAAAATATTACATATATAAACCTATTTCTCTTTTTGGTGCATGCAATAAAGTTGATTTTCTGTGTAATTTTTTTCTTTGAAATTATATAGCCTTCTTGGATCTTGTTTGATTGATCTCGTCGAGCAGATTTCAAAATTAGTAATTTTGCAAAAAACGGATATGCCAATTAAAAGTTATGATCACTTGAAAATTAAAAAAAAATCCAACATTTTATGTAACTTCCTCAAGGAAGTTACGGATGGTTGGTTTTAAAAGGATAAAATTGTGAAAAAAATTCAAAAAATTAGGTGTAGGACCTATATGTAAGGGAAAAACATGGTGGGACTATAATGTAAAAAAAAGGGTTAATAGGATCTAAATGCGAATGCCCCTATTTTATAATACCCAACAAGTTTTAATTACAATCTCAAAATAGGACTCCTAAAAAAGTCCTTTTTTGTGAAGTCTTTTTTTAAGTGAAGTCATTTTTTTCTTTTTTATGCGAAGTCATTTTTAACCACAAATATATGTAGATAGGAAATAATTATAAAATAAGAATTTACTCAATTTTTATTGCATAATGAAAAGTTCTTCAAACAATCGGCGCATTTAAGTTTTTATTCCCAACGTGGGCCTCATTAACTTGACTTGAAAAAAATTGTAGTAATAAATAATGTAAAATATTAAAATAAAATAAAGTAATTTGCATTAAAAATGACTTCCTTCCGAATTCAAATTCAATTAACCATCTTAAATTAAATTAGATTAAAAATATAAGAAAATAATTGAATTTAAAATGGGTGAAGTCTTTTTTAAAATTAAGTCTTTTTAGGGCTATTTGGGTTAGTCTCTATTAATTAGTCGTCATTGAGTTAAACCCTATAATTTTTAATTCTTTGAGTTTGGACCCCATATTAATAGATTATGTTAGTCGACTGTTGAGTCACTCATTTTTGGGTCATGAATGTCTAATATAGACCTCATTCATTACCTAACAACAACCATTTATAGATAAAAAGTTTTTATTTAAAAAATTAGATTTGACTGAAAAAATGTTTAAATAGAAAAATTAAGTGTTTTGATTGTTTTTAAAAAAACATTAATGGGAATTTGTTGTTAAAAATTGCTTTTTTAATGGAAACTGTTTTTTAGCTATGTTTTCTATATAAAAAATTGTGTGTGATATAACTTTAATAAAACAATTGTATGTTTTTAACTACGTGCCATATAAGAACAATTTTTCAATATTTTTTCTACAAATAAAAACTTTGTTATTTTAAGTATTTTTTATTTTAGGAAAAATAAAAATTTTCTTCGTAAATGCTAAGTTTATTGTTATATTTTATTATTGAACATATATACTTCACATAATAGTAAGTGATTAATTAGAATAGGGAATCAATGAAAATAAGCATATTCCAAGAAATGAAATAATTTTGGAACTCTTGTGGTAACAAAGAATAGACATTAGATGAAATAGCATTCGGTACGTAATGACTTGAATTTTGTTAGCCAACAACTTATCTAATTAAGTCCACCAGATCATAACAAACGATTCAAACTAATATCCCTATTGATAAAGGAAATATTTGATCCTTACTATACAAGCATTCTTTATATAAAAATAAGGACAAATTCCACTAGCGACCTTTGAGTTTTCATTCCCGCATGAATTTTCAAAAGTCGCGCTCATAAGATTGACTTTCACATTAGGTACATAGGTCCCCCACTGTTATATTTTTTTATGGAAACTGCTCCCAACTTCTTTTACAAATTAACATTTTTTGACAAAAAAAAAAATGCACTTGAAATTTGCCATCCTAAACTCAAACATTCATATTATTTGCTTATATGTTTTTATATAAATTTCACAAAATATGGTTAATTAGATTCATTTATGTCACTCACACCCACATGGAAATGCGGACAATGTGATTGGCGTGTATGGTGCGTGACCAACGAAGGAGGTTCACTGTAACGAACGGTTCAGATCTGTGAAAATGTGTTTGAGTATAAAAGAGAGGCAAAAAGAGTGAGGTTTATGGTTTTAAACTTGATTCATAACTAAGATTTGGGTGTATTTGGTGCTTGAATTGATAATGAGTATATCTCTTGGATAATCCTTCCATTGTAACTTATTTTATCAAATAGTGGAATTATTCTCTCTCTTATGGATCTAGGCAAGGTATTATTATCAGACCACATTAAATCTCTTGTGTTCATCTTGTTATTTTCTAGCTTGTTTATAACAAAAGTCCTAAGTGTGGCTTTGGTGTTAAACGAGTCATGTATGGAAGTTTTGGGCTTGTTGTTTCATTCAACGATGTCCATAAATGTAGCTTCACATTGGAAGATGGATCATTCTTGTAGAAGTGGTAGTTTCACTTTATGGCAAGGTAGGGTGAAAATTCTCCTCATTCAATAAAGATTATAGAGAGCTTTGAAAGGTAAGAATATGAAGTAGGAGAAGATGACAGATGATAATTGGAAAGATATAGAGTCAGGGTTCTTAAGTACTAACGAACTCTTTATCAATGATAATATTATCAAAACTGTAAATGATGAGTACACGAATCTAGAGTTGTGGGAGAAGCTAGAAAATATATAGTTAACAAAAAGTATCATAATAAAGCTTAATCTCAAATGGGAGCTTTACCGATTGAAGATGGAGGAGGAAGAAATCATAGATCACATGAATGTATTTCCTGGGATTGCAGATGAGCCAAATAAGGGATTACTGAAAGATTACTTAACTCGGGTTAAACAAAATACAAAAATACATATAAAATGAGGAAAGGTTTAGCATACATGTGTGCATTGTTATCGTTCAATTTCATATTATTTCAGTAACAACGGTATTTTGGTTTGATGTGAAAGTAGAGGAAGAAGAGCAGGCCTTATTGCTTCTTAGTTTTTTTCTAGAGTCGCATGAGAACATTGTCACCACCATTTTATATGGTAAAAATACGGTTAAAATGGATGCGGTGGAATTGACTATATTATTTTATAAGAAGATGAAGTATTTCAAGGACGAGAGTTTAGGCTCAGGTTTTTATGCACATGGTGGGAATCGAGGAAGGAATACCAATCGGGGATCTAATGAAGGTATAATAGGTCTAGATCAAGGGGTAGTGGAAAAGGCCAATAATATTACAAGTGCGAGGAGTGTGTTCACATAAAGATAAATTGTCGTTTAAAGAAGGATGGAGGTGGCCTCATTAATGAGTTGGTGACATTTTCGGAGGATGAAGATGTAATACCCCGTATTTTTATGGATTTTAAAATTGGGGATTTATTAGATTTAATTGAGATATTAATTTAATATTAATTCGGAAATTTATTTTCTTATATTTACTAGAGTGATGTGAGTTAGTAATTATTGGATATTTGTTGAATATTACTGGATGAGTAAAGTAATATATAAGATTGATTTTATTAAAATTGTCACGAGTGAATAAAATGGCAATTATGAAAATTTAAGTCGGGACGCGCCTGTGTCGTGTCAGGACTAAATTATTATTATTAAAAGTGAAAAAAATTATAATTCACCCGTATGGTCATTTAGAGTGCGCCAATATATCCGGAAGGGTTGAGATAGTCAAAATAATGTACCCGGGGGTTTAGTTTGGGTCTCGGAACGTTTTTAGGCCAAATTGGCATCCCGGGAGGGTATTATAGACATTTGACATTTTTGGGTAATTAAACCCACGAACTTCCTAGAAAAAATCATCCTTTAGGAGTTTCCTTCTAGGGTTAACAAACACAAAATCAAATAATGGCCATTAGAGAAGGGGTTGGAGAGCTTTCCGAGCAACTCAAAGCCATGGACTCAATTGTTTACACCGCCACCACCACCAAAGCGTAGATCGCGCGACGAGGAACGCAACCATACCTATTTCGTCCACAAATCAGAAACCCAAATTCCAGGAAAGTATCTATCTTGCTTCTCTTTTAGTTAATTGTCACACCATGTTAGATTAGGATGATTGAACCTATGTTTCATGGAAGAACTCAAGGATTTAGAGAACCCAATCACATGTTGTAGAGAAAATAAATAAACTCCGGACATCCCGATCATATGTAGAGGATTACCAACGAAATTGGATTAATTTAGAAGTGAGAAATCTGGAAAAAGAAATAGAATAATGGAAGTTTAGTGGAAAGTTAGGGTTTTTGATAATTAAAATAAATTGGCCTTTAATTCAATTCCGTTGTTGAATTTGTACATGTTTCACGTAGGAAATCTTGCATATATGTATATAGAACTTGTAGTAATGTTATTTGAGAGTTTGGGAGTTGTTAATGACGTTTTGGAGAAAATTGGAAAATGAAACCCGTAGGTTTTAATGGCAGTTTCTAGGCAAGAACTGCTTGATCGATCAATCGACCAAGAACATCGATCGATCAATGATCGATCGATCGACCCCCTTTCCTCGATTGATCGACCCCTCCTGGAAAATTGCATATTTCTCGTCCGTTGGTTTAATCCGGTTAAAACGCATAGGAACCCTTGATTGTTATTATTGGAGTATAATGGAATATAGAGAAGACCAGTAGGGTCTAGGTAGACCCCGTTGAGTGAAATTTAATGTGGGATTAGATTTTGGGTTAACGAGGAATTATTCATGTGTATAAGAAATCATGCGTACATGTAATAAAAAGATCGAGACTCTTAAGGGAGTTAGACCAGAAGGTAAGTGAGTGTATGCCTACTGAAATTTTACTTAGAATACTTTGAGAGAGGAGAGGTGAGTATGAAGTGAATTATAAATGAGAATAAAAATGACGAGTCTGTTATGCGAAATAATCGGATAAAATGTGTTAATAACGGATAATTATAATTATGGGTCGTGGGCGCACCTAAACTAGAAATGTGAATATTTATATATATATATATATATATGACTGTGTGATTGTGCATATTATATAACTGTGTAAAAATCATACCCGAGCTACTTGCTATCACGGGGGTTTCCACGCCGGGGCAGTCTTATCTCGATTGGGCCTTTTGGGGGGATATTGACTTGTACCCTAGATCATAGGATTCCTTGGTATAGGCTATCTGATTGATAGTCAGACGGTCCTAAGAGACGTGAGGGTATGTACTGACCTCTTAGAGACTTGGAACTATGCTTCGCCTCTAATTGTATGTGTTATGTGTTAATATAGTTCGAGAGTGATTCCGAACTAGTATTTCCCATAGTACGAGTGATACGGGGACTTGATAGCAGAGTATGCCAGCACCATAGATTTTATGTGCGGTTGTAAGGACATAATTCTCATGTCCGTTATCTTACAGTTTTGTATGTCATACGCCGCTACATTCGGCTACATTTGGCATGTCTCTACACGATCACTCACGACGGCCTCTATCCGAATTCCAAGAATCAAGCATTCAACAACTCCTAAATGTGTCCCTCATCTGCCACAGCGATTTCACGTTCCTTGATTTTAGGCACAGAATGCGAGTGGAACGCAGGGGAAGTCAAAACAGTGAAACAAGGCTTGATAGGGAAGTTCAAGGGCATTTTCGTAATTTCACATCCATAGTCCGGAGGTCTGGTCAACTTGAAAGTTGAAGATCTCGCCGCAACGAAGATACTGGAAGAAACGGCACCTCAATCCGAGCTACGATGAAGAAGTTATGACCTTTTGAAGTTGGAGAAAAATTCCTTGAAAAATGCTGTTTTTTTTTAACCCCATACCAGAATGGTACATCCAAACCGGTTCGGTGTACCCCAGATGGGGTTCGGTGTACCTGTACGCTGATAAGATTTTTAGAGTTTTAAAAAAGTGGAACTCTTCATCTTTTTTCCTATAAATACCAACTCATGTTTTGATTCACATATCATTGCCATATCTTTGTGAATCTTTTTGTAACCCAAGAACACATCTTGTGTATTTGTTTAGCCTCAGTGGAGAAGGTATCTCCATACTTTGATCGGTGGATACCGAGCGTAGTCATTCTACGTGTGGACGAGCCGAAGACGACGAACCGACACCTGGAGGGTACTTTCGCTGTCTCTCGTATCTTTGAAGGTTTTCTGAAGGCACCGTGCAGTATAGTCTTGTGGGCGATTATCAGGATTGTATGTAAGTCAAAGGTCTTGTTAACTTTTCAAAGTGTTATAAAAGGTTTTTACCCGGAAGGGGTTTTTTCCTCAATTGCTTGTCTTTATTTTATCATGCATGGCTTGGATGATTTATCTTGGTTAGATGCATGTGTAGGGGCTGTTTTAATAGACTCTAATTAAATAAGTGTGCCATCTTATTAATTTGCGAATCAAATCGATATCACACGGTGTTTCAAATTGGTATCAGAGCAGGTTACGCTAACTTATCGCGTATTCCTATTTTCCGCAAAATTGTGTGATATTGATTTTTTTTTAAATCAGTTTTTTTTTTAAAATCGCATTTTTTCAATGGAACGCCCATTTAATGAGGAGCCTATTTTTGAAAAAATCCACGACCATGCTGAAAATTTAAAAAGTTTGAATTTGAAACTTTGCAAAAGAATTAAAGTTTTGGAAAAAGAAAATTCTCGTTTTAAATCTGCAATGGATCTTTTGCAAACGATTCAAAATCAAAGAGATTTTTATCGTGAAAAATTTATTTCTTTGGACCATGACTTTGTTTCTTTAAAATTGTCCAAGAAGGAGAGTGATGAAAGGGTCCTATTTTTAGAGAAAGAATTGGAGGACCTTAAAAATTCGATGGTTTGTGTTTGTGCGAAAGATGAAAGAAATATTTTAATCAATGAGTTTGTTGCACGTGAAGAGACTCTTAGGGAAAAGTTTGCTTTAATTGAGGGGGAGAGGGATACCCTTTTAGAAATTGTTGAAAATTTGAAAAAGCAATCCCTGTCTTGGGAAGAGTCTAATTTGTTGCTTGAATCAAATATTTTGAAGTGGAAAAATGATTTAAACGATTCAAGTAGGTTTGATTGTGATGGTAATGGCTCATCTTGTTCTCATGCTTCTAGTGCTAAAGCCAAAACCATTATTTGTTTTAGAGGGTCAATTAATCCCAAGGACTTTAGAAAAGATCACACTTTAGGTAACATTCCTCCCATTTACACATGTTCACATTGTGGTAGGAAAGGTCACCTTAGGAGATTTTGTTTTGATCTTGGAAGAAGTCCTAGGATGTCGAAGTCTAGTGTTACCTTAGTTCCTAAATCCCCCACACGTTGTTACACATCTATTTGGGTTAGGAAATCACTTTTGGAGACACTAGATTTTAGACAAGTTGATTCTCGTTTGCTTGCACATGATTCTTCTCTTGCCATATCATATAGATGATTGTGTTCGCATGTGTGTCATACGCTAGTTATGCTTTTTGATATATGTTTGCTAGCGTTGTGACATGTACTTTTTATATATATATTTTTTTTGAAAAATTTTGAAAAATACAAAAAGAATTTTTTTATTGTTGCACCGTTTATGGATGAACACTTTGGATGACCGAGTCACAACATCATTCCATTTTTTCATGTGACTATTTGATAGTATTTTGAGACAATAGGTCAATTCATCCATGTGCTTTATAATGTTTGGAGTCATTAAGATGTAATTAAGTGTTACTTCCTACATGTTTGACTCATGTTTCCTTTATTGCACACATGCACGGATTTGTTTGATTATTGTGCTTGTCTTATCACATGTTGGTTGGGTGTTTTCACTTCAATCCTGTCCTTAAAACGAACCAAGCGCAATAATTTTTTATAAGGAAATTGTGCATATAAAAACCGTTTTGTGAGATTGTGTGCTTTGTTTAAGAACGGGGAGGGGCTACGAAAGGTAATTTTCTATCCTTTGCGCAAAAGCCACCATTAAAAAGGATCTAAAAAATGGAGGAATTTTAATATCCGAGGTCCAAAGAGGTTAAAAGAGCCCAAAAAAAATTTAAAGGCAATAAAAAGATATTCATGCCAAAATATGGGCCATTTAGATTTTTGCACCAATTCTCCAAAGTTTGAGAATTTAGATTACCTCTAAAAGTTAATATATTCGAGGGAGTTTGGTTGGAGAATTTAAAACGGGTTTGCACGTCCTTGAAATGCTTAAAAATGCGCTACATAGTTTTGGACGTTATTGGTGTGAAAATCATTTGACTTTGATTTGTTGATTTGCATAAGACGATGTCATCTAAATTCAACAAACTTTTACACCTAAGGATACCTTTGATGTTCATTCGTTAGGAGTACACGTATGCATCGTGCACATATGATTGATTGAGTTGATTTACCTATCGAATGTGTTCACACCCATTCATTCCGTTTCCATGACTTGGTTGTTTGAGTCTAAATCCATGGTGTGATTTTTGTATCATATTTGTTCATATTGGTATCCTATCTTTGTATGAAAAATTTGAAAAATCAAAAATAGTTTGTATTTTTTTGTATACCGTGACACCCCGATTTTACTTGTTTGATTCATTCTTCTTATTTGTCTATTTGGGGACATCATAAAAAGGGGGATAAATAATTATCATTTTATGGGGAAGTTTGAATTTTGGGGGAGTTTTGTGATTTGACTTATGCTTATCATATATTGGTATATATGTTTATCTCATCTTTTCAAACTCGATATGTCACTTGGTATTTTGCTTGTCTCATGTGTGTAGGAACTACATTGATGATCTTTGAATTGCACACCCTGATGAGAAAAGATCTGTGATTCCAGAAGATTTGAAGAACAAACGATGTAGACTATTCATTTGTACCTTTTCCAGTTTTGGGTTCATGGAAGGGTAGATTTGTATAGGCAATTGTGTTACTTGATAATTCGGATTTTTTATGTATGTACCGGCATAGACATAGGGGGAGATTTGTAAGGACATAATTCTCATGTCCGTTATCTTACAGTTTTGTATGTCATACGCCGCTACATTCGGCTACATTTGGCACGTCTCTACACGATCACTCATGACGGCCTCTATCCGAATTCCAAGCATCAAGCATTCAACAACTCCTAAATGTGTCCCTCATCTGCCACAACGATTTCACGTTCCTTGATTTTAGGCACAGAATGCGAGTGGAACGCAGGGGAAGTCAAAACAGTGAAACAAGGCTTGATAGGGAAGTTCAAGGGCATTTTCGTAATTTCACATCCATAGTCCGGAGGTCTGGTCAACTTGAAAGTTGAAGAGCTCGCCGCAACGAAGATACTGGAAGAAACGGCACCTCAATCCGAGCTACGATGAAGAAGTTATGACCTTTTGAAGTTGGAGAAAAATTCCTTGAAGAATGCTGTTTTTTTTAACCCCATACCAGAATGGTACATCCAAACCGGTTCGGTGTACCCCAGATGGGGTTCGGTGTACCTGTACGCTGATAAGATTTTTAGAGTTTTAAAAAAGTGGAACTCTTCATCTTTTTTCCTATAAATACCAACTTCGGGGGAGTTGTTTTGCAAGACTTTAGAAGACGTTTTTGAGAGTCCAAATACCTCTAGTCTTCATATTTTTGAGTTCCCAAACTCATGTTTTGATTCACATATCATTGCCATATCTTTGTGAATCCTTTTGTAACCCAAGAACACATCTTGTGTATTTGTTTAGCCTCAGTGGAGAAGGTATCTCCATACTTTGATCGGTGGATACCGAGCGTAGTCATTCTACGTGTGGACGAGCCGAAGACGACGAACCGACACCTGGAGGGTACTTTCGCTGTCTCTCGTATCTTTGATGGTTTTCTGAAGGCACCGTGCAGTATAGTCTTGTGGGCGATTATCAGGATTGTATGTAAGTCAAAGGTCTTGTTAACTTTTCAAAGTGTTATAAAAGGTTTTTACCCGGAAGGGGTTTTTTCCTCAATTGCTTGTCTTTATTTTATCATGCATGGCTTGAATGATTTATCTTGGTTAGATGCATGTGTAGGGGCTGTTTTAATAGACTCTAATTGAATATGTGTGCCATCTTATTAATTTGCGAATCAAATCGATATCACACGGTGTTTCAGCGGTGCAGATAGTATATATATTATATGAGCGACTAAGATATATATATATATATATATATATATATACACACACACACTTGAGTGTGGGAACTTTCTACTGTGCATAAAAGTAGTTAAGTAATAAATAAATGCTCCAACTTTACTATAAGTGTTTGGGAATTTTTTGACATCACTGGGTTATTTTAAATAACATAAGATATATGAGAGAGCAAAATTTTAAGAAATTGAATATCTTAGCCATAGTATTCTTCGGAATGAAAACTTTTGGGAATGTTAAGTTAAAATAAACTTTTGGGGTTAATAGTACGGTAGGCGTGCACACTAGATGAGATGTGAGAATTTCTCAAGAGTGTGTCGCATACTAACATAGTTGTTACATTAGCGAGTAAGCGTTTTAAATACTTGCTAAACTATTTTGTAAATTGTTTTACACTCGAGCTCTGACCCGTTCCCTATTATTTCTTTTCTCTTGTATATATATGTATATATTACAGGTGTCCTGCCACAGGGGCGTCATGTTTAGATTCCTTGGAACGGACACGTTGCAGCTTATGTGGGAGTTACAGGCCATTGCTTAGACTACCTCATTGATTGACTCTACTCTTATTTTTAGACCTTATTAGTTTGGGCATGTGTCGCCCGTCCCTCTATTCAGTCTGGATTTTTGTTAAGAGATTTATGTTCATTTATATTTCCAGCTTTCAGTATTCCTTGGGAGTTAACTTTTGTCAGGATGATTTCATGTATGGTTATTTGACTTGGTTTGGTTAATCTAGATGGATTAATTCTTTTGTGTTGATTGCTATCCGTAGCACTTATGTGATTCTTAGACTGTTGCTTATTTAAAAAGTTTTTCAAGTGAAAATTTAAAAATGGAAATAAGACTTTAAATTGTTTTGACACTTAGCTTAATTATTTAGGGTGTTTAATTTGGAAATTTTATTTTGCGACAATGATGCTAAGAATGAACCAACGTTCACCTTGATTTTAATTTAATAAAGGACTGATCACCCGTTATTCAATTAGGCGGGGTGTCACAGGTGGTATCAGAGCATCAAGTTCTAGTGTCCTTAGGATCAGTTCGACTTATTATGCTTCCAGCGTTACTTTGTTTGATATAGAGCCCTAAGTTTAGGATTGTTGATTTCTATGGTGAGATTCCGTTCTCCTGCTATAACGTATGTATATTAGTGAATTCTATTTGCGTTTGGATGTGTGCGTGTGACGAGCGATGAAGGATGTCAGATGAGGGCCGTTAGGCGGACATCAGGAGGCATGGCTCAGTTGTGGTTGTAAAGTATATTCGAGGATGATGACCGTAGTGGAGGTCACCCCTATTAGGTAACGAGAGGACAGGAGTGTAAAGACGGCTAGGACACAGCCTACAAATTCCAAGTGATGTTATAGTCGAAAGTGAGGACAAATTTGACCCATCCAACGTGGTGCGCTTGGGAGAGGGTCAAAAGGTAAAATTGAGGAGAGTCATCAGTGGAAATTCTAAACATGCAGGAATTGTGTGTGTTACCCAATGAAGGTAATATATTCAAAGGATTGGAGATATAGTGGAGTGTGGTTAACTAGAATTGAAAATTTGGGGTAAAATTTTTCTTGGCTCAGCAGAGCAAAGTTATAATAGTGGGAGTCAACCACCACCGTTAGTAGTGAAATGTTGCGTCAATGAAAGGACCTTAGGTACAGTTTAACCGCACATTCTTTCATCAGTTGTTCAAGATAAGATATGAACGTCGTGCTGAACCCATTACAGAAGGGTCGGACAGGGGTCCATTTGTAAATAGATTTAGACTTTTAGAAAATCTTGTATCAACGGAAATGGATACCAATGGTAGAGAAGATTTCAAGTGGGAGATCAACTCATTAGTAAAGTCGACCACACTTAAAGAGAATTCTATTGGATAGTCAATCCATATGGTGGCAATGTCACATATTATCCGTAAAGATGTTAACGCTCTTATGTAAAGGGAGCTAAAGTAATCGGAAGATTTAGTGGAGAGTGAGTCTAGATGAAAAGTAGTTAGTAAAACACCGCAAGGGGGAGACCCATGAGGGTGCTCATTTAAATGATTCGGCTATCTGAATTCTTACCAAGCGATGGTGAATTCAGTAAGGGCTATTGAAGACAGTAGCATGTTCCTTAGGGCCAACAAAGCTAAGGGAACAACGGGGGTAGCCATCAGGAATCGAGCCTACCAAACTCCGAGAAGGACAATACTAATATGGTTAGTATGACAGGTGATAAGTGGATTATGTGTAGAGATATTTTGTGGAGAGTGAAAACACATGCGATAATGTTTTCCCAAAGTGAGTAAAGGGACAAGAGTAGGATGCCGAGTAAAGGACAACAATTAAAGTAGTTTTTGTTTTGGTTTGGACATGCATGTTACGTCCGGAGACCATTTGTGCAATCAATACGATTGGTAAGGTAGAAGTATGAGTTTTATCCTCAGAGGATGAGGCGTATTTTATGTAAAATGAGCGAGTCACTATCTTTTTTTCATTGCTAGATTAGCATGTGAGACGAGTTTAATGCGTATAACTATAAACATTATTATTACGTGAATATTTTCCCTAGTGTAGCGGGATTATCTTTAGTGCTATCCGCGGAGGATAAATGGGTGTATTAATAATGTTTTATACTTTATTAAGGTTACTCATTTTAGTGGTGTGATATATGAGTATGGTATTATCTTGGTTACAACTTTATAGTAATGGTTAGTACGATAGTAGGCAGTTATTGCAAGGCTATCAAAGTGGTTGCGTTAGTGCAACATGTTTTGTTCTAGCGAGGCCTCACATGCGAGAGGATTGGACTCGCACTTATATTATCTATTTTAGAGACTGCGGAGGGGATAGTGGGATCGAGATATTTCATCCCGGTGTGTAGGGACTTTGTTGTTATGATTCAATATGTATTGGGTCTACTGTTGAGCAAAAAGATTTAACTCATTATTATGTTTAGCGCTCAGGACTTGGTGATAGAAAGAGCGCATTGATATATCTATCCTTTAGAGATGTGGGAGTTGAGAGTTACACCCATATGATTGGGAATGGGATTTCAAGAATCCCGATTGTATGTATTCAAGGTTTATGGAATGTGATTACCACCAATACTAAACGATGGTGTAATTGGCGAAATGTTCTTTGTTAAGTGTAATTATGGGAGGAGATGTAAATTTTCTGTCAAGAGACGGAATAAAGGGATACATGCCATGGACGAAGGGCCTAACGAATTTCGATAACCGATAATGCTAGGTAGTAGTGTATCGAGGGGGTTCCTCATTTGGATTTCGCTTTGCGAGACATCCCACGCATGAAACTTAGCGTAAGGTTGGAAATAGGGAGATGTTTGGTCATTAGTCCATGAGTTCGGTAGCTCGGTCATAATAGGAGCAGGTAATTATATCTATAAGTTAGAAGTTGAATTATGATTTAAGGCTAGAGGAGCCAGTGGTGTGGTAAGAAAGCATTGGAAATTTTATTTTATCACCACGAGTTAAGGGGTGGAACGATAATGATGAGGAATTTAAAAAAAATCGATTTCTAGGGTGATTGAGAATACCCAAGTGTTGTAACCGCGTTCTGAGCAAAAAGGAAATAAAGAGTTGGGATGATTTTTAGCGTGTATTATTTTGGAAGAATTTTTAATACAAGAGAGAAGACTTGTATTTATTTTGATGTATAGAGCATTGGTGATTTATTTTAGTTGTTGTATTTATTCAAGAGAATTGTTGTACTTATTTGAAGAGATTTGAGATTAATGGTTTCTCTTTTGTTGTTGTGGGATGTAGATGCTCTATACCTAGTATTTTGATGGATTTGGTTAGTTTTATCGATGAGTAGCGCGCCGTTCGCTCTTTCCGGGCGGGCAAGGTGCTACAAAATGTAGACGTCCTGGTTAGCTGATGCTAGAATCGTCTGAGTTGTAGGTATGTGGGAATAAATGTGTGGAATATATATTTGTGGGACTAACATAACGAGGTGGAAGTGGTAGAGTTGATTAAGCATCGCGCGAAGAACTATGACCCATATATACGTGTGCAATAAGAGTAGCACACCCGGATTTGGTTAAAAGGCTGTGGGAAGCCATTTAAAAAGGGGGTATTCCTTGAGAAGGGTAGAATTTAATTATTATGAAGAACAATCGGAGCGTAGTTATAATTAGTCAAATGTTGAGAGCGACTGACGCGTACAAAGAGTGAAGATGTTAGTATGGTATAAAAGGTCCAGAAGTGCACATCGTGGAGAAAGGTTCACGGATTGAAACATTCGGTATATGCTAAGGAAAGAATGGGAGTATTAAGTGTCACTTAATGTGAGACATTTCAAGTATAAGTCGATGTTGAGCGGGGCATAGTGAGTGGTCTTCGCATGTAACACTCATAGATAGAAATCGGTTGGAATAAGAGGATCAACCAGAGAATTTTGTTGTTATCCATAATTCCTATAGTGGAAGAGACCGATAAAGTCGTTAAAGTTTCTTGGATGAGTTGCTAACCTCAAGGTAAGGTCACGAGTTCCTTAGAATGTGTGGAACAAGTTGACCTAAAACAAAGTGATTATTATTCTTTTGGGGGTATACACTATTAGACAGTGTTCCCCAACCTTTCTTTGGAAATAAGAATCGCGTTGGTAAGAGGTTCTTCCTGGTAATTTTCTGAACTAGAATGGGATAACGTTTCATTTTGAGTAGGTTGTATCACCCTTAGCCGGGGAGTAGGCGGGGTGATTAAAGATTAGTGGAACCGCGTGAAAGTAATTTTTTAAATTCATGGTTGTCATTTTATTCCCACAACGGATGTATCTAGCAAGTGATGTTAAGTACAGTAGAGTTTCGTGGAAGCACTCGTAACTGTTTATTGCGGACAAACTGCTTATTGAAATTTTGTGTGGAAAACCCTTAACTATTCTCCCTCTAGTTGTTTAGAGGTGAGTGGATAATCAGAATTTTTGATCGGCCGAGTTAGATTTTGATGACTCTGGTGGAATCACCATGGCTGTTTAGGTGACTTTTGAATGTCGTAAGAGTTTGTGGCAAAAAAAAAATCGAGATTCAAAGAACCGACAAGAGTGGTCAATTGTCCGCATGGTTTCTTTCAGAAAAGAGAGTTTTGTGATTTGATAAATACGAGTGTTTGTTATGTAGTGACGTGTGGCCTCCCAATAATATTGAGACAATGGGGGCCAACGATGTGTAGGCTCGTCTTATGCTAATAGCACGGATTGGATCACAATGTGAACTGCCGTTATTAAAGTGTGACTCTATAACTGATTGTATTGAAAGTGATAAATAAGCTTATTGTGAGGCGGGGAGGACTATAGGAATTCGCCTTACCCGAAAGTCCATTTTGGGTATTGTTAAAGTATCCAAATCTATTTTTACCAGGCATACCTTATTTTCTGAATTTTGGGACGAAATTTAGTTATTAAGGGGGAAGTGTGTAATACCCCGTATTTTTATGGCTTTTAAAATTGGGGATTTATTAGATTTAATTGAGATATTAATTTAATATTAATCCAGATTTTTTTTTTTTATATTTACTAGCGTGATGTGAGTTAGTATGTGACAACCCGAATATAATTATGATAAATTATATTTAAATCATGCTTACCTTATGTGATATGAAGAATGTGTTATTAGTATATCTAATATTAAATGCTTATGTTTAGTCTAATCCTACTTTCATAAATCATGAAATGTCGAGTTATGTACGAACACAAAATTTTGTTATCTTCGATAGAAATGTTCCTGTTTAAGACTAGTTTTGACCCTTATAACATTACAGTTGACTTGAGGTGAAAACTATATGATTGTATACATGTGGGTTAGGGTTGTAACACAACAAACGGATCATCAAATGGATGCCCGAGTAAAGAGTTATACCGCATTTACGAACAAAGGGCAAAGTTGTCCATTCCCTTTAAGTGGTAATTTGTCTTTTATTAAACCAAATGGTTTAATTTGAATAGTTGGCTTGGGAGGCAGCCTTGGCCGACCTTATACCTTTGAAATATCTTTATCCTTCAGCCAAAATCATCCATGAAAGGGTTTCACCTTGAGGAAAGAGAATTAGGGAGTTTAGGAAGGAAAAGTGAGGAGAAAAGGTGTAGAAAAATCCGTGGAAATTACGTAAAAGTCCCGAAGGTAATCCTAATTGAAAATCTTGTCATTTATCTTATATTACTGATTTATATGATATAAATCATCATATGCTGACGAAAGTTTCAGCCCTTTATATGTATGTATGGTTAGATGCAAGTTTATGTTAAGTTGAATGCAGAAACCCTTAAAATTGCTTTGTATTGAAACCCCTTGCATTCAAACTTTCATATATCTTTGTGTCCTTACTGGAATTGAGAAATTCCAATTGTATATTAAATTAGACTCATATATTAATATCATATCCGAAAATGAGAATTTATCTCCTTGTGGTTAGGCCGTAATGATGATTTCAAGTTGGTACATGGTTGCTGTTTGTATACTTGATTTCGGTATGCCCTAAGTTTAGTCGAGCTTTTGAGATAGTAAATGAGGTCAAAAAATTATTAAACTTTAATTATGTACTATTAAGTATGTGTACTGAAAATGGGTTTAAAATCATGGAAAGTTATGCTGTAGAAAAATTATGAAAATTCTGGGAATTCGAAGGAATAATAGAGGAGCTTGTAGGGAAGATTTCTTGTGTTGTAGAGAAATGGTCATAACTTACCCCAAGAAGCTTGAAAAATTACACTGTCACTTGTAATGGATAATATATTCATATATGTTTTCATATTGATAAGGTTGGACCCCTGTATTTGTACAATTTAGGAATATAGGATGGTTAAGTATGTAAGACAATAATTTCAGGCCATACTGGGTACCCCTTGAATGAATGTTTGTATTTCGTCCTTACAAAGGGTAGTTTGAGTACATGTTTCATGTGTATATACATTGAGGAGTATAATTTCATGTTTATTTGACTTTGGTTATAAATTCCTCATAAGGTATTTCCTACGGTTGAATGTCCGTAACTTTATCAACATGTATATCATTGTTTTACCTTTACCTATGTTTTATGGAATGTGACTTAATTGGAATTATATTGTTGATGTATAGTCATGAAAGTTACATAATTATGCTAGGATAATATTTATGATTGAGATTCAGTATTGATTTAGTTGGATTGACAGGTGTAAGGTCTAATCAACCCAGTTCAGCTCCACCAGAAGGAAACGTGAATACATAGTTGTCAACCAAGGTGAGTGTACTCACTGGAAAGAGATATTTGTATCGTGTTATTGATATGATCAAAATATAATGAATATGAAATTGTTCATTTTGGTTTACCGAAATGGGAGGTTACTCCCCAACCCGGAATGGGGGAGATTTGTCTATTAAAGACAGGGGTTACTCCTCGACCAGGAATGAGGGAGAATTGTCTATTTAGACAGGATATGTGAATCATGATTTGGAAAAGTTGGTCATTCATTATGAATGAGCCGGATAAGTTAATACATAATTATATGGACATGATTTATTGCATTTAAATTTATGCAGTAGTATAGTAGTGATGCATTCACTGGGCTATTTTGCTCATGGTTCCTATGTTCACATTTTTCTGGTAACGCGATGTCACTGCCAAATCTAGGAAGTCGGGTTGGGTTAGCCAGGAATGGGAGAAACAAACATTTTGTTTAAATGTAAATGATGTAATTAAGTTAAATTTTCCTTCAAGCAAGGTTGTATAAGTGTGACTACTTGGATGTTGTTAAAAGGTTTTCAGATATATGGATTTACAATGATGACTCTGAAATTTAAACTCTTGTTTATGGTTTGGTTAAATTAATCATGGTTTAACTCACTTTGGCTTTCAAACTTAATTATAAGTAACTGGGTTGGGGTGTGTCAGCTTTTGGTATCGGAGCCTAGTTTTTTGAGATTCTGGAGTGAGAAGAGTCTAGATTTGGCAGTGATTGTCAGAAATATATTTTATTTGATCCTAACGATCATGTTAGGAAAGATATGTATATCTGCATGTTGTTATATCTTTGATTCATTTCAGATATAAGAGAATGGAACGAGGGAATGTGAATGTGGGAATAGAAGATGAGGCTTCAAATATGGCAGCAGAAGCAGAGATTGAGCAACCTGTTCATGGAAATGTAGAACCCGAGCAGGAACAATTGACAGACATGCAAAAAAATGGTGCGTGCTATGACTCTAATGGCAGAGCAACAAGCTAGATTTATGGCTCATGTGGAAGAACAATAGACCAGGCAACTGGAGGCACAAGCCTTGGCTAGGGCTGAGGTGGTGATACATCGGGAAGAAAGGAGTACTTCACATGAGAAATTTATTAAGATGAACCCACCCTCATTTGAAGGAGCAGTTGATCCAGCAGAGGTAGAAGAATGGGTTAAAGAGATTGAACTTATTTTCGAGGTGATGAGAATGCCTGAAAATCAACGAGTGATCTTGGCGACGTACATGCTGAAAGGAGAAGCTAAATATTGGTGGGATGCCACCAAACATTTGTTGATTACTCCAGGAGGTGGTAATGTGATGTCATGGGATTCTTTCATTAAAGCCTTGTATGATAAGTATTTTCCTTCGATGTATCGAAAACAAAAGGAGAAAGAATATTTCCTGTTGAATCAGGGAAGCATGACTGTTAGGGAATATGAAGCCAAACTTACAGCCTTATCTCAGTTTGCTTCGAGGTTTATCCGGAATGAGGAAGACATGTGTAGCCGATTTCTTGACGGACTTGTGTTAGTTATTAAATCAAGGTTGTCGGCTTTAGAGACTGTTAATTATTCAACCTTGGTGAATAAAGCCCTGCTGGTAGAAAATGACGTGAATGAAGCAAGAGGGAATCAAGAACGAGGTGTAAAGAGAAGCAAATTCAATCCAAGTTATGAAAAAGGTAGTGATATAGAATATTCAAGACTTGGAGGTAAGAAATTTCAGCATGGTAGAGGTATGGGAGGTGGTTCGCAGAAGGGTGAGGCTAGTAGTGGAAGAGGCTCAGGAGCTTCAGCGCAAGGAGATTCGAATGTTTGTTTCTTTTGTGGTACATCAGGCCATATAAAAAGAAATTACCCATAGTTACAGAATATAGAATGTTTTAACTGTCATCAGAAGGGCCATCTGAGAAAGAATTATCCTATGCTATCTAGAGCAGTTTCAGTTAGTAGTGTGGGGCCTCATAAAGGATCATCTCCAGGGAATGCAACTAGGGGAAGGGATACAGGATAAGCAAGTGGATCGAAGGAAGGAGGAATATTGTTTGCGATGACATTGCAAGATGCCCATGCTACACCTGAAGTGGTTACAGGTAAACTTTTTATTGCAAACAAAGATCTATATGCACTCATTGATCCAAGATCTAGGCATTCATTTGTGGCATTACATATTGTTTTATATTTGGGTAGACCATGTTCATTCCTCAATTGTGCCTTATATATTTCTACCCCAATGGAAAGTGTAATTCTAGTTGAGCATGTTTATAAAGATTGTGTCTTACGAATGGGTGAGCGAGATTTCTATGTTGATTTGATACCGTTGGCCATTCGGGATTTTGATATTATATTGGGGTTGGATTGGTTATCATCGTATCATGCTTACATTGATTGTTTTCGAAAAGAAGTTACATTTCATCTTCCTGGTGAACCCGAGTTCCAGTTTACAGGGGAAAGGAATGTTGTCCCTAATTGTCTTATCTCAGCAATAAAGAGAAGAAAGTTATTGAGTAAGGGTTGTACGGGGTATTTAGCGTATGTGGTTGATGTTAGTAAGGAAGAACTTAAAGTTGAAGATATACCAGTGGTTAGATAATTTTCTGATGTCTTCCCAGAGGAATTGCCAGGACTGCCACCCAATAGGGAAGTAGGGTTTTCCATTGAATTAATTCCAGGTACTGGTCCGATTTCCCTTGCTCCTTATAGAATGGCACCAATAGAGTTGAAGGAATTGAAAGTGCAATTTCAAGATCTGATAAGCAGAGGGTTCATTCGGCCTAGTGTTTAGCCATGGGGAGCCCCATTGTTATTTGTGAAAAAGAAAGATGGGACAATGCGATTATGTATTGAGTATCGACAATTGAATAAGGTGACCATTAGAAATAAGTACCCTCTACCTCGTATCGATGACTTGTTTGACCAATTACAGGGGGCCACAGTATTTTCGAAGATTGATTTGAGATCGGGTTACCACCAATTGAAGGTAAAGGATAGTGATATTTCCAAAACAGCTTTTCGGACTCGATATGGGCAATATGAGTTTTTGGTGATGCCATTTGGATTAACTAATGCTCCAGCAGTTTTTATGGATTTGATGAACCGGGTGTTCCACCCTTTCATTGATTCATTTGTGATTGTATTCGTAGACGATGTGTTGATTTACTCGCGTAGCATGGAGGAACATGAGAAACATTTGAGACTTGTATTGCAGATTTTGAGAGAGAAGAAATTATTTGCTAAATTCAGCAAGTGTGAGTTTTGGTTGAATGAAATTATGTTTTTAGGGCACGTGGTCTCGGGAAATGGGATTTATGTTGATCCAAATAAAGTGGAAGCAATTGTTTAATGGGAAAGTCCTAAGAATGTGACAGAAATTAGGAGTTTCCTAGGATTGGCAGGTTACTATCACAGATTCATTAAGGGATTTTCAGAAATAGCATTACCACTGACAAAATTGACTCGTAAAGAAGTGAAGTTTGTATGGGATGAAGAATATGAGAGGAGTTTTAAAGAATTAGAGAATCGGTTGGTTTCAGCCCCTATACTTACTATTCCATGTGGGAATGGGTCTTTTGTGATCTATACAGACGCTTCATTTCAGGGGTTAGGATGTGTTCTTATGCAGAATGGGAAGGTAATAGCATATGCTTCTAGACAATTAAAGATGCATGAACGAAATTACCCTACACATGATTTGGAGCTAGCAGCCATTTTTTTTGCTCTAAAGTTATGGAGACATTACTTGTATGGAGAAACTTGTGAGATATTTACAGATCATCAAAGTTTGAAATACTTGTTTACATAGAAAGAACTGAATTTGAGACAGAGGTGGTGGATAGAGCTGATTAAAGACTATGACTGTACCATTCATCATCATCCTGGGAAGGCCAATGTAGTAGCAGATGCTTTGAGTCGAAAATCATCAGGGATGCTTGGTTGCATACGGTGTGTCCGTGTTGGAAATATTCTTGACTTGGCATTGATGGGGATTGAATTGAAGTTTTCAAAAAGTAAAGGATTATTAGAATATGTCATAGTGAGACCTTTATTGGCCGAACGCATACGAAATTTGCAGACCAGTGATCCATTCCTTGAGAAGAAGAAACAAGATGTCCTGGATGGTAAATAGAGTGACTTTGAAATTAAGAATGATGAATCGTTGTGTTATAAAAATAGGATTTGTGTACTGAATGATCCACCCTTAAAGAAGGATATATTAGAAGAGGCACATAGTTCTATTTACTCTATGCATTCGGGAGGTACCAAAATGTATAGAGATTTGAAAGAGTATTACTGGTGGAACAATATGAAACGTGAGATTGCAAAGTTCCTAGCTAAATGTTTAGTATTCCAGCAAGTAAAGGCAGAGCATCAGAAGCTAGCGGGATTATTACAGTCATTGCCTATTCTGGAATGGAAGTGGGAGCATATAACGATGGACTTTGTTACAGGATTGCCCCGGTCACCAAAGGGGCATGATTCTATTTGGGTGATTGTAGACCGATCGACGAAGTCGGCCCATTTTCTTCCAGTTAAGACCACCTACACTGTTGACAAGTATGCACGTATATACGTTGATGAGATTATCCGTTTACATGGGGCACCAATGTCAATTGTATCAGATAAAGATCCAACATTCACTTCTATGTTTTGGCCTCGTTTACAGAACGCCATGGGCACAAGTTTGAAGTTCAGCACTGCATTTCATCCACAAACCGATGGGCAATCTGAAAGGACGATTCAAATATTAGAAGACATGTTACGAGCTTGTGTATTTGACTTCAAAGGTAGTTGGGATGATCATTTGCCATTGATGGAATTCTCGTATAATAATAGTTATCAGTCCACCATTGGTATGGCTCCTTATGAAGCTTTATATGGGAGGAGATGTAGGACGCCTTTGTGTTGGGATGAAGTAGGTGAAAGGAAATTTTGGGTCCGGAATTGATAGATATGACAACTGAAAATATCAAAATGATTCGGGAATAGATAAAGATAGCGCAAAGCAGGCAAAAAATTTATGCAGATAAGAGGAAGCATCCATTGGAATTTCAAAAGGGGGATTTTGTATTCCTACGTATTTCACCATGGAAAGGCGTCATGAGGTTTGGGAAAAAGGGGAAACTAAGTCCAAGATACATTGGACCATATGAGGTGTTGGAAAGAATTGGCAACCTCGCATATAGATTAGCATTACCTCCAGATTTATCCCGTTTGCATGATGTGTTTCACGTATCGATGCTTCGTAAGTATTTGGCGGATCCATCTCATCAGTTGAAAACTCAACCAATTGAACTGAAGGAAGACTTATCGTACATCGAGGAACCATTGGAAATTATTGATCGTAAGGAGAAGGTATTGAGGAATAAAGTTATCCACTTAGTTAAAGTTATGTGGATGAGCCATGGAGTTAAAGAAGCAACTTGGGAAACGGAGGATAGCATGAAGAAACATTATCCCCATTTGTTTGGTAAGTGACCTTTATATTAAATTTCGGGGACGAAATTTTCTAAGGTGGGTGAGTTGTGACAACCCGAATATAATTATGATAAATTATATTTAAATCATGCTTACCTTATGTGATATGAAGAATGTGTTATTAGTATATATAATATTAAATGCTTATGTTTAGTCTAATCCTACTTTCATAAATCATGAAATGTCGAGTTATGTACGAACACAAAATTTTGTTATTTTTGATAGAAATGTTCCTGTTTAAGACTAGTTTTGACCCTTATAACATTACAGTTGACTTGAGGTGAAAACTATATGATTGTAGACATGTGATTTAGGGTTGTAACACAATAAACGGATCATCAAATGGATGCCCGAGTAAAGAGTTATACCGAATTTACGAACAAAGGGCAAAGTTGTCCATTCCCTTTAAGTGGTAATTTGTCATTTATTAAACCAAATGGTTTAATTTGATTGCTTGGATTGGGAGGCAGCCTTGGCCGACCTTATACCTTTGGAATATCTTTATCCTTCAGCCAAAATCATCCATAAAAGGGTTTCACCTTGAGGAAAGAGAATTAGGGAGTTTAGGAAGGAAAAGTGAGGAGAAAAGGTGTAGGAAAATTCGTGGAAATTACGTAAAAGTCCCGAAGGTAATCCTAATTGCAAATCTTGTCATTTATCTTATATTACTTATTTATATGATATAAATCATCATAGGTTTACGAAAGTTTCAGCCATTTATATGTATGTATGGTTAGATGCAAGTTTATGTTAAGTTGAAAGTAGAAACCCTTAAAATTGTTTTGTATTGAAACCCCTTGCATTCAAACTTGCATATATCTTTGTGTGCTTTCTGGAATTGAGAAATTCAAATTGGATATGAAATTAGACACATATATTAATATCATACCCGAAAATGAGAATTTATCTCCTTGTGGTTAGGCCGTAATGATGATTTCAAGTTGGTACATGGTTGCTGTTTGTATACTTGATTTCGGTATGCCCTAAGTTTAGTCGAGATTTTGAGATAGCAAATGAAGTAAAAAAATTATCAAACTTTAATTCTATACTATTAAGTATGTGTACTGAAAATGGGTTTAAAATCATGGAAAGTTATGCCGTAGAAAAATTATGAAAATTCTAGGAATTCGAAGGAACAATAGAGGAGCTTGTAGGGCAGATTTCTTGTGTTGTAGAGAAATGGTCATAACTTGCCCTAGGAAGCTTGAAAAATTACACCGTCACTTGTACTGGATAATATATTCATATATGTTTTCATAGTGATAAGGTTGGACCTCTGTATTTGTACAATTTAGGAATATAGGATGGTTAAGTATGTAAGACAATAATTTCAGGCCATACTGGGTACCCCTTGAATGAATGTTTGTATTTCGTCCTTACAAAGGGTACTTTGAGTACATGTTTCATGTGTATATACATTGAGGAGTATAATTTCATTTTTATTTGACTTTGGTTATAAATTCCTCATAAGGTATTTCCTACGGTTGAATGTCCGTAACTTTATCAACATGTATATCATTGTTTTACCTTTACCTATGTTTTATGGAATGTGACTTAATTGGAATTATATTGTTGATGTATAGTCATGGAAAGTTACATAATTATGTTAGGATAATATTTATGATTGAAATTCAGTACTGATTTAGTTGGATTGACAGGTGTAAGGTCTAATCAACCCAGTTCAGCTCCACCAGAAGGAAACGTGAATACATAGTTGTCAACCAAGGTGAGTGTACTCACTGGAAAGACATATTTGTATCGTGTTGTTGATATGATCAAAATATAATGAATATGAAATTGTTCATTTCGGTTTACCGAAATGGGAGGTTACTCCCCGACGTGGAATGGGGGAGATTTGTCTATTAAAGACAGGGGTTACTCCTCGACCAGGAATGAGGGAGAATTGTCTATTTAGACAGGATATGTGAATCATGATTTGGAAAAGTTGGTCATTCATTATGAATGAGCCGGATAAGTTAATACATAATTATATGGACATGATTTATTGCATTTAAATTTATGCAGTAGTATAGTAGTGATGCATTCACTGGGCTATTTTGCTCATGGTTCCTATGTTTACATTTTTCAGGTAACGCGATGTCACTGCCAAATCTAGGAAGTCGGGTTGGGTTAGCCAGGAATGGGAGAAACAAACATTTTGTTTAAATGTAAATGATGTAATTAAGTTAAATTTTCCTTCAAGCAAGGTTGTATAAGTGTGACTACTTGGATGTTGTAAAAAGGTTTTCAAATATATGGATTTACAATGATGACTCTGAAATTTAAACTCTTGTTTATGGTTTGGTTAAATTAATCATGGTTTGACTCACTTTGGCTTTCAAACTTAATTATAAGTAACTGGGTTGGGGTGTGTCATAGTAATTATTGGATATTTGTTGAATATTACTGGATGAGTAAAGCAATATATAAGATTGATTTTATTAAAATTGTCATGAGTGAATAAAATGGCAATTTTGGAAATTTAAGTCGGAACGCGCCTGTGTCGTGTCAGGACTAAATTATTATTATTAAAAGTGAAAAAAATTATAAGTCACCTGTATAGTCATTTCGAGTGCGCCAATGTGTCCGGAAGGGTCGAGATAGTCAAAATAATGTACCCGGGGGTTTAGTTTGGGTCTCAGGGCATTTTTAGGCTTAATTGGCATCCCGAGAGGGTATTATAGACATTTGACATTTTTGGGTAATTAAACCCACGAATTTCCTAAGGATAAATCAGCCTTTAGGAGTTGCCTACTAGGGTTAACAAACACAAAATCAAAGAACGGCCATTAGAGAAGGGATTGGAGGGCTTTCCAAGCAACTCAAGGCCAAGGACTCAACTGTTTACACCGACATCACCACCAAAGCGCAGATCGAGCGACGAGGAATGCAATCATACCTCTTTCGTCCACAAATCAGAAACCCAAATTCCAGGCAAGTATCTATCTTGCTTCTTTTTTAGTTAATTGTCACACCATGTTAGATTAGGCTGATTGAACCTGTGTTTCATGGAAGAACTCAAGGATTTAGAGGACCCAATCACATGTTGTAGAGAAAATAAATAAACTCTGGACATCCCAATCATATGTAGAGGATTACCCACGAAATTGGATTAATTTAGAAGTGAGAAATCTGGAAAAAGAAATAGAATAATGGAAGTTTAGTGGAAAGTTAGGGTTCTTGATAATTAAAATAAATTAGCCTTTAATTCAATTCCGTTGTTGAATTTGTACATGTTTTACGTAGGAAATCTTGCATATATGTATATAGAACTTGTTGTAATGTTATTTGAGAGTTTGGGAGTTGTTAATGACATTTTGGAGAAAATTGGAAGATGAAACCCGTAGGTTTTAATGGCAGTTTCTGGGCAAGAACTGCTTGATCGATCGATCGACCAAGAACATCGATCGATCGATCGATCGACCCCTCCTGGAAAATTGTATATTTCTCGTCCGTTGGTTTAATCCGGTTAAAATGCATAGGAACCCTTGATTGTTATTGTTGGAGTATAATGGAATATAGAGAGGACCAGTAGGGTCTAGGTAGACCCCGTTGAGTGAAATTTAATGTGGGATGAGATTTTGGATTAATGAGGAATTATTCATGTGTATAAGAAATCATGCGTACATGTAATAAAAAGATCGAGACTCGTAAGGGAGTTAGACTAGAAGGTAAGTGAGTGTATGCCTACTGAAATTACACTTAGAATACTTCGAGAGAGGAGAAGTGAGTATGAAGTGAATTATAAATGAGAATAAAAATGACGAGTCCGTAATGCGAAATAATCGGATAAAACGTGTTAATAACGGATAATTATAATTATGGGTCATGGGCGCACCTAAATTAGAATTGTGAATAATTATATATATATATATATGACTGTGTGATTGAGCATATTATATAACTGTGTAAAAATCATACCCGATCTACTTGCTATCACGGGGATTTCCGTGCCGGGACAGTCTTATCTTGATTGGGACTTTTGGGGGGATATTAACTTGTACCCTAGATCATAGGATTCTTTGGTACAGGCTATTTGATAAATAGTCAGACGGTCCTAAGAGATGTGAGGGTATGTGCTGACCTCTTAGAGACTTGGAACTATGCTTCGCCTCCAGTTCTATGTGTTTTGTGTTAATACAGTTCAAGAGTGATTCCGAACTAGTATTTCCCTTAGTACGAGTGATACGGGGGTTTGATAGCAGAGTATGCTAGCACCATATATTTTATGTGGGGTGCAGATAGTATATATATTATATGAGCGACTAAGATATATATATATATATATATATATATATATATATATATACACACACACACACACTTGAGTATGGGAACTTTCTACTGTGCATAAAAGTAGTTAAGTAATAAATAAATACTCCAACTTTACTATAAGTGTTTGGGAATTTTGTGACATCACTGGGTTATTTTAAGTAACATAAGATATATGAGAGAGATAAATTTTTAGAAATTGAATATCTTAGCCATAGTATTCTTCGGAATGAAAACTTTTGCGAAAGTTAAGTTAAAATAAACTTTATGGGTTAATAGTACGGTAGGCGTGCACACTAGATGAGAGGTGAGAACTTCTCAAGAGAGTGTCGCATACTAACATGGTTGTTACATTAGCCAGTATGCATTTTAAATAATTTCTAAACTATTTTTAAACTTATTTACACTCGGGGTCTGACCCATTTCCTATTATTTCTTTTCTCTTGTATATATATGTATATATTACAAGTGCCCAGCCACAGGGGCGTCATGCTTAGATTCCTTAGAACGAACGCGCCGCAGCTTATGTGGGAGTTGCAGTCCATTGCTTAGACGACCTCATTGATGGACTCTACTCTTATTTTTAGACCTTATTAGTTTGGGCATGTGTCGCCCATCCCTCTATTTAGTATCGATTTTTGTCAAGAGATTTATGTTCATTTATATTTCCAATATTCAGTATTCCTTGGGAGTTAACTTTTGTCAGGATGATTTCATGTACGGTTATTTGACTTGGTTTGGTTAATCTAGATGGATTAATTCTTTTGTGTTGATTGCTATCCGTAGCACTTATGTAATTCTTGGACGGTTGATTATTTAAAAAGGTTTTCAAGTGGAAATTTAAAAATGGAAATAAGACTTTAAATTGTTTTGACACTTAGCTTAATTATTTAGGGTGTTTAATTTGGAAATTTAATTTTGCAACAGTGATCCTAAGAATGAACTAACTGTTCACCTTGATTTTAATTTAAAAAGGGCTGATCACCCGATATTTAATTAGGCGGGGTGTCACAGGAAATTTTGGAAAGTTTGTCACACTTTTCAAAGGTATCTCTTTTTCTGCAAAATGAATGGATATTGGATTCGATATATTCAAATCATTGTTTCTCCATGAGAGAGTATTTTGAGATGTTCCAAGATAAGAATAGAGGTTTCTTGTCTTTGCTACATGGGAAGAAATATGTAGACTACACCAAAACAGGTCCATTGTAACGGGAAAAAAACGTTACAAAAATTATTTTTAATGGAATAAATCCGTTAGAACATTGTCTTTATTTATTTTACTAATGAAATTTGTAACGGATAAAATCCGTTAGAAATTTACAATTTGTAACATATTAAAACTGTTGCAATTTATTTTATAACGGATTTGGCAATGGTACACACTCCCATATATTAGTAACGTATTTACTAAATTGTAAAGGTTTTGACCCGTTATAATTTGTAACGGATAAAAACCATTACAAATCGGAGTGTCATATGTTTTTATTTGTAGCGGTTAAAGTCTATTAGCAATGTTATTATATTTTGAAAAAATATTTATTTCTCATTAAACAAATAAATATAAATGAATGACACTACATTTCGGTGATATTAAACCGATCTAAAACTACATTTCATTTATAACCATTAAACTTCCCAAAACAAATGTTGTACAAGATAAACCATCAAACTTTTAACCATAAATTGGAAACGATTTCTAACATCATTAAAGTTCTAAATATATTATTCTTCTAGAAGTTGTCTTCATGATATTCCTTGCAAAAGTAGACTTCATTCTCCCAAAATTAATCTTCATATTTCCCAATAAGAACCTGCTAAACAAAATCAACCTTAGTAAATGTGTAATCATAAATGAGTAAATAACATAAAAGACTAGTACATTTACATGCAACTAACACTCATGTAATTTGATTAAGGAGTAATCGTTACACAACAAACAACCATATTTACTTTTGTATCGTTTAATGTTTGTACCTTATGTTGTTTTCAATTTTCACCCTCAACATCCATTTTTAACCCAAAAAAGAAGCGTATATTTGTCAATTAGGCCAACCAAGGGTACAATGAGAATGTGATTAATATAGATAAGTTAGTTTGGTATCGCTTGATGTGTATGAACCTAAACCTAGACCGCTAGGTGGTTGTTTTCCTTTTTTGCCCCCAATGCCCATTTTTAACCCCAAAAAAGCATACACTAGTCAATTTCAGCAACCGAGAGTTTGATGAGGACATGGTTAGTTTAGGCAAGTTACTTTGGTATCACTTGATGCGTTTGTACCTAAATCTAGGTAGCTAAGATGTTGTATACAATTTTCGCCCCCTAACGCCTATTTTTAACCCTCAAAAGAAGCGTATAGTAGTCATTTGGCCAACCGAGAGTTCGATGAGGGCGCGATTAGTTTAGATAAGTTACTTTGGTATCACTTGATGTGTTTGTACCTATTTTTAGGCCGTTGGGTTGTCGTTTTCAATATTCACCCCTCAACACCTATTTTTAACCTCCGAAAAAGCCTATGCTAGTTAATTTGGGCAACCGAGAGTTCGATGAGGACGTGATTAGTTTAGACAAGTTAATTTAGTATCTTTTAATGCGTCTATACCTAATTTTAGGCCGTTGTGTAGTTGCTTTCAGTTTTCACCCCCCCAATACCCATTTTTAACCTTGAAAAGAAGCGTATACTAGTCAATTTGACCTACAGAGAGTCTGATGAGGACGCGATTAGTTTAGACAAGTTACTTTCATATATCTTTATGTGTTTGTATCTATTTTTAGGCAGCTAGGTTGTTGTTTTCATTTTTTTCCTTCCATCGCCTATTTTTAACTCCAAAAGAAGTGTATGCTAGTCAATTTGGCGAACCGAGAACCCGATGAGGACACAGTTAGTTTAGACAAGTAACTATGGTTTTTCTGGATGTGTTTATATCTATTTTTAGGCTACCAGGTTGTTTCCAATTTTTCCCTCCCAACGCCCACTTTTAACCAATAAAGAAGCGTATACCAGTCAATTTGGCCAATCGAGAGTCTGATGCGGACCCGGTTAGTTTAGACAAGTTGCTTTGGTATCGCCTGATTTTATATCTAAATCTTAGTTTGTTTTTTTAGTTTTTTCCACCCAACGCCCATTTTTAACCCCGAAAAGAAGCATATACTAGTCAATTTGGTCAACCTACGGTCTGATGAGGACACGATTAGTTTAGACAAGTTACTTTGGCATTGATTGATGTGTTTGTACCTAAATCTAGGCCTCTAAAGTTGTTTTAAGTTTTCAGCCTGACGCCCATTTTTAACCCCATAAAGAAGCGTATAATAGTCAATTAGGCCAATCAAGAGTTCGATGAGGATGCGTTTAGTTTAGACAAGTTGTTTCGGTATCGTTTGATGTATTTGTACCTACTTTTTGGCCTCTAGGTTTTTGTCTTAAGTTTTCTCCCTCAACGCCCATTATTGGGATTCCTGATTAGTCGCCCCCACCAGTTTACAAGTCGATTTGTCGGGCGTTTCTATGGACGACATCCTTTCTTGGGGAGAATGGTGTTTTTGAATGTCTCGGTCGCCTCTCCTCTTTTCACGCTCGTGGTCGAGTTTTTCTCAATTAGGGGAGTTACATAAACCTTGATTTATTTGTAATTTTTTTTGTATTTTTATTCATGTTTTATTAGGTTTTCTCTCTTTTAATTGTTAAATGAGGTTAGAGGGAGACATTTCTTCGAAATGTCTTTATTGTGCCATATTTAATCATTTTACACACTTATAATAAGTCATTGGGCATTCATTATACATAATTCTTGATTACTATAAGTCATACTCCCTTGTGAAAATGATGTTTTCTTCTCAAATGTTTCACTATTCGCAATAAGAGCTTCAACTATTTCATCCACGATCACAACCTGTCAGCATGAAAGTATTACGTTAGCCATAGTATCTGTGAAAACAAAGCAGGGCATAAAATGATGTTTCATATTTGATTGGTGAGCGGTGGGTTCTATTGTTCTACACCATTACCTAGCCAATTAATACAAAAACATCATTTTTTATACCAACTATTTTTTTATGTCTTGCTTTCCTAGAATTGTTATATCTCGATAAATCTCTTGTTTTTCCAACTAGAGAATAGATAAAAAAACAATGGAAATTACCATGAGCTTGTTGAATTTTTCTTGTTGTTCACGATCCGAGAACAGGGATGCATCCCAATGATGAGCATGTCAATTTGGCAAGCAACACGTGAATTCATATTCATTGGAAAACTTCATCAAATTCAAACAACCATCATATGTGATCATACTCAATGGAATGTCACTTATGTAATTTAACATATTTAGTAGAATTTCACTTTTGTTATATTCAAATTAAGTTTTTCACTTTCTTTGGCAAAGACGTGGACATTATATTTTTTTCCATATACAAACTATTTATTTAAAAGGAGTAGTTAAAGTTAATATGTTGCAAAACTGATCAAGTGAAAAATTTTAAGGTACAATAAATAAACAAAGATAACTATATATATGGCGAGTTCAAAATATTTGGTTCCAATGTTCTTTCTCATTCATATTTAAGATGCTTTTCGAAGCTTCCAATATATTATTGGTCCAGAGCAGAGAATTTTTTAGAAAGTAATTAACCAAATCTGAAGCGATATTGGCGTATAACATTTTAGAATTCAGTTGAGTCCGTAAATACCTCTAGTTCCAGTGCCACAAGTAAAAAGATAAACCCGTAAACGTTCTATCTCTAGTGGCATTGGTGCCATGCTAAGTTCTCCAAATACACGCGCCAACTTCAAATCGTCTACATGTTCCTTCATTCATTCTCTTTTATCTAATTTCATTTTTGTCTCAACTCGAAGGAGCAAAATGAAATGCATGCTATCGGAGAACAGAGAAGATAATCATCTTAAGGCAAACCAAGACATTTTGAATAGCTTCCTGAATGTGCTCAGTATCCAACCAGAAATGTTGAGATCGGATTATACCCATTTCAACTAGGATGTTGAGCAACACTCCCTGCCAAAAATAGAAAAAAATAACCCCTTTGGTTCAGATAAACTTCCCAAGTGGTTTGTAAGGTCTCAATTATTTCGTAAATACATGGTAAAAGACCACCAATGAATACATAGCCAATGAAAATTAAATGTTGAGAATGATAGTGAATGCCCAGTTGAGCCAACTAGGATACACCCTAAGAATTTGGAATGCTATCATCAAAATAGAGCATATTGGGAGTTAAAAAATTGTTCATATTGTAAATAAGTGTACAACCTTTAATCAAGTGATTTGAGACAAAATTTGATTCCAAATAAGTGAAACTACTCTTTATTCATCTTACTGCTACTTGTCACCTAGGTGAAAAGTATTTAACCACGAATCAAATGGAATTTAAGATTCTAGAAAGCTTCAAGGTAACTAAGGTATTTAAACTTGCAAAGGCAACAAAGTTTCATTCATAAAATATACCATAAAAACAAGCCGATAACATATAATGCACCAATGCATAGTTACTTGAAAATTTTTGTGCACCCAGGTAACTTGAGGCTCTTTTTTTGGACCATTGGCAAGCGCATTCTTCAATCCATTTGTAATCTTTTCAAGCTATGACGAAGTTTCTAGATCACTATTTATAGCACGAGATGTTTTCTCTAGTGTGCCGACGGGTTCATTTATTAAATAGTTCAAAAACTCATGGGCATCCAACATAAAATGGATACATTTATATTGATGAATAGATGGAATGTGACAAATTAGTTGTACAGTAAGAACGACGGAAGTTTATTGTCAATATTATATAGAAGTTGCAACATAATACAAAAAAATGATATGAAATTCATAATATAATAATTGACATGGTGATGATTTAGCCGCACAATGGTCAATATAAATCTGAAACAGCATTTGAAGTTCGATAATGACACAAAAAATTTAAACCCTTGAAAATCAAGTTTTTAATACGAAAGAAGAAGCTTACTATTCATAGCAATGTAGAAACTACAAGTGTTTATGGATCGACAGTCCAAAGCAAGGTATGAAAAGAAAGAGAAAATAATAAAACATAAGTGAAAAACTGGAAGAAAATCAACCGCATCCTTCCCAGTATAGCAACCCAATTATGCCTTATCATATATCCACGTCTTTAAAATCATGATATTAGTATATCAGAAATTTTAACAATGCTTCCAAACTTAAACCCCTAGTGCTTGGGTTGTATTTTCACACTGACTCTCTAACGTGGGACTTATTCTCTTACCTTCCTATCCACCAAACCTAAAGTAACCTTGTTTACCCTTTCAACCCTGCATTTCAAATTTATATGCCTCTAATTTGAATGATTGTGACATAACTACCAGAGGTGGCTAGCTGACCTTGATATTAAACCATATGAAGTTTCTTAGTGGATGATTGTTGTAGAATCTGTTAAAGTTTTTGGAAATGAACACTTCAAGAAGCAAGACTATAAAATGGCTCTTAAAAAGTATAGCAAGGCTCTGCGCTATTTGGATGTTTGTTGGGAAAAGGAAGACATTGATGAAGAGATAAGCCAATCATTAAGGAAAAAATTTCATACCGTCGTCTTCTCTCTCTCCCTTTAGTAGCAGCCCTCGTCTTCTCTCTCTCAACTTAGTGACGGTATGAAATTGTCCTAAACAAATCGACGCATTATCTGCTATATACTTACTGATTTACCTATAACATATCCTCTCTCGTCTTCTCTCTTTCTCTAATCAGGTTGGTATGAAATCCGTAGGTATGTGTAAACGCAAACCCTCAAAACAAAACAAATCGACCCATTATCTGCTATATACTTATGGGTTTACATAAGCATACCTACGGATTTACACATAAACATATGTGTAGAGAGAGTTGTACAGTACAGTCTGAGAAATTTCTCAAAAATTTCTTCATATAAAAGTGGAAATATATTTCTTGTTTTATAGTAATTTCTTCAAAAATTTCCTGTTTTTATCTGCTTACTGATGTGTAAACAATTTTTGCTATTCAGAACATCTATAGAGAAATTCTGTAGAGAGAGTTGTAGAGAACTTCTTTGTAAACAATTTTTGTTCTGTGTAATCATTTTTTGTATATTCATTTATGTTCTGTAAACTGTGTATATTCATTTATGTTCTGTGTATACATTTTTTTTCTATTCTGTGTACTCTTACTGCTTGGTTGATTTCTTTTATAACATCCGTTTTGAGCCATTTTTTTTATAAACTGAGTATATTCATTTATGAAACATAGCCATTCATTCTCATTTAATAAACTGTGTATATTCCAAAATTTATAGGACAATGTCAGAAGAGGCAAGTAAGACAATCTTTATTATTGAAAATTTCGTTGCAATGATGGTTTAAAAAACGGAAATTTTTTTTTGATCATCCACGCATAATAAAAAGAGATAAGTGTTGTTTACTTGTCCAATTATTTACATAAATAACATTATTTATTTAATTATCTTGCATTTTTAATACAGAAAAAATACATTTTGAGGAGCGATAGACTATTCAATATTATAAGAGGAAAAGAGAACTCATGATTCATGAATATTAGTGTTAGAGTTAAGTACTTGATTTTAAACATTCCTTTAAGATTAAGAGTTTATATTGTCTTTTAGTAATAGGAAAATTCCCTTGAACTTTGATCTTCTAATTTTTATTCAATATGAATTTTAGTTAGTATTTAGTAGGAAGGGATAAGCACCGTAAACGGATACGGATATTATCCCAATCCAAGGTATCCGAGCGGATATGGATAGTTGTTTTAACTATCCGGATGGATACGAAAATGGATGCGGATAGTGCATCTTAATAGCGGATACGGATATGGAAAACATGGTATCCAATCCACATCCGTTCGTTTACCAGCCCTAGTTAGAAACAATGGATCATTGAGAATGGTTACAACATCGCTAAAACATTAAGGATGTTATGGTTACAATTGTACCAAAAAGTGTATTACTACATAGTCCAAAGTACAAAAGAAGTACAAATCAACAATGGCGGATATAGGGGGACAAGGGAGGCCTACTCACCGCAAATTATTGGAAATTAATTTATTTAACCTTATTTTTAGAACTTTTTTATTTATACGTCTAATAATTAAGACTATCACACCTTACCCCTGCCCTTTCTTTTACCTCGGCCCTGGCCCATGCCCTTATTCTTATTCTGGCCCTGGTCACCCTTGCCCTTGGAAGCAAAATCTAGCAGCTCAATTTCATATCTTGCAGGTTAATATTATTTTTCTTTTGCTTGATCAATTAGCCATAGTTTATCAATCAACTGAATACTCACTTAGCTAATATGTTGTCAATTTCCCACCTAGCGGTCAATATGTTTGTATTTGTCTCTCTCCCTCATACACACACACGTTAGTCATAACATTCTACTCTTTTCCTTTTTAACAGTCTCAACTCGTTTATTTTCTTTATTGACATATCGTATGTACATTTCAATTTTGGATCATTCACTCCCAACATAACTCCAACACACACACACGCTATATACTAAGCGAGAGAGGAAAAGTTGTTAAGAATAATCTTTTGAAATGACAAGAGAGTACAAGAAAAATGACAACAACAAGAAGAAGAATAAGGGAGATAAAGTCCTCCCTTTCTTTGGGATGTTTTGCAACAAGAGTATGAGAGATGGGTTGGAAAGGATATAAAAGTGTGGTAATTGAAAATAAAGTGGAGCCAGTAGATGATCCCCATTCGGGTTTAGTTATGCCGCTGTTGAGGTACAATAAGGAGTGGATAGCTTGGGCAATGAAGCAAGAACAATATTCTGTAAGAGGGGGTATGCTTGTCGATGAGATGGGAATGGGGAAGACTCTTCAAGCTATTACACTTGTCCTTGCCAAAAGAGAATTAACCTCACCAAATTGTTCTCCCATGGGTTTGCCATAAATTAAAGGCACTCTTGTAATATGTCGAGTGGCTACCGTCACTCATTAGGTTAAGGAGATTGACCGGTTTACCACGAAAGGAAGCAAGGAGTTACTGTTTATCATGAAGCCAACAAGGGGGAAGACTCTTCACACATTCTTTGAATATGATTTTGTCATAACTACATATCCCATTGTGAAAGCTGAATACAAGAAAAGTGGGATGGTGCCATCTAAGCTGAAATTCCCTCGGTGTGGAAAAGTACTAGTGAGAGAGATGGATAACCACATGAGATATTGTAATGCCGATACGGTTAGAACTAATGAACAACAAAGTAAAGGAATGAAACTTGGACTAAATGTGTAAAAGAAGGAAAAATCTACTGCAGGTCAGGAATCCAGTGAATCAGTGTGTTTATGTGAATAGTGTGAAGGGTGTTCAGTGTTTATGTGCAGCATGAGTGTGTGTTTCCGTATGCAGAGTGTGTGAAACTATATGCGCAGTCGGTGTGTATTGTGAAACTGTTTGTATTTTTTGATGAGTTCGGGTTGGTGTTAGGTGACTCTAGTAACTAGTCCATTAGTTGTATTGTGATATTTGTTTAAAGCTACTATGTAATGGACTATGCATTTTGGCCTATTTTGTTATTATAGTTTAATTGATCTACTACTACCATCACCATTTCACCCTCTAAATATATTCAAAATCAACTATATTTTTAAATATATGTTGAATGGATTTGGAATAATCAGATCTCTAGATCATAATCTAGCTTACACGTTGTCTAGGTCACCAAATTTTTTCATAGACCCAAAGTTTCATTATGGATTTTTTAGCTTGGTTCTTCTTTGACTTCGCTTATATTTTGGATTTCAAAGCATCTTCGAGAAATGAGTATTAGGCTTTATAATGAATCCCTTTAGAAAAAAAATTCATAATATATATTCCCCTTGACAAATTGACACTTAAAAATGTATATCAGGCTATTGGCACATCCTAATTTTTTATTATTATAAGGACCCTGAGTGATTTGATCAAGGAAAAAAACTATTCAACATTTTTTAGAATCTTTTGCATACAAGTACATGGAAAATAATAAAATAATGAGAAAGAGGTGGGGTTAGTGAATGCAGTAAGATGAGAAAATGAGAAATTAGTACTTAGAAGCATATAAACTCAAAATTACCCAACAAAACCATGCTAATTTTAGGGTGCAATCGGATAAAGTAGACTAGCATAAAATCTGGGCATAATTTTTTTGGCTGAAAAAGACATTGAATGCAACATAATAGATTAATCTAGGACTAAGCAAACCCACCCATTATTATATCTAACCTTTAAATTGTAATATGGATCATGACACCAGAATGCACACTTTCATTATGCATAGTGGTTTAAAAAAGAGCTAAGGGAAAAAGCACAAAACAGACTCAATATGCATGCATCCATGAATTTGTTATACGCTAGACAATTTTTTAGGTGAGTCAAATATGACACAACATGACATGAATGTGCTATGGCATGACATTAACCAAACTCAACATTATCTATTCTAACTTCAAGTGTAACTTTTATCCATAGTTTTATTTGAAACTTAACTTTTTGTATATTAATTTTGTTTGCAGTTTTTCGAGTTGTTATAAATATAGATACATATTTTGATAGTTCATGCTTAATGACTATACTTTGAAATTTAAAAGTGAACTTTCTAAGGTAATTGGGACTTTATCTATCTATATTTAGAGATGTTAAATTTTGCTGTGAATTTATCCGTGTTATTTTTCGAATTATAAGCGGCGAGAATCGGTTTAATTTGAGTTATAAAATCGGGAATGACGAGTTTAAATTATTGCGTAATATTAGTTAAATGTGATAAATGGATCCAACGTCCTAATTTTCTCGCACACTTGATTATATATTTCGTGATTGCACTTTTTATTTATGTTAACTTAGTTTAATATCTCATCTCCTCTCTAAATCCATTCCGTCTATTTGGATAGTCATAATTCTTTTGAATGAAAAAATTAACAAATCTTTGTGGGTTCGACCCGTACTTAGACTCACTATTCTATAATAGCCCATGCACTTGCAGTATTTTATGAATTGACAAACACTAACCTAAAAATAGAGGCTAAGACGAGGGCAGATAGAAGTGAGGGTGCCTTAGGACTGAATGGTAAATGTATTGAGTGTTTAAAGGTGCGTAAGAAGACTCGTAGGGATAAGCTAGCTCATGTTGAGGAGAAGGGAGAAAACCTTCATAGGAAGGTGGATCGTATGAAGGAGCCCCATAAATTTGAAAGAAAGTTATTTGGATAAATATAAATTACCCCAATATATATAGCCCAAATAACAAAATTCATTTTCATTAATCAAAGAACTGGTGCCATTTAACACTAGAGAATTTAACTGTGTTTAGAAAACTTCACAAAATATTACCCACGTCATCCAGTTTGGCTTTACCCCTGTGGCTCCCTCCTAAAGGTGGTCTGCATACGCAATATAATAAGAAAAACCAAAATCTTTATTATCAAATATTGAAAAAGAACCTGCATAGGTTAAAGAAACTATTGCAAAAACTGTAATATTATGAAACTAAATATTTTATCTGAATTGAAGTGTGTTCACCTATAGATATTATCACACTATTGAAAACCAAGGAGGCAAGCAGACTTGCAAATATGTCATGTATGGAAGAATACAAACCACTGAGGAAAGCTCATGAACTAAATCATGTAAACCTCTAGAAAAGAATAAAAAAAGCAAAAAACATCTAGGAAGAATGTTTCAACATATAGGGAATAAGAATTATTTTTAAACATGCAGAATAAAATTTATTAATCTCTACAAATGGGTTAGACAACACATAAAAATAACTATAAAGAAAGAACAACTACATTTACCACCTGTAGAGATTGATAAAAACACCCAACGTGAACTCGCAAATTTAAATGTCTAAAGATTACATGTAATGAGAGTAATGAATAACCATCGAAAATAAATTTTTACAATAAAATATGATGAGATTAAGACCATAAAATATAAATCAGTGAAGCATAAAACCAAAACAGTACCATAAATCCGTAAGGCACCAACTTTGAGCCTATGGCAGCTTTTTGATGAGAAATCCTCATCAATTATCACTAACACAATATACCTCAACTTATACTTTTCCCATTTGCAATGTTTATATATCTAGTTAGTTTAAACAAGTGCTCATATATCAGGTTAATTGAACCACAAAACAGCCTTGAAACATATTGCATTCGTGCAATGGACTTGAAACCACAAAAACAACTTAAAACCCATGAAAATAACTCAAAAAATGCAAGCACGGAGGGAAAAGAAAAACTTAAAAGAAATATTAGAAGATCCCCAAATTAACACAAAGATTCATACAAAATGATTCAGACATGAAAAACAACTCAAAAAGGTAATGAGCTATACTTGGGAGAGTGAAAAAATATGCAAAAAGAATAGAGTAAAACAGAGGAAATATAGGGAAGATGTATACTAAATAGGTTCAATTATCACAAAGTCCCTAAAATATTTTTTAATACACATTTAGTTCAAGATTTTTTATTTTGTTCCAAAGAGTCCCTTAAACACCCATTTAACCAATATTCTCTTAGTTTTAAAGGTCCACTCTAGCGACACACATTGAGTGTTTTCATGTGTTGAGTGAATTTTTGGAATAAATAAAAAGGTCCAGACTAAACGTGTATGACAAAATGATTGAGGGACTATTTGGTATATGCCCCTACTAAATACTAATCAACAATTTCAAAACCCCCAACTTTGAATCCCTTAAATGCAATCCCAATATATACAAATATGAAGCTTGAAACCCCAAACTCCAACACATACATTAATTTTGAACCCTTGAAATTGTAATACCCATCATCCCACGCACTCCCAAACCAATAAATATAAATCCACACAAAATAGTCATTCACGTTTTCCCATAAAAACATAAAAATAGGGAATATACATGCAACACCAAACTCAATACTCTCCTAAAATCACAAAATAGGGAGTATATATGAAATACCAAAGCCTAACAAAATATAATACCATGGAGAGAAGCCAGAGAGAGAGAGAAAGGGGGGGCACCATAAGAACAGGTCGTAGGAGGGGGCAACAGGGGATGAGAGGTGGTGGAACAGGGTCATGGGGGTTTTGGTGACAAGGGGGGAGGATAATATACGAGAAGGGAAAGGTAGATAAAGAGTGTTTTTATTGGCCCCTCTATTATCTTTTTAGAGACCCCACTTATAAGTTATTTGAATATTAAACAATGCAATGCAAAAAAGACCTTGTTATCCCATGTTTAACACCCCGATTCAATTTGAACATAGTGTGACACCCCGCTTATTAAAATAAGAGGTGGCCATCCCGATATTCCAATAATTACAGGAATCATAGATGGTCCGTTCTTAGCACCACTGTCGTAAAATATAACAGTACGAGATAACCACCAAATATTTTAGAAAACGGATGTCAAATAAAATTTTCAAGTTTAATAAAAATGATTTCGACAATCCAATTTATAAAAGAAGGTGGATAAGGATACATACATGTAATAGTTTATAACCATGCTACACAACATAACCGAATAAGCTGTTGGTCAATAGGCTAATACAAACAGGTTACACCAAGTATTACAGTTAAATATCACAAAATATGCCAATACAAAACTTGGGCAACACGCCCGAATGTATAGATTGATCGTAACTAGATTATACAAAAGATGGGTGCATCTATTACAAAATATCCTACAACATCCATAAAAATGTTGTAGCTCCCTAACACTAAGAAGGAAAGATCAACACGGGCGTCCTTACATCGGAGCACCTGAGCATAAAATAGGATCCAAACAAAATAGAGAAATATAAACGGGTCAGGGCCCGGGTTGATATGATATGCATGTGAATAAAATGCATGATAGTTATGAATGTTAAACATCATAAACAAATTTAGATTGGCTCATCAATATAAGAATCATCCTCACCTCACATCTAAATGCACATCCTAGAGGCAAACTAAATCATTATAAGTTAAACTACTCATATAATTAAGAGAAATAGATAATTTCATTAACAGGCTAAATTTATCAAATTCATAATGTATAATTTCACAAGTCCAATTACCATATAGGAAACTTATGCCATTCAATTTGATTTATAAATGCATCATTCATTTATGAAATTCCACATTCGTGAGAATAGTTACGATCAACACAAAACGATTTTAAGACCATCCTTCTGGGAGTCACCCCACTGGATGCGCCCCTAAATGGCTATCATCTTCTAGGGCCAATAACCAAGACTACATGGGAATCCTAAATTGCGTCCGTGGGAAGCGGCCATATACATTCGACAGTGAGTCATTACCATACCCGGAATTACGTCACTTCGAATAAAACAACAACACAATGTAACCACCGGTCCTATGGCCGAGGACTATATTCACCCTGCATGCACTAGATAGGGGACTTCACATCATTCGCATAACTTTCCTTATGATAGAATTTAGAGAGGTATGTATATCCAAGTCAAAATTCACAAGATATGCCAATTAAAAGTACATTTTTATTACGTCCGGAACTATGTGTATCTAATGACATAAGTTGTCAAGTTTAATTGCCCCCATACTGACCTACGAGAATTCACAACAACACGAAAGGCTGCCAAGTGTAATTTTCCTCATGCTAGTCTCTAAGAGTCCCAAAATGATACCACCTAACATTCCCTTAGTCCTAGGCTAGCTTGCTAGATGATAACTATACTAACTTCTATTAAATAGCCTCCTAAATATGCTCAATTATTCTCCTTCTAATCTAAGGTATAAATACCCCTAATGTAAGACTTTAGTACTCTATTTTACTTCATAAGAGAAGGTTCCTAAGCCTCAAACATAAAATAAATGGGCTAAAAAATAAGTTAGAAAAATATCCAAAAACAACAAGATTCCGAATCGATTCACCTAGGGCCGAATCGATTCGCCCCAGAAAGCGAATCGATTCGCTCAAAAAGCGAATCGATTCTGCGGAGAAAACCAACATTCGGTCTCAGCCCGAATCGATTCGACCTTAGCCCGAATCGATTCGGCTACCCAGACCTGTAGCCACCCTTTTTAGCGAATCGAATCGATTCACCCAGATCGATTTGCCCAGTTGGGGGATACAAGTTATATGAACCTTAAATACCCAAAACCTCTTTATCTTCCATCTAGCCCACATAATCAATTAATAATCCCCCCAAATCAATCCTACACAACCCCTAACTAATATAACCAACACAATTCATATCTAAATCAATGTTTAATGGTTTAAACACCAAAAATCATAAAAACCCATAAATGGTTTAAATCTCTAAAGCACAACTATCTATAGAAATTATCCACACTAAATCATACATAATTGAAAGTTAGGAACTTGCCTCAAGTTTGTAGTCTCGGATTCTCTTCCGGTAGAAACAATTCCAAGCTCAAATCTTCAATTCTCTCTCTTTCTCTCTTTTTTCTCCCAAACTCTCTCTCTCTCTCTCTCTCTCTCTCTCTCTCTCTCTCTCTCTCTCTAACTCCCTCTAAGTTTAGAAAAATAAATGAGAAATAAATGCTCTAGGAAGACTAAAATGCCCAATTATATTAAGTCTAATCATTTAAATGCTAATACACAATTAAAATGACTCGTAACCACATAATTAAGCCATAACTGGTCAAAAGTACCCAAAACCCAAAAATACAACTTGGTACTTATTTTGACTATCTCAACCAATTCCGGACTAACCGCGCCCTCAAAATTGGCATTCGGGATATCAAAATTTATTTCATGTTCCAACTCATATTAATTCATTAATAAATATCCGATTGGAATATAAGTCATAACCGTCGCTTAAAGCACAACAACGCAATGAAACATAATATGATGCTATTTACGAGCATTTGGTTTGGTGGAGATAAACACCAAAAATTAATAAAATGGCTATATCAATAATTTTTTTCTTGTTTTGTTTATAAAATTTGGCTTATTGTTAAAAATGTCAATTGATTTTAACTCACTACATGGGCTATGATACTTATTCGGATCTCTTCTTTTATAGTGTTCTTATATTGATTTAACTTGGGAGAGGTTTAGGTGTTTAACATAATATTTAATTCATTGATAGTGGTTTACCAACTATGAATAGCAAAGCATAAAAGCTCAATTTGTGTGCAACTATTTCTGCCAGACAACCATTTTTTCTTCTTTAAAGACATTTTTTACAAAATAAGGAACAAGAGAGATGGAGGTTTTGATGGAATATTGATGTGTTGTCAGATAAGAGAGATGGAGAATGTGGCTTTATGATTTTTTACATATATCTTCATATACACCCAAGCGGTGGGGTATGTTAAATGATAGAAAGCCCGTTTGTCTAGGGATAATAATATTGGGGTTATTAAGAGAAAAAATGGGGTAAGGATAAAGACACTCATAGATAAAAGACATCGCATTTTGGTGTATGTTTAGTCTTCTATTTGAATTAAAATAAAAGAGGGAGAATTAAGTACTGACCGGATGCTCCTTAGAGTTCGTTTGGTTCGAGGTTTGGAAAGGAAATTTATGATTCTTGGAATTTAGAATTCCCCTCGTCTAGAATTGCAATGTTTGGTTTGAAATTTCGGGGAAATTTAGGAATCCTGGAATTTAGAATTCTCACAAAAATTGGAAATTTTCTTTCCCCTCTAAAATGAGGGGAATCCTATATTCCCCGACATTTTAACTTTACTTTTGTAGTGAGACAAAAATACTATCTCACATAAACTCTCACACATACACTCTCTCACTCACACACACACACTCTATATCTTTCTCTTTCTTTCTCTCTCTCTCTCTCTCACTCACACACATACACTCTCTCTTTCACACACCCACCTACGGACCAACTCACTCTTTCACACAAACAAACATACATACACACATATACTCTCTCTCACACACACACACATACTCTCTCACACATAAACATACGCACACTCACACACACACCCACTGACCACACACTCGCATGCACACACTCAAATTAAGTAGACAGGCATTTTAGTTAAATGATATTTATTCCTAATATGGGAAAGTAATTTTGATGTCGGGAAAAAAGAATTCATGTTGGAACCAAACAATGGAAATGAATTTAAGATTCCAGGAACTTAAATCAAGAATTCTCATTAATTTTCCAAACCTCGAACCAAACGACGACCTTAAAGCTAAATTTACAAAACAAAATGGCACTTTTACCTTTCATAAGCTCTCTTATATAGCATCCATAATGAGATGCAAAATGTCAAGACAATTTATAAGTTTACAAAATGGGATGTCTGTACTGGTTTGTTTCAAAGAATTACATTAGTTCCTATTACGAACTAAATTAATTCGTATGAATTCATACGAACTAATGTAGTTCATAGGAATGTTTAGAGAGTTTGTAAACATTCTTTAAGTTTGGAGAATGACTACAAATTCATTTACGGATTTTTTCCAATTCAACTCACCATTACAGGTGAACCCTTTTGTAAATTTACAAAATCTTTTATATTCTACCTCCACCACTACGAATGTCCTGAGAAAGAAAAGAGGAGGAATCTAAAATTTTAAGGGACAAAAGCGGTAATGCAGGAAAAAATTCAACTTATGAAATATAAGTTGTCTCTGATGACATTATATAAATAGTGCAAATTTTTTCTCCCTTATTATATATATATATATATATATATATATATATATATATAGACAACCAAGTATGCATACCACGTACACATACCGATTTTTTAAAATAGTAAAAAATTATTTTTTGGATGAATTTTTTTAGATGTCGTTTAAGCATTACAAACGACCCATATAAAAAACATCACCTCAAAATAAGATTTTTTTCTATTTTAAAAAAATCGGTCAAACTTTCACAACTTTTAAAAAATTTAATAGATACAAAATTATAACCCATTTTTTTAAAATAGCAAAAAAACTTATTTTGAGCTGCTTTTTTATATATGGATCCCTTTTAATGTTTAAATACCATAAAAAAACTCAACTCAATTTTTTTAATATTCATAAAAAATGGTTTGTGCTAGCAAATATGTGTGAGACACCGCCTATTTAAATATCGGGTGCTCAGTCCTTTATAAAAATAAAACGGGAATCTCATTTTGTTCATTCTTAGCATCACTGTCAAAAACTATTTAAATTACTAACCACCTATGTTTTAAATAAACTGGTGCCCAATTTTATCTTTCATTAAACCACAACATGTGGAAATAAATACAATCACTAAACCATCCACGCAATAATAATATAAATCCATCACAAGATAAATATTGAATAAAATAATACTGAATAAACCATCGGTTCCCAATACAAAAGTTCAACTAAATATCTAATGAAATAAACTAAGTCCACAATTACAAAGTCTAATAAACTAAATAAAATGAAGTAGCTGAAGGGGCGACATGGAATAACTGAATTGCATCCTACTCTAAGAATGAAGTGAATGAATCATCTAATTCAAATCCTGTAAGCATCCACAAGTGCTGTTGTTACGCATCCCTAGAACAGAGTATCAAGTTTGGTGTCCCTGTGGCTAGAAACCTAAAGGTTTTGAAAATATTTTGCAAACGGGTCAGAGCCCAAAGTTTTCTGAAAACGTTTAGCAAGTATTTATCTTAGTTTAAAAGAAGTTATTGATTATACATGTGTAACAACCCGTCCTTTTGAAGACCATTAAATTCCATAATTGGATATAAATTGAAATTAGGGGAATTTTCCTAAATAGTAATTTTTGGGATTTTCGAGGATTAAATGATTTTCGAAGGATGTTGTGATTATTTTTGGGACTATATGGGTCGAAATATCTTAATTATATGTCGTCGTTGAGTAAAGCGACATGAGGTAAGATTTTTAATTGGAAAACTGCATTTATTTATTTTGGGTTGGAATAGTGATTTGCGGTCAAATACCTCGGATGGGAATTTCGACTGCGCCATGATTCTCGGAATGGCCGAGATAGTCGGAAAAGAGTGTCCGATTGTCGAAAATGAGTTTCGGAAAATTTTAGAGGTAAAAGTAACTCGTAATTGGGTAAACGAGTCGTTTTTGGGTTTTAAGGGGTATAACCCTTTTTCTTCTTATATAAAGAGGGGGATAGGGAGAAAAGAAGAAAGAAAGAAAGAAAAGAGATAGAAGAGAGAGAGGAACGAGAAAGAGGAGGAGAAAATGGAGATTCGGGCCAAACTCCGTCGGATTTGACTCGGGGTCGTCGGATTTTATCCACGAGGCAAGTGTTTACTTGCTTTATTTAGTTTTATGCATAAATATCTCATATCATTGTTGGTATAACAAACCCTAATGATTTTGGGTTGGGTATTCATGGATAAAATGGGTTTTTGGGAGTTAAAACGAATAAACCCCTAAAAATGGTAAATTGGAAAACTTAGGTTTTAATTGAAATTAATTGGTGATTCCGGGTTCTAGGATGTTTAGAACCCGTATTATAAGTGTATTTGTAGTTGGTTGAGGTTGTAGGACGTTGGGTGAGGCGACAAAACCTTGGGGAGAAGCTTTAATGGCCGAAATCGTCTCGGAAAAGACGATGAATAGTAACCCATCACTTTAGGGGGCCATTTTGGCCAGGAAAAGAATTGATTTAGCTTTTGGCCAAAACACGAAAGTTGTAGATCTTTTCGATACGGTCGTGTGGGCGCCGACCGCATATTTTTCTGATTTTTACAAGATGGCAGCTCCGGGTTGAAATCATCAACTCGGAAATCAAATCAGGAATTGGAAAAATACAGGCTAGGATTAGTCGTGTAGATGTTTTGGATGATTTTTAGGGTAGTTTAGAAACCCCGAAAATGAATTTGGGTTGTTGGATTAAGGATTTGAGGAATTAAAGTTTTGAGGACCTGATGTGACCGGTCGACCGTGCCCTTAAGGCCGGTCGACCGCGTCAATGAAACAAGGCCTACTGCTTTGTTTCGTAGGCTTATTTACAACCCGCGGTCGACTGGGGGTCTAGGACCGGTCGACCAGTGCCCTGTTTTCAGCTCAAGATTTTGGAGATTAGGATTACTTCTCCTCTTTGAGTTTAAAGTTTAAGGGCCCTCTAAATTAAAGTATATTAGAGGGTTATGTCCTAAGGGACTTATGGATTTGGGAACACACACACACACACACACACACACACACACACACACACAGATATATATATATATATATATATATATATATATATATATATATATATATATATTCACTTAAAGTGAATTAGTATAGTTGGAGATATCCAATAAATCCTTAAGAGATGATTAAGGTAATTATTATTTGTCGAAGTAAGAAAATACTTTGGGTTTAGTATCATGCTTATATGAAAGCATGATTATGATTCTTTGAGAGAATCCTTGGGATTATTGGTCATCGCTAGATGCTATAGGCCACTATGGTTGTTTATATATATTCTAGGATATGTATATACTGTGTGATTTAGGTATATATATATGTTATGATGGAAATGATTTTGAAAATATAAAAATGAATATTTTCAAAATGGTAAATAAATGATTTTCATAATTGATAAAATATGGATTACACACCTCTCTAAATCGCTATCATAAGGGAAGTTGCGTACGTATGGTGAAGCCCCCTGGCTAATGAATGCAGGGTGGATATAGTCCTATAGGCCATGTGAGCATTTGTTGATATATATTTTTCTGCGCTGGTTAGGAGATTCCGGGTGTGGTCTTGACTATCCCGCAGGCACATGGCCGCTTCCCGACGTCTTGTGATGTAGGATCCCAGGTTGTCTTGATGATAGGCCTTGGAAGATGATAGCCATTTAGGGGCGCGCACAGTGGGGAAACCCGGACGGGCGGTCTTAGAACGCATTAAATTAAAGCAATTCATGATAATGGATTGGATTTAATTACATTTCCTGGATATAGGAAGGGAAATGGGTTATATGTTTAGCTTCGGTAACACTCCCGGATGCAAGAAGGGATGTGGAAGCATATGATATGGTAAAAGCATTTTTATGATAATAAAAATGACTTTTAATTACATTTCCTGAGTATAAAAAGGGAAATGGGATAATTGAAAAAGGAAAAGCATTTTTATGTTAATAAAATTGGCTTTTAAAAAGATATATGTTTCGGTATAGCAATTCATGCTAATGAATTGGCTTTTAAATACATTTCCTGGATATGAGAAGGGAAATGGAAAGTTTTGAAATAAAAATGATAAATACTTTGTGTATCAAATACACCTCAGTCCGGGAAGTAGATCCGGATGAGTATTATAAAGATAATAATAAGTAAACCTCAGTCCGGGAGATATTATTCGGATATAATTGTTGATGTATATATATATGTAATTATACATTTGTGTGTGCTATGGGCCTAATGGATCTCTACCATTAACCCTGCCAAGTAGTAGTGTATCGGGGGGGTTCCTTGTTTGGATTTCGCTTTGCGAGACACCCCACGCACGAACTTAGTGCAGTGTTGAGAATGGAGGGAAGTTTGGCCCTTATCACTTGGACTATCTAGGGTAAATAGTAGATGGGTAAATTAGACTAGTTAGGCAGGGATAGCTTGACTAGGGTATGTTGTTAGGATGCGTTAGGTGTGCACTACTAGAGGAGAGGTGAGGGGTATCTCATGGGAGTGCGATACCAATTTAAATATGAGATAAAACTATTTTTCTAAAAATAAAGCATTTATGCACTTGCAAAATATTTTCAAAATTCGGGCTCTGACCTGTTTATCCACTTTTCCTCTCTTGTTGTATATTATATATATATATATATATATATATATATATATATATATATATATATATATATATATATATAGGTGTCCAGACACAGGGACGCCTTGATGGCATTTCTTTCGAGTCAGACGTCTGCTGCAGCAGCTGTGGATGCTTGCGGGTTCTCGGTAGACGCTTCTTTCCTTTTACTCTAGATAGGAGGTATTGTACAAACATTCGGGCCAATGGTCCAACTGATTTTTATTTATTCTTCGCACGATATTCGATATGGTTGTATAATTTGAACCGAGTGTTCGGTTATTTTAGTTCATTTCATTTTCCTTTTAATTTTATTTACGCATTAAATTGTGATGTTTTATTTTAATCGTTAAAAAGAGTAGTTAAGTAAAAGTTTTTAACGCTTGCCTAAGAGGATATTAGTAATTAAATCGATTTTCGACAGTGATGCTAAGAATGATCCATATGTGACTCCTGTTTTAATTTGATATACGAGTGATCGCCCGGTATCCCATTAGGCGGGTTGTTACAGATGGTATCAGAGCATCAGGTTCTAGTGTCCTTAGGAATCTGTGCGGACGTACTACGCTTTCAGCGTTGCTCTCGATTTGTTATAGAGCCCCAGGATTAGGATTGTTGATTTCTCTTGTGAGATTTCGTTCTCCTGCCATGCTAGAAGATTATAGAAATCTTTTACGGGCTCGTTGAGAATCGTGTGCGGAGCTCGGAGGGCAGTAGGAGTTGGAGCTTAGCTGGGGAAGCTGGTAGAAGTTGGGGACGAGGACCTTAGTAGAGTCCACTCTCCTTGTGGCAAATGCTAAGGATTGTTGCAACGACTACTAAAGTATAGTAGTTATGAGAAACCAAGTACTACTGTGGTAGAAAGTGGTACTCAAGTTGAATTACCCCGTGGAGATAAGGGTTCCAAAGGGATCTTACGGATAGTTTTAACCGTGAGTCCCCATGATTTTGTAGGAAGGAGAAGAATTTCGTTTCGTAATTATTCACATAAGGGTCGGCCAAAGACCGACAGTGAATAAAGAACATTATGGGGAAGTGAACTTTGTACCGAGGTGAGGAAGGTACAATGAAAAATGAGTCCTTTCCAGGAAGGATAGTCTCACTAGAGAAGTGTTGTTAACACTTACGGAGAATGTGGGTGTGTTCAGGTGCCCCTGAGGGGACATCCACATGGGGAGATTTAATGAGGGAGGATTGTTGGAACCGGTGGTGGAATTTCCTTTTAACAAAGGAGTTAAGAGGATTAGTAAGGTGAGTGTAAGGAGCGAGGTTATAGAGTCAGATGGTGTTGACAACTCCATAATGGTCAGGAAGACCAGTGATGGAAATGGTGTTGTGGAGTGCGGAGCCACACGGATAGTCTTTTTCGGTAGGAATAAAGGACAAGGTTAGGGTGCCCGGATGGGGCCTAGAGTTAAGGAATTTTGGTAAGAGGTGTGGCTAGAGGAAGTTGTGGTGTTTCGTTAGCTCTAGACTCGTGTGTGTACTTGGAGCCTTGTGGTGGTATCGATAACATTATATCATGCATGCCTATGTGTTGTCCGCAATAGCGGAGTTTTATTTTTCCTTCATTCGCCATAGAGGCGGGTGATGATATTTTGGATATATATATATATATATATATATATATATATATATATTTGGTTTATGATACTCGTCTTATATGTTATACGAGTATGGTAAGGTTGTGGTATATTCGGAGCAATAGCAGGCTAATGATGGCAAGACTATTGTGTCCGCAGTTCCTGGAGGGAACAGATTGTGGTTGCGGTGTCTCACCTGGATACAGGTTGAGTACACCTTTGTTATTATGGATTGATGGAACCTCGATGAGAAGAGGCTTCCTTATTTTGGTTTGTATATGTGGCAACATTATAGATATAATTTAAGGCCCACAGGATCATTGTTGAGCTGTAAGATTTAGCTCAGTACTGGTTTGCGCAAGGACTTAGAAATAGTGCGAGCGCTAGGTGGTGTGACTCTTAATTAGAGATAGGAGTTCAGACCACCTTTCGTTGATAAGGGATAGGATTGTCCCGGTTGCATGTCTGAAATAACGGGACTCCGTGACCGACGAAGTCAAGTGTTAATGTGTGGAGGGTTTCCTTGTTTGGATTTTGCTTTGCGAGACACTCCACACATGACTCTTAACGGCACCGGGCGTGGAGAGCTGTTATGGGATGCAAGGATGTGGGTTAGTCTTATAGTGTGGATGAACCACTATAGACTATGAGCCCTGTGATGATGGTACGCTTATGGAAATATTGTGCTATGGAAAAGCACTAAAGTGGTCCTCTCACCACAAGTAGTTGGGTGGAGTAGGACTTGAAAAACGTCGCTAATACCGTTTAACACAAGGTTAAACTGTATAAGCAACTCCGAATGTTTGTTGGAGAAACCCTTTTCTTTTGAAAAATAAAAATTATAAACAAGATTAGTTTACAAAGAAACTTATGTACGAGATTAATTAAGATTGTGTAATCAGTTTTAAAACTAAGGCAGTTTCAAAAATTCAGCACACTTAAAGAATGAGGTGAGTAGATGAAGATAATCAACACAATGATTTTAACGTGGTAAAACCTCTCCCAACAGAGGAAACATCCACGGTGACTTCTAAGTCACAAAAGCAAAAAATCCACTAATAACAAAAATCAGTTACAAACTATACAACATGCAAGCACACAAATCAACCTATTCTAAGTTTAGGAATATACCCCACTTGGTTCCTTCTAACTTTTGATAGATCTGATTTGTTGACGATGTTCTCCGGTTTTCTAACTTCCTTTGCTTTAGCTTCTTTACGTCGACTCAATGATTTCAGATCTTAAACACAACACTTCCAGTGTAGTAGTGTGTTAAGTGTTTGTGTAGTGATTCCTATACACATGCATGAACTCACACACACTTAGATTTACAAACAGTCCTATACAAATTACATATAAAGTCTATATGCAGTGAGTTTGTTATTTTTCTTTCTTACAAAACTAAAAACCTTTTGACCTTTAAATATAACCCAGATTCCACGGAAATCTCGCTTTAAAAATCGGACAAGACCTAATCAATCTCTTTTTGAAAACATTTGTGAGATTGAAAATCTTCCAAGTGTGAATCCAACTAGGTCAGGTTAAGTTTTGTAAAAACAGAAACTATAAAACATTTTAAAACCAAAACAGAAATGATTTTCTTAAACCAAGTTGAAAATATGCAGATCTAGTGAAAAATGTAACATGCAGAGTATAGATCTAACGTTTCTATGGAAAAAGAAACAAGATCTTCACTCTAAAGTTTAAGTTGTGTACAAGATCAAAAATCACGAGGTTACAGCAACGATATGAACAAACCACTCTCTCTCTCTCTCTCTCTCTCTCTCTCTCTCTCTCTCTCTCTCAAAACACTCAGGTTGTGTTTGGGGTAAGGTTTATACGAAGGTTTGTTTCAGAGACGAAGTGTTTAGGGTTAGGGTTTGGTTTTGGCTAACTGTTTCCCTTTCTCTCTCTTCTCTCTATTCTTTTCTCTCTTCTCTCTCTCTTCTCTCTTCTCTCTCACTTCTCTCTTATTTTTTTCTCTCAGAAAGACGAATGCCCAAAAGTTCTCTAAGGCTGAGAAGTGAAGGGTATTTATAGTGCCTGGGGAAGGTTCTGGATGATCGAGGCAAACCAAGGGCTGAGATCAAGTCTTGCAATGTTTGACTTGATCCAAAGGTTATAAAACAGCGGTGGTTTAAGATGGTTATGATTGGTTCATATGGATAGCACCGGGATTAACCAAGAACACATGCAGACCCTTGATAAGGAATGATCCAACGATCAACAATCATCCAACAAGCCCTCTCACATAACAAACACAAATACATTCACCTGGAGGATGACAAGTGTTGGCTGGTTATAGGCTCTCACACGCGCGTCAAAATAATTACAAACCATCACCCTGAAGTCTCTAGCGCTTTGAGATCGTACCCAACCAAACATTTCAGTGAAAAATGAAGTTTCCAAAATAGTATTTAACCCCACATATTTTAAAAACCCATTTTATTAATAAAAACAATTATTAAACAAATGTTTAAAAAGGTTTTAAAATGTCTAAAAATTATTTAAAAATTCCCAAAAAATTATTAAAGCTCCAATTCAAGGGGAATTAAACACACACTCAATTTTAAGTAATGTCAACACATGTATGCACTTCTAATTGTGTGTAGTGTGATTCATTTTGTATCTTCATAGATCATTGAAGGGGATTAGAGAGATAGGTTCCGAGGCTTTTTGGATTCTAGGATAGACAACCAATTTTGTCAATATTTCCAAATTAGTTGAGCACTTATACAATGTAGACTTAAGCAAGTCAAAGGTATAAGGTGCTTCAATCTCCCCCTTTGGAAATATGAGACAAAATCTCCTTTGAGTTAGCTTAAAACTCGTAGGGAACCAAAAAAATAAAACCTAGTCCTATACAAAAGATTTTATCTACCCATTTCCTAGAAAGTCAGAAATTACATAACTCAACTATTTACAAATTTTTACACTAGAAAAGGTAGACAATCAGTAGAAGAGATTCCTGCAAATATACACACTAAGATCAAGAAGTTTAGATGAAATGTGAACAAAATATTGAACTCATAAAACTCAAATTTCTCCCCCATTTTGTCTCAAATGGACAAAGGGTAAAACTTAAGGTCTTAAGAGTTTAATCAGCGCATACCATGCCTATAGAATTACGCAGATATAGAAATCTGTTATAGTCTAAAGGTTTAGTGAACATGTCTTCAAGTTGCAGATCAGTAGGCAAGTAATGAATTTCTAATTCCTTAGTTTCAACAAGTTCGCGTATAAAATGATGCCTTATTTTAATATGCTTAGTTTGCGAGTGTTGAACCGGGTTTTTAGATATATTAATGGAGCTTTGATTGTCACAATATAATTGTAATAGATCTTCTTTAATTCCATAATCGCTTAACATCTGTTTTATCCATAATAATTGAGCACAACAACTGCCTGCTGCTATATATTCGGACTCAGTTGTGGATAACGATGTGCAATTCTGTTTTTTGCTACTCCAACCAACTAAATTATTGCCGACATAATAACAGGCACCTGAAGTACTTTTACTATCATCAGTACAATCGGCCCAATCAGCATCAGTATACCCTATGATGGTGCTACAGGTATCCTTAGTGTACCTAAGTCCAAGATTAATAGTGCCTTTTATATACTTTATTATACGTTTTACACTCGATAAATGGCTCTCTTTAGGGTTATTCTGGTAACGAGCACACAGACATACAGCATACATTATGTCTGGTCGTGAGGCAGTTAGGTAGAGTAGGCTACCAATCATACTACGGTAAAGTGTGGAATCTACTGACGTACCATTTTCATCTTTGCTTAATTTAACGGTAGTACTCATAGGTGTTTTGGCAACTTTAGCATTCTCTAAGCCAAATTTCTTAACAAGGTCTAAGGCATACTTAGTTTGAGAGACAAATAGACCATCAGAATTCTGTTTCACTTGAAATCCTAAGAAAAGTTGTAGCTCCCCCATAATGGACATGTGAAACTCCTTGTGCATACTAGCAGAAAAGGATTTAACTTCAGAGTTTGAAGTTGACCCGAATATGATGTCGTCTACATAGACTTGGGCTATAATAATATTATTGTCAAAATGTTTGACAAAGAGAGTCTGGTCATTTCCTCCTCTCTTAAAACCCTTATCCAACAAAAAGTTGGAAAGGCGTTTATACCAAGCTCTAGGAGCTTGTTTTAAGCCATACAAAGCCTTTTTTAGACGAAAGACGTGGTTAGGGTATTTAGGGTCAATGAACCCTTTGGGTTGTTCTACATATGTTTCTTCGGACAGAATTCCATTTAGGAAAGCAGATTTGACATCCATTTGATAAAGTGTGAATTTTAAGTAACACGCTATGGCGAAAAGAAGACGAACAGATTCAAGACGAGTGACAGGGGCAAATGTCTCGCTGAAATCTATCCCTTCTATTTGAGAGTAGCCTTGAGCAACAAGTCTAGCTTTGTTTCTAAGAATCACCCCATTTTCATCAGATTTGTTCTTGAAAATCCAACGTGTTCCAATAACATTTTTGTTTTGAGGCCGAGGTACCAGATACCAGACATCATGAATGACGAATTGTAAAAGTTCTTCCTGCATAGCAGAAATCCAGTGTGTGTCATTCAATGCTTCATTAACATTTTTCGGTTCCACAAGGGAGACGAAACATGCATAATTAGCATAATTTCTTAACTGGGATCTAGTACGAACTGGCTCATTAGGATTACCGACCACGTTGTCAATGGGATGATCTTTAGAGACCCAGCCAGGTACTTCTGGACTCTCAATAGGTAGTGAGTCATCTATTTCTGGTGAATCAGTTTTGAAATCATTTTCAGATTCAACCACAATAAGTGATTCAGATATCTTATTTTCGACAATAGTGTCACTTACAATTACATTTATCGATTCCATAAGGGCCTTAGTACGCAGATTGTATATACGATAAGCACGACTGTTTGGAGAGTATCCTAAGAAGATGGCTTTATCACCACGAGTTTCGAATTTAGACAGATGTTCTCTGTCTTTACAGACATAACACTGACTTCCAAAGGTTCTTAGGTATTTCAGATTAGGCTTCTTACCGTACCACAACTCATAAGGGGTTTGTTTAGAGGTTTTCCTAAGATAGACCCTATTAGTGATGTGACAGGCAGTTCTAATAGATTATACCCAAAAGTATTTAGGTAGGGATTTGGCATGCAACATGACACGTGCCATCTCTTGAAGAGTTCGGTTTTTCCTTTCAGTAATGCCATTCTGCTGAGGAGTTTTAGGGGCACTAAATTCATGTTTGTAACCGTTGTAGTCACAATATTCAACTATTCCTGTGTCTAAGAACTATCCCCCTCTATCACTACGAATGCGATTGACTTGTGTGTCCTTCTCATTTTCAATTCTTAGAAGAATTTTCAAAAAATTCTGAAACGTGTCAGATTTATGTTTCAAGAAGGCAACCCAAGTGAATCGTGTAAAATCATCAACCATGACAAGGATATAACTGTGTCCACAAAGACTAACAGTTCTAGAAGGACCAATAAGGTCCATATGGATGAGATCTAAAGGTCTAGAGGTGAGGATGTCTTTAACCTTTTTATGCGAAGTCTTAACTATTTTTCCTTCCTGGCAATGACCACAGACAACACTTGAAATAGGTTTAATTTTAGGAATACCTCTAACTATATCTTGACTAGACAATCTATCAAGGATATCATAACTTAAGTGACCCATACGATTATGCCAGATTTCATTGTCATCCATTCTGACAATGTTACAGGTTTCAGAACTAGTCTTGACAGTATAGCAATTGTCAGGTGTTCTAAATCCTATAATAATGCATTCACCTTTATCATTTAGAATTTTACAATTGTTCTTTGAAAAGGTGACTGTATGGTCAGAGTCACAAAATTGTGATATGCTTAGGAGGTTGCCTTTAAGGCCTTTAACTAATAGAACATTTTCGAGAATAGGCATTCCTTCTTCTTTTAGGGTTCCTTTACCTATGATCTGAGATGAAACACCATCACCAAAAACAACTTTCCCACCAGCAAATCTGGTTTTGTTTACAAGCTTTGTTTCATCTCCTGTCATATGTTTGGAACATCCTGAATCTAAGTACCAACCAGATGAAGTGTGTTCAGCTTTGAAAGCAGTGATGACAATGTTACACTTCATTTGGGGTAAAAGATCCTCTTTTCTAACCCAAATAGCTCTAGTTTTAATTTTGCGCAAGTTTGCCCTCATTTGATAAAATTTTCGAGACACAGCTTTTTATCGAAAAACATTTGGAGCAGCAAACTGATTATTGTGAAAAATTTGAGCTTTTGGTTTAGGAAAGTTTCTGGGAGCCTTTCTCTTAAATGAACTCTTAGTTTTGGTCTTTCTATTTCTGTAGTTAGAGTTCTTATCAGGTTGTCTTGGAAGGACATAATTGTTACGACTTTGCCTAGAATAGTTAAAGTTCTTGTAGACAGAAGTATTGTACATAGGGGTGTTTAGACGCCTAGCATAACAACCTTCAAAGGAATGACCATAAATGTCACAGTAGGAGCAATATTGATTGCTGGAGGGATGAATTTCCTTTGGAAAACTTCTAAAGATAGGTTTGACAGCATTCTGTTCAGAAGTCCTATTCCTAGGAGGTATGGTCTTATAGGTAGAATCAGCCTTTCTGATCAAAGGACAGACGTATTTAGTCTTAAGTGCAGTCTCAGCCTTAGACTTACTAGACTCTCCAATGTCTTTCTCTTGTTTCTTTTGATCAAATTCATTTTTAATCAAATGAAAGTCTGGACATGTTTCAATTGGTCTTTTGCCCCCAGACACAAACTTAATAGGTTCAAGTTTTGTTGTTTGTGGTTTGTTCTTAGGGCAAAATCCAATACCGGTTCTATCATCAGAATTGGTCTTGGAGTCAACAACAAAGTCAGTAAAACAATTTGAATTGTTTTCAAACTTAGAAAACTTTTTGAAAACAGTAGCTGTCTTTGTTTTTGCTTCCTCCAATTCTAATAATGTTCCCTTATATTTCATTTCCAGGGTTTCATTAGTTTTAGTCAACTCTTTTAATTTTATGATCAAAAGTTTCAATTTCAGATTGATGAGATAGACACTGGTTAGTGTACTCTTCAGCATTCAACTTCACTATAAGACTTAGATCATCTAATTTCTTAGTCAGGTCTCTAACAGTCTTCTCCAGTCTAGTGCCTTTTTTAAGAGTTTTAGCATACAAGGTATGGATATCAGGGAGATCATCTGTGTCTGAGTCGCTAAGTGAAGTGTGTGTAGTGACCCCTAACGATTCAGTTTTAGTACTCACGCACCCATTTGCATCGTCATTATCGAGATCACTTTGACTAACACACACGGAACTACAACTAGCAACATTTTCAGACAATAAAGCATCTAGGCCAATCAAAGGAGTATTCACACAAGCAAGAGTAGGAACATCATTATCACACACAGGCATATCATCATTGTAAATGATCTTAGCATAAAAGGACATGCAAGGGTCAAGTACATTAGATGACTCAAGTTCCTCTTCATCAGAGTCACTTGAATCATTCCAAGTTTTACAGACATTGGCTCTATTGTGTGTGTTGGCTTTATTCAGATTAACTCTGCAATCGTGAGCAATGTGACCTAGTTTCCCACATCTAAACAATTCAATCTTTTTAAGGTCTCTAGTGGGTCTGGAGTTGTTATCCTTAGGATGTTTGTCAAAGCCTCTCTCATGAGGTTTGGGATTAGACAGAGTAGGATAATTAGGCTTGCCTTGTTTAGTTGCCTGTTTGTTTCGAAATTTGACAATTTTCTAAATTGTTTAGACATCAAGGCAATCTGATTATCTAGTTTGTCTATATCACACTCCTCATCAGAGTCAGAGTTGTTCAAATTGGTCTCAAGTTTAGATATCTTAGAGGCAAAACTCAAGTTAGAGTTAGGTTGTTTTCTTTGAGAATGATTCAATTGTTTCTTAAAGTCTAATTCCATTTCCACAGTTCTAAGTTTGCTACTGAGTAACTCAGGGGTAAGGTTTTGATCATTCATTTCCTCAATAGCATACCTCTTACTGTCAAACTTTTGTGGTAATGACCTTAGGATTTTAGAAACAATTTCATTTCTATCATAAGTAATACCATTAGCATGCAACTTAGTGACTATATCAGTTAAGTTCATGTAGAAATCATCAAAAGATTCAGAGTCAGACATGATTAAAGAGTTGTACTGCTGGATAAGCATTTGAGTTTTAGCAGCTTTAACTCTTGAGTCTCCTTCATGGGCAGTGATTAATGTGTCCCAAGCTTCCTTAGAAGTGGCACAAGATGAGATTCGTTTGAACTCATACTCATTAATGGACATAAAAATGGCATTCTTGCCTTTATTGTTATTTCGAGAAATGGTTTTATCTTCTTGGGTAAATTCATTTAAGATTTTCTTTACCCTCTCATCACTTCCTTCAGTGGCTGGTTTAGTAGGATAAGTGTATCCATTTTCAATAATGTCCCAGACATCATCTCCTAAAGTCCCTTGGATGAAGGCAACCATCCTTACTTTCCAGTAAGCAAAGTTGTTTCCATCAAAGAGAGGAGGTCTGGACAGATTACCAAACCTTTCATTCTTCTCGTCCATAGTTAGGTTTTTCAGAAAACGATTTCAGAAACACAAGATCTTTTAAAATAAAAGTTAACAGGGCTCTGATACCGATTGAAAAACGTCGCTAATGTCATTTAACACAAGGTTAAACTGTATAAGCAACTCCGAATGTTTGTTGGAGAAACCCTTTTCTTTTGAAAAATAAAAATTATAAACAAGATTAGTTTACAAAAAACTTATGTACGAGATTAATTAAGATTGTGTAATCATTTTTAAAACTAAGGCAGTTTCAAAAATTCAGCACACTTAAAGAATGAGGTGAGTAGATGAAGATAATCAACACAATGATTTTAACGTGGTAAAACCTCTCCCAACAGAGGAAACATCAACGGTGACTTCTAAGTCACAAAAGCAAAAAATTCACTAATAACAAAAATCAGTTACAAACTATACAACATGCAAGCACACAAATCAACCTATTCTAAGTTTAGGAATATACCCCACTTGGTTCCTTCTAACTTCTGATAGATCTGATTTGTTGACGATGTTCTCCGGTTTGCTAACTTCCTTTGCTTTAGCTTCTTTACGTCGACTCAATGATTTCAGATCTTAAACACAACACTTCCAGTGTAGTAGTGTGTTAAGTGTTTGTGTAGTGATTCCTATACACATGCATGAACTCACACACACTTAGATTTACAAACAGTCCTATACAAATTACATATAAAGTCTATATGCAGTGAGTTTGTTATTTTTCTTTCTTACAAAACTAAAAACCTTTTGACCTTTAAATATAACCCAGATTCCACGGAAATCTCGCTTTAAAAATCGGACAAGACCTAATCAATCACTTTTTGAAAACATTTGTGAGATTGAAAATCTTCCAAGTGTGAATCCAACTAGGTCAGGTTAAGTTTTGTAAAAACAGAAACTATAAAACATTTTAAAACCAAAACAAAAATGATTTTCTTAAACCAAGTTGAAAATATGCAGATCTAGTGAAAAATGTAACATGCAGAGTATAGATCTAACGTTTCTATGGAAAAAGAAACAAGATCTTCACTCTAAAGTTTAAGTTGTGTACAAAATCAAAAATCACGAGGTTACAGCAACGATATGAACAAACCACTCTCTCTCTCTCAAAACACTCAGGTTGTGTTTGGGGTAAGGTTTATACGAAGGTTTGTTTCAGAGACGAAGTGTTTAGGGTTAGGGTTTGGTTTTGGCTAACTGTTTCCCTTTCTCTCTCTTCTCTCTATTCTTTTCTCTCTTCTCTCTCTCTTCTCTCTTCTCTCTCACTTCTCTCTTATTTTTTTCTCTCAGAAAGACGAATGCCCAAAAGTTCTCTAAGGCTGAGAAGTGAAGGGTATTTATAGTGCCTGGGGAAGGTTCTGGATGATCGAGGCAAACCAAGGGCTGAGATCAAGTCTTGCAATGTTTGACTTGATCCAAAGGTTATAAAACAGCGGTGGTTTAAGATGGTTATGATTGGTTCATATGGATAGCACCGAGATTAACCAAGAACACATGCAGACCCTTGATAAGGAATGATCCAACGATCAACAATCATCCATCCAGCCCTCTCACATAACAAACACAAATACATTCACCTGGAGGATGACAAGTGTTGGCTGGTTATAGGCTCTCACACGCGCGTCAAAATAATTACAAACCATCACCCTGAAGTCTCTAGCGCTTTGAGATCGTACCCAACCAAACATTTCAGTGAAAAATGAAGTTTCCAAAATAGTATTTAACCCCACATATTTTAAAAACCCATTTTATTAATAAAAACAATTATTAAACAAATGTTTAAAAAGGTTTTAAAATGTCAAAAAATTATTTAAAAATTCCCAAAAAATTATTAAAGCTCCAATTCAAGGGGAATTAAACACACACTCAATTTTAAGTAATGTCAACACATGTATGCACTTCTAATTGTGTGTAGTGTGATTCATTTTGTATGTTCATAGATCATTGAAGGGGATTCGAGAGATAGGTTCTGAGGCTTTTTGGATTCTAGGATAGACAACCAATTTTGTCAATATTTCCAAATTAGTTGAGCACTTATACAATGTAGACTTAAGCAAGTCAAAGGTATAAGGTGCTTCAGGACTAAGAGAAATTGAATTGAGGATAATAGTCAGGCCTTAATAAGAAGGCGAAATTTGGAGGAAATTTGTGATCGGTGTGATATAAGAAGTGTTCCTATAGAGAGTAGGCACTTTAATTAGTTAGGTTTCCTTCTGTATGGGCGGAAGGATAAGATAATAGAAATGCGTTCGTAGGGTTAGCGTAGGTCGGATTTAGGACGTCTCGCTGGTGTGCCTTAGGTCGTTATATCTCGATAACCGACAACGCGAGAGAGTAGTGTAATGGGAGGGTTCCTTGTCTGGATTTCTCTTTGGCGAGACATCCCACGCATGAAACCAAGCAAATGTCGGGAGTTGAGAGAGGCCTTGGGCACTAGGGATATAATTAGGATACTCGTTTCGCTTAGGTAGGGTAACACGTAGATAGTAGCATTGTAGGATGTAAGTTTTATAGAGTTACTGGCGCCGAGGTTAGGACGATTAAAATTTCGCGGGTTGGAAGGACCCATAGGTGAGTATTACACCGAGGAAAGGAGACCCTTATTGGGAGAGAGTGTTACGTGTCAGACGTTCACTACGGATGTGCAAATATGCACAAGTTAGAAAGGTGTATGGGCACCTTGGTAAGTTAGTTTATATACCGCCTGAAATAGAATGGGCGTAGTATATATGGTTGAAATTCATGTCGATAGGCATTATAGATGATGGGTATTATGTGACGTATTAGAGTCACTTTACGATCGTGGTAGTCGTGTAGCATATGATTGGGAACCATTGGGTTTGTATCTTTCCCTTGTGGTTTCAGGATTTGTAGTGATCCTAGTTAGATGGTGTAGGTTATATCCGAATTTCGAGGACGAAATTCCGTTGTAAGGGGGGAGTATGTAACAACCCATCCTTTTGGAGACCATTAACTTCCATAATTGGATATAAATTGGAATTTGAGGAATTTTCCTAAATAGTAATTTTTGGGATTTTCGAGGATTAAATGATTTTCGAAGGATGTTATGATTATTTTTGGGACTATATAGGTCGAAATATTTTAATTATATGTCGCCGTTGAGTAAAGCGACACGAGGTAAGATTTTTAATTGGAAAACCGCATTTATTTATTTTGGGTTGGAATAGTGATTTTCGGTCAAATACCTCGGATGGGAATTTCGACTGCGCCATGATTCTCGGAATGGCCGAGATAGTCGGAAAAGAGTGTCCGATTGTCGAAAATGAGTTTCAAAAATTTTTAGAGGTAAAAGTAACTCGTAATTGGGTAAACGAGTCATTTTTGGGTTTTAAGGGGTGTGACCCTTTTTCTTCTTATATAAAGAGGGGGATAGGGAGAAAAGAAGAAAGAAAGAAAGAAAAGAGAGAGAAGAGAGAGAGGAAGGAGAAAGAGGAGGAGAAAATGGAGATTCGGGCCAAACTCCGCCGGATTTGACTCGGGATCGTCGGATTTTATCCACGAGGTAAGTGTTTACTTGCTTTATTTATTTTTATGCATAAATATCTCATATCATTGTTGGTATAACAAACCCTAATGATTTTGGGTTGGGTATTCGTGGATAAAACGGGTTTTTCGGAGTTAAAACGAATAAACCCCTAAAAATGGTAAATTGGAGAAACTTAGGTTTTAATTGAAATTAATTGGTGATTCCGGGTTCTAGGATGTTTAGAACCCGTATTATAATTATATTTGTAGTTGGTTGAGGTTGTAGGACGTCGGGTGAGGCGACAAAAGCTTTGGGAGAAGCTTTAATGGTCGAAATCGTCTCGGAGAAGACGATAAATAGTAACCCATCACTTTAGGGGGCCATTTTGGCCAGGAAAAGAATTGATTTAGCTTTTGTCCAAAGCACAGAAGTTGTAGATCTTTTCGATACGGTCGCGTGGGCGCCAATCGCGTATTTTTTTGATTTTTCTACGATTTGATATGATTTTTACAAGATGGCAGCTCCGGGTTGAAATCATCAACTCGGAAATCAAATCAGGAATTGGAAAAATACAAGCTAGGATTAGTCGTGTAGATGTTTTGGATGATTTTTAGGGTAGTTTAGAAACCCCAAAAATGAATTTGGGTTGTTGGATTAAGGATTTGAGGAATTAAAGTTTTGAGGACCTGGTGTGACCGGTCGACCGCGCCCTTAAGGCCGGTCGACCGCGTCAATGAAATAAGGCCTACTGCTTTGTTTCGTAGGCTTATTTACAACCCGCGGTCGACCTAGGGTCTAGGACCGGTCGACCGGTGCCCTGTTTTCAGCTCAAGATTTTGGAGATTAGGATTACTTCTCCTCTTTGAGTTTAAAGTTTAAGGGCCCTCTAAATTAAAGTATATTAGAGGGTTATGTCCTAAGGGACTTGTGGATTTGGGAACACACACACACACACACACACACACACACATATATATATATATATATATATATATATATATATATATATATATATATATATATTCACTTAAAGTGAATTAGTATAGTTGGAGATATCCAATAAATCCTTATGAGATGATTAAGGTAATTATTATTTGTCGAAGTAAGAAAATACTTTGGGTTTAGTATCATGCTTATATGAAAGCATGATTATGATTCTTTGAGAGAATCCTTGGGATTATTGGTCATCGCTAGATGCTATAGGCCACTATGACTGTTTATATATATTCTAGGATATGTATATACTGTGTGATTTAGGTATATATATATGTTATGATGGAAATGATTTTGAAAATATAAAAATGAATATTTTCAAAATGGTAAATAAATGATTTTCATAATTGATAAAATATGGATTACACACCTCTCTAAATCGCTATCATAAGGGAAGTTGCGTACGTATGGTGAAGCCCCCTGGCTAATGAATGCAGGGTGGATATAGTCCTATAGGCCATGTGAGCATTTGTTGATATATATTTTTCTGCGCTGGTTAGGAGATTCCGGGTGTGGTCTTGACTATCCCGCAAGCACATGGCCGCTTCCCGACGTCTTGCGATGTAGGATCCCAGGTTGTCTTGATGATAGGCCCTGGAAGATGATAGCTATTTAGGGGCGCGCACAGTGGGGAAACCCGGACGGGCGGTCTTAGAACGCATTAAATTAAAGCAATTCATGATAATGGATTGGATTTAATTACATTTCCTGGATATAGGAAGGGAAATGGGTTATATGTTTAGCTTCGGTAACACTCCCGGATGCAAGAAGGGATGTGGAAGCATATGATATGGTAAAAGCATTTTTATGATAATAAAAATGGCTTTTAATTACATTTCCTGAGTATAAAAAGGGAAATGGGATAATTGAAAAAGGAAAAGCATTTTTATGTTAATAAAATTGGCTTTTAAAAAGATATATGTTTCGGTATAGCAATTCATGCTAATGAATTGGCTTTTAAATACATTTCCTGGATATGAGAGGGGAAATGGAAAGTTTTGAAATAAAAATGATAAATACTTTGTGTATCAAATACACCTCAGTCCGGGAGGTAGATCCGGATGAGTATTATAAAGATAATAATAAGTAAACCTCAGTCCGGGAGATATTATTCGGATATAATTGTTGATGTATATATATATATGTAATTATACATTTGTGCGTGCTACGGGCCTAATGGATCTCTACCATTAATCCTGCCAAGTAGTAGTGTATCGGGGGGGTTCCTTGTTTGGATTTCGCTTTGCGAGACACCCCACGCATGAACTTAGTGCAGTGTTAAGAATGGAGGGAAGTTTGGCCCTTAGCACTTGGACTATCTAGGGTAGATAGTAGATGGATAAATTAGACTAGTTAGGCAGGGATATCTTGACTAGGGTATGTTGTTAGGATGCGTTAGGTGTGCACTACTAGAGGAGAGGTGAGGGGTATCTCATGGGAGTGCGATACCAATTTAAATATGAGATAAAACTATTTTTCTAAAAATAAAGCATTTATGCACTTGAAAAATATTTTCAAAAGTCGGGCTCTGACCTGTTTATCCACTTTTCCTCTCTTGTTGTATATTATATATATATATATAGGTGTCCAGACACAGGGACGCCTGGATGGCATTTCTTTCGAGTCAAACGTCTGCTGCAGCAGCTGTGGATGCTTGCGGGTTCTCGGTAGATGCTTATTTCCTTGTACTCTAGATAGGAGGTATTGTACAAACATTCGGGCCAATGGTCCAACTGATTTTATTTATTCTTCGCACGATATTCGATATGGTTGTATAATTTGAACCGAGTGTTCGGTTATTTTAGTTCATTTCATTTTCCTTTTAATTTCATTTACGCATTAAATTGTGATGTTTTATTTTAATCGTTAAAAAGAGTAGTTAAGTAAAAGTTTTTAACGCTCGCCTAATAGGATATTAGTAATTAAATGGATTTTTGACTGTGATGCTAAGAATGATCCATATGTGACTCCTGTTTTAATTTGATATAGGAGTGATCGCCTGGTATCCCATTAGGCAGGTTGTTACAACATGTTAGTTTAACACACACTCCCTTGAGTTCCTCACCTCTCAACTAACGTGCACACCTAACGTCATCTGCCTAGATATGTTACCCAGCCCCGCTAGGTCTCATCAATAACTATTTAACCACTAATAGGTTTGGCTCCCCCATACCGCCCATAAAATATACTACAGTATCCCAATCTTTACTCATTAGTCCTCGGTTAAATATCTCTTTAACTTCCCCCGTACCGCCCATACAGCACGCTATAGTAGCACTAATAATTATCATTACCTCATATGTTATTAATAAACCATAATTAATATTTCACGTATATTATCAGTAAACCATTTTTAACAATTCACTTATGTTATCATTAACATATAATTAACATTTCATGTATGTTATCATTATGCCATTTCATTAAGTTTCTCTACTTACTTCATCTTTAGATATTCGCTATCTAACTTTACTACTATCACACACTAAGTAGATTATCTCAGAATTAAATCACTTTTAGATATATTTTATCCATACCTACTACTTTCACACGCAAGTAGGATAAATACACATGTATGTGTGTGTGTGTGTGTGTGTGTGTGTGTGTGTGTCTGTGTGCATATATATATATATATATATATATATATATATATATATATATATATATATATATATAGAGAGAGAGAGAGAGAGAGAGAGAGAGAGAGAGAGAAAGAGGGAGAGAGAGATCCCACTAATACATATACATAACTCCGACATCCCCAGGCTAAGAACCACGATGCAAGTCTGCATACTCTTCTATCAAGTCTATGTATCTCTCATACTCAATCAAGGGCCAATGGTTCGGCATGTCTCCTCGAACCCAAAATAAATCAACACACAATGGACGTGAACATGGTTCTAAGCCTTTGGGAGACGCACATACCTAACGTACCCAAATGACTTGTCAGTCCCACTAATACACACACATAGTCAGCCGCCCTAAGTTCCATGTTCTGGGGTACAAATCTAGACCTCGCTAGAATCACCAAGGTGGGATCTCCCTCTGCGGGAAAACCTTCGAATAGCAGGCAGCGTAGGTATGTTCACACACATAAGAAAGCACATAATATGCATACACACAACCAATAAATATAATCCGTATAGGTATACACAAAACTGATAAATATCATCAGTTTAGATATACGCACAACCTATAGATATAATCCGTATAGGTATACGCACAGCCTATAAATAGCATCCGTACAGGTATACACTCAACATATATATGTAATTCGTATAGGTATACACTCAACCTATATATATATATATATATATATATAATCCATATAGGTATACACTCAGCCCATAAATAACATCCGTAGGTAATATATATCTCGAATAATCAACGTACTAATCATTATATGAATATAAAATCTCTATCTCATTTATCGAGTATTATTCTCTACCCGAAGGGCCCTAGATACCCCTTGATTAAATGTTAGTAGCACATACACTCCTATACCACTGGTCAAAATCATCGGTTCACTCATCTCTTTGTGATCCGTTCTCATTCTCCCAAATTCACTTGCATTTCAAATTATGTTCGATTAACCTTTAGTCTTAATTCTCCACACTTATGAATAAGCCCCAACCTTATCATTGGCTTACTAGTGATCATTATATCCCTCACTATAATTTAAAGGCATCCCAAAATTCCCCTCGAGAATTTCACACAAGTTCTAGTCTTAAAAAGGAAAAACTACCAAAATCTAGAAATTCGAATTGATTCGCCCTCGGGCCGAATCGATTCAAAAAGTGTCAGCTATCTTCTTCCTTACATTTTTGCGAGTTTTCCACCATTCCAACTTTCTTAATTCTTCATGAAACTTAACCAAATTTCAAATGAACATTTCTCAACATCATATACGTGTATAGGAATGATTTTCAACGTAAATCTAACATTATATCATCACGGGTCAATCCAAGAACCAATTTTCTTTTAAAAATCCTTAAAACCCTAGTTTTCATTATTCTTCATCTCTTCCAATTAAAAACCCAGATGTGGCACCTCGCATAATTAAATACCGGTCGATCAGCCATTTATTAAATTAAATCAGGATTTACAATTGGCTCATTCTTAGCATCACTGTCGAAATTCAAATTAATTACAAACCACCAATATGATTAATTAAACTCGTGCCAATTTTTATCTTTTCATTAACCAAAACATTTCATATATGGAAAAATAAATTAAAATAGCACATACTAATGAAGTGTAAAACATCCCATCAAAGAAACAAATCAAAGTCTTGCCGAATAAATCATCGACTACCAAATCCAACAGATAATAAATAAAACTAATACAATCTGAACTAAAGAAATCCAAATAAATCTTGTGGGCAACATGCCCAGAACAAACTATAACTAAGGATAAATCCCTAATCTAGAAATGTAGAAATGAGGCGCCTACTCCAACTCCTGCAGGCATCCACATATGTTGCAGTAATCCCTGGAAGAGAATATCAAGTATGGCGTCCCTGTGACTGGACACCTAAAAGGTTTTTTGAAAATATTTTTACAGCAAGGGTTAGAACCAAAAACATGTTGAAAATATTTAGCAAGTGATTAAATTGCAGTAATTGAAAATGCAAAAATGCTCTTCATAGTTAAGCTAGTTGCACTCTCTTGAGGACCTGCTCAGCCCTCATCTATTGTGCACACCTAACTCTTTCTTTATAACCCACCTAGTCATCTACCCCGTAACTAGTTCTTGTTATAACTCCTTCCTGTCACACTACTATAGCCCGAGTATGTTTCATATAGGATTTATAATCTATTTATCACATTAACTTAATTAATCATATTTCATTTAAAACCATATAACATTCACTCTAGTTATGTATAATTAATACAATTCACTTCATGTATTTTACCAGTATATAATTATTTACTCCGTTATATACGTAGAACTATATTGCAACATTCACACGTATGTCGTATATATATATATATACATATATACATATATATATATATATATATGTATATATATATATATATATGTATGTATGTATGTATGTATGTAAATCCATCCTCTCGAGGAATACCTCACCGAATGTTTCTCTAAAATGCTATCTTTCCAGGTCTACTCAGTCCCACATGGATTCTCGAGATCACTATATACCGCCGAATCGAAACATAAAAATAGGCGTAGTGGAGGCGGTCATATTTCCCCAACTGTGAAGACAATTATCTCATATGCCTCACTTCTATTTGGATGCTATGACCTGGAGATTATACTCTCCCTGCTCCTCAAGCTAGGGGGATTCACCCACATCACACAACCTCTTATGATAGCACTAGAAGTATATAACTTATAAATACCTAGTCACCAATTTATATGAGTGCACAATATATATATATATATATATATATATATATATATATATATATATATATATATATATATATATATATCATCACACTACCATATATATATAATTTAAACTTAATCCTGGCTCTACCGTGCCCAACACCCGTAGCACTAGCCTAAAATATACTCGAGTTTATGTCCCGACTCTAATTTATTTAATTTCCACATTAATTAATTTCTTTAAGTAGTGTCACTCAACTACAATACCCGGGCACACTCACTCGGCCCATTATTTAACATTTTAGAATTTATTTCACTAAATTCCTCCATAATGTGCCACACATGTACCCCTTCCAAATCCTAATTACATTTACCTATAATTGCTAGGAAGTATGCCTTGTGTATAATTTTACATAAATATATGAGTCCCAAAAGTATTTTAAACAAATTTACCCATATAAACAAAATTGGTCGAGCTGTCAAAATTCAAGTCTCGTCGATCAATTGATGAAATCCATCAATCAATTAATCGAGCAGGTATTTCTCTTCTTCCCCGATTTCTTTTTTCTCCATTGTTGTCCAACCAAGCTTTTTATTTCTCTGTAAATCTTCACCCGGGTATTAATCCTTATAAATTCATATATTAACAGGTTCTGAACACCCTAGGCCCTTAATTCATCCACGAATTTACACATCAATCCATATGTCCCGATTCGGGTATTTTTTAGGGATTCATACATACGATTAAAATTGCAATCTTACTGTCAGAAATTTGTCATCAATTTCTACTGGGTTTAACATACAATTCAGATTTTTAAACTCCAGAATCATATAGCACAATTAATTTCATTAAAGTTTTCCATTAACCGAAAACCCAATTTCATACGAATACCCACCCGAAACGGATTTTGTCACACCCACTATAATATGAAACGATTATCACGATTTGAAATCGAAAGAAAGTTTAACCACTTGCCTGTGAGGGTTCGTAGAGTCTGATCCTTTGAGGTAGAGAACGATGGATGAATAATACGCCAAGTTTTCCTTTGATTTGCCTTCCAAAAAGTCCCCAATTGCTTCCTCTCCTTTTCTCTCAAAGACTTAGGTTTATAATTATGTAATCTACCATATAACCCTTTCTCTCTTAGGTTAAATAACTCAAATCCCATTTTTAGGCTAATGGGCCAAGCTCAAATGACTCGAATAAACTCGTGTAGGCTCTGTTATGCCTAAAAATGCCCCGAGACCCGATTACTATGCCCGGGTACTCTATTTTGACTATTTTAACCCTTTAGGAATCAAGCGTTCACTCAAAATGGTCATCCGAGTCATTTTCCTAAAAGTCCCCATCTTACCCCTTTTTATAGTATATACATCCGACTCCCAGTTAAGATGAATAATCTCCCCGTCGCTATCACTCATTTTAACGTATATAAATTATTACTATTCACTTATTAATTAACTACATGAATATTAATCATTTACTCTCCCAATTAATATTTAAATAATTCCAAAATAATTAATTCCATTAAATTACAGCACACTAGTAATCTAAGTTTCCCAAATTAATTAATTTTTAAATTCTTAGAAATACGGGGTGTTACACCAGTTTTCTCCCATTATTATCATCACATCTATTTTTATTTCATATTACTCACATACATAGGTTCAATATAAATGCAATCCTACCATAGATCATGTTTTTAAATCATCAATTTTCCAAGAACCTCATTTAAAATCATCAAATAATAAACCCTACACTACATGGGTATTATAACCTTTTAGAAACAATCAAGATAAATACTTGCCTTATGATATGCGGGTCTGAATTCTTTTTTTGCCGATGGAGTTGATCTCTCCTCGCTTTGATTCCGATTTCGACAACAATTGTGGATGAATCAAGGTGTCACACCTCCAAACTCTCTTTTCTTCCTCTATAATGGCCTCTCATCTCTTCTCCTTTGATTCTTAGGGTTTTAGATATTATATGTTGCTTCTCTACATGACTAATCTTAGAGTTTAAATCCCAAATCCCGAAATTAGGCTTACGAGCCAAGCCCAAGTGACCCGAACACTCCCATGTGGGCTCAGTTATGACTAAAAAGCCCCAGAACCCAATTACAACCTCCGAGTACATTATTTCGACTATCTCGTCCCTTTCGGAATCAACCTTGGACTCAAAATCGCCATCTGAGTCACTTTAAACAATTTCCCACCTTGTCCTCAAATAGTTTACGCGCATCACTCACTGCAACGTATAATAATTTCGCACAAATTATTCCATCAACAATAAATTCTTATCTCCTAAAAATATTTAATTCTATGAAATTACGGCTCACATGTGATTTAAAATTAAACCCAAATAATTATCGAATTAATTAAATTCCAAATACTTAGAAATACGAGGTATTACAGTATGTATACTTGGTATGTATGAGAGTTGCTCTCTCTCTCTCTCTCTCTCTCTCTCTCTATATATATATATATATATATATATATATATATATATATATGCTTGTGCGTAATTTTATGTATGTTTATATATATAGGTACCGTTTGATGTGTCGTATAAGAGAATGGGATAAGATAAAATAATCGTATCCCGTGTTTGGTGTTACTCTATGTAGGATATGAAAGCTATTAAGTTACCCAAATTGAGTTTCTTATCCCAGTAATGTGGGATAAAACAATCCTACCTCTTGGGTGGTATAAAATTATCCCACTAGAGTTTGATTGCAAGATTAAAATATACCATTTACTGAAGCTATATACTATACACAAATAAGGGTGTATTTTTACTACACCCAAAATAACAATCTGGAAGGGTTTTAACCCATATCAAACATAACCTTGCACGATTTTAAACCGTGCCAAAATCGACTGTGCCAGATTTCATTTTTTATACGGTTTAAATTGTGCCAGATTGTGGCATAATGTGACAATAAAATTATTTGGGATATTTTGGGCATGGTTTAAAAACGTGACAAATTTTTCAGGAAATAAAAAAAGTATTATTTGCAAACAAATCAGAAGAATCAAAAAATTGTGAATCTGACAGGAAAAGAATTATTTATTATTTGCAAACAAATCAGAAGAGTCAATAAATTGTGAATTTGGCATGATGTTGTTGATAAACTAATGCACATATAAAACTTCAAAATATTACAAGTCCTAATAGTTCACATACCAATAAAAAAAATGGGCAACTCTTCCTCTGTTTTATGGAAGTTATGAAATTTGTTAATATAAAACCTACTTTAATATAAAGTTCACACGATCATAAAATATAACAATAATTTCATAAAATCCCGCACGGCCATAAAATTTAATAATAATATCACAAAAGATTGAACGACGATAACACAAAAAAACAGAAACCCTGAATGTTAACAATAACAATAAATAAACAATCTCCGGATGAATCCATTAACTTGTTCGTGGGAACGTGGACAAAAGCTAAAATTGAAATGCCATATGTTTGCAAATAAAAATCCTGATAAGGATGCGGTAGTTTCACACATGTTGCAATGGTCCATATTAAGGTATTCGTGCCTCTTTCCAGGCCATTTGTTTGTTATCTTGATATTTCACCCCCAAAGCCCCATTTTTAACCTTAAAATTGCATATACTTGTGATTTTGATAAATCAAGGGTACGATAAGGATATGGTCGATTCACACATGTTGCAATGTTCATATTGAGGTGTTTGTCTCTTTTCGGGTCATTTGGTTGTTGTTTTAAAATTTCACCTCCCAGCACCTCATTTTTTAACAAAAAAATTGTGTATACTGGTGATTTTGTTAAGCCACTAGTCCAATAAGGACACAGTCAGTTCTCACATGTTGCAATTGTTCATATTGGGGTGTTGGTGCCTCTTTTCGAACCATTTGGTTGCTCTTCTAAAATTTCACCCCTAAATCACATTTTTAACCTTAAATTGTGTTTAATTGTCATTTTGATAACCCGAGGGTCTGATAAGGATACGGTCGACTCACAAATGTTGCAATGGTTCATATTGAGGTGCTCGTGCCTATTTTTGGGCCAGAGATTGTTGTTTTAAATTTTTACCCCCAAAGCATTATTTTTAACCTTTAATTGAGTGTGATTGTTATTTTGATAATTTGGGGGTCCAATAAGGGTGCAATTAGTTCACACACGTTGCAATGGTCCATATTGAGGTGTTCATGCCTATTTTTGGACTATTTGGTTGCTTTTGTAAAATTTCACCCCCAAACCTTATTTTACACTTAAAATTGACGATACCTGACATTTTTATAAAAACTTAGGGTTGGATAAGCACACGGCCAGTTCCCATAAGTTAAAATAGTTCATATTGAGGTGCTCGTGCTTCTTTTCGGCCATTTGGTTTTTATTTTAAAATTTCACTCCCAAAGCCCATTTTTAACCTTAATTTGCGTTTAATTATCATTTTGATAAACTGATAGTCCAATAATGACATGATTGGTTAACACACATTGCAATGGTCCATATTGAGGTGCTCGTGCCTCTTTTCTGGTCAATTAGTTGATTTTGCAAAATTTCACCCCCCCCCAAAGCCTTATTTTAAACCTTGGAATTAAGTATACGTGTCATTTTGATAAACCGAGGGTCCGATAAGGACAAGGTCGATTCACATATTACAATAGTTCACATTGAGGTGCTTTTGCCTGTTTTCAGGCCATTTCATTGATGTTGTAAAATTTCACCCCCAAAGCCTTATTTTTAACCATAAAATTCATTTATGTGTGACTTTGATAAACTCAGGGTCTGATAAAGACACAGTCGGTTCAAACAAGCTATAATGGTTCATATTGAGGTAGTCGTGCCTCTTTTTGGGCCATTTGGTTGTTGTTATAAAATTTCACTCCACAAAGCACATTTTCAACCTTAAATTGTGTTTAGTTGTCAATTTGATTAGCCGAGGGTCCGATAAGGACACGATCAGTTCACACACGTTGAAAAGGTCCATATTGAGGTGCTCGTGCCTCTTTTGGGTCATTTGGTTTCTATTTTGAAACTTCATCCCTCAAAGCCCTATTTTCAACCTTAAAATTGAGTATACTTATCATTTTCATAAAGTGAGGGTCCGATAAGGACATGGTTGATTCTCGTACTTTGCATTGGTTCATATTCAGATGCTCATGCCTCATTTCGGGCCATTTTGTTGTTGCTTTAATATTTCACCCCAACTCATTTTTAACCTTAAAATTGCATTTAATTGTCATTTTGATATACCGAGAAGCCTGTGAGGACACGGTCGGTTCACACTCATTAAATGGTTCATATTTTGGTTGTCATGCCTCTTTTCGATCCATTTGGTTGTTATTTTAAAATCAAACCCCCAAAGCCCATTTTTAACCTAAAATTGGGTCTAGTTTTCATTTTTATAAATCGAGGGTCCGATAATGACACGATCAGTTCACACACGTTGCAATGGTCCATATTGAGGTGATCCTACCTCTTTTCGGGTCATTTAGCTTATTTTGTAAAATTCCACCCCCAAAAGCCTCATTTTTAACCTTCAAGTTGAGTATACATGTTACTTTAAGAAACCGAGGATCCGATAAGGATATGGATGTTTCACAATTATTGTAATAGTTCATATTGAGGTGCCTATTTTTGAGCCATTTCGTTTCTCGTGTAAGATTTCACCCCCAACAAAAAAGCCACGTTTTTAACATTAAATTCACTATACGTGTCATTTTTATAAATAGAGAGTTCGATAAAGACATGGTAGGTTCATAGAAGTTCCAATAATTCATATTGAGATGCCCGTGCCTCTTTTTGAGCCATTTGGTTGCTATTTTAAAATTTTACCCCAAAGCCCATTTTTAACCTTAAATTGCATTTAATTGTTATTTTGATTAGTCAATGGTCTGATAAACACGCAGTCAGTTCACACATGTTAAATTGGTCCATATTGAGGTTGTCGTGCCTCTTTTCACGCTGTTTGGTTGTTATTTTAAAATTTCAACCCCAAAGCCCATTTTTAACCTTATATTACGTTTACTTGTCATTTTGATAAATCGAGGGTCCAATAAGGAAATAGTCAGTTCACACGTTACAATGGTCCATATTGAAGTGCTCGTACCTCTTTTTGGGCAATTCAGTTGCTTTTGTAAAATTTCACCCCCCAAACCCTTAATTTTAACCTTAAAATTCGGTATATCGGGGCTTCAAAAAAGACATAGTTGGTTCACACATGTTGCAATGGCCCATATTGAGGTGTTCGTGCCTCTTTTTGGGCCACTTGGTTGTTTTTTAAAATTTCACCCCCTAAAACCTTGTTTTTAACCTTAAAATTGAGTATACTTGTTATTTTATCAAACTAAGGTTCCGATAAGGAAGCGATCGGTTCATACACTTTGCGATGGTTCATATTGAGGTGCTCGTGCCTCTTTTCGGGCCATTTGGTTATTGTTTTAAAATTTCATCCTCAAAGCCTATCTTAAACCTTAAAGTCCCATTTAATTGTCTTTTTGATCAACATGGGATCCGATAAGGACATAGTGGGCTCTCACACATTGCAATGGTCCATATTGAGGTGGTCGTACCTCTTTTCTAGGTTACTGCTTTAAAATTTCACCCCACGGTCCATTTTTAATGTCAAATTTCATCTAATTGTTATTTTGCTGAATCGAGGGTTCAATAAGGAACATTTGGTTTATACATGTTGCAGTGGTCCATATAAAAGGACCCATGCCTCTTTTCAAGCCATTCGGTTGTTGTTTGAAAATTTCTCCCCATAAAGCCTTATTTTTAACTTTAAAATTGAGTATACTTGTTATTTTGATAAACTAAGGGTTCGATAAAGACACTGTGGATTCACACAAGTTGAAATTGTTAATATTAAGGTGCTTGTGACTCTTTTCGGGGCATTTTTTGCTATTTTAAAATTTCATCCCCTAAATCCCCATTTTAACCATAAATTACGTATAATTATCATTTTTATAAACTGAGGTACCAATAAGGACACGGTCATTTGTCACACATTTAAATGGTTTACACTGAGGTGCTCCTGCCTCTTTTAGGGTCGTTTGGTTTCTGTTTTAAAATTTCACCCTCCAAAGCCCCATTTTTAACCTTAAAATTGGTTTAATCGTAATTCTGACAAACCGATCATTCGATAAGGACACGGTTAGTTCTCACACATTGCAATGGTCCATATTGATATGCTCATTCCTCTTTTTAGGCCATTTAGTTGTTGTTTTAAAATTTCACCCCCAAACACCCCATTATTTAACCTTAAATTGTCTTTAATTATTATTTTGATAAACTGAGGGTCCGATAAGGACACAGTCAGTTCACACACGTTGCAATGGTCCATATTGAGGTGCTCATTCCTATTTTCAGTCCATTCGATTGTTATGTCAAAATTTCACCCCAAAGCCTTATTTTTAACATTAAATTGGGTATACCATTTATTTTGATAAATTGAGGGTTTGATAAGGATACAATCATTTCACACACGTTGCAATAGTCCATAGTGAGGTGCACATGCCTCTTTTTGGTCCATTTGGTAGCTTTTATAAAATTTCACCCCTAAACCTCACTTAAAATTGAGAATGACTGTCATTTTGATAAAGTGTGGGTTGGATAAGGGCACGTCAGTTCACACAAGTTAAAATAGTTCATATTGAGGTGCTTGTGCCTCTTTCTTATAAATTTTACTCCCCAATGCCCATTTTTAAACTTTAATTGAGTTTAATTGGCATTTTGATAAATCGAGGGTCCATTAATGACAAGGTCGATTCATAAACATTGCAATGGTCCGTATTGATGTGCCTGTGCCTCTTTTCTAATCATTTAGTTGGTTTTGTAAAATTTCAACCCTCCGTACCTTATTTTAAACCATTAAATTGAGTATATGTGTTATTTTGATAAACCGAGGGTCCGATAAGGACACAGTCGATTCACATATTGCAATGGCTCATATTGAGGTGATCTTGTCTCTTTTCGTTGCTGTTGTAAAATTTCACCCCCCCCAAGCTGTATTTTTAACCTTAGAATTCATTATACGTGTCATTTTGATAAACTGAGGGTCCGATAATGATGCGGTCGATTCAAACAACTTGTGACAGTTGATATTGAGGTGATCATGACTCTTTTCGATCCATTTGGTTGTTGTCTTAAAATTGCACTCCTCAAAGCCCATTTTTAACCTTAAATTGTGTTTAATTGTCCTTTTTATTAGCTGAGGATTCGATAAGGATACAGTGGGCTCAAACACATTGAAATGGTCCATATTTAGGTGCTTGTGATCTTTTTGGGTCATTTGGTTTCTGTTTTGAAATTTCACTCGCCAAAGCCCCACTTTTAATCTTGAAATTGAGTATAGTTGTCATTTTAATAAACTGAGGGTCCGATAAATACACGATTCGGTTCTCACACTATGCAATGGTTCATATTGAGGTGCTCGTGCCTCTTTTCGGACCATATATTTGCTGTTTTAAAATTTCAGCCCAAACCATTTTTAACCTTAAAATTGCATTTAATTATCATTTTGATAACCCAAGAAGCCTATAAGGACACAGTTGGTTCACACACATTAAAATGGACCATATTGAGGTGGTCATGCCTCTTTTTGGGCCATTTGGTTGCTATTTTAAAATTTCTCCCCAAAGGCCATTTTTAACCTCAAATTACATTGAATTATCCTTTTGATAAATCGAGGGTTCGATACTGACACGATCAGTTCACACATGTTGAAATGGTCCATATTTAGGTGTTCGTACCTCTTTTCGGGTCGTTTAGTTGATTTTGTAAAATTCCAACCCCAAAGCCTAATTTTTAACCATTAAATTTATTATACGTGTTATTTTAAAAAACTGAGGGCCCGATAAGGACATGGTCGGTTATTACTTGTTGCAATGGTTCATATTTAGGTGCCTCTTTTTGGGTCATTTCATTACTTGTGTAAGATTTCACCCCCCCCCAAGCCTTATTTTTAACATTAAAATTCATTATACATGTCATTTTTATAAAGTGTCCGATAAGGACATGAAATGTTCACACAAGTTATAATAATTCATATTGAGTTGCTCGTGCCTCTTTTCGGCCCACTTGGTTTCTATTTTAAAATTTCACCCCCAAAACCCATTTTTAACCTTAAATTGCATTTAATTGTTATTTTGATTAGTCGGTGGTTTGATAAAGACAGAGTCGGTTCGCACATGTTGAAATCCTCCATATTGAGGTTGTCGTGACTCTTTTCCTGTCATTTGGTTGTCGTATTAAAATTTCACCACCAATGCCTATTTAGAACATATATTGTGTTTACATGTCATTTTGATAAACCGAGGGTCCAATAAGGAAATGATCGGTTCACACACATTGCAATGGTCCATATTGAGGTCCTTGTAACTCCTTTTGGGCAATTTGGTTGTTTTTGTAAAATATCACCCCCAAAATCTTATTTTCAATCTTAAATTTCGGTATACGTTTCATTTATATAAACTGAGGGTCTGATAAGTACACGGTCGGTTCACACAAGTTGCAATGATTCATATTGAGGTGCTCGTGTCTCTTTTCGAACCATTTGATTGTTGTTTTAAAATTTCACCCCCCTAAATCCTTATTTTTAACCTTAAAAAATTGATTATACTTGTTATTTTGATAAACCAAGAATCCAATAAGGACATGATCGGTTATCACACATTGCAATGCTCCATATTGTTGTGTGCGTGCCTCTTTCAGACCATTTGGTTGATTTTATAAAATTTCACCCCCAAACCCACTTTTAACCTTAAATTGTGTTTAATTGTCATTTTTATAAATTGGGGGTCCGAAAAGGACACATTTGGTTCACATATGTTGTAATGGTCCATATTGAGGTGTTCGTGCCTCTTTTCGGGCCATTGGTTGTTGTTTTAAAATTTCACCCCTTGTGTTCGTATTTTTAACCTTAAAATAGAGTATACTTATTATTTTGATAAACTAAGGCTCCGGTAGGGACAAGGTCGGTTCATATATTTTCCAATGGTCTATATTGAAGTGCGCACGCCTATTTTCTGGCCATCTGATTATTCTTTTAAAATTTCACCCTAAAGCCTTATTTTCAACCTTAAATTGAGTATAATTATTATTTTGATTCACTGAGGGTTCGATAAGGATACGATCAGTATACGTGTCATTTTGATAAATTGAGGGTTCGATAAGGACATGACCGGTTCACACAAGTTGCAATGATACATATTGAGGTGCTCGTGCCTCTTTTCAGACCATTTTCTTGTTGGTTTAAAATTTCACCCCCTAAAGCCTTATTTTTAACCTTAAAATTGAGTATACTTGTTATTTTGATAAATTGAGGGTTCGATAAGGACATGGTCGGTTAACACACGTAGCAGTGGTCCATATATAGGTGTTCCTGCTTATTTTTGGGCCATTTGGTTGTTGTTTGAAATTTTCTCCCCCTAAGGCTTATTTTTAACTTTAAAATTGAGTATGCTTGTTATTATGATAAACTTGTGACTCTTTTTAGGGAATTTGTTGTTGTTTTAAAATTTCACCCCCCAAATCTCCATTTTTAAACTTAAATTGCGTATAATTATCATTTTATAAATCGAGGAGACAATAAGGATACAATCATTTCTCATACGTTCAAATGGTCTGTATTGAGGTTCTCGTGCCTCTTTTCGGACCATTTGGTTTCTATTTTAAAATTTCACCCTCCAAAGCCCCATTTTTAACCTCAAAATGCATTAAATTTTAATTTTGATAACTGAGGATCTGATAAGGACACGGTCGGTACTCACATGTTGCAATGGTCCATATTGAGATGCTCGTGCCTCTTTTCAGGCCAAGTAGTTGTTGTTTTAAAATCTCATGCGTCCAACACCCCATTATTTAACCTTAAATTACATTTAATTATCATTTTGATAAATTGAGGGTCCGATAAGGACACGGTCGGTTCACACATGTTGTAATGGTACATATTGAGGTGCTCGTTCCATTTTTCGAGTCATTCGATTGTTATTTTAAATTTTCACCCCAAAGTTTGTCCACACAAATTACAATGGTCCATATTAAGATGCTCGTGCCTATTTTTGGTCCATTTGGTTCCATTTGTAAAATTTCACCCCCAAACCTTATTTAGCACTTAAAATTGTATATATGTGTCATTTTGATAAATTGAGGGTTAGATAAGGACATGGTCAGTTCACACAAGTTTAAATAGTTCATATTGAGGTGTTCATGCCTCTTTTCGACCATTTGGTTGTTGTTTTAAAATATCAATTCCCAAAGCCCATTTTTAACCTTAAATTGTGTTTAATTATCATTTTGATAAATCGAGGGTCCGATAATGACATGATCAGTTCACACATGTTGTATGGTCCATATTGAGGTGATCACGCCTCTTTTCTGGTCATTTAGTTGGTTTTATAAAATTTCACCCCCAGACCTTATTTTAAACCTTAAAATCGAGTATACGTGTCATTTTGATAAATCGAGAGTCCGATAAGGACACAGTCAGTTCAAACATTGCAATGTTCATATTGAGCTGTTCTTGCCTCTTTTCGGGTCATTTCGTTGCTGTTTTAAAATTTCTCATCCCAAAGCCTTATTTTTAACCTTAAATTTCATTATACGTGTCATTTTGATAGACTGATTATTTGGCAAGGACACGACCAATTCAAATAAGTTCAATGGTTCATATTGAGGTGCTCATGCCACTTTTCGACCAATTGGTTGAAGTTTTAAAATTTCACTCCTCAAAGCCTATTTTTAACATTAAATTATGTTTAATTGTCATTTTCATTAGCCGAGGATAAGGATACAGTCGGTTCACACGCATTGAAATGGTCCATATTGAGGTGCTCGTGCCTCTTTTGGGGTCATTTGGTTTCTTTATGAAATTTCACCCCCTAAAGCTCCATTTTTTACCTTAAAATTGAGTATACTTGTCATTTTAATAAATTTAGGTCTGATATGGACATGGTCGGTTCTCACACTTTGCAGTGATTCATATTGAGGTGTTCGTGCCTCTTTTTGGGCCATTTTATTGTTGTTTGAAAATTCCACCCCCAAAGCCCATTTTAACCTTAAATTGCATTTAATTGTTATTTTGATTAGCCATGGTCTGATTAAAACATGGTCGGTTCACACATACTGAAATAGTCCATATTGAGGTTGTCGTATTTCTTTTGGGGATATTTGGTTGTTGTTTTAAAATTTCCCCCTCAAAGCCCATTTTTAACCTTATATTGCATTTACTTGTCATTTTGATAAACTGAGGGTCTGATAAGGAAACGATCGATTCACAAACATTGTAATGGTCCATATTGAGGTGTTGGTACCTTTTGGGGGGCAATTTGGTTGCTTTTGTAAAATTTCACCCCTCAAAACCTTATTTTCAACCTTAAAATTCAATATACGTGTCATTTTCATAAATTAAGGGTCCGACAAGGACCCGATCAGTTCACACAAGTTATAATGACTCATATTGAGGTCCTCGTGCCTCTTGTCGGAGCATTTTCTTGTTATTGTAAAAATTCACCTCCTAAAGCCTTATTTTTAACCTTAAAATTGAGTATACTTGTTATTTTGATAAATAGAGGGTCCGATAAGGACACGTTTGGTTCACACACTTCGCAATGGTTCATATTGAGGTGCTTGTGCCACTTTTTGGGCCTTTTGATTTCTATTTAAAATTGCACACCTTTGAAGTTGCGTTTAATTATCATTTTTATAAATCGAGAATCCAATAATGACACAGTCGATTCTCACACGTTGCAAAGATATTCATATGCGCGTGCCTCTTATTAGGTCAGTTGGTTGCTGCTCTAAAATTTACCCCCCCCCAAAGCCCATTTTTAACCTTCAATAGCGTTTAATTATCATTTTGATAAACCAAGGGTCCGATAAGGACACAGGCAGTTCACACACGTTGCGATGGTCCATATTGAGTTGCTCCTGTATCTTTTCGGCCCATTTGATAGTTGTTTTAAGGTTTCACCCCCCAAAACCCTATTTCTAATATTAAAATTGAGTATACTTATTATTTTTATAAATTGAGGGTCCGCTTAGGACACGGTCGGTTCACACACTTTGCAATAGTTCATATTGAGGTGCTCATACCTCTTTTCGAGCCATTTGGTTGCTATTTTAAAATTACACCCCACAAAGCCTATTTTTAACCTTAAAATTACATTTAATTGTCTTTTTGACAAACATGGAATTCAATGAGGACACGGTTTGTTCTCACATGTTGCAATGGTCCATATTGAGCAACTCGTGCCTCTGTCATGGCTGTTGCTTTAAAATTTCACCCCCAAAGCCCATTTTTAACCTTAAATTGTGTTTAATTGTCATTTTGAAAAATTGAGGGCCCGATAAGGACATGGTCGGTTCACACACGTTGAAGTGGTCCATATATAGGTTCTCATGCCTCTTATCGGTCCATTTGGTTGTTGTTTGAAAATTTCTCCCCTAAATCCTTATTTTTAACTTTAAAATTGAGTGTACTTGTTATTTTAATAAACTAAGGGTCCGATAAAGACACAGGGGTTCACCCAAGTTGCAATGGTTTATAATAAGGTGCTAGTGCCTCTTTTCGGGCATTTGCTGCTGTTTTAAAATTTCACCCCCCAAATCCTCATTTTTAACTTTAAATTGCTGATAATACGCAAATATTGCGTATTTTATCCTCTGAACCTACGCATTTTAGCCCCCTCGGGTGACTTAATCTCTATATTTAAGCCCGTTAACCATACAACCTCGGTTTATATTGTTAACATGCTATATGAGGTATAATTGGGCTTTTGTAGGTATTCAGGTACTAAGTATGGAGTTCAGACGCATTCCGGTGAAGTTCCATACACAACCGCACGTTCAAGGGCATTTTAGTCATTTCATAGCTTGGGCACCTGGCTCGACATCTCCAGAAGTTGTAGCCCTCCTCTCTAGCTTCGCGTGGTCATGAACGGTGCGCGATTCCGAGTCCGTATGAAGAAGTTACGGTGATTTCAGCGGACGAGAAAAGCTTGGAAACCAAAACAGCAATGCAGTGTGCTGCCCCTGCTTGATCGATCGATCGACGATTTTGGTCGATCGATCGACCTTTCTGTTCAGCCGAAATTTGGCCTTGATCGATCGATCGACCATTTTTGTCGATTGATCGATGCCATGTTTTCAGGATATATTTTTCTTTTCTTTTATTTCTTCTTTTCTTTTATTCCCACTTACTATATAAAGCAATTTTGTCGTAATGAGAACATATTCAGTAGATAAAACGTTTTTAGGTTAGAATAGCTTAGGTTTTGAGGGTTTTGAAGAGTTCTTCTTCAATTGTTCTTGGATTGACAACCTTTTGGATTGAATGTTGCACTATTCATCATCCTCTCCATTAATATAGTTTGTATTTCTTTAATTCTTGCTTTCATAATTAGATTTGCATGCTTTGTTAATTAGATTCACATGCTTTCTTTACTTTCTTTCTAGTATAGATTTATCGCGTTTATTTACCGCGTTTTAACATGCTTTCTAGTATAGATTGATCGACCTTTCTTTTCAGTCGAAATTTGGCCTTGATCGATCGATCGACCATTTTTGTTGATCGATCGATGCCCTGTTTTCAGGAGATATTTTTCTTTTATTTTCTTTTCTTTCTTCTTTTCTTTTATTCCCACTTACTATATAAAGCAATTTTGTCGTAATAAGAACATATTCAGTAGATAAAACGTTTCTAGGTTAGAATAGCTTAGGTTTAAAGGGTTTTGAAGAGTTTTTCAATTGTTCTTGGATTGACAACCTTTTGGATTGAATGTTGCACTATTCAGCATCCTCTCCATTAATATAGTTTGTATTTCTTTAATTCTTGCTTTCATAATTAGATTTACATGCTTTGTTAATTAGATTCACATGCTTTCTTTACTTGCTTTCTAGTATAGATTTATCGCGTTTATTTACCGCTTTCATTTTCCGCATTTTTAACATGCTTTCTAGTTAATTTAAATTAGGTTGTGTTTGAATTGAACTCACTCGAGTTGACGCGTTGTTTTTCTTTGGTGATGGTGTTTACGGGTCTATTTCGGGTGCGTTGTCCTAGTTATTGCGCCTAGGAGATTTAATGGGGCATATCATGTATGTCCCGTGCTTACGACCTTTCGTGCGCAATTTCCGGGATATTTGTTGATGCCAAAATCTTATTAGGCTTTTATGCGGATTTAGGGCCGTAACAACCCTTGGTTCAATTAACTGTCGAAACGAGACGCGTTCTTAATAACTCGTCGACCCATGTAACCATTTTATACTAATTAACTCGGGTGAGGGATATTCGATGCAACCTATAGTTTTACTTGCTTTGTTAATCTAGTTTCATTTCCCTTGCCTAGATAAACATTTCCCTTTATTCATATTTTCCCTTTTTGTGTATAATCATCTTTTACACTTTTATTTAGGAATATTAAACCTTATAAATTCTATCAACTTCCTGTGGATTTTCGATACCCGACTTACCACTGTGCTTGCCTCGCAAGTGTAGTTGTAATTTAGGTTTGTTTGTTTAGTCGCGGCGAGACAAAAACAACGACTGTGCACTTACACGCGAACGCTTCTCGCACGCTATCAATTGCATTTCATTATCATTTTGATATCGAGGAGCCAATAAGGACACAGTAGTTTCTCACACATTGAAATAGTCTATATTGAAGTGCTCATGCCTCTTTTCGTGCCATTTTGTCGTTGTTTTAAAATTTCTTCTCCCAAAGCCCCATTTTCACCATGAAATTTCTTTTAATTGTCATTTTGATAAATCAAGGATCCTATATGGACATGATAGGTTCTCACACGTTTCAATGGTCCATATCAAGATGTGCATGCCTCTTTTCGGGCCATTTAGTTGTTGTTTTAAAATTTCACCTCTAACACCCCATTATTTAACCTTAAATTGCATTTATTTATCTTTTTTTATAAATCGAGGAGCCGATAAGAACATGATTTCTTCTCACACGTTGAAATGGTCCATATTGAGGTGTTCATGCCTCTTTTCAGGCCATTTAGTTACTATTTTAAAATTTCACCCCTCAAAACCCTAATTTTAACCTTAAAATTTCATTTAATTGTCATTTTGATAAACCGAGGATCCGATAAGGACACGATCGGTGCTCATACATTGCAATGGTCCATATTGAGGTATGCGCGCCTCTTTTCAGGCCATTTGGTTACTTTTCTATTATTTCACCCCCAAACCTTATTTTACACTTAACATTGAGTATATGTGTCATTTTGATAAACTGAGGGTTGGATAAGGACATGGTCGGTTCACATAAGTTAAAATAGTTCATATTAAGGTGATCGTGGATCTTTTCGGCCATTTGGTTATTGTTTTAAAATTTCACTCCCTGAAGCCCATTTTTAACCTTAAATTGCATTTAATTATCATTTTGATAAACCAAGGGTTCAATAATGACATGGTCGGTTCACACACGTTGCAATGGTCTATATTGAGGTTCTCGTGCCTCTTTTGTGGTCATTTAGGTAGTTTTTTAAAAATTCACCCTCCAAAACCTTTTTTTAAACCTTCAAAATGAGTATACATGTTATTTTGCTAAACCGAGGGTCCGATAAGGACATGGTCAGTTCATATTGAGGTTCTCTTGCCTCTTTTCGGGAAATGCCTTTGTTGTTGTAAAATTTCACCCCCAAGGCATTATTTTTAACCTTAAAATTCATTATATGTATTATTTTGATAGGCTGAGGGTCCGATAAGGACACGACTAGTTCAAATAAGTTACAACTCGTGCCTCTTTTTGGGCTAGTTGGTTGCTCTTTTAAAATTTCACTCCCCAAAGCCCATTTTTAACCTTAAATTGTTTTTATTTGTCATTTTGATTACCCGAGGGTCTGATAAGGACACGATCGGTTCACACGCTTTGAAATGGTCCATATTGAGGTGCTCGTTCCTCTTTTTGGGTCATTTTGTTTTTGTTTTGAAATTTCACCCCCTAAAGCCCCATTTTTAACCTTAAAATTGAGTATACTTGTCATCTTGATAAACTTAGGATCCGATGAGGACAAAGTCAATTCTCACACTTTGGATTCATTCATATTGAGGTGCTCGTGCCTCTTTCCGGGCCATTTTAGTGTCGTTTTAAGATCTCACGCCAACCCATTTTTAACCTTAAAATTTCATTTAATTGTCATTTTGATAAATCGAGAAGCCTATGAGGACACGATCGATTCACAAACACTGAAATGGTCCATATTTAGGGGGTCCTGCCTCTCTTCGAGTCATTTGGTTGCTATTTTATAATTTCACCCCTAAAGCCAATTTTTAACCTTAAATTGCATTTAATTATCATTTTGATAAATCGAGGGTCCGATAATGACACGATCAGTTCACACACGTTAAAATGGTCCATATTGAGGTGCTCGTACCTCTTTTCAGGCCGCTTAGTTGATTTTGTAAAATTCCACCACCAAAGCCATATTTTTGCCCTTGAAATTGAGTGTACGTGCTATTTAAAATATTGAGGGTCCGATAAGGACATGGCTGGCTCACACTTTTGTAGCGGTTCATATTAAAGTGCTTCTTTCGGACCATTTTGTCACTCGTGTAAGATTTCACCCCCTAAACCTTATTTTTAATAGTAAAATTCATTATACGTGTCATTTTTCTAAAAAGAGAGCCCGATAGGGACACGGTACGTTCACACAAGTTCCAATAATTCATATTGAGGTGCTCGTGCCTCTTTTCGGGCCATTTGGTTTATATTTTAAATTTCACCCCACAAAGCTCATTTTTAACCTTAAATTGCGTTTAATAATTGTTTTGATTAACCGATGGTCTGATAAAGACACGGTCAGCTCACACATGTTGAAATGATCAATATTGAGGTTGTCATGCCTGTTTTCATGCCATTTGGTTGTTGTTTTAAAATTTCACCCCCAAAGCCCATTTTTAATCTCATATTGTGTTTACTTGTCGTTTTGATAAACCGACGGTCCAATAAGGAAACGATCGATTCACACACATTGCAATTGGACACATTGAGGTGCCCACACCTCTTTTTGGGCAATTTGGCTACTATTGTAAAGTTACACCACCTAAAACCTTATTTTCAACTTTCAAATTCAGCATACGTGTCATTTTGATACACTGAGGGTCCAGTAACGACAATGTCGGTTCACACAAGTTATAATGCTTCATAATGAGGTGTGCATGCCTCTTTTTGGGCCATTTGGTTGTTGTTTTAAAAACTCACCCCCTGAAGCCTTATTTTAACCTTATAGAGTATACTTGTTATTTTGATAAAATGAGGGTCCGATAAGGACACAGTCGGTTCACACACTTTGCAAAGGTTCATTTTAAGGTGCTCCTACCTCTTTTCGGTCCATTTGGTTGTTGTTTTAAATTGCACCCCCACCCACCCACATTTTTAACTTTAAAATTGCATTTAATTGCTATTTTGATAAACTGAAAATTCGATAAGTACACAGTCGGTTCTCATGCATCGTAATGGCAATATTAGCATGCTCGTGCCTCTTTTCGGGCCATTTGATTGTTGCTTTAAATTTTACCCCCCCCCCCCCCAAAGCCCATTTTTAACTTAAAATTGCATTTAATTCTCATTTTGAAAAATCAGGGGTTCGATAAGGACACAGGCGGTTCACACACGTATCAATGGTCCATATTGAGGTGTTTGTGCCTCTTTTCGGCCCATTTGATTTATGTTTTAAAATTTCATCCCCTAAATCCTTATTTTTAACCTTAAAATTGAGTATAATTGTTATTTTGATAAGCTAAGGTTTCGATAAGGACACGGTCGGTTCACACACTTTGCAATGGTTCATATTGAGGGGCTCGTGCCTCATTTCGAGCCATTTTGTTATTGTTTTAAAATTTCACCCTTAAAGCCTATTTTTAACCTTAAAATTCCATTTATTTGTCTTTTGGATAAACATGGTATCTGATAAAGACACAGTTAGGTTGCAATGGTCCATATTGAGGTGCTAGTGACTCTTTTCGAGGTTGCAGCTTTAAAAATTCACCTAAAAGCCCATTATTGACCTGAAATTACATTTAATTGTCATTTTAATAAACCAAGGGCCCAATAAGGACACGGTCGGTTCACACGCATTGCAGTGGTTCATATGTACGTGCTTGTGCCTTTTTTGGGGTCATTTGATTATTGTTTGAAAATTTCTCCCGTTAAAGCCTTATTTTTAACATTAAAATTGAGTATACTTAGGACATGGTGGTTTCACACAAGTTGAAATGGTTTATATTAAGGTGCTCGTGCATCTTTTCGGGGCACTTGTTGCTGTTTTAAAATTTCACCCCCTAAATCCCAATTTTTAACCTTAAATTGCATTTAATTTTCATTTTCTTAAACCGAGTAACTGATAAGGACATGGCCATTTCTCACATGTTGAAATGGTCTATATTGAGGTGCTCGTGCCTCTTTTCCGACCATTTGGTTGTTGTTTTAAAATTTCACCCCCCGAATCCCCATTTTTAACCTTAATATTAGTTTAATTATCACTTTGATGAACCGAGGATCCGATAAGGACATGATGAGTTTGCACACGTTGCAATGGTCCATATTGAGATGTTTGTGCCTCTTTTCGGGTTATTTTGTTGTTGTTTTAAAATTTCTCCCCTAATACCCCATTGTTTAACCCTAAATTGTGCTTAATTATCATTTTGATAAACCGATGGTCCGATAAGGACACATCGGTTCACATGCACTGCGATGGTCCATACCGAGGTTCTCATGCCTATTTTCAGGCCAGTCGATTATTGTTTTAAAATTTCACCCCCCACAAAAAAAAATGAATTAATTTTAATCTTAAATTGAGTATACTTGTTATTTTGATAAACTGACAGTCCGATAAGGATGAAATTAGTTTACACGCATAGCAATTGTCCATATTGAGGTGCTCGTGCCTCTTTTCAGGCCATTTGGTTGCTTTTGTAAACTTTCACCCCCAAACTTTATTTTACACTTAAAATTGAGTATACGTGTCATTTTGATAATTTGAGGGTTAGATAAGGGCATGGTCTATTCACACAAGTTAAAATAGTTCATATTGTGGTTCTCATGCCTCTTTTCGACCATTTAGTTGTTGTTTTAAAATTTCACTCCTCAATTGTCACATCGGTTAAATTTCATTCAATTGTCATTTTGATCAACTGAGATAAGTACACAGTCGGTTCACACACGTTGAAATGGTCCATATTGAGGTGCCCATGCCTCTTTTCAGGTCATTTAGTTAGTTTTGTACTATTTTACCCCCCAAAAACATATTTTAAACCTGAAAATTGAGTATACATGTTATTTTGATAAATCACATCGGGTAGCCCCGTAATGAAGTCCCGTATTTTTATAAATCACATCGGGTAGCCCCATAATGAAGTCCATCGATATACTCTCCCACTTCCAAATCAAAATCTCCAATGGTTGCAACTTCCAGTTGGTCTCTGATATTCTACCTTCACTAACTGACAAGTGGCACACTTCAAGACAAACTCGGTAATATCCTGCTTCATTCCAACCCACCAATACTGCCTGCGCATATCATGGTACATCTTCTCCCTACCGGGATGTATCATAAATCTCGACCCATGGGACTCTATCATAACTTCATGCCTCAAATCCCCATACTTTGGGACTATAAGTCTCCCATTAAAGCGTAAGCCCCCCTCTGAAATGATCGACTAAAACTTCGCCCCCTCTGCCAATAATTATCGTACCCTATTCTGTCAAAATTGATCCCCAACCTATGTCTTTGTAAGGACACAATTCTCCGATTGAGTCTTAATGTAGTTTGGCTCAATTCCGGATAAAAATGTTTATGTCATAGGATAGTTTTTAATTTTATCCATTCAAGCCTATGACGTGTTTATTGAAGACGTAGCGGTCAAGATATTAAAGCTTCATAAAATGCTGTGTGTATTGTGCCACGTTTCTACGTCATCAACTTGGTTCCATTGCTCCTAAGGTATGAATGCATTTTAATATATATATATATATAGGAGCTTGGAACAATAGTTATATGGGTGTACATTGTTTTTAAACTGTTGTTTATTTTCAGAAAGTTTCATTAAAACTTTAAAATAAAGTTTATGGGCTACCTTTATGGCGTTTCGTTCGATATTGTCGTTCGAACGAGTTTTTCGTTCGAACGAGAATGTCGTTTGAACGAGGTTTGCCAACGAGTTCCTTGATTAGCCACTGGAATATCGTTCGAACGAGAATGTTGTTCGAACGAGAATTCCAACGAGATTTCTAACGACTTTATATTCTAATACACTAGAACATCGTTAGAAGGGTCATTTGAACGAGATTTCATTCGAACAAAAATCTCGTTCGAACGAGATTTGTCGGGAACAGTTAATTGGCGGTTTTGAGCAGTTTTTCCCAGTTTCTCCACTTCCTTTCCCTGCTAACTTTTGACAGAATTTATGAAGTGCGTGAACAAACATTTTGAACTCAACTTTTCATACTATTCCAACTCCTAGGGAGAGTTTTTGAGTGTTCAACTATCCAAAGAAAAGTTCATGGTTTAAGTGTATATTTTTCCAAGAAAAATTCATAAAACACTTTTGTTTTCACCCATAGTTTGTTTATTCCGAGTTTATATATATATATATATATATATGCATAGTAGGGTATGCCCGTGCCTGAAGGCACGACATAAATTTTCGAAAGGGTACATTCTTAATTGAACAATACATCATTTTGTTGGCATCAGATAAATAATTTTTAAGTAATCTATTGTACAAACCTATTAGTTTAAAAAAAAATTATAAGTTTTTTTATGTACATACATACACCATGTTTATGTACCTACATACACCATAGTACGAACCTATCATGTCAAAAAGTTCATTTACAACACAGAAGTGTTAAAAAAAAGGCAAATTTTCATATATTAATATAACTATTCATCGTGTTTAATCCATCATAAATCTCGTAATAATTATTAACTATTATATAACACAAATTAAAAATATTGGACAAAGTTATTTATATAACGATTCATTCTATTTAATAAATAAAAAATATTCATAACGATACTAATAATTCATTCTGGAGCTCATATAAATAACATAATATCTGTAAAAAAAATATAATTTAAGTCCTAAAATTTTTTTACAACACTATCTAAAGATTTTTGAAATTTTTTACAACACTATCTAAAGTCTTTTCAACTACCTTATCTTTGGGGGGAGACAGCTAAATATTTCACTATATTTTTTAGTCACACAAACACAAAAGACAAAATCTGTTGGTCACGCACGTTTTTTATTGCCTAAGTGCAATTCTGGAGCCTTATTTATATCAATTTTTTTTAAATCCTCTTGAGCCGCGTGCCATCCTTTATAACAATCTCAAGATCAAAATTAATCAAGACGAATGCAGGCTATTTGGATATCATTTGCCCTGATATCCAAATGATATTAATTCTGGACGAACGCAAATAGTCCAAATAGTCTGTTTACGATGGGCATGTTTATACTGGATCAGCTGACATGCCAATCAAAGTGTGGAAGAAAAGCTTGGGAAAGAAGAAGCATTCTCTAGTTGCTACATTAGAGAAACATAACTCGGGTGTAACTGCATTAGCACCAGGGCCGGTCCTGAGATTGATAAAAATTGACAAGGCCCCCGTGCAAAAATTGTAAAATAGGCCCCTTTTACCTGTATTGATATAAAAAAATGGGCCCTCAATATATAAGTAATAAAAATTAATCAACGGGAGGCGTTGTGCGATCGCTCACTTAGCACATGCTCAGGGCCGCCCTTGATTAGCACTGAGCATAGACGGGGCTGTTTTGTACTCTGGTGCGTGTGATAAATCAATTCTCGCGTGGGGGAGAGATAATTGTGATATCATGATGGTTGTTGGTTCACTGAGAGGGCATACCAAGTCCATATTGTGCTTGGTCGTGGTGTCAGACTTGGTGTGTAGCGGTTCAACGGATACCACTGTAAGGATTTGGAGAGGGGTTAACAAATGCTACTCTTGCTTAGCAGTATTAGAAGGGCACGAAGGTCCATTTAAATGCTTGACCATCGCAAGTGATCATTACAATCCGTCTGAGGCAACATCTTCCTTTCTTCCTATCTACTCTACGGTGCTCATAAACAAAAAAACATAGTTTAGTCCTAAAAATCATTATGTAAGACGGATGAGTGAGAGATGGGTCTTAAACATTTCGTCACCAAAACTCAGATCTGAAAAACTCAAAAAAAAAAATATATTCATCATAAATTGTAATGAAAACTTAAATAAGAAAAAAAATTTAATGTTTCAAATGAAACTAAAACAAATACTGGAAACTACTATAGTACAAAAGAATGAAAAGATATATGAAAAAAAAAATGTAGAAAACAAACATTGACTTGGGCCCTTTTCATTATTTCGGGTTGAGCAAGAAAACCCATATAAAGTGGCAGGGGATTGAGCAAGAAAATGGAAACCTATTTTAGAACAGAGCAAACGCTTTTCCCATATAAAGTAGCTGCCTACCTAGGCTGTCGGGAAGTCATCTCCGGCCACCGGAGGGGTGAAGAAGCCACAAGACTTCGGTCTCAGGTTTCAAACCACGGGGATTGCATCCCTTCAAGAGGCGATTTAGGCTTATCTCGTGGGTGTGTTTGAGCACAATAGATCTTTTCAAAACAGAGTGAGAGAGTCTTTGGATTTGATGAGAGGGTTTGTTTGTTTGGGTTTTGTAGAGAGAGAGAGAGAGAGAGAGAGGGAGAGAGTGATAAGATATTTGTTGGAAAGAGGTATAATAAATCATGTTTGCATTGAAAGCTTTGAGAGAAGAAAAGACATTCAAATTAAAGGGTATTGCATTTTTGAACGGTAGGTACGAAGCATCCTCGTTTCTTTTTAACTCATCGGAGCCATTCATTTCATGATTTAGTGCTAAATCACAACCCGTGAGGCAGAAGATGGTGGATGACTATTCTATCCTTATTTTTTGAATTTTGAAGAGAAAGGAGAAATAAATTAATGTGTATTAAAAGAGGGGGAATCCAAATTTATAAGGGGTAAAGTTGGAAGTGCAGAAAAAATTTATATGGATGACATCATCGATCAATCTTATGACATATATAAGTTTTCTACCTTATTATATATATATATATCATTGCTTGGAATGTTTTGGCACCGGGTTTTACTCTACTGATTGAAGAGTTCGTTTGGGTTTCCTTCTACATCCCATAAAGAAGGAGTTCGTGTTTTTGGCTGCGACATTCTCACATGGTTAAAGGCATTATGTGTGGTTGACGGTTGCTTCCTAGTTCCTCATTGGTAGATTCCAAGCTTACAGTGGAGTTCGGGATTATTAACTAAGCGGAGGTCAGTACAAGAAGGAGCATCGGGGCTTGAAGGGAGTCGAGTCGAGTGTTGTAAGTCTTTTTTCTTGTACTTGTAAAATACCATACTTAGTGGACTTAAGGCTAAGGCCGTCCGAGGTTGTTTCCCATTGTGGATTTTTCCTTGTACATCGCGGCGTAGTGATTTATTGTTTATTTTATCTTTCGCAAAATTCACCTAGAATGCATGCTAAGGTAAAAAGATAAAATTTGGTTTAATCACTACTTACTTAAATTGGTGATAATTTAAATTTGGGTATATGTTAATTTAATTCAAGTCGTCGTTTAATTTGTGAAACTTGATTTGGCCTAATTTGGTAATATTGAAAATATGACTTAGGCAAATTTCTAGGACTTGGGTTAAATTGGTTTAAGTGAAATTAAAATTGAGTGTGTGTTTCATCATATTTCACTTGGTTTAATTTTAATTTAGAAGAAATTAAAAAAAAATTGTTGAACCATCTCTCGCTTCCGCATCTATTAAAGGAAATTGAATATTGTCTTTTTGTAATAAGAAGAATTTTAAAAATTAGGTGTTTTCAAATTGGTATCAGAGCCAAAATGATAAATTACTTCGTTAAAGATCCTTTAAATATTTTTGACTAAAATGGAATTTTTCCCATTTTCAAAATTTCCTATTTTCGATGGTTCTAACTATGCGTATTGGAAAGAGCAAATAAAATCGGCACTAAAATCTATCGACGAGAGAGTTTGGATGTTTGTTGTTAACGGGTGGTCCCCCCACTCATTTAGTAGATAATGAGCGTGTTCCCAAACCCGCCGATAGATGGAGTGAGAATGAATTTAAACTTTCAAATTTTAATTCCCGTGATTTAAATGCCTTGTTTAGCGCGGTCACACTAGATGAATTCCATCGCATTATGACGTGTGAAATTGCTAAAGAAGCTTGGGATATTTTATAACTCACTCATGAAGGTACTAGTGTCGTTAAAGCTTCAAAACTCGAAAACCTCACCACTCAATTTGAAACCATCAAAATGAACGAAAAAGAAACTTTTGATGAATTTTATGTTAGACTTTCCGATATTGTTAATTCATCTTTTAATTTGGGAGAGAAAATACCCGACAACCGAGTAGTAAAGAAAATTTTAAGGTCCCTTCCCGATAGATTTATTCCAAAAGTGACCGTTTTAAATTCTTTACCAACTTTAGCCTCTACGAAATTAGAAGTGCTCGTAGGTGATTTACAAACCTATGAACTGGACATGTTTCCCTCTAAAATTGAAAAGAAAATAGAAAAAGGTGTTGCTTTAAAATCCCGGAAAGAGGAAAAATAAGCAGTAGAGAGTGAAAGTGATAGTGGCTCGGAAGATATGTCCTTGTTTGCTAGGAAATTTCAAAAAATTATTAAATTTAACAAAGATAAATTTAAAAATGATTTTAAGAAATTTGAAACTTCTAAACATGACAAAGCCGAAAAGATCCCTAAAACTGTTAATGAAAATTTAAATAGGGACGAGTCAAATAGGTGTTATGGTTGTGAGGGTTATGGCCATAGGACGAGAGAGTGCCCCACTAAACTAAGAAGAGATGCTAAGCAACCCATTTCATATAATGCGACCTTTAGTGATAGTGATAAGGAAGAGGGACCCGATTCCCCCACGAAGTCCAACTTTGTGGCTTTTATGGCTAGTCATGTGAGCACCGATAATGAATATTCCCTTGAAGATATTCAAACACATGACACTTCCGAGGTCAATGTTTATGATTCCCTTATTTTTTATGGTAGTGAGAGTGAAAAAGAGAGAAAGCGTGAAAATGAAGATGAGGTTAATGTGAGTGAACTTTAAAATGCTTTTCAAGAATTATATGAAGAATCTATTAAATTGAAAAGAGATAATTTGAAGTTAGAAGCGTGTTTAAGAGAGCATGTCAAGATCGTTGATGAGAGTGAGTTAGTGGAAGACCTTAGGACACGAGAGAGATCTCTTCGATAGAAGCTAGAATATATATAGAAGGAGAGAGAGATAGCCTTAGAGGTTTAATGTAATCCTTAAAAAAGGAGCTTCTCGAGTTTGAAGAGAGAAATGTTTTATTAGAGTCTAACATTTTAGAATTAGAAAATAAATTAAAACACTCTAGTAATGTCAAATTTGATTTGGAGTGTAGATCCGAAAAACTAGATAAAATCTTAGGCACGGACCAAATCAAAAATGACACTTGTGGTTTAGGCTTCGATACTTGTAACGAATCAACTCATAAAGACAAAACCAATGTTTTAGGAGAATCGCCTAGGAAAACCTTTACAGATCAATCCTTAGGTACCAAACTTCGACGTGTTTTTACTTGTGTACATTGTGGTCAAAAAGGTTATCTTAGGAAATTTTGTTTTGATCTTAAACGAGGTCCTAGAAAATCTCAATGTAAGGCAACCAAGGTAGCTAAGATTCCTACACCCCGAGATCGTCATTCGTCATTAGTTTGGGTTAGGAGATCCGACTTAATAGTTTTACAAGATAGGATTTTTTATTCTCATTTACCTTCACATGCTTCCTCCCTTGCAAAATCTAAAGGTTGAATGTATTAGTTTTGTTTGCATACTTTAGCTTTTGTTCTTCATACTATATGATCATGCTAAATGTATGCTTGTTTATCATTTTATAGTCTATGCTCCATGCTTAATCACATGCTAGAATAATGATTTTTGTTTATCTTTTGTATTATACTTCTTTTATTTTGTTTGCATTAAATGAAAAATACAAAAAGATTTTTGTTTATCATTTGTATTTTATTTTTTTGGTAATTTTAGATTAATGAAAAATACAAATGATTTTTGGTTTGTCTTTTGAGTACATATTTTTATTTTTGGTTAAAAATTTTCAAAAACTCAAAAATATTTTATTTTGTATGTATTTTAGTTTGACATATTTTATGTGGCATATACTTGTGTTTGAATCCCATCTTTTTCGCTCCCACGTGGCTAGAAGTTTTGGTTTAGATTGTCAATCCTTATTATGTTCTTTACCATGCTTACATGGAGTAGTTGGATTTTGTGTTGATTAAATGGATTCTATTTTTTTTATATGCCTTTATTCACACATGCATGAGCTCTTTTGGAATTTAATCGTCACGTGTTATATTTGAGCTTTGTGAGGTTTTCTCCTACCAATCTAGTCATTTACATATTTGTGACCTAGGAGGACTAGTGCACGTCAAAATCCGTTGCACGTGAGATTTGTAAGAAATATAAAAAATGATATATATGAATGTGAACAGGGAAGGGCTCCGAAAGGAATTATTATCCTTTTCGAATAGTAAGCCACCGTTTGAAATGGACCTAAAAGAAATACATGGTCCAAAGGCCTAAAAATAGAATATGGCGTTAAAAAGAAAAATTGTTGTCAAGGCCTATTTTTATTTGATATATTCATTCAATTATATATTCTTATTGAGGGAGATTGGATGGTATATCAACGGTTTGCACAATGTCCGTTTATCCTAGTTACGTTTTTAATTTCATGACTCTATTGGTTTGCAGAATCATCAACATGCTAGGCTTGTATGAATTGTGTATGTTTGTTCATTGAGTTCAATCTATATTGTCACATGAGGTTATATTTAAATGTGATAAAGTTTTCAATCAAATGAGAACTCTGTGAACATGTTGTAAGTGATTGGGACTAAATTTAATTGTTACTAGTTCACACCCCAACACTTTCGTTCCCATATGACACATTTTTGCCATACGAGTGTGAAAAGCTTAGTTTATTTTGTGTCATTTGTGTGTTTATATCTATATATACTTGCATGTGCATTATTGGTATATTTAGTCTATGTATATATATTATATTTTTCTGTCTTTGCCTTATTTTCTAGTCCATCTATGCTTTAATCCATAATTGGTATCTATCTTGTTGCATTCTTTGTTAATATCACATGCTTAATACTCTATGTATCATATTGATATCATTTTCCTGCATCTTAGTTGGTATCCGTTATTATTTGTTGGAGTAGTTATGATTTTATTGCCCGTGTGCTTTCATGTTCTTATCACCTTATGCATCATGTTTACATTAGTTTTATCCCTTGTCTATTCCTGAACAAAAAGGGGGAGAATGATAGGGGGAGAAATGGTATCTAAACCTATTATAATCGTATCTTAGTTTGGGAGATTTAATTTAGGGGGAGTCGCGACCTTCTTAGGTAGATCATAGTTGATAAAGGGGAGAATTAATTCAAGGGGAGTAGTTATTTTAATTGCATTTAATATTTTGATATTCCCTATGCGTTTGATAGTTTGCTTAAGTGTGCAGGAATTCTTCTAAGTGGAAACTTTCATAACCGGCAAAGATATTGATCCTTGGGTCTTGAGTCAAGTTTGGGTGGGATGTTTTATGTTTAGTAGAGCTTGACGACCCTTTAGGATTTTTTTGTTGGTTTTTGTCCCGGAATAGCCAAAGGGGAAGATTTGTAAGGACACAATTCTCCAATTGAGAATTAATGTAGTTTGCCTCAATTCCGGACAAAAACGTTTATGTCATAAGATAGTTTTAAATTTTATCCATTCAAGCCTATGACGTGTTTGTTGAACATGTAGCGGCCAAGATATTAAAGCTTCATCAAATGTCGTGTGTATTGTGCCTCGTTTCTACGTCATCAACTTGGTTCCATTGCTCCTAAGGTATGAATGCATTTTAATATATATATATATATATATATATATATATATGAGGTTGGAACAATAGTTATATGGGTGTACTTTATTTTTAAACTATTGTTTATTTTCAGATAGTTTCATTAAAACTTTAAAATAAAGTTTCTGGGCTAAAATAGAATTTTCACATTTCAAGAGTTTCGTTTGATATTATCGTTCATACGAGTTTTTCGTTCGAACGAGAATGTTGTTCGAACGAGAATTCCAACGATATTTCTAACGACTTCATATTTTAATACACTAGAACGTCGTTAGAAGGGTCGTTCGAACGAGATTTGGTTCGAATGAAAATCTCGTTCGAACGAGATTTGGCGGGAACAGTTAATTGGCGGTTTTGAGCAGTTTTGCCCACTTTCTCCACTTCCTTTCCCCACTAAATTTTGATAGAATTTATGAAGTGCGGGAACAAACATTTTGAACTCAACTTTTTATACTATTCCAACTCCTAGAGAGAGTTTTTGAGTGTTCAACTTTCCAAAGAAAAGTTCATGGTTTAAGTGCATATTTTTCCAAGAAAAATTCATAAAACACTTTTGTTTTCACCCATAGTTTGTTTATTCCAAGTTCAAATATATATATCATTGCTTGGAGTGTTTTGGCACCGGGTTTTACTCTACCGATTGAAGAGTTCATTTGGGTTTCCTTCTACATCCCATAAAGAAGAAGTTCGTGTTTTTGGCTGCGGCATTCTCACATGGTGAAAGGCACTATGTGTGGTTGACGGTTGCTTCCTAGTTCCTCATTGGTGGATTCCAAGGTTCCGGTGGAGTTCGGGATTGTCAGCTAAGTGGAGGTCAGTACAAGAAGGAGCATCTTAGATTGAAGGGAGTCGAGTCGAGTGTTGTAAGTCTTTTTGCTTGTACTTGTAAAATACCATACTTAGTGGACTTAAGGCTAGGGTCTTCCGAGGTTGATCCCATTGTGGGTTTTTCCTCGTACATCGCAGCGTAGTGATTTATTGTTTATTTTATCTTTCGCAAAATCACCTAGAATGCATGCTAAGGTAAAAAGATAAAATTTGGTTTAATCACTACTTACTTAAATTGGTGCTAATTTAAATTTGGGTATATGTTAATTTAATTCAAGTCTTCATTTAATTTGTGAAAATTGATTTGGCCTAATTTGGTAATATTGAAAATATGACTTAGGCAAATTTCTAGGACTTGGGTTAAATTGGTTTAAGTGAAATTAAAATTGAGTGTGTGTTTCATCATATTTCACTTGGTTTAATTTTAATTTAGAAGAAATTAAAATTTGTTGTTTTGTTGAACCATCTCTCGCTTACGCATCTATTAAAGGAAATTGAATATTGTCTTTTTGTAATAAGAAATTTTTTAAAAATTGGGCATTTTCATCCTTCACAATTCGCATAACAATTTTGGGTGTGATAGTCAGCACTTCCATATATGCCCTGGCAACTGTGTCATCCTGGCGAAGCTCACTCCACTTATCTTTCCAGACTGTCGCTAACTCTCTTATAGGTCATCGGCTCAATGCGTCTGCCACCATACATATTGTCCTTCCAAACATCTAGGTTTCCATATATTGAGATCCTTCTACATGAACAGATACTGTAGCAACTTATGATCCGTGAACAGACTAAATTTCTCCCTCGGGAGATAGTGGCAAAATCTACTGCAGCTAGCTCCAAATCGTGCGTGGGTAGTTCCTCTCATGGGGATTAAACTTGCGAGAATCATAAGCTATAACCTGGTACTCCTACTGTAGCACACCCCCGAGTCCCTGTAAGGACGCATCGGTAAATACAAGATACTCCACTCCTCCCCTAGACAGTGCGAGTACGGGTGCTGAAGTCAACTTGTGGTTTTGATCCTCAAAACCTAACTGACAGTAATCATCCCACACAAACGAAACCCCCTTGCGATTCAGATTCTTTATTGGACCCGCAATCTTTACCAATCCAATAAGCTCTGAATCTCTGTCAGTGTTGTCGGCTGACCCCACTCCCTCACCATTGTAACCTTACTCGGGTCCACTGAAATGCCTCTGTCAGACACAATATAAGCCATGAACCTCACCTCATGCAACCAAAACCCACACATCTTGAACTTAGCATACAACGGATGGCCCTATAACATATGTAGAACCATACGCAACTACTCTGCGTGCTCTCCCTCAGTCTGAGAATATACTAGAATATCGTCAATGAACAGTATCATGAAAAAGTCAAGGAAGTCATTGAAAACCCTATTAATGGGATCTATGAATGTTGTTGGAGCATTGGTTAGCTTAAATAGCATAACTCTGAACTCATATGACCCATACCACGTCAGGAATGAAATTTTAGGGGCATCTTTCTCCCTAATGCGCAACTGGTGATAACCCGATCTCTAGTTTATCTTTGAAAAATAATTTGATCATCTTAACTAGTCAAATAAGTCATCAATTTGAGGTAACGAATATTTATTCCGAATCATGACCTTGTTCAACTCCCTATAATAGATACAAAGTCAAAGTGAACCATCCTTTTTTATTTATGAACAACATTGGAGCACCCCACGACAATATACTTCGTCCAATAAAACCTTTCCCTAAGAGTTGTTGAATCTGATCTTGTAACTCCCGCATATCTAAAGGGTCCATACGATACGGCGCATGTGAAATCAGCTTAGTCCCAGATGCTAAATCAATCACGAACTCTATCTCCTGACTCGATGGCAAACTCAGTATCTCCTGAAGCACTTCTGCAAACTCTATAACCATTGGGATTGAGTCTAAAGATATGACCACCTCCTGCGAGGTCTCTTCCTTAATATAGTATAGGTGCATGCTTGACCCTCCCTTGGGAAGAGGCATCTTTACCAAGATCATGTCATGTCTTGTAATGGCAAACATAATGGTTCTCCCAAAATAATCCACTAACGCATGATACCCTGCCAGCCAGACCATACCCAGAATGACGTCATACATAGTCATGTCTATTACAAGTAAGTCAACTCCTAAACATAATCTCCTGACATCTATCCCCACTCCTCTACAAATGGATTGAATAAGGGCCCCACTACTCAAAGTCGACACATATAATAATGATACTGGTTGTCTCTAATAAACCAATTGTGCGTGCAAATCAAGTAACTGTGAAAGAATGTAATTACCCCGTATAAAATAACACCCGACCCAAATGCACGTGTATAGAAAATGTACCCTCAACAGTTGGTGGCGCTTGCAGAGCCTAAGGCATCATCACATTTTGGACGTTATAGACACGCCCATCATATTGCATATGTCCCTGCTATAATGGGACTGCTGGAGTTATTACTACTCCAGGTGGTAATTATGCCTGTTGCCCCTATTGGGAACCCTATTGTTGTCCTCTGCCTAGCTCCAGGAAATCTCTCTTCATGTGACCTGTCACCCCATAGATAAAACAACGGCCTACAAAGTCCCCATGTCTCTAGCCCAACTGGCCATGTCGGGGTTGTCTAGTTATTGGTCCTGGTGGCCTCGGCCCTGCTGGCCACACTTATTGTTCTCTAAGCCATGTTGGCCCTAGGTAACACGTTGCTACTAGACCTGCCTAAAACTACTGATATTTGGTCTGAATCCTCTATAATGAGATCTATTAGCTGAATCCCCTACTAGGAATCCCCCTAGTGCTGCCTACCAAAGTGTTGCTATTGTGCCCCACTGGAAGCATTACCTCCCACCTTGACTGACTGGTTAGACTCTCCTGCTCTCTTGCTCCCCTTCATATGGAAGCAATGGTCCTGACAGTGTAGTATTGCGGCATTGATGAACTCTGTGTAAATCTTTAATGTCGGGTTACCCAGAAATTGTTGTCGGCTCCTCCAATTAAGCCCATCCATAAACTTTAACACTTTCTTTTCTTCAGTACTCACCTCCTCAGGCATAAAGTTTACAAAATGAGTGAACTCCTCTTCATATTCATCCGCAGTTCGTCCATCCTATGCAACATCTAAAAACTTCCTCCGCATTGTAACAACCCACTTAATTTTTGGGGTGTTTTCAAAATATGGAGGCAAATAAAGTTTTTGATAAAATTATTTTTCTTGCTCAAATATGTTGGATTTTATTTTTGAAGATGAGAATTTCAAACGGTTCTGAAATCGGAGTTAAAATGGACTTTTAATTGATTTTTGAAGTTTATCCCTTATAAATATTTTTAAGTGGAACTGTCGAAATACCTGGGCAATCGATCGATCGACACCAGGGATCGATCAATCGATCCCTTCACTTTTCATGCCCAACAAGGATTTTTGTAGAGTTTGTGTTTGATTCAAATTCTATTCTTTTTGCCTTATTTAAAGGGGTCGTGGGTGACCATTTTGGATCAAACTTTTGGCACAAAAATATCTAGAAAACACATTTGCTTTTCCTCTCTTTTTATATACACTTAACCCCTTTATATTATGCATTCAACCCCAGTTTTTGGAGGTGTTCTTGGGGTTATTTTGGTGTTGGATTTGGAAGAGTTTTGATGATATTTGGAAGATGATTTTGATGGTGTAATATGACTTTTCTGAGTAGAATTATATTGATTCCTTTTTTGTGGTTTAAGGTATGGGGTTTTACACAATATGCTCTTAAATCTCTCGAGAGTTACCTCCTTTGATTTCATGTTACTATTGACTCATATTTGAATTGCTAAATTCAATTGAAATCTAAAAAATTATTGTTGGAATCTGACTTTGATTCATGTGGTATTATATTTGTGTTGAGAATGTTGTCATGAGATTTTAATATGGCACAAAGGTTGGGCACCCGCCAAGATTCTTGTTCCGACTACTTGATAAAGTATGGAGCGGTATGGTGAGGTCTGGTGACTTGGTTAATGTGTTGTTGAGAAATTATATTGATAAAAATGCTTATGAGATTTGCATTTTATTTGAATATTTATACTCGTATTGTTTTGTTTTTTTCACTGCTAATATTTGTTGAGCATCTTTCCTGTCGTATTATGTACTTCCCCATATTTTTCTTTAGTGGCAGGTTAGCACAGATTTGGGCGCTTTGGACTATTTGGAGATTGATTCTATCTTGGATATTATTGGAAAGAATATTCGAGAATACATATGAGAAGATTTGTATTTATTTTGTTCTATAAAGCATTGGTGATTTATTTTATTTCAAGATAGTTAGTTGTATTATTTTGAGAGACAAATGGGTTGTATTTAATTTGAAGAGATTGAGATTAGTGGATTCATTTATTTTATATTGTGGGATTTATTGAGATGCTCTATACCTTGTTATTTATGGATTTGATTTGTTTTATCGTAGTAGTTCTCCACTCCGCTCTCCCCGAGCGGGCGGGGTGTTACAAAATGGTATCAGAGCTTAGGTATACGACCACCCTCAGGTCTTGGGTTTTAGGTCTGTTGCGTTTTTGTGGCGCGTATTTGGAGATAGAAATTTTAGATGATCGTTTCATGATAGGTTCCGAGATTAAATGTGAGAAAATTATTTTGGGAGATAGTTGTAGTGGCCTGATTTTTTAGCGTAGGCTTTCAGCAAATTTCGAGGGAGAAATTCCATTGTTAGTTGGGAAGTGTAACAACCCGCATAATTTTTGGGGTATTTTCAAAATATGGAGGAAAATAAAGTTTTTGATAAAATTATTTTTCTTGCTCAAATATGTTGGATTTTATTTTTGAAGACGAGAATTTCATACGGTTTCGACATCGAAGTTAAAATGAATTTTTAATTGATTTTTGAAGTTTATCTCTTATAAATATTTTTAAGTGGAACTGTCGAAATACCTAGGAAATCCATCGATCGACGCCATGGATTGGGTTGAATGCATAATATAAAGGGGCTAAGTGTATATAAAAATAGAGGAAAAGAATATATGTTTTCTGGATATTTTTGTGCCAAAAGTTTGATCCAAAATGGTCACCCACGACCCCTTTAAATAAGGCAAAAAGAAAAGAATTTGAATCAAACACAAACTCTATAAAAATCCTTGTTGCGCACGAAAACTGAAGGGATCGATTGATCTAGTTTTTGGAGGTGTTCTTGGGGTTGTTTTGGTGTTGGATCTTGGAATATTTTTGATGATATTTGGAAGATGATTTTGATGGTGTAATCTGACTTTTTTGGGAAGAATTATATTGATTCCTTTTTGGTGGTTTAAGGTATGGGGTTTTACATAATATGCTCTTAAATCTCTCGAGAGTTATCTCCTTTGATTTCATTTGATTATTGACTCATATTTCAATTGCTAGATTCAATTGAAATCTAAAAAAATTATTGTTGGAATTTAACTTTGATTCATGTGGTATTATATTTGTGTTGAGCATGTTGTCATGAGATTTTAATATGGCACAAAGGTTGGGCACCGGCTAATATTCCTATTCCGGCTACTTTATAAATTATGGTGCGGTATGGTGAGGCCTGGTGACTTTGTTAATGTGTTGTTGAGAAATTATATTGATAAAAATGCTTATGAGATTTGCATTTGATTTGAATATTCGTATTCGTATTATGTTTTTTTCATCGCTAATATTTGTTGAGCATCTTTCCTATCGTATTGTGTACTTCCCCATATTCTTCTTTAGTGGCAGGTTAGCGCGGATTTGGGCGCTTTGGATTAATTGGAGATTTATTCTAGATTGGATATTATTGGGAAGAATATTCGAGAATACATATGAGAAGATTTGTATTTATTTTGTTGTATAGAGCATTGGTAATTTATTTTATTTTGAGATAGTTAATTGTATTATTTCGAGAGACAAATGGGTTGTATTTAATTTTAAGAGATTGAGATTAGTGGGTTCATTTATTTTATATTGTGGGATTTATTTAGATTCTCTATACCTTGTTATTTGTGGATTTGATTTGTTTTATCGTAGTAGCGCTTCGCTCCGCTCTCCCCGGGTGGGCAGGGTGTTACAAAATGGTATCAGAGCTTAGGTATATGACCACCCTCAGGTCTTGGGTTTTAGGTGCGTTGCATTTTTGTGGCGCGTATTTGGAGAGTACTTGCGATCAAACCGCACTCTGAATTGCCAAAGGAAAGTACTTGCGATCAAACCGTACTCAGAACTCTGTCATAGTCATCATGTAACCAAAGGGGCTTGCCCCAATGGTTACCACCAACCCTTTCTTTGCAAGAGGTTGGGGGTTCAATTCTCACCCCCTTCCCCTCCCCCTCCCCAAGCCTTGAACCTAAAAAAAAAAAAAAAAAAAAAAAAAATAGTCATCGTGCCCCTCTCCTCGGACGTATTGATTGACTCCCACCACTGTAGTGTTGCACACACTAAATTAAACATGGCTATTATCTATTTTTGAGTGCCGCTTCACTCAACTGTAATACCCTGTATTTCTGAGTATATAGAATTTAATTAGTTCGGTTTATTTTTAAATTACATGTGTGTCGTAACTTAATTGAATTAAATATTTATGTGATTATTAAATATTAATCGGGAGAGATAATTATTAATATTACGAAATAAATTTACTAAGTGTCTAGTAAATAAAATGTGGAAATTAACATACTCCGTAGCGAGTGATATTGCGGTCAATTACATTATATCTCAACCAGGAGTCGCATATAGATAATTTGAGGTCGTGATAGGGATTTTTTGTAGAGTGACTCGGATGGAGATTTCAAGGTCATGGTTGATTCTGAAAGGGTCAAAATAGTTGGGATAGTATACCAGGGTGTATTATTTGGGTCCCAGGGCAATTTTAGATCAATCAGACACCAATTAAGGGCGTTTCGATCATTTGGAAGAGTAGGGTTAGAAGAGCTACAAAATTCTGAGTGTTATATCAACGTATAGTTTGAGGAGGCTAGAGTTAGAACCAAAGAAAATCAATAGAGTCCATAAGAGAGGAACAATAGAGGATTCTTAGATATCTAATACCAATCTTGCATCGCCTTTACCATCATAGTGTGAATCGGAAGGAGGGGAAAGCACTTTCATTATCTGAAAAAAATAATTGAGTTGCTATTAGAAGTCAAGTGTTTATCTTGCATGTTTTTGAATAGTTATAATATCAATGGTAGAATTTTGATGCAATCTAGCGTGAACAAATCATTTTGATATAAAATAATGGATTAAATTCATGTCACTGATTAGGATTCATGTTAGAGATTTGATTTTTAGGTTTAATAATATGAAATTTGAATTATGTAATATTATGAGAGATTAAACCTTGGGATTCATGAAGAATATGCATGGAAAAGTGGAACAAGGGTTTCATAGACAAACCCAAACTCTTGATTAGTTATCAATTCAAATATGTTTTACGATTTGAAATTCATTAGAAATGGTTTATATATTCATATTTAATGATAGGTGGATTTGTATAGGAGTTTGGGGATGAATCATGGAGTTTGTGTTGGATAAAAATGGTGAAAATCGTACAGCATAACAAAGAAAATAACCTGAACCATATCGAATTGATTTGGCTTAAAGAACGAATCGATTCGATAAGCGAATCGATTCTGTCTCTTCACTGAATCAATTTGGTTACCCCAAATTGCCGAGTTTCTTTTATTTATTCCCCCAATTTGTGAATAATTAATGGGGGGGACTTTGGGGACATTTTTAAACTATAGTGGGGGACATAGTGAATTCTAGTAGACCTATAGTAGAGATGAGGCTTACACAAAACGAGAGAATTAAGGCTAGGATTTATCAGGCATAACTTGATATTTAATGAATTCCTGAAAATGAGAACGAGTCACGGATAGTATGAGTGAACCAATGATTTAGATCAATAGTGTATGAGTATACTATCTACTAAAATAACTTAAGTGGTAACTAGGAACCTTTAGGAAGAGAATAATATACGAAAAAATATGATATGAAGTCATAATTGTGAACTCATAGTACGGTGAATATTCGAGAGATATATACTATATATGAATTATATTATGGGTTTTGATTATACTTACTGAAGATATATATGTATATAGGTTGTGTGAATACCGATTATATGGTTTGTGTTAAGTGTTAGCATACCTAGGTTGCCTGCTATCACGGAGGTCACATGCAGTGGGCGATCCCACCTTGGCAATTCCAGCGAGGTTTAGATGTGTGCCCCAGGACATTAAACTTTGGGTGCCTCACTATGTGTAGTGTATTAGTGAGATTGGCAGGTCTATTGGGTACGTTTGGTATGTGCATATCCCAAAGGCTTATAACTATGAACCCCTCCATTGTGTGGTATTTGATTTATGGTTCGAGGAAACATTCCAAACCGATAGTCCTAAATTTGGTACAAGAGGTAAAAGGACTGATAGCAGAGTATGCATGCATCGCGGTAGTCATTCCGGGGATGACGTAGTAGCATATATATAGTCAGTACGATATATATACTTGTGTGATTAATCTACTTTTGTGTGATGGTAGAAAGGATAGATAGAGTACATCTAATGATAACTTAAGTATGATAAACTTAATGAAAAGGTTTAACAATAACATATGAGAAATGTTAATGAAGTAGCATACTATATGGGTGGTAAATGGGAGACAAACTTTGTGTGGTTAGTTAGATACATAAGTCTAGTTAGGCTCGATAACATAACTATGTAGGGGACATTAGGTGTGCACTATAGTTGAGAGGTGAGAAACTCAAGGAAGTGTACGTGGAACTAACATGTGTATCTAATACCTTCTTTTAAACTGTGATTTGAATACTTGATAAATGTTTTCAAAAGGTTTTGGTATCTGACCCGTGTCAAATCTAGATTTCCAAAACATTTTAGGTGTCCAGCCACAGGGACGTCAAGTTTGATGATTCATTTCAGGAATGCGCAGCTACAACACTTGTGGAGGCATGCAGGATTTGTGTAGACACTTCAATTATGCATTCCTATATTATGGTTATGATTCAGTATTTCATTTGGGCATATTGCCCCTTCATTGTTATATTCTTTCAGTTTTATTTATCAGACTATGTTTTGGATTTAGTTTATTCCTTTAGACTTATAGTTAGATTTCATTTGGGGAACCAATTGTTTATTCGGTATTGTTTATTTATCTATTTATCGTGGGATTGATTCATACTATTATATTTATATGGATATATGAGTTACATTATTTTATATTCCGTATGTTGTTATATTAATGACAGATATAAAATTAGCACCATCTTAATTTGACATAGGTGGTTTGTAATTTAAATAGTTTATTGACGGTGACGCTAAGAATGAAGAAAACGAAAATCCTGTTTATTTTAATAAAGGACTTATCAACTGTGGTTAAATTAGGCCGGGTGTCAGAGATGGTATCAGAGCATCAGGTTCTAGTATCTATAGGATATGTACGGCTTACTATGATTTCAGCGTATCTTGATATAAAGCCCTATTATTAGGACTATTGCATTCATGCTTACGTATTTGATTGTGAACTTATACAATTTGATCTAGTTTCATATGCCACCAAAGAGAGGACGACAAGCTAGAGTAGCGGTGATAGACGAAGTGGGAGACACTCAGTAGGAGCCACAGGTACCACAACCACCGCAAGGGATGGTAGCGGTCGCAGAGGTGGCCACTATAGTGGCACAGGCAATTAATGCATCTATGACTACCATGGCAGTCCATTTTCCTCAGGCCTAGCCACAACCACTAATGGCACGAGTTATCTAGGCCCATCTGGGACCGTCTACTTGGCAGAGGGTTAGGTAGGCTTTCTATAATGGCCACCCACCGTAGTTCCAGGGGAGCTCAGATGAGACTGTAGTGTGCCAATGGAAGAAGGATCTACGGTTCCATCTTTGTATGATTGAGTGCACTGACACTCAAAAATAGATGTTAGCAACGTTTAAGCTCATGGGATCTGCCTTGCAGTGGTGGGAGTCTGTTACCACCTCAGAGGAGAGGGATATGATTCCTATTAAGGATTCGATTGCAAATACTTCTCATCAGTTTTCCAAAAAAATATGAGGAGGAAGTTCATTTATGTAGGGCAGGGTGTCCGTTTAGTGACTGAGTATGAGGAGGAGTTCACCCATTTGGATAATTTTGTGCCGAACGAGGTGAATAGTGAAGATGAGAAGAAACTGAAGTTTATGGATGGACTGGCCTAGTGATTAGGCATACATTGTTCACATCTATCCCCTTAATTTCGGTATTTTTATGATCCCGTGCGGTGTAAATAGTTTGGATTTTTCTCATATACACGATACTAACCACTTTTGGCAAGTATTTCTTGTTTTGTGTATTTCTCATGTGTTTTACAGGTATTTCATGCAAGTTAATGTGAGAGAAAACTCAAAACAATGAAAGAAATCAACAAATAGGAAGTTGAAGGGCACTTTAGTAATTTTTAGCCTTAGTCCGGAGGTGGTTCCAACTGGAAAGTTTAATATCTTTCAATTATAAGAACACTGGAAAAAAATTCACCTCAATTCGAGCTACGGTGAAGAAGTTATGGTCCTTCGAAGTTGAGAGAAAATAACAAGAAAAAGAATCAAACCGAAGGCAAAGGAAAAGAACCAATCCGGTTCTGGAAAAACTTTCTGTAAGAGGAAAACCGAACCGAAAATGAAGAAATATAACCAAACCAGCTCTAGCAAAACTTTCTGTTGGAGGCAAACGGAACTGAATCCCCTGAACAGGATCGATTCGCTTGTCGAAATTTGGATTTATCCACTTGTAAAATTAGAGTCCTGCATGGTTAAAACTCTTTTAAATTCGTAGGATATTTATTCTAACGTCTTTGAAAACAATAAGGAGCTTCTTTTTACATAGTTTTAGAGAGAGAAAGTGCAAGATAACCCTAGAAGCTCAGTAATATAAATTATTGATTCCCAATTAAGATTTCTAGAGTAAAGTTGATTTCTTTACCTGTCCTATTATTTAATTTCATTAGTTTATACAATCTTAGTTTATTTCAATGAAATATTTAATCCTTTTACTCATCTAGTTATAATCAAATAATTATTTCAGTCACATGCACCGTAGAAACCATTGCTTTCACTAGTTGCACCATGCTAGGCTAGATTTTTAGGGGTTGGGATACATGAACCCAACCCGATGTGGTTTGCATGTGTGTAAAATTAGTTCCCTAAATTAAATAAATGATCGAATCATGTTTTGTAGTGATCACAACCGTCGTAAGACTTTTGATCTCGTTGGCCCTAGGTAACCGGGATGCTTAAGAGTGCGATGCGAGTGTAGCTATAACGACACTGCTTTATTATTACTTTTGATTATATATGATGTGGGATTGAACCTCATATATACAATGCTTAAGATTAATAAAGATAAGTTCAGTCAATTATCTAATTCATAACTAGTTTTAATACTGGCAAACGTACTGGGGTTGGAGGATTGTATTCCGACCTTGATTTTCTCATTTATGGTTAATCAGTCACAATTAGTTCACTCTTGTAAGCTTAGTTCATACTCAGTTTCATTTAATTACTCTTAGTTAATAGTTATAATCTCACTTAGATCACCTTTATATTTTCTTTTTAGATTCAGTTTAGGATTGACCATCTTACCTACCGTCATCACGTTCTACGTCCTATTTCCCTATGGATTCGACCCCGTCTTAACGGGTTTATTACTTTCGCGACCGGTTTGCACTTGACCGTAATTAGCACGCACTTTAGACACAAATTGAGTCACGTCCCCTGGAGGATCAAATAATATTTGATTGGCAACCTAGCATTGAAAACTTATACAGAGGTCATCAATGCTTCACTTCTATATTGACAAGACCAACGCTTCCATTTGAAGGGTAGGGAGAGGGTGGGTGAGCCGAGCTAACCAAGAAGGACGGTGCTAGCGGGGCACCACAGCAGTAGGTGCTGAGACATCAAGGACAGGATTCCTGGCAGGGGGATCAAGCCAAGAGATTTAGGCCAGGAGCCTACCGACCCGAGGGCCAAGTGACGCGACCACAAATGTCTCTAGTGTGCTTGATATTTAGGCTCAAGTGCAAGCCTGTCGCTCAAGTAATAATCCAATAAGTCGGGTATTGATCCTCAGGAAAATAGGACGACGAAGTCGTAACAATGTTGGAAAGATGAAGGTAACCTAACTTTGACTCTAAAAAGAAGGAAAAGGTTATTTTAATTGTGAAATAACTACAACTAGATGCAATTTTGAAAATGATTAATTGATGAAATTATGAATAAATGCAATGCAATCACTCTACTTAATGAAAACACTAATGATGATTTAACTAAAACTTTAACTATGAGATGAGAAAGATAGGTCGGGTTACAATCCCCCACACCCTAGTACTTCACTTTGTAGGATACTAGATTTAGAATTAAACCTTTAAATGAATCCGATTTTTAAGACTCCTAAGTATTACATATATGAGGGATCGTAGCCCGCACAATATGTAAGAAAAGTACAAATTAAACCCGATCTTTATTTCTCCTAAGCATTACATATATGAGGGATCGTAGCCCGCATAATATGTAAGCAAAGGTTGAATTAAAGCAGTATTGTCTTAACTAAGATACAATTTATCTAAAATTTTAATTCCAACTTCTATTTCCACTATCGTGAATTACATCGGGTGGGGTTCATGCACCCCAGCCCTTGAAAACTTAGCCAGACATATTAAGACTAGAAGAAAACATGTTTTAAAGGAAAGAATTTTTTTTACTTACAATTGAAGATGAAGAATAATGAAATTACTACTAAAGAAGTAACTACTGAAATAATGAAAGCAAGGATTGGAGTAAATTTACTTGGATTGCAAAACTAGAATCAAACTAGGGGTTTTGTTGTTTTCTCCTCTAAGCTAATTACAAAGCTTCTCTAAAAATGAATTAGAAGCCTCCCTAATGTCTGGGAGGTATTTTTAATTTATACCCTACGAAAACTACAAGAGTTGGATGCATGCAAAACTCTATCAAGAAGAAGATCAACTCAAATCTCGAACCCCTGATCGATCCCGTCAAGACATATCGGATTGGTCCGGGTAATAACCAGATTGATCCATTTTTGTGGACTACCAGATTGGTCTGGTAAATAGGCCGCTATGCAGTGATTTTGAGGACCGAACTGATCCATTTTTTTGGAATACTGGATTGGTCCGGTATACGTATTCTTATGCAGTGATTTAGAGCACCCGGATTGATCCATTTTTCTAATAAACCGGATTGGTCCGGGTTGTCTTCTCAACTTATCTTGAATATCTCTTCAAAATATCATGATTATCTCGCATCTTCGGGTCTTCATAACTTTTAATCCAGAACTGAAATTGGGACGTCGTTTCTTCCTACGTGTTCATAAATGCGAGACTTTTATTTTGGGTCCTCAACCGAATTCCTGGTGGAGATTATGCTTTTTCCTTTCGGATTTATCCTCTTTCTTTTCTCTTGTTTCTTTCGATTTCTTTCTTTCTTTCATGTGTTAAATACCTGTAAAATTAATAAGAAATACACGAAACTCGGGATACTTGTTAAATGAAATTGTTAGCAAAGATATGAGATAAATTAATTCATTTTACGTTGTCTGAGGTAATAAAAGCATCTAAATTAAGGGGTAAATTTGGAAGAATTAATGCCTAATCAACCCCCCTAACTTAGAACGTTGATCGCCCCGAGCAATGTAAAAGAATCAAAACATGGTCCAACTCTAAAATGGGATAGAATACCTCTTTCACGGGCAAGCGATTGCATTTAGCGTATGCAACTAGCCGTTAAACCCCTAGGTTACCCTATTAGGACGAGTTGTGTCTCGTGAGGGTTTGCAGCGAATATACCCACAAAATTCGACTCAAAGAAAACTCAAAATACGCAAAAATTGTATAATTCAAACTTCTCCAGAAAATAATCATCATCAGTTCATGTTCAAGAGTCTCAAATCATAGTGCGTGTGTGCGAAGCCAGAAATTTAATCGCGAATTTTCATCGATTGTCCATTACGTTACTTATCCGAAAATTCATTTTAATTCAAATTCTCACGGAGTTCTCTCACAAACCAATCTCTTGGAAGGGTGGCTATTTTCTCTCGGTATGCGTGATTTATAAGAGTAAATGCATTGGAACAAAGTTCACGCACATAAATAGAACGACAGAATTTTTTGGTAAATGGATATCATCATCGGATTACGGTTATAAGAAAACGGGAACATTGCCTCTAATTCATATTTATAATCTCTTTTATTATCTTTTCGTGTTTTAGCTCTCCACGCGGTAACCAGTTTCGCATTTTGGACTCGAGTAGGACTTTTCGGGTTAGAGGTGTATTGGGTAACACGGAATTGGTAAGGAAATCTGGATTTGAAAAGTTTTCTTATGATGTCCTTTTGTGCTTTTCCGGGCTTTTGCCCAATTTTTTTTCTTCTTTTTCTATTTTTTACGCGGTTCTTTTCTTGCTATTTTTGCTGAGCATATTTATTCTTTTCTTGCCCCTTTTTATGCACTTTCCGGACTTAATTTCTGGGATTATTAACTTTCGCAATTCCTTACCAATTGAGATTTTTTAGATTGTCAAATGAAAGGGAAAAATTTATTCAGCTCAATTTTGGGTTTACAAACGGAATAATATTTTTTTTGCTACTTTTTCGGGCCAATATTTTTTGGTGACAAACGAGGGCCTACTTCATTGTCCGAAATATTAATTGCGTTACCATATGGGTCTCGAGATTAATTTAGTTTAGAGATCTATTTAGCACGTTTTTCAAGGCAATATCACACACATTTTCCATAATCGGTCAAAGTGAAAGAATTGAGATCCTTGACGAATTATTAGAACGCTGAAAAGAACTTTGAGTTAACAATTAACTCGGATTGATTTATAAACTCACGACAATGAAAGGCTCGAATCTCACCGGGTTTGTTAATCTCCACATTTAATCGTTAAGTCGTCTACGTTCGCTCAATTTCCATCTTTGGTCAATTTCGGCTTTGTGTATTATAATTTTACAATTTGAGACTTTAAACCGACTTTTAATGATATTTTTGAAAATTTTGAATTCCAAATTTTATTTATTTTGAAGAAAAATATTTTTGGATTTTTCAAATATTTTCAATTTTTTTTTTAAATTTCATGGCATTTTTTAAAATTTGTGAAGTTTTAGAAAGACGCACTTGTGACCCCCCCTAACTTAGACTTTTGCATTGTCCTCAAGCAAAAAGGACTAAAATCTAACTCAAGGCGAATTGAAAGTGTGAAAAAATAAAACGAACAAATATGGAAAATGCATAATTTTATATAAAGGATCAGCATGTGTTACAACCGAAAAGGAAATCAAACAACCATATGAAAATAGCCTATAAGTAAACCATTTTTCAGACAAAACATCATTGGGGCGGGGGGTTGGAACTTCCGAGTGCACTGGGGTCATATGGGTCATAGAAGAAGCTTGGAGGGAGTCCACCGAAGTTGAGTTCGTACATGTGAGTTTGGAGACGATGCATCATACTCATGTTCCTTCGGTAGGCCGCCTGATCCCATTGATATGTCGCTTGGTCCCTATTGTATTATGTGAAGAAGCCGTCAAACCGGGTTTCGACCACCGAGAGACGCCGATTAATTTCTGCGTTGGCAGGTGAAAAATCAGAATCTTCACCACTGTCATAATATGCATCACCCTCGCCCATCACAATATCCTCCTCTTCTTCGTCGCTTCTCTCGTCGTCACCTATCTCTTTCTCTTCTTCATCACTATCCTCCTCTTCGATATCACTAGCCTCTTGTGCCAATCAGGATTGGATGCAGGCTTGTTGTCATTCCTGTTTGGTCTGGGTGGTGGACGTAAACGGAGTTGGGAGGCGTGAGAAATCCTACGGGGGTGCAATGCCGACGTCGGCTAATATGGAGGTGATGAGCCGGGGAAAGGGGAGAGGGTTGATGCCCTTTTCATATGTGGTGGCGAAGAATATATCCTTGTAAATGCATGCAGCTAGTCTAACAGGAGTGTTGTGGTCAAAAGGTGGTAGACGAGAGTGGCTTGACGTGGGCGCATCACCGACTGATTGCCCGTGGGGAGAATGTTGGCGCACACTATTTTGAAAGTGAGGCTCTCTTTGTCGCTGAGCTGGCCCACCGAGTAGGTTTCAGTATTCCAATTAGCATTGGGATGAGGCGAGACATGCACACATCTTTTGCAAGTGGGGCAAGAGGGTTTGGGTAAATGTATTATTGTGGGGGCGGGACAACTTTGGCAGCCAACTTCTAGGACAGAAGTTACAAAGAGAAAGGGACGCGGACGCCTCCATTGTAAGATTCAACCACGTGGTGGCCGGTGCGAACAAGGGAGCCGTAGAAGGTGCACACCGCGTGGGGCCAGACCGTGTCATGAGGTTCGTTGAGGAAATAAAACCAACCTCAGGCCATGAAAAGAGCGGTGACAGAATTAGGCATGTCATTCCAAAAGACTTGGAGCTCAATTTGGAGTTTGTGAAGTTGATCAAAGAAACGTTCACACCACCGTTTCTCTTGACGGGAGCGGTAGCCGACGGATCCGTCGACGAGAATGGTGACAGAATCGTATTTTGGGGGAGGTAGTTGGTTGGCCATGGTTATGGGATTGAGGAAGAGTGTTGGGCAGAAGAAGTGAAGAGAGTAGGATAGTGAGTAGTGGTGGGGGAGAAGGGGGGAAGGGGTTGAATTTATAGGTGGTGAGGGGAGAGGGTAGGGGAGAATTTGGAGGGAAAAGGGAGAGGTATTTAGGAGGGAACGTGGGTGTTGGGAAGGGAGGGGACGAAAATGGAGGGAATTTGAGGGATTGGGGGAAAAGGGGGTGAACATAGGGAAAATCAAGAGTTGCAGACACCGGACCAATTCGGGTCTCCAGGACCGGATCGATCCGGGTCCTGTATTTTTTTATTTTGATTTTCCAGATTGAACCAATCCGGGTGCCCAGGACCGGATCGATCCGATCCCCAGAATGGCTCTAGTCCACCTATGGGATTGAATTCGCTCCTCCTACGACTTTCGGATGCTCCTACCTACGAATCGACACTTACCTGACTTGATTCCCTCTCTCCTTAATATCGTGGCTCTAAAATGCTTGCCTCATAAAGCATGCAGGTGCTCGAATTCCGTTCCTCTTGTGATGTGATCCTACGGACTCCACTATCCTAACCTACGTGCAGCTACTATACATAAGAATTCACCCCATACGCATCGGGGGTGTGACAACCTCTCAGTTCAAGTTCACTCTACCCGGTAAACAGGGTCCGACAACTAAATGGTGTCGATCTCTTCTACGCACGCCTCGACATATAGCTTTAGGCGCTGTCCATTGACTTTGAACGCATTCTCCCCTTTTGGATCTTCCAATTCTACTCCACCGTGGGGGAATACACTTTTCACAACGATTGGACCAGTCCATCAAGAACGTAATTTACCCGAGAATAGATGAAGCCGGGAGTTATAGAGGAGTACCTTTTATCCTGGTTGAAACTCTTTTCGTCGAATAATCTTATCATGTGCTAGTTTCGTCCGGGCTTTTGAAATTTTTGCATTCTCATACGCATCATTGCATATCTCCTCTAACTCATTGAGTTGAAGCTTGAGAGATTTACCGACTTTTTCCATATCGTAGTTTAACCTCTTAATAGCCCAATACGCTTTATGCTCCAAATCAACGGGAAGATGGCAAGGTTTTCCATTCACAAAGAGGAATGGGGACATTCCGAGTGGGTTTTTATATGTAGTACGGTAGGCCCATAGCGAATCGTTCATTCGAAGGGACCAATCTTTCCGATCAGGATTGATGGTCTTCTCTAATATGTGCTTGATTTCACAATTAGTCAACTCGGCTTGTCCATTTATTTGGGGGTGATATGTCGTTCCAACCTTGTGAATGACACCATACTTTTTCATAAGTTTTTCAAACGGCTTACTGCAAAAGTGTGTGTCGTTATCAATGATTACCGTTTTAGGTGCACCGAAGCGAGAAAGTATGTGTTCGTATAGGAACTTTATCACTACTTTATTGTCATTAGTCTTGGAAGCTATAGCTTCCACCCATTTAGAAACATAGTCTACCGCGACTAGGATGTATAGGTATCCAAAGGACGGGGAAAAAGGGCCCATGAAGTCAATACCCCATCAATCGAAAATCTCAATGATGAGAATCGAGGTTAATGGCATCATGTTTCATCGGGTAATTACTCCCATCCATTGACACTTGTCGTAATATTTGCAATAATTATTAACATCCCGGAACATTGTGGGCCAGTACAAACCACTTTGGAGAATTTTAGTTGTTGTCATTTTCATGGAAAAGTGGCCTCCACATGCTTTCGAATGACAGAATTGGGTGACTTTTGGAATTTCATCATCCGGTACGCATCGTCGGATGATTTGATCGGTGCAATATTTAAAAAGGAATGGGTCATCGTAGAAAAATATGCACGACCAAGTGATGAACCTCTTCTTATCTTGAGGTGTCCAATCGGGAGGGACGGCTCCCGTGACAAGATAGTTCACTATATCCGCAAACCAGGGCAGGAAGAGGTGGCAAAGAGTTGCTCATCCGAAAAATACTCGTCTATGGGTGTGGGATCACTAGGTACGTCGGAAGAAAGCCGTGATAAGTGGTTGGCAACGATGTTTTCTACTACTTCTTTGCCTTTAATGGAGAGATTAAACTCTTGTAGTACTAGGATCCACCTTATGAGGTGCGGCTTTACGTCTTTCTTCACAAGTAGAAATTTTAGAGCCGCGTGGTCGGTGAAACAAGTTAAGGGGGAACCGATAAGATAGAATCAAAATTTATCGAGAGCGAAAACTACCGTTAGAAATTCCTTCTCTGTGGTGGAGTAATTGAGTTGTGGCATGGTAAGAGTTCGGCTAGCGTAATAGATGACATAAGCCTTGTTGTCTTTTCTTTGTCCCAAAATAGACCCTATCGCATAATCACTAGCATCACACATAAGCTCGAATGGTAAAGACCAATTCGGAGCTTGCATGATGGGAGCGGACACAAGCATGTTTTTTAATTTTTCAAAAGCACTTTGGCATTCTTCTGTCCACTCAAATGGGGTGTCCTTCATAAGAAGATTGCTTAAGGATCCAGCGAGGGCACTAAAGTCCTTAATGAACCTTCTATAACACCTCGCGTGGCCCAAGAAAGAGCGCACATATTTCAGCAATTTAGGCGGGGGTAGGTAAGCTATGACATCTATTTTTTCTCTATCAACCTCGATACCTTTGGATGACACGATATGGCCAAGAACTATACCCTTGGTTACTATGAAATGGCATTTTTACCAATTCAGCACTAAGTTCTTTTCCACACATCGGTCTAGTACTTTCTCAAGATTGGCTAAACATAGGTCGAATGAGGTGCCAAAAACCCTAAAGTCATCCATAAACACCTCTAGCTCTCTCAAAACCATGTCACTGAATAAGCTCAACATGCACCTTTGAAAGGTCGCCAGTGCATTACACAAGCCAAATGGCATACGTTTGTAGGCAAACGTTCTAAAGGGGCAAGTGAAGGTCGTTTTCTCTTGATCAAGTAAATCTACCTCAATTTGGTTATATCTAAAATAACCATCTAGGAAGCAATAATAAAGGTGTCCCCCTACTCTTTCAAGCATTTTATCAATAAATGGTAAGGGGAAATGGTCTTCCCTAGTTCCCGCATTGAGTTTTCGGTAATCAATGCAAACGCGCCACCTAGTGGTGGTACGTTGGGGAACTAACTCTCCCTTGTTATTTTCAATCACAATCATGCCTGACTTCTTCGGGACGACTTGAATGGGGCTCACCCACTTGCTATTTGAGATTGGGTAGATAATCCCGGCATCCAGCAGCTTTATAATTTCAGTCCTCACCACATCTTTCATTGTGGGGTTTAGCCGTCTTTGCATTTCTCTCGAGGGCTTAACATCCTCTTTGAGGTGAATCTTATGGGTGCAAATTAGAGGGCTTATCCCCTTTAAATCATCTATACACCAACCAAAATCACTTTGGTGCTTCCTCAAAATCTTCAATAGCTTACCCTCCTACTCTTCATCTAAGCTCGAGGAGACAATAACAGGAAATGTCTCACTTTCACCTAGGAAAGCATATTTAACATTGGAGGGTAGTTTCTTCAACTCGAGAGTCGGGAATGTGTCGCTAGAGGGCACCATGCGTGCTTCCCTAGGAAGTAACTCTTCGAATCGATAAACCCAATTAACATCTCTCGCGTCCTCGTCCGACGCTCTCTCATCGAGTAAGCCTCTCAACTCATCTATCTCCCTCTCAAACTCGGTGTAAGCTCCCTCAATCTCATGATTAGAAGCTAGGCAAGCTTCTAAGGCATCTCTATAGTAATTTTCCTCAAAGTGTTCTTCTACGATCTCCTCAATTAAACTTACCGCGTGAAGATCATATTCTTCCCCTGCGTGTTGGGCTATGTTGAAGATGTTCGTTTCTAAAGTCATATTACAAAAAGTGAGTTGCATCTGCCCATTTCTAGTATTGATCACTGCGTTAGCCGTAGCTAAGAATGGGCATCCAATTATGATGGGAACATGATTTTTTGAGGCGAAGGAGGGATTCGTGTCCCAAATGACAAAATCTATCGGGAAGTAAAAAGTGTCCACTTGGACTATCACGTCCTCAACTATACCCCTTGGTATCTTCACGGTTCGATCTGCTAACTGGAGAGTGATCCTTGTGGGCTTAAGATCACCTAGATCAAGTTTCCTATAAATCGAATAGGGGAGGATATTGACACTTGATCCCAAATCGAGTAAGGCTTTTCGAATTTGTTCTCTCCAATGGTGCAGGAAATGGTGGGGCACCGAGATCTTTATATTTAAGTGGGAGATCATTAAGAATGATTGAGCTCACATTTGGTGCTAGAAACACATTCTTCTTTACCTTCATCCTCCTCTTGACTATTAATAAGTCTTTTATGACTTTTGTATAGGATGGAATCTACCTTATTGCATTGAGGAAAGGTAAGTTCAACTTTACGTTCTTAAGTACTTCTAGCACTTCTTCACTTATGGTCCCTTTATGGGCAGGAACCAATCTTTAAGGAAATGGCGCAAAGGAGGGTGGTTTTACTACTACCTCGGGCTCACTAGTATTTTCCTTTCCACTCTCGTTCAAGGAGATATCTTCGGCCTCTTTTGTGTCGGGCGAATTCTCCTTGTCTTTTGAAACGTCATGTAGGGGAGGTGATAAATCAACAAATCTCCCACTATGAAGAGTGGCTACAGCTTGGCAGTGATCCTGATGTTCTATAGAGGTGGAACTAACACTAGGTTGACCTTGGGGAGGTCTTTGGCCTTGGGCAGAAAATTTGCCCTTCTCTTGGATGCTCAATGTGGATTGCATCTTGCAGATGTTTTCATTTATTTCGGCGAACAAGCGTTCAGATCGAGCATTATTTGCACCTTGAGAATTTATGAAGTGGTTCATTGTATCCTCGAGGCTCCTCCGCGGTGGAGCTATATATGGGGCTGGAGGTGGTGGTACTTGTTGATATTGAGGAGGTGGTGGAGGTGGGACAACCTGTGAATGTGAGTTCATCACAGCTTGTGGTTGTCCATAGTTGAAACCAGGATGGTTTCTCCACGAAGGGTTGTAAAAGTTCCCATGCGGGGAATTAAAATTCCCCTTGAATTCTCCTATAGCATCCACTTGCTCGGTGTGCAGGGACTTGTAGGTAGAAATCACCGGGCATGCCTTTGTGGAGTGGCCCGCCTCACAGATAGCAGACACTTTTTCTTTCGAACCATGTCTGGATCCAGAGATATTTCTCAACCGACCATCAAACCACTCTTTCATATCTCTCTGAAACTGATCGAATCGACGGTCTATTAAGGTATTTCTATCCAAATGGTATAGACCGAAGGCAGTTTGATTGGTATATGGTTGTCTAGGTCTAGCTTGGTTGGGATCAGATGTGTCCCATGCTTGAGTAGTCTCTGCGACATACTTAAGATGGGCCTCGGCATCGCATGAGTTTAAATCCCAAAAGGGTCTTTCACACATTGTTTGCACAAGTTGTTTGGAAGCTATTGTCAACCCATTATGGAAGAAAGATATCATTAGGTTCTTGTCAAAACCATGACGGGGGCATGCGCTTACTAACTCTTGGAACCGTTCCCAACATCTGTCAAAAGACTCATTATCGTGTTGTCGGAAAGCTTGGATTTGAGTCTTGAAAGTTGGTCTTGTGCTGTGGATAAAATTTTAAGACAAACTTAGACTACAAATCACTCCAGGAAGTGAACGAGTTCGGGGGTAGAGACCATAGCCAGGTCTTGGCTTTATCCTTTAAGGAAAAAGGAAAAAGCTTTAGGCAAACGATATCTTGCGAGCAAGCTTGATCACTAAATGTATCACACGCCTCTTCGAACTCACAAATATGCAGATATGGTTTCTCCGAATCCATGCCATGAAACGTAGGGAGAATCATTATCATCCCATTGTGAAAGTGGAACTGACTGGCATTATACGGAAGTAAAATGCAACCATGGGTGACAGTAGGCTCAGGAAAGAGTAAGTCTTTTATGGGACGATAGGGGAGACCTCCCTCTTTAGTACTGAAACTCGTTGCGTCAGACATCGCACTCGCACTCTCTTTAAATGACTCTTTGTACTCACTCGGTGTCCTAGATGTGTGACTCAAAGTTTGACTCAAGTTGTAGCTACAGATAGAGTGCTCGGGAGTAGGAATTGGGAACCAGAATTGTGGAACACGACGTGTATGGGGGCTTTCAGAATTATACTCAACTATAGGGTTTTCGTGGATTCTGATTGGAGTATTGTGAGGAGTGTGAATATATTCAGGATTTTGCATTAAAGTCTTTTGAGAGATGATGAAATTTTTTTAAATATATTTTTTTATGTTTTGAGGTTTTTGGAAATTTTTGGTCAAAGTTTTAGATTGACTTGATCTAACCTAAGTCTACCTAATTTCCCCGGCAACGATGCCAAAAACTTGACGCGACCAAAAATGTGTCTAGTGTGCGTGCTATTTAGGCTCAAGTTCAAGCATGTCGCTCAAGTAATAATCCGATAAGTTGGGTATCGATCCTCAGGGAAACAGGACGACGAAGTCGTAACGACGTTGGAAAGACGAAGGTAACCTAACTTTGACTCTAAAAAGAAGGAAAAGGTGATTTGAATTGTGAAATAACTACAACTAGATGCAATTTTGAAAATGATTAACTAGATGCAATTTTGAAAATGATTAATTGATGAAATTATGAATAAATGCAATGCAATTACTCTACTTAACGAAAAGACTAATGACGATTTAACTAAAACTTTAACTATGAGATGAGAAAGATAGGTCGGGTTACAATCCCCCACACCCTAGTACTTCACTTCGTAGGATACTAGATTCAGAATTAAAGCTTTAAAATGAATCCAATTTTTATTTCTCCTAAGTATTACATATATGAGGGATCGTAGCCCGCACAGTATGTAAGCAAAGGACGAATTAAACCCGGTCTTTATTTCTCCTAAGTATTACATATATGAGGGATCGTAGCCCACAGAGTATGTAAGCAAAGGTCGAATTAAAGCAGTATCATCTTAACTACGATACAATTCATCTAAAATTTTCATTCCAACTTCTATTTCCACTATCGTTAATTACATCGGGTGGGGTTCATGCACCCCCAACCCTTGGAAACTTAGTCGGACATATTAAGACTAGAAGAAAACATGTTTTGAAGGAAAGAAAACATTTTTACTAACAATTGAACATGAAGAATAATGAAATTACTACTAAAGAAGTAATTATTGCAATAATGAAAGCACGGATTGGAGTAAATTTACTTGGATTGCAAAACTGGAATCAAACTAGGTTTTTTGTTGTTTTCTCCTCTAAGCTAATTACAAAGCTTCTCTAAAAATGAATTAGAAGCCTCCCTAATGTCTGGGAGGTATTTTTAATTATTACCCTACAAAAACTACAAGAGTTGGATGCATACAAAACTTTATCAAGAAGAAGATCAGCTCAAATCTTGAACCCCGGATCGATCTGGTCAGGACATACCAGATTGGTCCGAGTAATAACCGGATTGATCCATTTTTCTGGACTACCGGATTGGTCCAGTAAACAGGACGCCATGCAGTGATTTTGAGGGCCGGACTGATCCGTTTTTTGGAATACTGGATTGGTCCGGTATACGTATTCTTATGCAGTGATTTAGAGCACCCGGATTGATCCATTTTTCTAATAAATCGGATCGGTCCGGGTTGTCTTCTCAACTTCTCTTGAATATCTCTTCAAAATCTCATGATTATCTCGCATATTCGGGTCTTCATAACTTCTAATCCAGAAATCAGATTTGGATGCCGTTTCTTCCTACGTGTTCATAAATGCGAGATCTTTGACTTTTATTTTGGGTCCTCAACCAGATTTCTGGTGGAAATTACGCTTTTTCCCTTATGATTCGTCCTCTTTCCTTTCTCTTGTTTCTTTCGGTTTCTTTCTTTCTTTCATGTGTTAAATGCCTGTAAAATTAATAAGAAATACACGAAACTCGAGATACTTGTTAGACGAAACCGTTAGTGTTAAAAACATGAGGACCCCCAATTTTTAAAATCTTATCAAGAATTAATTCCTTTTAAAAGATGCGGAAGCGAGATGGTTTAATTAAACACACACAAACACGAAATTTTAATTTCTCATAAATTAAAATTAAACCAAGTGTAATAAGATTAAATCCACACATATTTTAATTTCACTTAATCCAAATTAGTTTAACTCAAGTCCAAGAAATTTTCCTAACAATAAATATTCAATTTTTGCAATCTTAGGCCAAACCGAATTTTATCAACTTAAATTAAATGACTTGAGCTAAAATTAATTAAACATTACCCAAAATTAATTGGCATCAAATTAAACAATTAGTGATATAGACAAATTTTATCTTTTTACCTAAGCTTGCGTTCTAGGTGATTTTGCAAAAGATAAAATAAATAATTAATCACTATGCCGCGATGTACGAGGAAAAACTCACAATGGAAAAAAACCTCGGACGGCCCTAGCCTTAACTCCACTAAGTATGGTATTTTACAAGTACAAGCACAAAGACTTAAAACACTCGACTCCTTTCAAGCCCCAATGCTCCTTCTTGTATCGACCTCCCTTTAGTTGACAATCCCGAACAACACTGGAACCTTGGAATCCACCAATGAGGAACTAGGAAGCAACTGTCAACCACACATAGTGCCTTTCACCATGTGAAACAAACTTCTTCTTCTTTGAGGGATTTAGAAGTAAACCCAAACACTTTACCAATGGTAGAGATAAAACGGTGCCAAAACTCCAAGCAAAGTATATATATAAAGGAACTTGGATAAACTAAACAAATGGGTGTAACACAAGTGTTTAAAAGATTTTTCTTGAAAAACAAAAACACTCAAAACATGAACTTTTTCCTTTTTGGAATTATGCTCTCAAACTCTCTCTAGGAGATGGAAGGTTATGAAAAAGTTGGTTCAAAATAGTTGGTTCCTGCACTTAGTAGTTTTGTCAAAAGATAGTGGCGAAAAGAAGTGGGAAAACTGTCAAAAATGCCGAAAATAACTGTTCCCGCCAAATTTCGTTTGAACAACTTCTCGTTCGAATGGTTTTACTAACGAGGTTCCAGAATGAAAAAAGGAAAATCGTCAAAAATCTCGTTCGAACGACCAAGCATCTCGTTCGAACGAGATGTTAGTTCGTTCGAACGACCTGGCAATCTCGTTCGAACGAGATTCCGATGTGGTTCGAACGACGTGTCAGAAAAATGAAATATTAATTTTTAATCCCAAAACTTTTTATGGAAAGTTCTAAAAAAATATTTTTTCGAGTAAAACAAATTCGTTTAGAAAAATTATAAATTACACCCAATAAATTTCCAAGATCCTATATATATATATATATATATATATATATATATATATATATATATATATATATATATATATAATTTCATTCATACCTTAGGAGCATGGAACAATGTTGTTGACGTAGAAACGAGGCACACTAAACTCGGCATTTGATGAAGCTTTATACTCTTGACCGCTACAACTTCAACTAACACGTCATAGGCTTGAATGGATAAACATGAACACTATCCTATGACTCAAATGTTTTTTTCCGGAATTGAGCCAAAACAACATTAAGACTCAATCGTAGAATTGTGTCCTTACAGTTACCAAAGATATGAGATAAATTAATTCATTTTACGTTGTCTGAGGTAATAAAAGCCTCTAAATTAAGGGGTAAAATTGGAAGAATTTATGCCTAATCATCAAGGTTTAAACTAGGGTCCTCACCACCAGCAATAGCAGGTTCCACAAGGCCTACAGGGCTAAGGGAACAATTGAGGAGGCCACCAGGGTCGGGGTTACGAGGGTCAGCGTCAGGGCTAGCCTCGATAGGGGTAACAAGGCCGGAGGCAGAGAGACTTCCCGGGTCAGTTCTTTATTTATGGTCAGATGGGCCATAAGAGGAGAGACTTCCCACAGCAGGGTAGAGCACAATAGCAGGGTGCCCAGCAGGGGAAGTACGCGCAGCTACCTCCTGTAGCACCAGCTCCACTAGCCCCACAGCAGCAGGGGCAATTACCTATGGGTGCATTTATAACGTCCGAGATGTAACCATGCCGATAGCACCACAGGCTCCACCAGTAGTCGAGGGTACGTTTCCTATTCATGGGCTTGAGGGTAGGATTCTATTTTATACGAAGGAGACACACTCTTTTATTGCTACTAGATTTGCACGAGCATCTAGACTATTAGAGACAGCTAATAGTCTCCTTATGTGTGTGATGTCACCTTTGGGTAATGGGTCGCTTATACTCTCGATTTTTAGAGGAGTAAATATCGTGGTTGGGAGACTGATGTAACGCCCTGACCCGAATTTATGGGTTACCCATGTGTCAACCCGGCCCGACCCGAGCATTAGGTGTGAAGTACAATGTAACAACCTACATAATGTTGTTAATCCAGTTTTATTTTAATTAACATTTCACTTGTTAGCATGCAATTCCAATTTCAAAATAAACTACGTGAGGGACTCATGGGGAGCTCCCCGTAGTCTAAGTAAACAGAGATGCTAACATAAAATAAATAAAGTTTACTTACCTGTATAATGCCCTCAAAATAACAAACCCGCACCCAACCTACCATAACAAAGCGAGGGTGTGAGCCTATGCCCAGTGGGAGTATACAAAGAAGTATGGAAACGAATGGCAGAAAAGATACTCACACACTATAACCACATGCATGTGAATATATATGAATGTATAACTTTGAAAAATACATATTCCAGTGCATTAACCGTTTTACTTTCGAAAACCTTTCTTACCAGATTAATTCACCTTAATCTTATAAAATACTTTTTTACTCATACTTGGCATTTCTCACTTTATTTATCACATCGGGTACAACACTTGAACCATTATTTTTTATTTACTCGAACCCATTCCTTTACCAGAATTACTCTTTGTATTTTAATTCAATACACCTTAGTGTTTTCATTGAAAATCACCATATCATCACACGCATTCACCGCGTTAAAAAATACTTATTTGTCATTTGAAAACCCTTTCAATACATACTTGTTGAAAATTATGGGTTTAACAACTTCACTGCTTGATCACCCATTTACCCACTTAGTTTACCATTATTACCTTATCTTATGGACATTAATAGATTTACACATTTACTTGTCCATTTCACCTTTACCGAAACATTTATTATATTCATTCAAGTTAGGTTGTATTAACACATTTTACCACACAACTCATTTCTTGACATGTTCCAAATTTCCTTTATCTTTTCTCGAAATCTTCCTATATCGCATACTTCCACGGGCTCCACACCGCCGACTATGCGCACCATATACTCTGACTTGTGATTTAGGGCTTTTGACCCAAGGGCTCTGGGTCCTTCTTGATTTTATCTCGGTGTCATCTGAGTTCCTTTTATGTGTTTTAATATTTTATAAATGTCCACATTATTTCAATTTTCCCTTCTATCTGGCTGAAGCCAAACCTGGGACTTTACCGCCCCATCTTGTGTTACACTTTGAAACTTACCATTTCATGTCCTTTGCACTTTAACCTTGATTTTTATTCCAAAAATCATATTTATTTAGGACCACTTTATGTAACACCTATTTCAACATTTTTATTTCATAAAAATATTCCACTTAAGTAAAATTACCATTTTACCCATTTGTTTCCAAAATCACCTTTTACTCCATTTCTAAAGTGTTAATTTCACCAAAAACACTATTAAGTTATTCATAACACTTTAACACCTTTTTAACATTGGAGCAATATTCTACTTAATCGGAAACACCTTTACACCTTTAATTCTTATTTACTTCTATAAGTGTTAATCACTTAAAATATTACTAAGTTACACACTAACTTATCCATGTGTACCCCTTAACACTTAATGAATAATTTTATCAATATTTTTCCAAACACACATTTTTTTCCTTCTTCATTTAAGAGATCCATTTACACCTAAGACTACTTTTATAAGAAAATGCCATTTCTTTTTATCAACATGTGTAGTCTTATAATCTCATGTTCATTATATATTTTAGTCCCAATTTCACACACTTGAAGACTAATTTCTAACTTTTCTTATTTTATATTTAAATCCAACAAAAACTTCTATACGCTTGTTTATACACTTAATACAAAAAATACTATGCATGAGAAGATGGATTTTAAACCCAAAAATCCTACTACATGGTTTTAACATATATTTCATCATGGGAATCATTATACTTGCAAAAATACATTTCTTTAGGTACAAAAGACATTTTTATTTCTTCAACAAGTGTCTATTTTTCATAAAACCTTCATTTTGCAAGAACTTTGAAATAATCATAAATTGTTTAACACCAATATTCTACAAAATGCCCATTTTCATAAAAACACCATATTTTTATATTCCAAAACCTTAAAATATTTACTTATTCTTTAATTTAAAAAAATATCATTTTCCAACATTTTTATTCCATAAAAATATTTATTGTCTTCTACACAACAATTATATTATTTAACTAAATACACCCTACTCAATAGTCTAGCTATAAGACCATGATGTACAAAAATAAACTATTACACTAAGAGTAGGGCTTTTCCCATCTCTAATGGTTTCAATGGTAATGGAAATGTTGGTGTAGGAGGAGCAAACTCCACCTCCAAAGGTGGCCTCAAAGGGTTAGCAAAAGCATCCTCCAAAATACCCCAAATTTCTCCAAGCTAAGAACCCCTTCAAAAATCCACTTCATACTCCATGAGAGCTCCATCTTCATCTCCAAAAACTCCTAACAACACTTCCAAAATTCGTATATCTCCTTTGTCTATGGTGGAAATGGGTGTATTTGGTTCAAATGTGGAGAAATACATCATAAAAATGGTAGTTTATGCGTGGGCTATGGTGGAGGAGTGGTGGCTTAATGGTGGGTGGTGGTGGAAGACCATCCACCTCTCTCTTTCTCTCTCACTCTCACTCTCCTTCTTCTATTTTCTCCCAACAATAAATAACCTTAAACACACAGAACAAATCCTTATAAAACCTCCCCTAAGCCTAAAAATCCTGTTTTACCCCTGCTGGACAGATTTGGGTTCGATAGCACACAGATCCTACGCTCTAAATTGTAATAGCGCACAAGGGTAGTCTAATCTAAAAACTTGACCACCATCATTCGAACGACCTCCCCATATCTTTCGAATGACTCATACCATGTTGCCCCTTCCCTAGTTCGCACGACCCTTCGTTCGACCTACTACTGTAAACCACTAGCACGTCATTAGATGTCATGCTTCTCGCGACCTATCTCATGACCATAACATTGTCATTTGAGCGACAGTCCAATGTTGTTTGAATGACCCTATTTATTTTTCCTTTTTTTTCTCCAACTTTTCATCCATAATTCTTCCATGATTATAATCAACATATAATTTAATTAAGTTACTAGGACGGGAGATTACAACTGAGTTTAGCAGCCGACCTTCTTGTATTACATATGGGTGGGTATGATGTCATCTTAGGCTTGGATTGGTTGGCTAGGTACCGAGCGATGGTGGATTGTTATGGAAGAACCTTTGTGTTTTCCATTCTAGGACAGGAGATTTTCCTTGTGGCGATGCCTCTTCCCGAGGGATGATCGTGCACACATCTATATTATATTGAGGATGAGACCTCACAAGAGGTGGTTATCTCTTTGGACTCGATTCCAGTAGATAGGGAATTCGAGGATGTATTCCAGGGGATACTCAGGTTTCCACCTTGTCAAGAGATTGAGTTCATCATTGACTTAGCACCAGAATTGAAACCTATTGCCCGAGCGCCTTACCGCATGACTCCTTTTAAGATACGAGAGTTGAGGGAACAGATTCAGCAGCTATTGAGGCAGCGTTTCATTCGACGGAGTACATCACCATGGGGTGCACAGATGTTATTCGTGAAGAAGATAGATGGTTCACTCCTCTTATGTGTAGATTACAGGGAGATGAATAAGATCACGATACGAAATAAGTATCCATTGTCGAAGATCGATGACCTGTTTGACCAGTTGAGAGGAGCATCGTACTTCTTTAAGATAGATCTGAGATCGGGGTATCATTAGTTGTGCATTTGAGAGGAGGATTCTCCTAAGTCCATATTTCTGATGTGGTATGGATCGTACGAGTTCAAGGTGATGCCGTTTGGACTCACAAATGCTCCAGGAGTGTTCATGGATCTCATGAACTGGGTTTTCAGAGAGTTCCTTGACCAGTTCATATTTGTGTTTATAGATGACACTCTGGTTTACTCTCGTTCAGAGGGAGAGAACGCAAAACATCTGCATATGTTTTTGCAGACGTTACAGGACCATTGTTATATGCCAAATTTAAGAAGTGTGGATTTTATCTATGGGAGGTGCAATTTATAGTCCACATTGTGTCCGATAGGGGCATTATTGTTGATTCGATTAAGGTATTGGTGGTGAGGGAATGGGGGCAGCCCACGATACCGATCGAGATTCGTAGCTTTCTGGGTTGGCCAGTTACTATCATTGCTTCATTAAGGGTTTCTCAAAGATTGTAGGTCCATTGACAAACCTGACTTGCAAAGTGGCACCGTTTGTGTGGAGTGGCCATTGTGAGTTAGCTTTTGATGAGCTAAAGAAAAAAAATTAATGTCAACACCTGTACTCGCATTGCTTGGGGGATGAATGGAGTACCATGTCGATATGGATGCATCCTTGTAGGGACTTGGGGGTATACTATAGCAATAGTATAGGGCTATAGCTTATGCATCTCGTAAGCTTAAGCTCCATGAGAAGAATCACCCCACACACGACCCTGAATGTGCAGCGGTTGTGTTTTCCTTGATGATTTGGAGGCACTATTTACTGGGAGAGAAGCTTACTTTGTTCACGAACCACTAATCACTCAGTATCTATTCACGCAGAGATATCTGAATGTAAGGCAGAGGAGATGGCTAGAGTTCATAAAGGATTACCAGTTTGATATTCAGTATCATCCTGGGAAGGCTAGTGTGGTGGAAGACGCCTTGAACTGACGATCTACTAGGGAGCTATCAGAGGCTTGGAAGGAGAAGTAGAGTGAGCTTCAACATGAGGACCATATTTCCAGAGCTTGTATGTTCGTATTGGCCGTCACTCCTGAAAGCGTTATCCGGGTAGTGAAAGCATAGGTAGAGGACCAGTTTTCCAGGATATAGTACATCAGTTACTAAGAGACGGGTCAGAGTCTTATTAAATTAGTTCCGAGGTAGGCTTACGCTTTAATGGGAGACTCATTATTCCAAAGGATGAGGATTTTAGGCATGCGGTGATAACAAAGTCTCACATGTTGAGGTTTGCGGTACATCTTGGTAGGGATAAGATGTACCAGGATATATGGAGGCAGTATTGGTGGTTAGGGATGAAGCAGGACATAACATAGTTTGTCTCGAAGTGCGTTACATGTCAGTTAGTTAAGGTAGACCATTAAAGACCATCAGGGATGTTACAGCCACTAAAGATCCCAATGTGGAAGTGGGAGAGAATTTCGATGGATTTCATTATCGGGTTGTTGACATCGCAGAAAGGTCACAACTCCATTTGAGTGATAATGGATCATTTTACTAAGGTGGGCGATTTTCTACCAGTCCGCATTGATTATGAGGCGAGACAATATGTACAGCAGTTCATTACAGAAATAATGAAGCTACACGGAGTAACGATTAAAATTGTGTCCGATCAGGACAAGATCTTTGTCCTATTTTTGACAGAGTTTTTAGGAGGCTATCGGCACGGATTTACGTCTGAGTATAAGGTATCATCCATAGACATATGGGAAGACTGATCGGGTAAATCAGATGCTGGAGGATATGCTGAGAATGTGTATACTTGATTTCGAGGGAGGATGAGAGCAATACCTTCCATTGGTGGAGTTTGTGTATAATAATTCCTACTAGTTCACCATTGGCATGGTGCTATTTAAGGCACTTTACGAATGACCTTATCATTCGCTCACTTACTAGTTAGAGGTGGGGGACAACAAGTTGTTCGGGTCAGAGATGATCCAAGATACTACTGCCAAGATTGAGCTGATTCGGGGACGCATTAGTATAGCTCAGTACATGTAGAAGAGTTATGTCAATATAGACTAGTGACAAATTGAGTTATATATTGGTGACTAGGTGTTGGTACAAGTGTCTCCTATGAAAGAAGTCATGATATTCGACAAGAAGGGGAAGCGAGTGCTGAGGTATGTGTGGCCTTTTTCCATTATTGAGAGGGTGGATCCAGTTGCGTATAGGCTGGGCTTACCAGAGCACCTACGACAGATTCACGACGTGTTCCACATGTTATCGCCGAAGAGGTACCGGAGGAGCGAGAGAGCTTTTTGTCACATTCCATTAGAGGATATTGACTTACAGCCAAACATCTCATATGACGAAAGACCAGTGGCTATTCTTTATCGTACTGAGCGTAAGCTGTGGTCTAAGGTGGTACCCTTGGTTCGGGTTCAGTGGAGGCACGAAAATATTGATGAGTCAACATAGGAGCGGGAGGATGACATGCGAGAGCAGTATCAAGAGTTATTCACCGCAGGTACGTTCTAATTTTGAGGACGAAATTCCTTTGTAAAGGGGAAAGTATGTGATACCCCATTTTTTTAGTATATGGAATTTAATTAATTCGGTTTATTTTTAAATTACATGTATACCGTAATTTAATTTAATTTAAATTTAAATATTCATATGATTATTAAATATTAATCGGGAGAGATAATGATTAATATTACAAAATAAATATACTAAGTGTGTAGTAAATAAAATGTGGAAATTAATATACGTCATAGCTAGTGATATTAACGTGATTACATTATATCTCAACCAAGAGTCGCATGTAGACTAATTTGAGGTCGAGATAGGTATTTTGTGTAGAGTAACTCGAATGGCAATTTTGAGGTCACAGTTGATTCCGAAAGAGTCGAAATAGTCTGAATAGTATACTCGGGTGTATTGTTTGGGTCCCGGGGCAATTTTAGACCAACCTGACACCAATTAAGGGCATTTCGGTCATTTGGAAGAGTAAGGTTGGAGGAGATACGAAATTCTAAGTTTTATATCAGCATATAGTGTAAGGAGGCTAGGGTTAGAACCAAATAAAACCAATAGAGGCCATAAGAGAGGAAGAATAGAGGATTCTTAGAGATCCAACACCATTCTTGCATTGCCTTTACCATCGTACTGTGAATCAAAAGGAGAGGAAGGCCCTTTCATCATTAGAAAATGAAATTAGACCTGCTATTATAAGACAAGTGTTTACCTTTCATGTTTTTAAATAGTTATAATATCCATGATAGAATTTTGATGTAACCTAGCATGAACAAATGATTTTGAGATAAAACAATGGACTAAATTCATGTTACTGATTAGGAGTCATGTTAAAGATTTGATTTTTGGGTTTAATAATACGACATCTGAATTATGGAATATTATGAGATATTAAATTATGGGTTTCAGGAAGAACATGCATGGAAAAGTGGAACAAGGGTTTCATAGACAAACTCTTGATTAATTATAAATTCAATGATGTTTTAGCATTTGAAATTCATAAGAAACGGTTTATATACTCATATTTAATGATGGATGGATTTGTATGGGAGTTTGGGGACGAATCATGGAGTATGTGTTGGATAAAAATGGTGAAAACGGTACATCGTAATGAAGAAGATAACCTAAACCATTTCTAATTGATTCTACTCAAAGAGCGAATTGATTCGGTCTCTTCACCGAATTGATTCGGTTAACCATAATTGCCTAATTTCTTTTATTTGTTCCCCGAATTTTTTAATAATTAATTGGGGAACTTTTGGGGCATTTTTAAACTATAGTGAGGGACATAGTTAATTCCAGTAGACCTATAGTAGATTTGAGGCTTAGCTAAAATGAGAGAATTAATGCTAGAATTTATCGGGCGTAACTTGATATTTTATGAATTCTCTGAATATTCACTATTGTGTATGAGTGTATTAGCTACTAAAATAACTTGAGAAATAACGAGGACCCTTCGAGTATAGAATAATACTCGCGAAAATACGATAAGAAGTTATAATTGTGAACTGATAGTATGGTGAATATTCAGAGATATATATTACGTACGAATTATACTATGGGTTGTGTGTACCTATTGAAGATATATATATATATATATATATATATATATATATATATATATATATATATATATATATATATATATATATATATATATATATATATATATATATATATGTTGTGTGAATACCTATTATGTGGTTTGTGTTAAGTGTTAGCATACCTACGTTGCCTGTTATCATGGAGGTCACGTGATGTGGATGATCCCACCATAGCGATTCCAGCGAGGTTTGGATGTGTTCCCCAGGACATAGAACTTAGGGCATCTCACTATGTGCAGTGTATTAGTGGGATTGGTAGGTCTATTGGGTACACTAGGTATGTGAGTATCCCAAAGGGTTAGAACTATGTTTGCCACCATTGTGTGGTATTTGATTTATGGTTCGAGGAGACATTCCAAATCGATAGTCCTTAATTTGGTACGGAATGTACATGGACTGATAGCAGAGTATGCATGCATCGCGGTGGTCGTTCCAGGGATGTCGTATATATATAGTGCGATATATATGTATATACTTGTGTGATTAATCTACGTTTGTGTGATGGTAGAAAGGATAGAAAGAGTACATCTAAAGACAACTTAATTATGATAAACTTAATGAAATGGTTTAACAATAACATATGAGAAATGTTAATGCGGTAGTGTACTATATAGGTGGTACGGGGGATCCAAATCTTATGTAGTTAGTTGGATACGTAAGTCTAGTTAGGCTAGGTAGCATAGCTAGGTAGGGGACGTTAGGTGTGCACTATAGTTGAGAGGTGAGAACTAACGTGTGTGCCTAATAACTGTTTTTAAACTGTGATTTAAATACTTGCTAAATGTTTTCAAAAGGTTTTGGGATCTAACCCATGTCTAATCTATTTTCCAAAATATTTTAAGTGTCCATCCACAGGGACGCCAAGCTTGATGATTCATTCTAGGGAGGCATAGTTGAAACACTTGCGGAGGCATGCAGGATTTATGTAGATGCTTCAGTTATTCATTCCTAGATTAGGGTTATGATTTAGTATTTCATTTGGGCGCGTTTCCCCTTCAGTTGTTATATTCTTTCAGTTTTATTTATCAGACTATGCTTTGAATTCAATTTATTCCTTTAGACTTATAGTTGGATTTCATTTTGGGAACCTATGGTTTAGTGGTATTGTTTATTTATCTATTTATCGTGGGATTGATTCAGACTATTATATTTTTATGGATAAATGAGTTACATTATTTTATATTCCGCATGTTTTTATGTTAATGAAAGAAAAAAATTACCATCGGCTTAATTTGACATAGGTAATTAGTAATTTAAAAAAATTTCGATAGTGATGCTAAGAATGAACCAAACGAGATTCCTGTTTATTTTAATAAATGACTGATCAATCGTGGTTAAATTACGCAGGGTCACATCAGTTATGCAAAGATGATGTTGAATGTTCTTCTTCTATTAAATGTCACCTACCATGTCTGCACTTCCCTGAAACTCTAGTGGATGCCATTTCTGAAAGGCCTCCCAAATTCTCTCCTACACTGATGGTCCCTGGTGGGCCTGGATGACCAGTGCCACTAGCTATTATGATTGAGTCTGTAGGAACTACTATGCCATGGAGGTCATAACGGCATTAATCGCATGGGCAACAATATTAGCCACCTTTGCGGCTATCATTGTCCCATATGGCACCTGTGGCTCCTGCTGACCCTCTCCCTCATTGGCCCTTCTGGCAGCCCTGGCTTATCATCCTCTCTTTGGAGGCATCTGAAACCAGACCGAATTTTTCCACAGTTAATACAAATTATATCAACAGAAGAACATAAATGCGTATATGAATGCAATAGTCCTAATAATAGGGCTCCATATCAAAGAACACTATGATGAAAAATGTAGTAAGTCCGCACAGATCCTAAGGACACTAGAACCTGATGATCTGAAACCATCTATGACACCCCACTTATAAAAGTAACGGGTGGTCAGCGCTCTACTCAAATAAAACAGGAATCTCAACTAATTCATTCTTAGCATCACTGTCAAATAATTAAATTAATTACTAATTCCCTATTAAGCTCGGTGTCAAATTTTAAAACTTTTTAAATGTATCGTACATAAATTCATTCACCATAAACCATTCCAAATAAATAAATACACATTTACCACAAATAATATCTGAATGTTGGAATAAATATAATAATCCAAATGACCGAATAAACCATCGATATAAATCCCATACAATAATCCAACACAAATAAATTAAAATAAAGACTAAATAAATAATTGTATGACCATGGGAGACATGCCTGGATAACAATAGAATAAATCCTATCTAGAATCTCAAGATAGATGCGACTAATCAAATCCCTGTAAGCATCCACAGCTGCTGCAGCATCGTCTGACTGGAAGTAATAATCATACCTAGTGTCCCTGTGGATGGGCACCTAAAAGTTTTGAAAATATTTTGCAACTATTTAAAAATTTACAATGCAATCTTTCATATTTAAACTGGTGCCTCACTCCCATGATATAATCCTCACTATAGTACAAACCAATGTAGGTATTTTAATAACCCTAGTTATGCTACCCTGTTTAACAAGTACCAACTCGTATTCAGCCCCATATGCTAACCTTCTAAACGTTGTCACATATATTTTTTCTTGATTAAATTCGTATTTATCTATTACACACACTAAATTATTTTAATTCCCATCGTTAACCGATGCATATAACTTCACCCCAGATATTAATTAAGTATTCATATATTCATTTTAATCACGTTTATATATCTGTCACACTTATATACATATATTCATATCACATATTGTACACAAAATATATATCGCTCACTATATGCGTATAATCTCCATCCCCAGAGCATTACCTTGAGGATGCATTCTTTAGTATGCTATCAGGCTCCGGGGAACATCACGTACCATACTTGGGCTATCGGGTCAGAGTCTCGCCACCGAACCCAAATCGTAAGCGTAAAATCAAAGGCGGTCATAGTCATACATACGTGGGTCATAACCATACAACATTAACCCACTAGACTCAAAACATATACAGTGGTCGTGCGACAGACCTATGACCTGGGAAATTGATCATACACCTGATGGTCAACGCTAGGGTGGACTGCCCACTACGCGCAACCTCCACTGATAGCATCCTTAGAGTAAGTATGTTTCACATATATCAATCACACAGATATAAGCATACATATATACTGTCTCTATATCCGTACATATATATATATATTGGCTAAACGTGCTTATGTCACTCGTAGCACTCGCCTAACAATTTTTTAGTCTTACCCCGACTCCCGAATATATAAGAAATCCCTTACTTAAATAAATTCACACATATAACATTTAATCTCGACGTTAAGCCATTCCCATTCATCCCGTATCCCAATTCTAACCGGATTTCCAAACTGAATCCATTAATTTATTTTTCGAGTGTCGTTCGTTCTAAACACCCATAATTGCATACCCTCGATTTATCCTGACTATCCCAAGGTAAAAATAATGTTTCTAAATATTTTTTAGAAGCCCTAACCTCATCTACGGACATATCAAAATAATCCGGACCTAAACAAATTATTGAAATAATTAAATAACAAGCCTAGGCCAAACAGGACAACCGAACCGATTCAGTTAGGGGGTGAGCCGATTTGCCCCTGGGTGCTGGCTAGGCGGGGTTGCTAAGCTTGTTACGATTTTTCACCCTAATTCTCGCCCGATATGAGTCCCAATCTTCATCCCAATACAAATTAACACTACCCTATCAATCTCAAACATAAGGATGCATGTTTTATTGCCTCAATTCATCCAAAAATCATTCTTAATCATGAGATTTAACATCAATATTTCCAAAATTAATTCACACCTTGATTCAAATACTAAATTACACAATTCCCAAATTTCTAATTCAAGATTACATAATTTCTTGATTCAATCTTGTATTTCTTTATCAAGATTCTCTATTTCATATAGGATTCAATTCTCGGATTTCATATGGTATACTCATCAACCAAATTCTATGAAATTATTTCCCGAAAATCTATTTTAACACGTGAATCCCACCCAAAATCATGTTTGTGTTAACAACTATGATATGAATTAAAACACATATATATAGTATTAAGAAAGTTTAAACACTTGCTTTAAAATTATGGTAGAGTCTGAATTTCTTTTTGTGTGATGATCATAGCTCGAAAATTGCTGCCAAAAATCCTTCCCGAGTTGCCTTTTCTTGATCTCCCTTTGTTTCTCCATTCTCTTTTCTCTTCTATCTCACTTTTAGACTCTTGTAATTGTAGTCCATATGCCCCTACCATCCACCATCCCTTATTATAATCTCAAACCCGAAATTAGGTTATCAACCAAGAGTAAAATGACCCGTACACCCCTATGCGAATCCCGACTAGTCTAAAAAGCCCACCGAACCCAATTACTACATCCGGGTACTTAAGTTTGACTATTCCGACCTATTTCGAATCACCCGTGCACTCGAAATCATCATTCGAGTCACCTAACTTCAATTTCTCATCTCATTCCTAACACGACCCCACATGTGCATCCCGAATGAGATACCGACAAAACCCGTCGCTTTTTCTCACTACGACATAATTGAGCTAGTCGTACCACTTTTTGGTCCATATTGAGCTAGTCGTGCCTCTTTTTGGGGCATTTGCTGGTTGTTTTAAAATTTCACCCCCCCTCAAAGTCCATTTTAACCTTAAATTGCGTTTAATTATTATTTTGATAAATCGAGAGTCCTATAATAACATGATCAGTTCACACATGTTGCAATAGTTCATATTGAGGTGCTCGTATCTCTTTTTGTCCATTTAGTTGCTTTTGTAAAATTCCACCCCCAAAGCCTTATTTTAAACCTTGAAATTGAGTATACATGTTATTTTAAAAAAAGCGAGGGTCCGATAAGGACATGGCGGATTTACACATGTTGCAATAGTTCATATTGAGGTGCTTTTGCCTCTTTCCGGGCCATTTCGCTACTGTTGTAAAATTTCGCCCACCAAAGCATTATTTTTAACCTTAAAATTCAATATACATGTCATTTTTATAGACCAAGACTCCGATAAGGACACATTAGGTTCACACAAGTTCCAATAATTCATATTGAGGTGCTCGTGCCTCTTTTTGGGCCATTTGGATGTTGTTTTAAAATTTCACCACCTAAAGCCCTTTTTTAACCTTAAATTGCGTTTAATTGTCATTTTGGTTAGCCGAAGGTCCAATAAGGACACGGTCGGTTCAGACATGTTGAAATGGTCCAGTTGAGGTTGTCATTCCTCTTTTTGGGCTATTTGGTTGTTGTTTTGAAGTTTCACCCCTTATATGGCGTTTACTTGTCATTTTCATAAATCGAGGGTCCGATAAGGACATGGTCGTCTCACACACATTGTAATGTTCGATATTGAGGTGCTCGTGCCTCTTTTTCGAGGCAATTTGGTTGTTTTTGTAAAATTTCACCCCACCCCCACACCCCCACCCCCCAAAAAAAAACTTATTTATGACCTTGAAAGTGAATATACATGTTATAATTATAAACCGAGGGTTCGAAAAGGACACGGGCGGTTCACACATGTTCCAATGGTTCATATTAAGGTGCTCGTGCCTCTTTTCGGGTCATTTGGTTGTTGTTTTAAAATTTCACCGCCTAACGCCTTATTTTTAACCTAAAAATTGAGTATACTAGTTATTTTGAAAAACCGAGGGTCCGATAAGGACACAGTCGGTTCACACACTTTGTAATGGTCCATATTGAAGTGCTCAGGCTTATTTTCGGGCCATTTGATTGTTGTTTTAAAAGTTCACCCCCTAAAGTACCTTAAATTGAGTATACTTCTTATTTTGATACACTCAGAGTCCGATAAGGATGAGGTCAGTTCACACACATTGAAATGGTTCATATTGAGGTACTCGTGCCTCTTTCTGGTCCATTTGGTTGCTTTTGTAAAATTTCACCCCGAAACCTTATTTTACCCTTAAAATTTTGTATACGTGTCATTTTGATAAACTGAGAGTCCGATAAGGACACAATCGGTTCACACAAGTTAAAATGGTTCATATCAAGGTGCTCGTGCCTCTTTTCGGCCATTTGGTGGGTGTTTTAAATTTCATTCCCAAAACTCATTTTAACCTTAAAATGCGTTTAATAGTCATTTTGATTAGCGGGCGGTCCAATAAGGACACGTTTTTTTCACAAATATTAAAATGGTACATATTGAGGTGTTCGTGCCTCTTTTCGAGCCAGTTGGTTGCTGTTTTATAATTTCGTCCCCCAAAGCTTATTTTTAACCTTAAATTGCCTTTAATTGTCCTTTTAATAAACTGAGGATTTGATAATGACACAGTTGGTTCACACACATTGCAATGTTCCATATTGAGGAGCTCGTGCCTCTTTTTCAGGCCATTTAGTTACTTTTGTAAAATTCCACCCCCAAAGCCTTATTTTAAACCTTGAAATTGAGTCTACACGTTATTTTGATAAATCGAGGGTCTGATAAGGACACGGTCCATTCACACATGTTGCAATGGTTCATATTGAGGTGCTCTTGCCTCTTTTAGGGAGATTTAGTTGATGTTGTAAAGTTTCACCCCCGAAAGTCTTATTTTTAACCTTAAAATTCATTACACATGTCATTTTGATAAACCGAGGGTCCGATAAGGACACGGTCGGTTCAAACAAGTTGCAATGGTTTATATTGAGGTGCCCGTGCCTCTTTTCAGGTCATTTGATTGTGTAATACCCCGTAATTTTATTGATTTTTATTTAAGGGATTAATTAAATTAAATGAGAATTAATTGGGAATTAATCCGGATATAAAAACTAGCGAGATGTGAGTTAGTATTTGATCACGATATTAAAATTTAATATTTCATGAGTATTGAAAGTATTTAAATTGTCATGAGACAAAAATGCGACAAGTTGGGAAATTAAGTTGGGACGCGCGTATCAGTCGCGTCACGAATGAATTTATTTAAATTAAAAAGTGAATTATATTTTTATCAACCGAATGGTCATTTTGAGTGCGCCAACGTGTCGGGAAGGGTCTAAATAGTCAGAAAACACTAGCCGGGGGTTTAGTTTGGGTCCCGGGGCACTTTTAGGCCAAACCGGCAACCTAGAAGGGTATTTTGGTAATTTTAAAAATTAAGGAATTTAGACCCACGAATTAAGTGTTAATTAAGATATTTTAAAGGGTCCACTAAGGCCATTACCAGCCAAAAAGCTTTAGAAGTGGGCTACAGGAGTTAGAGAGGAGTTGCCTTAGGGTTCTAAACCAAAAACACTCACCGCCATCAAATTGGAAAGGATTTGTGACCGGATAAAGGAGAGAATCAACCCCGAATCATCGACAACACATCTGAAGAACAAATCTGAGGCAAGTGATTTAATATTTTAAGTGCATTGAATATTTCTTCCATGTTTAGTGTAGAAACTATTTTGTCTTGAAAGTTTTGAGGAAAACTAATAAAATTGTTGGAGAAACTCTAAATTTGGGATAGGATTTCTATGTAGAATGACGATGGACTAATTTATTATTCGAAGACTTAAATATGATGATTTAAAAATGGATTTATGATGAGTAATTGGGCACAATCAAATTCTGGGTTCATGTGCATAGGGTTTGGGGAAATATTTGGAGATTTATGTTAATTCCATGTTGATTTGGAGGATTTGACCCCAAAAATATGTTAAGAAATTACCTAAGAGGATTTAGAGAAGTTTAAGAACATTAAAATGCGATTGGGATAATCTTAGGGTGAATTTAGAGAAGAGAAAAATTGAGAAAAACGGATTTTGGGATTTTTGGGCGCAAACTGCCATCTCGTTAGAAGACCTGCCCAGGTCGTTCGAACGACCTCGTTCGAACGAGCTTCTAACGAGATGACAGTACCCCCTTCTAACGAGTTGGTAGTTCATTCGAAGACTTTCTTTTGAACTACACTTGTTCGAACGAGACTTCTAACGAGTTGACAGAATGGCCTTTTAGGCCTGATTTTATTTCAAATGTCCCGTAGACTTATTTAATAGAGTAATAACCTTCCCTTATTGACTAGTAGGTATATTTGGGAGATTGGAGTACGTGGAGGAGTAAAACTTAGAATCTTGTAGTAAATCGAATGACCTTTATGAATTAGGAAACGAGTACCTAATTACGACGTGAGCATATTTGATAACTTTAATGTATATAAATCGGGGACTTATAAACGTATGACACTAAATGATGGTATAAGAACGAGAAGTATACCTCTATTAAAATATTGTGATATCTAAGATGTGCGAATGCTTAGTATATGTAGTTATCTGTGTATAACATACCTACCGTACTTGCTATCATGGCAGGTCGGCGTTCGTTCAGGGCCATCTAATCTTTGTGTGCCTACGGGGGGATTTAGATTGGTACCTCGAGGACATAGGTCAGAGAAGGACTTATTGAGAAGTTAATAAGTCTGATGATCATGGGAGCGTAGGTATGTGCATGACCCATGTGATGTGAACTATGTTCGCCTCCATTGTTTGTTATTGTTGTTTATTGAAAACGATTCCTGAGAGATTCGGAATACGTGGTCCTTATGTACGTGATGTACTGGGATTGGATAGCAGAGTATGTGTGCACCGCAGCTTAGTCTCGGGGTGCTAGTATCTTATATTTGTGATGAGAATAATATACTGTTAATTGAAATGAACTGTCATGCATAAATGTGAGTTTAAATAATAGCAATGTTTTGTAAAGACAAAATGGAAGATCTCTAGTAATTAGTAGTACTAATATGGGAAACTATGTAGAAAAGTGAAACACTCTGTTTAAAATAAGATGTAGGGAATTGAATTGGGAATCGTATAGTAATGTTAGATTTGGTTTTGGACTAGTTAGATATGGGAATAACTAGAATGGGTACGGGTACGATAGGAGTGCACAATTAGTTGAGAGGTGAGGAACTCATGTGAGTGCACACACTATCATGTACTTTATATTCACTGTTTAATGATATTAAACACTTGCAATTTTTAAACTGTTTTCACAATCGGGCTCTGACCCGTTTGCTTTCAAATCTATTTTTGTAAAACCTTTTAGGTGCCCAGCCATAAGGACGCCAAGTATAGGAGTTCCATTCAGGTGACGTGCTGTAGCTGCTGTGGAAGTTACAGGACCTTGACAATAGACGCCTCCATTTTTGATCTTGACTCCATTATCAGATTTTCTCATTTGTTGGGCATGCACCCCATTCCTTTTAGAGACATCTTACTTATTCAGTTATTTCAGATTTGGGGTTGTAAATAATTCAGTGATGCAGACTTGGTATTTGTTTATTCCAGTATTCGGATTGTTGTGAGGAGTATTCCTCCAGACTCATTATTATTTTATGGTTCTTCTATTATGACTATGTTGTGGAGTTTATGTTAGCATTTCATAATTTACTTATTGCATGTTAATCGGTTTTAATTAAAATTGACAACTCACTTTTTAAATATTAGGTGCTAGTAATTGTTAAAATGTTTTTGACAGTAATGCTATGAACTGAACCAACTTGACATTTTGAATTAATTTGAATAAAGGAGTAGCTACCCGGTATTTAATTAGTCGGGGTGTCATAGATTGCTATTTTAAAATTCTACCCCCAAAGCTCATTTTTAAACTTAAATTATTTTTAATCATCATTTCGATTATTTGAGGGTCCGATAAGGACAAGGTCGGTTCACACACGTTGAAATGGTCCATATTGCATTTAATTGTCATTATAATAAATTGAGAAGCTGATAAGGATACGGTCATTTCGAACACGTTGAAATGGTCCATATTGAGGTGGTCGTGCTTCTTTTCGTCCATTTGGTTGTTGTTTTAAAATTGCATCCCCCCAAAGCCTATTTTAGCCTTAAATTGCGTGTAATTGTTATTTTGACAAATCGAGAGGCCGATAATGACAAGATGAGTTCACACACGTTGCAATAGTGCTCCTACCTCTTTTGTTCCATTTAGTTGCTTTTGTAAAATTCCACTCTCCAAAGCATTAGTTTAAACCTTGAAATTGAGTATACGTGTTATTTTTAAAAACCCAGGGTCCGATAAGGACATAGTTGGTTCACACATGTTGCAATGGTTTATATTGAGGTGCTCTTGCTTCTTTTCGGGCCATTTCACTTTTGTTGTAAAATTTCACCTCCCAAAGCCTTATTTTTAACCTTAAATTTAATTCTGCGTGTCATTTTTATAAACCGAGGGTCCGGTAGAGACACAGTTGGTTCACACAAGTTCCAATAATTCATATTGAGGTGCTCGTGCCTCTTTTCGGGCAATTTGGTTGCCGTTTTAAAATTTCACCTCCCAAAGCCCATTTTTAACCTTAAATTGCATTTAATTGTAATTTTGATTTGCGGATGGTCTGATAAGGAGACGGTCGGTTCACACATGTTGAAACGGTCCATATTGAGGTTGTCGTGCCTCTTTTCGGGCATTTGGTTGATGTCTTAAAGTTTCACCCCCAAAAGACCATTTTTAACCTTATATTGCGTTCACTTGTCATTTTGATAAACCGAGGGTCCGATAAGGACATGATCGGTTCATACATATTATAATGTTCAATGTTGAGGTGCTCATGCCTCTTTTCAGGAAATTTGATTGCTTTTGTAAAATTTCACCCCCGAGGCCTTATTTTTAACCTTAAAAGTGAGCATACGTGTTCTAGTTATAAATTGAGGGTTCGAAAAGGATACAGTCAGTTTACACATGTTGCAATGGTTCATATCAAGGTTCTCGTGCCTCTTTTTCGGCCATTTGGAGTTTGTTTTAAAATTTCACCCTTTATAAAATTGAGTATACTTGTTTTGATAAATTGAGGGTCCGATAAGGACACTATCGGTTCACACATGTAGCAATGGTTCGTATTGAGGTGCTCGTGCCTCTTTTCGGGCCATTTGGTTGCTGTTGTAAAATTTTACCCTCCAAAGCCTTATTTTTAACCTTAAAATTCAGTATACGTGTCATTTTGATAAACTGAAGATCCGATAAGGACACGGTCAGTTCATATAAGTTTCCATGATTCCTATTAAGGTGCTTCTGCCTCTTGTCGGGCCATTTGGTTGTTGTTTTAAAATTTCACCCCCCAAAGCTCATTTTAACCATAAATTGCATTAATTGTCATTTTGATAAACTGGGGGTCTAATAAGGACACGGTCGGTTCACACATGGCACAATGGTTCATATTGAGGTGCTCATACCTATTTTTGTCCCATTTGATTGTTGTTTTAAAATTTCATCCCCCCAAACCTTATTTTTAACCTTAAAATTGAGTATGCTATTTTGATAATCTGAGGGTTCGATAAGGACACGATTGGTTCACACACTTTGCAATTGTTTATATTGAGGTGCTCGTACCTCTTTTCGAGCCATTTGGTTGTTGTTTTAAATTTTCACCCCCCAAAGCCTATTTTTAACCTTAAAATTCCGTTTAATTGCCTTTTTGATAAACATAGGATCCGATAAGGTCACGGTTGGTTCTCACACGTTGCAATGGTCCATATTGAGGTGCTCGTGCCTCTTTTCGGGGCATTTGGTTGTTGCTTTGAAATTTCATCACCCAAATCCCATTTTTAACCTTAAATTCCGTTTAATTGTCATTTTGATAAACCGAGGGTTCGATAAGAACACAGTCGGTTCTCACACGTTGCAATGGTCCATAAATAGGTGCTCGTGCCTCTTTTTTGGGCCATTTAACTGTTGTTTTAAAATTTCACCCCTAAAACTCATTTTTAACCTTAAAATTGAGTATACTTGTCATTTTATTAAATCGAGATTCTGATAAGGACACGGTCGGTTCACACACATTGCAATGGTTCATATTGAGGTGCTCGTGCTCTTTTGGGGCCATTTGAGTGTTCTTGTAGAATTTCACCCTCAAAGCGCATTTTTAACCTTAAATTGCGTTTAATTGTCATTTTGATAAAGGGTGTGGCTAACCGCACTCCTCTTATTCTTTTAGCACTCCAAACAAAATCTAAAAGACAATATTACCCTTTTATTCTAACATCAACCTTTATTCTATCATTAAACTTACAAACCCCATTTCACCCAAGTCCACTTCTTCTCCGTGAGTGAGAGAGAGCTTTACCCTACAAATCCATCTCATTTTTCCTTTTTCCATCAATCCAAAATATCATAAAAATCCATTGCATCTTCCATTTATGAATGATAATATCGGATGAAGAAAGTGTAGATTGGGAAGAAATGTCAACCCTAACTCCTAAAGAGTTACTTGAGTTGAATGAAATAATTCATTTCTCAAGCACAAATGACATTGATGGCATTTCAAAGAATTATCAACCATCAACCTCATTACATTTCAGTTCCAATACCTCAGGTGATTTTTCTTTTATATATTTGATGGTGTATTTTTTTTATGGTGTTTTTTACCTCAGCTCCAATACCTGTATATATTTGATGGTGTATTTTTTTTATAGTGTATTAAATACCTTGGCTCCAATACCAATATTTATTTGATTTTGTATTTTTTTAATGGTTTACATTTTTTAATTGCAATAATCAAAATAATTTTTCACATTTTTAATTTTAATTTAATATTTTTCTATGTATATCATTTTTAACACTGAAAAAAATAACAGGTGATGTTGATATTATTGAATCTCAAAAAAGAATGTATTTGGCCATTGATAAATTTCCAAACCCAGAAGAACTCTTCGATAGTATTCGTAACGTGGCGCTAATGCAGGGATATGCAGTGACAATTAAAAAATCAAAAAAAGATTGTTATGTTATTATTGGTTGTGACAGAGGTGGAATATATCGTGGCACTAGTGTTTCAATGGATCAACGAAAAAGAGCAACCGCATCGCGACTTATAAATTGTCCATTTCAGATTTGGGGAAAAAAGAAAAGAGATGGAACTTAGGAAGTGGAAATAAAAAATGTGTCCCATAATCACGAGCCTTCAAAGGATATGTCCGCACATCCATCTTGTCGACGTTTTTCCGAGGAAGAATTTTTGCGAATCAAAGAGATGATGTTGGCTGGTGTGCCTGCTCGTCAAATACTTTCCGCACTTCGACAAAATAATCCAAATATTCAAGCGATTTCAAAGATGATTTATAATGCAAAGGCAAAGATCGTTAAAGAAATTATTTCGGATCGTACCGTTCTTCAAGCATTATTTGAAGAACTTTCCCAAGGTGATTTTATTTTTGACATGAAGTGCGATAAAGATGGACATTTGACTCATATGTTTTTTGCACATCCCAAGTCAATTGCATTAGCCAAAATTCATGTCAATATTTTTGTGATGGATTGTACATATAAGACAAATAAGTATAAAATGCCATTATTGCATATAGTTGGAGTTACAAGTTTTAATACTTCCTTTTGCTCTTGTTTTGCATTCATGCAAAAAGAGGAAGAAGAAGATTATGTGTGGGTGTTGCAAAGGTTCCACAACATTTTGGGTGTTGATCAACATCCTTTAGCAATTGTGACGGATAGAGAGTTAGCTTTGGTAAATGCAATTTAAGTTGTTTTTCCAAGAACCGGGCATCTTTTGTGTTTGTGGCACATTGAGAAAAATATTCTTGCTAAGTGTAGAAAGGAATTTGATAAAGATGAAGATTGGGATGCATTCTTGATTACTTGGACTAAATTGATAGAATCCCCCGGTGTATTGAATTATGATGAAGCTTGGCATATTCTTGAAGTTCAATATAGAGAAAAAGAAAGTGTTCTTTGTTATATAAAAAAAACTTGACTCCCTTTCAAAGAGAAATTTGTATATGCATGGACGAGAAATTATGCACACTTTGGGAATCGTGTAACATCAAGGGTAGAAGGTGCGCATTCAATGATCAAGAAATACCTTCATGTCTCCACTGGAAATTTACGTGAGGTGAAAGAAAAGATTTGTCTTGCAATTGAAAATCAGTACAAAGAAATAAAAACACAACTTGCTAGTGAAAAAATTCGTGTTCCTCATAAATTCCGTGGGCCACTTTTCAAGGAACTTGTTACTAATATTTCTGGGTTTGCGCTTCGGGAGATTTTCAAGCAATAGGAGTTATCAAAATCCGACTCACTCGGGGGTACATGTACGGGACATTTCACAAAGACAATGGGTATGCCATGTGCACACATGATGAGAAATAACAACCCCAACGTTTTACGGCTTTGTGATATACATTGACAATGGAGGATTGATATACGATCATCCAATAGTTTTGAGAGGATGTTGATTAGCCAAAAAGATAAAATTGAATGTCTTCTAGAGGAATTTCGTGATAAGTATTTACAAATGTCACTTGCTCAAAGGGAAGATAGCCAAAATCAAATTTCTAAACTTCTTGATTCTCCATTTCCATCCATTATTGAACCTATTGTTCAACCTCATAAAGGGCGTCGGTGTGGTTAAAAAAAAGAAAGGTAATTAGTTCTACAAGTCGTGATCCCTCCGCGTTTGAGATTGTTGAAAATGTGGAGTTTGTCAAAATGTGGGACACAACAGTCGCACTTGCATAAACAAGGTTACGAGTATGCACTTGGAGGAAATGATTGATTTGAATTACTTTTGACGAAAATCAAGTAAGTTTTCTTATTGTGTAGATTGTTATTTCATTTTAAAAAATCAAGTAAGTTTATTAATATAATTGCATTTTGTGATAGATTTTTTTTTTTTGCAGATTTTGGACTGCATTTTTTGGACTGAATTTTGGACAGATTTTGGACTACAATTTGGATAGCATTTTGGGTAGATTTTGGACTGCATTTTAGACAGCAATTTGGACTTAGGACTGCTTATTTGGACAGCATTTTGGACTGCATTTTGGACAGCAATATGGATTTGGGACTGCTTTTTTTGGGCAGCATTTTGGACAGATTTTGGAGTGCATTTTGGACAGCAATTTGGAGTTGGGACTGCTTTTTTTGGACAGCAATTTGGACTTGGGGCTATTTTTTTTTGACAGATTTTGGACAGTTTTTTGGACATTTTATTGGTGTTTTTTGGACAGCATTTTGGACACCAATATTGCTGAATTTATTTATGTAAACTCTCTTTGGTTGTCAAATATTTGTGTCAATATATAATGTAATAGTTGTTGACATTTTTTATGCCCATTGTTGACAGTTTTTGGACAGTTTAATATAAAAGTTGTTAATAATATTTTTGTGTCAATATATAATGTAAGTTGTTAATAGTTTTGTTGTGCCAATATATAGTTTATTAAGAGTTTTTGTTAACAATCTAGTATTATTGATAATGTAAAGTTTTGAGCAGTTAAGAGTGTTTTGTATGAAAGAAATGAATTTGTGAGTTACAAGGGTAATAGAGTCATTTTGTATCATTTTTGAGTGTTTAAAGAATGAAATGGAGTGCTAACAGCTACACCCTTTGATAAACTATGTATCTGATAAGGACGCAGTCGGTTCTCACACATTTCAGTGGTCCATATTGAGTTGATCGTGCCTCTTTTCGGGCCATTCAATCGATGTTTTAAAATTTCAACCCCCCCAAATCACCATTTTTAACCTTAAAATTGAGTACCCATGTCATTTTGATAAACCGAGGGTTCGATAAGGATATGGTCGGTTCTCACACGTTGCAATGGTCCATATTGAGGTGCTCGTGCCTATTTTCGGTCCATTCAATTGATGTTTTAAAATTTCAACCCCCCCAAAGCCCCATTTTTAACCTTAAAATTGAGTATACTCGTCATTTTGATAAACTGAGGGTCCGATAAGGACACAATCGATTCGCACACGTTGTAATTGTTCATATTTAGGTGCTCGTGCCTCTACTCAGGCCATTTGGTGGTTGTTTTAAAATTTCACCCCAAAGCTCATATTTAAACTCAAAATTGCGTTTAATTCTCATTTTGATAAACCGAGGGTCCAATAAGGATACAGTCAATTGACACTCATTCCAATGGTCAATATTGAGATGTTCGTGCCACCTTCCAGGCCATTTGGTTGATGTTTTAAAATTTCTCCCTCTAAAGCCTTATTTTTAACACTAAAATTGAGTATACTTGTTATTTTGATAAACAGAGAGTCCAGTAAGGACACACACTTTGCAATGGTTCCTATCGAGGTGCTCGTACCTCTTTTCGTGCCATTTGGTTGCTGTTTTAAAATTTCACCCACCAAAGCCCATTTTTAACCTTTAATTGTGTTTAATTGTCATTTTGATAAACCAAGGACCCGATAATGACATGGTCTCAGTTCTCACACATTTCAATGGTCCATATTGAGTTATTCGTGCCTCTTTTCGGTCCATTTGGTTGGTGTTTTAAAATTTCACCCCCCCCCCCCATGCCCCATGTTTTACCTTAAAATTGAGTATACTTGTCATTTTGATAAACCGAGGGTCCGATAAATGCACGGTCGGTTCACACACATTACAATGGTTCATATTGAGGTGCTCGTGCCTCTTCTCAGGCCATTTCGTTGCTGTTTTAAATTTTAACCCCCAAAGCTAGATTTTCAACATTAAATTTGCGTTTAATTGTCATTTTGATAAACCGAGGGTCCGTTAAGGACATGGTAGGTTCAAACACCTTGCAATGGTTCATATTGAGGTGCCCGTGCCTCTTTTTTGGCCATTTAGTCACTGTTTTAAAATTTCACCACCAAAGCCGAGTTTTTAACCTTAAAATTGCATTTAATTGTCATTTTGATAAACCGAGGGTCCAATAAAGTCACTGTTGGTTCACACATGTTGCAACAGTCGATATTGAGATTCTCGTACCTCTTTTCGGGCCATTCGATTTCTGTTCTAATATTTCATCCCTCAACGCCTCATTTTAACCTAAAACTTGTGTATATTGTAATTTTTTTAAACCGGAAGTTCGATCAGGACATGGTCAGTTCACACACCTTACGATGGTCCATATCGAGGAACTCATGCCTATTTTTGGGCCATTGATTTTTATTTCCACATTCCCTCCCCCCCCCCCCCCCCTTCTTCTCTCTAAACGACCAATTTTTAACCTAAAACTTGGGTCTACAATGTGAGATATCCTAATTTTCAAAGCTAGAGTTTTAATCATAAACCAAGAATTCTAAAAACTTGGAAACCACATGTCAGATCCCCTCATTTTCAACCATAAAATTAACCAAACGATTGTTTAATGTGGACATAGTAAAATTAAAATCAACAATAAACAAAGAAAAATATCACTACTTTGAGAATAATAAGAGATTCAGAGTAGCCCATCCCCGTGAAATTAAGGGAAATGCCGAATGTTGAGCCGTGAGGAAGCTTTGTTTTATCAAGCTGTGAAGAAAAACATAGAGAAACAATGAGGGACTGAGACATTTTAAAAATATCATGATTTTCACATTCGAACAGTTGAAACAGAGATATGTAGAAATAGTATGTGCATGCATCTGTATGCTTACTTGTATAATTACTGACCATTTTTTTTAATTTCAAAGAAAGAAAAGCATAAAGACACCGACCCTTCGCATATAGTTGTATACAACGGATGAGGGCATTCAGCAAAGCAATTCATAGAAAAAAACAAAAGAGTAGTCATTGCGTAATACCGATAACCGTTAACTAGGCCTGCCTCCAAAATGAGGCAGAGTATTCACTAGTAAGCCCAATACAACAAAGAGTACATAACACTAAACACTCTTACCATTAGTGTCTTACGCAAGTGAGGAAGAAATAACATAGTTTACACTAAACACTAATGAAACTATTATCCAAATATAAGAGAAGTAACTTCCTTGATCGGGTGGCAATGCCAAATAAACTACTAATGCTTTCCATGAATGATTGGGCTGTGGGATCCTTCAAATGCAGTACCATTGAACTGGTCGGATGGACATGCATGGACTGTAAAGCTGGTAAAAAGGAACTTTCCATTTCCCATGAATGATTATAGAATTAATATGGTCAAAATTTTACACCAAAATTATTTGATATTTTTTTTTGTTTTAAAAAGGATATGCAAATTAGAAAATCAATCAAGCTCAAGTTGTTTAACACTATTACAAAATGTTTCACATTGATGCATCTAATATATATACATATTTTGCATATGCATGATAATTTTGCTGACAGTTTTAGATCTTTAGGTTATTGTAGTTAACCTAGCATTAGGATCTTCATGTTGTATGAACTTTCATAATCAAATTGTGATATTTATGTGTTTGAATTGAATATTATCATTTCAGGTGAATTGTCATTGTTTTTTTTAACTATTTCTGTGAGTTCGCTGAGATTTATTGTATGAAATATTGAAATGCATCACCTCAGAATTAGCCTCACTCACACGTTTACAAAATGCTTCACTCTGATGTATCTAAGATATGTACATATCTTGATAGTTTGGATCTTTAGGTTATTGTATTTTCCCTAGCATTAGTGTTTTTATGGTGTATGAATTTGCATAATCAAATCATGAGATTTGCGTGTTTCAATTGAAATTCATCATTTCAGGTTGTTTTTCTCACTGTTTCTGTGACATTGTTGAGGTTTTAACTGTATCAAATATTGAAAAGCATCGGCTCAGAATTAGTCTCTCTAACAGTTCCACAAAATAATTTAGGCTTCACATTGGTGCATATAAGATATATACATATTTGAATCCGTATAATAATTTTATTGATGTTTTACTGATAGTTCTAGATCTTTCGGTTATTGTATGTCTCAGGACCAAAGAGGTTGTCAGTCAGTTAGTCAGAGGCAGAATATTATAGACATGTTAGATGGATTGACTCTATATTCTGTTAGAAAGTTAGTGGAATTAGTTTAGTTAGTTGAATTAGTTTCTGTTTGAAATCGGTTGTATTAGTCTATAAATAGAGGCATATGAAATGTAAGAGGGGGGGAATGAACAATTTTTCTTGCTCTCAATCTTATTCTCTTTCTCTCTCAACTTTCTGCTACGTTCTAAATTCTTTTCAATTCTTTCATTTCTTCTATACTCTATTATGTCAAATGAGATTTAATCATACCCCATTTTAACCTAAAACTTGCGTATACTAGTAATTTTGTTAAACCTGAAGTCCAATCAGGACACAGTCAGTTCACACACCTTACAATGGTCCATATTGAGGTGCTCGTGCCTCTTTTCCATATGGTTGTTGTGTTCGCATTCTCCCCTCCCCCCCCCCCCCCAATGCCCCATTTTTAACCTAAAACTTGCGTATACAATGTGAAATTTCCTTATTTCCAAAGCTAGAATTTTAAGCATAAGCCAAGAATTCTAAAAATTGTCATTTTGATAAACTGAGGGTCCAATAAAGACACAGTTGGTTAACACAACGGTCGATATTGAGGTTCTCGTACCTCTTTTCAGGCCATTCGGTTTCTAATATTTCATCCCCCAACGCCTCATTTTAACCTAAAAGTTGTGTATACTTGTAATTTTTTTAAACCAGAACTCCGACCAGGACATGGTCAGTTCACACACCTTATGATGGTCCATATCGAGGGGCTCGTGCCTATTTTTGGACCATCTGATTTTTATTTGCACATTTCATCCCCCCCCCCCCCCTAAACAGTCAATTTTTAACATAAAATTTGGGTATACAATGTGAGATATCCTAATTTTCAAAGCTAGAGTTTTAATCATAAACCAAGAATTCTAAAAACTTGGAAACGACATGTCAGATCCCCTCATTTTCAACCATAAAGATAACCAAACGATTGTTTAATGTGGACATAGTAAAATTAAAATCAACAATAAACAAAGAAAAATGTCACTACTTTGAGAATAATAAGAGATTCAGAGTAGCCCATCCCCGTGAAATTAAGGGAAATGCCGAATGTTGAGCCGTGAGGAAGTTTTGTTTTATCAAGCTGTGAAGAAAAAAATAGAGAAACAATGAGGGACTGAGACATTTTAAAAATACCATGATTTTCACATTCGAACAGTTGAAACAGAGATATGTAGAAATAGTATCTGCATGCATCTGTATGCTTACTTGTATAATTATTGACCATTTTTTTAATTTCAAAGAAAGAAAAGCATAAAGACACCGACCCTTCGCATATAGTTATTGGTATACAACAGATGAGGGCATTCAGCAAAGCAATTCATAGAAAAAAACAAAAGAGTAGTCATTGCGTAATACCGATAACCGTTAACTAGGCCTGCCTCCAAAATGAGGCAGAGTATTCACTAGTAAGCCCAATACAACAAAGAGTAGAGAACACTAAACACTCTTACCATTAGTGTCTTACGCAATTGAGGAAGAAATAACATAGTTTACACTAAACACTAATGAAACTATTATCCAAATATAAGAGAAGTAACTTCCTTGATCGGGTGGCAATGCCAAATAAACTACTAATGCTTTCCATGAATGATTGCGTTGTGGGACCCTTCAAATGCAGTACCATTGAACTGGTTGGATGGACATGCATGGACTATAAAGCTGGTAAAAAGGAACTGTCCATTTCCCATGAATGATTATAGAATTAATATGGACAAAATTTTACACCAAAATTATTTGATATTTTTCTTTGTTTTAAAAAGGATATGCCAATTAAAAATCAATCAAGCTCAAGTTGTTTAACACTATTACAAAATGTTTCACATTGATGCATCTAATATATATACATATTTTGCATATGTATGATAATTTTGCTGACAGTTTTAGATCTTTAGGTTATTGTAGTTGCCCTAGCATTAGGATCTTCATGTTGTGTGAACTTTCATAATCAAATTGTGAGATTTATGTGTTTAAATTGAATATTATCATTTCAGGTGAATTGTCATTGTTTTTTTTACTATTTATGTGAGTTCGCTGAGATTTATTGTATGAAATATTGAAATGCATCACCTCAGAATTAGCCTCACTCACACGTTTACAAAATGCTTCACTCTGATGTATTTAAGATATGTACATATCTTGATAGTTTGGATCTTTAGGTTATTGTATTTTCCCTAGCATTAGTGTTTTTATGGTGTATGAATTTGCATAATCAAATCATGAGATTTGCGTGTTTCAATTGAAATTCATCATTTCAGGTTGTTTTTCTCACTGTTTCTGTGACATTGTTGAGGTTTTAACTGTATCAAATATTGAAAAGCATCGGCTCAGAATTAGTCTCTCTAACAGTTCCACAAAACAATTTAGGCTTCACATTGGTGCATCTAAGATATATACATATTTGAATCCGTATAATAATTTTATTGATGTTTTACTGATAGTTCTAGATCTTTCGGTTATTGTATGTCTCAGGACCAAAGAGGTTGTCAGTCAGTTAGTTAGAGGCAGAATATTATAGTCATGTTAGATGGATTGACTCTATATTTTGTTAGAAAGTTAGTGGAATTAGTTTAGTTAGTTGAATTAGTTTCTGTTTGAAATCGGTTGTATTAGTCTATAAATAGAGGCATATGAAATGTAAGAGGGGGGGAATGAACAATTTTTCTTGCTCTCAATCTTATTCTCTTTCTCTCTCAACTTTCTGCTACGTTCTAAATTCTTTTCAATTCTTTCATTTCTTCTATACTCTATTATGTCAAATGAGACTTAATCATACCCTTCATTTTTAAGGGCATGAAAAATGGTATCAGAGCCACCTCCTAGACCAATCTTCCTTCCATCATACATGATTCTTGGATTTCTTTCATTTTTGATCTCGCTCATATTCTAACGCCATCTTCATTCTTTTCTTACTCCTTTCTGCACCGGATTAGTTTGATAAATTGTCACAGAGAATTCATCCAATCAATTTTGAATTCTTGTGGAAACAGCAAACTATCGAATCATATATTCTTCTTATCGTTCTTGTTGACTCTCAAATGACAGAAACCAGGTGCCAATCAACCGAGAAAAAAATTAATGAGTTGACTCAAAGACAAGATAAGGTGGAGGAGAAGATTAATACAATGCAAGAAACCCTCGAAGCTTTGATGATCAATATTAATCATCACTTTGAGAAAAGTAAATCACAGGAGGTGAATGAAGGCATTGTGGGTCATCACCCAAACATGTTTTTTTTTTCACAAAACTCCCAAGATTGATTGTCCCAAGTTAGAAGGGAATGAACCAAGGGAATGGTTGCAATAAATGAACTGGTACTTCATGTTGAATCTGCAACCTGAGCCTGAGGAACAAAAGGTTCTGTTTGTGGCCCTCCATTTAGAGGCCAAGGATGCCACTGGTTCCAGGCTGAATTTACCGACCCAAGAAATGTCTCATGGGAATAATTCAAGATGAAATTGTGTGGAAGATTTTCACAAGAAGGGATAGATGATGCGGTTGCTGGGTTTCACAAGTTACAATAATAAGGTAGCCAAGCCGAGTATCAAGAAAAGTTTGAAACACTTAAATCTCTAATGATGGCCCAAAACATTGGACTCAATGAGTCTTATTATATTTCAAGCTTCTTGACTGGACTCAAAGACGAGATTCGAAAGCCTGTTAATATGTTCCTAACCACATCCCTAAATCATGCATACTTGTTAGCCAAACTTCAAGAATCCTCTTATTACTCCAGAAATCAAACCTTCCCTAATACTCACCCCCTAAATGTTAAGAGAAGTCCCAATACAAATTCCCATCCTAGCTATGATACGAAAATGTCATCCCCTTATCTGAATTATACCCAAACCAAAAATACTCCAAAACCGCTTACCAACACCCACACATTGTCCCAAGGCCAAAAAACCTTGTACTTACCTCCTATAAAAAAAATCAGCCCCTCATAAATGCAAGCCAGAAGAGAGAAGGGGATGTGCTACAACTTTGATGAGAAGTACTCAATTGGGCATAAGTGTAAAAACATGAGGTTGTACCTTATTTCAGGTGATGATGAAAGCTACGAGGAAGCAGGATATAAAGTTGAAGAAGATCCAATTTTGGAGGGTGAAAAAGAGGAGCTCTGGCAAGAAGATATGACCATTTCACTCAATGCTATAGCTGGTTCCCAATCACCAAGAAGCATGTTATTGGAAGGCAGGGCCAATAATGTGATCATTACTATCTTGATCGATTCTGGCAGCTCACACAACTTTTTGGATCCTTTAACTGCTAAAAGGATTGGGTGTGAAATTGAGGAAACTCAACCTATGCTCGTGACCGTCCTTAATGGCAGTCAAGTTAGTGTAAAGTCTCTATGTAAGCGGTTAGAATGGGTGATGCAAGGAAACAAATTTGAAGCAGAAGTTAGACTCCATAGATTGGGAGGTCGCGACATGGTTCTCGGAGTACAATGGTTGAGGGAAATGAGTCCCTTATGCATGAATTTAAAAACCATGCAACTGCAATTCAACCAAGGAAACAAAAGAATAGAGTTGCAAGGAGAACAAGGCAGGTTCCAACTGCATATGATTTTTGCCAAAGCATTTCAGACTCTGCAAGAAACATATGTGAAATGTAATTGGTCAACTTTATACTGTAGCTAATGAGAAAATAGAGGTTGACACTACTACTGTTTTATTACCGATTCTCAAGAAATATAACACGGTGTTTAAGGAATTCCAACGGCCACCACCCAAAAGGTCCCATGACCATCATATTCCTCTTAAGAATGGAAGTGACCCGGTGAATGTAAGACTATATAGATATCCACACATTCAAAGGACGGAGATAGGGGAATTAGTCAAAAAGATGCTTGAATCTGGAATTATTAGACCCTCTTACAACCCATTTGCATCTCCGGTTCTATTGGTGAGAAAAAGGATGACACGTGGAGAATGTGTATCGATTATAGGGAAGTTAATAACCTTACTATAAAAGATAAATTCCCAATCCCGATGATAGAAGAACTATTGGATGAGTTACATGGGGCCACCATCTTTTCAATGTTGGATTTAAGATTTGGATACCACCAGATAAGAGTTCATGAGCCTGACATTCCGAAAACAGCTTTTAGAACTCACGAAGGACATTACGAGTTTTTAGTAATGCCTTTTGGGCTTACAAATTCTCCAACCTCTTTTCAGTCATTAATGAACTGAGTCTTTAAGGACTATTTAAGGAAATTTATATTGGTTTTCTTCGATGACATATTGATTTATAGCCCAAACATGGAAGAACATAAACATTTAAAAATTACATTGGAAATCCTTAAAGAGCATGAACTCTATGCCGAGCTTTCAAAACGCTCCTTTGGACAGCCGAAATTGGAGTATCTTGGCCATATACTCTGTGCTCAAGGGGTGGCTGCTGACCAGAGCAAAATTTCTGCTATGACTGAGTGGCCCAGGCCAAAGAACATTAAATCTTTAAGGGGATTTCTGGGCTTGATTGGGTATTATAGAAAATTTATCAAATCATACGCTGTGATAAGCAAGCCTCTCATAAATAGGCTCAAGAAGAATCAATTCCGATGGACCAGTGAAGCTGTGGATGCCTTTGAGAATTTAAATTAGGCCATGACCACAACACTTGTATTAGCTTTGCCCAATTTCAACAAATTATTTGTTATTGAAACTGATGCCAGCAATGAAGGCATAGGAGAAGTATTAATGCCAGAAGGGAGACCTCTGATTTTTCTATGTAAGGCATTGCCTCCATGAATAAGTGGGCTATCCACCTAGGAAAAGGAACTTTGGGCCATAGTGTACGCTGTAGATAAATGGAGAACTTACGTCTTTGGTCAAAAATTTTGTAATAAAGACTGACCACCAGAGTCTGAACTTCTTATTAGAGCAAAGAGTTTCTTCGATGATACAACAAAAATGGCCAACCAAATTATTGGGTAATGCACTAGGGTAACATGGTTAAACGGATTGACTTTTTAATACATTAATGCTGCCTTCAAGTTTCCAACTAGAAGATCAATCTGCAGAAATTCAACTTCTATTAAAGGTATCCTTCCCTTGCTCTTCTTTGAAGTAGAAGGCACTCCTCCTCCAAATTTGTGAAAATAACCAGTATGACTTCACTCCAGTGCTAAAAAAATATAAGTATTGTGTAAACTTTGAAATTCCTCTGTCTTTGTTAATTTAGATCTAAACATATTGGATTTCTCCTCTAAATTTGTGAAAATAACCAGTATGATTTCTCTGTTACTTTTTCTAGGGCAAAAAAATATTCATTGTTACTTCTTGCTTGTGGTGGATGAATTGATGATATTTTCTCCTCTAAATTTGTGAAAATAACAAGTATGACTTCACTCCAGTGCTAAAAAAATATAAGTATCGTGTAAACTTTGAAATTCCTCTTTGTCTTTGTCAATTTAGATCTAAACAGATTGGATTTCTCTGTTACTTTTTCTAGGGCAAAAAAATATTCATTGTTACTTCTCGCTTGTGGTGGATGAATTGATGATATTATATATTCTATCTGAGAAAGGAAGATCACATAGATGTTCTTTTTTTATTAAAAAAAATTATTATTTAGCTATATTTCTTGCAATCATGTCTACAATTTTCTATTATTGTTATAACAGATCCTCCTTTTGATGTTATCTATTTAAATTGGGCATTAACATCCTTATGTCGCCAAGCACTATCTAGTTCTCATCACAAATTGGTAATACAAAACTCAGGGGGTTGCTACATGTTCCAACTTTTTCACTTTAATTTTAAAATATTTTATTTTCCTGTACTCATTTTTTATTGAATTCCTACTAGAAGCAAAAAGGCATTAGTTTAGAGTTCAAAACTACTGCAATATGAGCATCAAATGCAGAAGTTTCACATCCAATATAACATGTGAGGTGCATCCGTGTTGCAAAAGGTCAAACATCCTTACAATATATGAATGTGTAATTTACTACTTGATAGCAAACATAAAAACATAAAATTCAATAAACTTATTGACAACTCAAACACATAATCTTAGAGTACATTGATACAACACAACATTTCAAAATATATGCATCACTTGCCAACTAGATTGCTAGTTTCTTCTCCCACGACCCCTCTGACCTCTTTTCATTGGCCTCTTTACCTTCTTATGTTGTCCTTTTCCAACGATTTCGGTAAACCATTTTGGTTTTCCTATCAAGAATATGAGGAGACCCATAACCAATCCAAATATAGTGCCACAACCATATCCCATCAGAACAACCTTCCATGTAAATCCACTAGCAAAATTTGAATCTTCTTTTTGTTGGAATACTAGTGATTGTGGTGTCTCATCATCTCCACATTTTTTTGACAATGGAGGCCGGCACAATGCCGAGTTCCCAATGTACGAATCATTTTCAAATGTATTAAACTGCTTGCCTTGAGGTACGGGTCCCACAAGATGATTTTTTGAAAGATTCAAAAATTCAAGAAATGTTAGAGATGTTAGTTGTTGAGGAATCTCTCCCACGATTAGGTTTGAGGAGAGGTCTAATGATTCGAGGACGGAAATATTTCCCAAAGTTGATGGGACATGACCTGCAAGGTTGTTATGGGATAAGTTGAGTACTCGGAGTGAATTGAGATTTCCGATGAAATTGGGAATCTCACCTTCGAATTTGTTGCTAGATAGATCAATGGGTGTGAAGATATTTAGAACTCTAACCATATCAAACTCTAACCCTTTCACAGACACAGTTACTTCATCATAATAATTGGTGTGTTGCTCGGTTGTTATGTACATCTGTTCTGTTTCAGTTTCCTGCACATTCATCATGGCGTTGAAATATCTAAAATATTTTGATGGAAGAAATCCAGTAAATTGATTGTTAGAAAGATCAATTATTCTCAGCTTAGGGAAAGGCACTTTAGTCTCAGCAGTGTTGTTTATGGGGCCATGGAATCTATTATATCTCAAGACAAGGACCTGCAGTCTTGGAAGAGCTCCTAACCAATGTGGGAATGTATCATTTATCTGGTTATTTCTAAGATCAAGAACCTCTAGCTGTTCACAATTGGCCAAAGATAGAGGTAGAATTCCTTCTAATTGATTTCCATGCAAATTAAGAGTCTGCAAATTGTTGCCTTTTGCACCAAGTGTTGCTGGAATGATCCCACGAAATCCGTTATTTCGTAAATCTAACACCAAAAGATTGTAGTTGAAGTTTCCCAAGCATTGCGGGATTGTGCCACTGAACCTATTATTAGACAAATCAAGGACAATAAGAGAGCTAAAGTTGCAGATGGACAATGGGAGTGGTCCTTGTAACAAATTGGATCGAAGGTTAAATTCATTTAATGGATAAGCCCACATGTACAGTGGCCAATTAGAGAGTTGGCCATGAATTTGGTTGTCAGATAGGTCAACTGCTAGGAGATTTGGACTATCTTTAAACAAATGTGGGAACTCCTTCATCTTGCAAGACGTCAACCTCAAATACTGGAGCTGGGGAAATGTTACATTAATCTTGGTATTGGTGGTGATCACAGATAGTCCATTGCAAGAAATAAAAAAGAACTCAAGGTTTGTGAGATTTGAAAACATGTCTAGTTCAATAGCATCAGAAAAATTGTTCCCAGAAAGATGGAGACCGAGAAGAGTAAGGTTCACAAGTTTTGAAAATGATTGTGGAATGGGTCCATGTAGGTTATTGTCACTCAAATCAATAGTCACCAGTGACTTTGATTGGATATCAGGAATTTTTCCAGTGAACCGATTGGAGTAGAGAACCAAGCTCGTCAATGATGGAAGAGCAAACAACCAAGAAGGTATTGTCCCGCTGAATGCGTTATCACCGAAGTTGAGATGAGTAAGGTTCACAAGTTTTGAAAACGATTGTGGAATGGGTCCATTTAGGTTATTTTCCCCCAAATTAATAGTCACCAGTGACTTTGATTGGATCTCAGGAATTTTTCCAGTGAACTGATTGGAGTAGAGAACCAAGCTCGTCAATGATGGAAGAGCAAACAACCAAGAAGGTATTATCCCATTGAATGAGTTATAGCTGAAGTCGAGAGCTTCAAGTCTCGGAAACCTAACTATGTTGGAGGGAAGGGGCCCAGTCAGTGGATTATGTGAAATTTCAGTGAAATTGTTATGTGAGAAGTCTAAGTAAGCCGGGCGCTTGAGATTTGAGAGCAAAGATGGAATTTGTCCACTGAAATTGTTGTCTCCGATGTCCAAGTGAGCCAACTGCGTAAGGTTTCCGAGCGATCTCGGAATGGACCCAGAGAATTTGCAAAAAGTCAGTCTCAATTGATTTAAGGACTTCAAATAGCCAATTGAATCTGGTAATTCACCACGTAAACTCGTGCGTGAAAGATCCAGATAATTCAAAGACTTCAAATAGCCAATTGAATCTGGTAATTCACCACGTAAACTCGTGCGTGAAAGATCCAGATAATTCAAAGACTTCAAATAGCCAATTGAATCTGGTAATTTCCCGTACAGTGCAGTTTCAGAGAGATCGAGTGATGTTAGAGAAGAAGAGAAATTCAAGGGAAGAGTTGAAGAGATGTGGATCCTCGAAAGAGAAAGTTGTTTCAACTGGGTTAAGTTTTGAAGTAACATTTTGAAATTTTGGCTTCCGAGTTGAATGTCTTCGTAGGTAGACAGATCAAGCGAAATCAGTTTGGACATATGGGAGATTTCTGAGGAAATCTGGCCTGAAAATCCAGAGAAAGAGAGGTTGAGATGTGTCAGAGTGGTAGCGAACTGGCCAAAGAATTGGTGGGAGATCCGAGAGGGATAAAAATTATTGAAAGCAAGATTGAGTCTTTTGAGGCGAGAAAGCTGGGAGAGGGTGGTGGTGTTGGAAGGGACATATCCCTGAAGCTGACTCCAACTCAAGTCGAGCTCAATCACGTCACCCGTCTGCCCATCGCATGTGACTCCGTCCCATGTGCAGCAATCTGTATCCCTCTTCCAAGACATCGTCTTCGGTTGGCCAAAAGCAAACCTATCTATGTTGAACATTTTCTTGAATTGAATCAATGCAAGGCTTTGGTCATGAGGGCACGAATGATTATAGGGTGGAGATGATGGCATGGAATAAACTACTAATTGATGATGTGGAAGGATGACCAACAACACCAAGATGAATGGATAAAACCACACTGAGCTTCCCATTTGTAAGAGTAAATAATTCTGATTATGACGCTTTGTAGCAAAGGGGAACATCTTTAAATAGACAAAATATCTTTGCAATTGGAGTAAGCAAAGACGACCACAAAAGATTTCTCCAACTATTTGCTTTCGTAAAGCCTTAATTTCTTGATGACCCTAAAAGTGGTTTTGTGGAAGAGATTTCTCCACTGACTTCGGCCGTGATTGACCCTTCGACTAGAAATGAAATTATTGAAACCAATAATTTCTTGATAACCCCAATCACACGTCCGAGCAAAATTTCGTTCAAGATTTTTTAGGTTCAGATCATTTTCCGGTTTTAAAATTAAACTTATTTTCCTATTTCATGTTAGATTAGGTTTATAGTTTCTCAAGTGAGGTTTATATCATGGGTTTTATTGATTTATTTTTTGGGTTTAATTCTTCTAGGCCGACTCATTTTTGTTCTCGTGATCTTACCAAAAACGAACTATTACACACATGACACGTTAGTGAATCATACAAAATGAGTCAAATTCACTAATATTATTTGTACAGTCTCTCTCTGAACTTAATTTTTTTTCAATTTTTATGATTTAAGATCTATCTATACATCATATGTGAAGAAATAGTTTGAGGGTGTGTTTGGAAACTCCGGTTCCATGCTTTGAAAATGGAATCAGAAAAAAATTCAATTCAAAATTTTCAAAAATCGAACTAAATTTTTCCAATTTTAATTTCATGGCATGAAATTAGGGTTCTCAAGCATACCCTCAAGGTTATTCTTTTCTTAAGATATATATGGAATTCTTGATTTTGATTCCATATACATTCTTTTATATATAATAATTTAATTTTGATGGATTTGGGAGATGGGTTTCTTTGTGTAACTATATTAATTATTGGTGGATTTGTGATATGGATTTCTTAGTGTCAATATATCAATTTTGCAATTTAATGAAAGCCTGTAATATTTGGGAGGACGAAGAAGATGACATGTCCCTTTCAACTTTACAAGCCTTTGATTTATCAAAGTTATATCAATTCCAATTAAAATCCCACTTTATTCTTAAAATACCAAAAAACTAGAGTTCATTTGAAATTTTAAAAAAATGATTAATTACCAAAAAAATCCCTTAATCATTTTTTAATACATATTTAGTTCAAGATTTTTTATTTTGTTCCAAAAGGTCCTAAAATATGACGCTACCACAGACTTTTAAAAATAAGAGAATAACACCCATTTAGCCAATATTCTCTTAATTTTAAAAGTCCGTGCTAGCGTCATATTTTAGGACCTTTTGGAATAAATAAAAAGGCTTAGACTAAACATGTATTAAAAAATGTTTGAGGTACTATTTGGTATATGTCCTAACAAAGGTACTCTATCTTATAATATCAAATCAATTTTGGTTATTGATTAAGTTAAACTTTTTTCCTTAAAATAGTTTTAATTTTAAACGTCTCTGATTTTGGCACAAAATTAGAGTAATTAAGATCCGTTAATTTCTAACTTCAATCTCACCTTATTCCAAATATCTTTTTATAGAAAATAATTAAACTCAATATGTCCAAAGAAGATAATATTGCAACAACTTGCCCCTTAACCCAAACCACATTATTTTTGAACTGCAATTGACACGTAAGAAAAAGATTATCATAAAAGACTTTTCCAAGTCTTTGCTTTGTAAAAATCTTAATTTTTTGATGGCCCACATGTCCAAGTAAAAGTGACATTATTGAGATGATATCTCCATTGACTCAATCGTGATTGACCCTTCAATTGAAAAATACTAGAAATGAAATTATTGAAACTAATAAGTGTCCAATATTATCAATATCCATCCAACTAACTCACGCATACCTGCCATGGACCAAAAAAATTAAATGTTAAAAACTAATCCTTTTTTTATATATAAGCTTTTATTTATATATAAAAACGTTATAAAACTTTTAAAAAACACAGTTTTTTAATGTTTTTATGTATAAATGAAAGCATAATAGAAAATACTTGTCCGTATAAATAAAAATAATGTTTTTCAAAAAAAATTGAATAACAGTTTTTTGTGGATTTGCTTAGTCACGGTTAATAACATTATTTATAGATTATACTTTTTTTCATTTTTTTTTATGTTTTTGTTTTTGCCATTGAAACCAAAAAAGACGCTTTCATGCATTAAAAACAGTCTTAAAATATTTTATTCATTAAAAATGTTTACAACAGTTTCTATGTGGAAAAAAAATCAGTTACAATAATATTTTGTTATTTGAAAGTATTTTTAAAAAAAGTTTATAAATAAAACAGTTTATATAGAAAAAAAACATCAATTTTTTTTTTTTTAGTTTTAAACATTTTTATATGTAAACAAATTCTAAACAATTTATATATAAAAAATGATTTTTGTAACGTTATATATATGAAAACCAACTTATATATACAAATATTTTTTTGTCAACTGTTTTTATTAAAAAAATTTAAATAAAAAAAATAGTTTCTATATAAGACAGTTTATATAAAAGCCTTTAAAAAACTTTTTTTTTAGTTTTTAACTTTTTTATGTATAAAATAGTTTATATAAAAAAACACTAAAAAACTATTTTTTAAAGTTTTATAACATTTTTAAATATAAAAAATTAAAGAAAAAAAAAAGCTTAGACATAAACAACGAATTTTTTAATGTTGTATTTTTTTATCTTTTAATTAAATTTGACCATTCATAATTTTTACATTCAATTTTTTAGGTGGAGTTGTTTTAACCACATCTAAACACATACTAGAGGGGGGAAATCATTCCACATGTGACGATTTATTGTTTGATTGAAGAACTTCTTGTAAATAATATGAGCCATGATTAACCATTACAAACCTTTAAAATAAATAATTACAAGTTTTTCTTTGTTACAATTTTTTTAAATTTCAAGTGTGACGCTAAGGGAAACCATAGAATTTTTGCTAAACATCATATGTATAATATTTAAACATGATTCACTATATTTCTAAGCATCGTTATACTCCTAGCTATAAATTCTTGGTTGCTTCTAGCATAGCCTTTTCTCAAAGGAAAACAATTACCACTTGTGATTAATAATTAAATTGGTTTGCTACGTCATTTATTTTTCATGTATTTAACTATTTTAATATTCCAAGACTGACTCATGTATTAGTGAAATGATATTTTTCAATTGCATTATATTTTGAATAGTAAGTATTGTATATTTGACACACATCCAACATGTTTTAACATGCAAATCTTTCATTTACTTGGAATTTTGAACTTTAACGTACTACATTTGACGCACATGCAACATGTTTACACATTTATTCCTACCCTATTTCATTTCTATTAAAAAAAATCATGTCATTTTGAGATTCATGTATTACATGCCATTCCACAAGTAACTTGAAGCAATGGCCGCATGTGCAACGAACGTGTATACATAGTATAACACAAAATTGTGATTATGATATACTCCATCCATCTTAAATTGAGGGTCATGTACTTTTTGGCATGTCTCAAACTAAGAGTCCGGTTTCTACTTTAAGAGTATATCAATGAACCAAATTCAAGGATTGTAACTAGGTTTTGATCTTGACGATTAATTCGTATATTCTTAAAATACTTTATTTTTGAAAAGGCTCTTAATTTGAGACGGATGAAGGTATCCCACATAATACTTTACTAAAGACCGAAACTGACCCAGGAATAAACTCAAATCTAAAAATACATGTCCAAGGTTAATCAGTCCTAGTGTACATGGTAGATCGATCTTGAACCCCAGACTTTTTTTTATAAAAAGTGCTCTCACTAACCAGTTCAGTTAGCAATAACTTCACCCCTTAAATATTTCCTTTCTGACCATAAGTGACTTTTCTGCAAAAAAATCCCCCAAACTCCCTCATTTTACCTTCAAAACCCGTTACAAACCAAGATATAGAGTCATAATCCAAAGTCCTAACTTTCTTCTTCTCACTCAAACTCAGAAGAAGCAAAAAGATCTCTCTTATCTCCTATTTTCCTTTTTCTTTAAAAAAGGTACTTTACTTTAAAAGTAAAAGATATACTCCAAAAAAGATTGATTTCAAGACGGAATAATGCCGAAATGAAAAGGTTCACGTGTAATATTTAAAGTACGCTTCTTCTTACTCTTTTATTTTGAAGTCTTGACATAGAAAGGGTGGTAATTCAACAACCCCTGGCTCAAATTTTCTGAATACTTTTTCTTATTTGGGCATGACTTTTCTCTATAGGTCATGTTTGAACTACGTTGACTTTGATTTCACGTGTGGTGGATACATAGGTGTATTAGAGAAAATTATTCTCTAAAACTCAAGTAAGATCTTGAAAATATTCATTTATTTTTACCTTTATTCTCACAGTCTCCAGAAAACAAAACAAAAAAGCTTCAAAACCACTAAATACTTCCACATTGGTTAGAGGATCACTAAATTCAGGAATTTGACCTATTATTTTGTTCTTGATGCTGGATGTTTCATCAGTCTTTCATCTTCAAAGTGACTTTATAAGTAACTTTATCTCATTCAATTTATTTTATGAAAATAAATCATTAACATCTTCATATACATTCTTGGTTTACTCTAAAAACACCTTGAAAGATCAAAGAAAATCTGGATCTCTTACATCGAGCCTCTATAATAGGTAAAAGCCCTCTTGTCTCAACATGAACTGCGTGGACTTTGAATCAATAAGTGAAACTACATAGGCTCACTCGGTCTATCATCTGAGTGAACATGTTTGACTTTGTATATATTTATCATTTGTCTGTATAATCTATTCAGACATCCGACACTACGCTACACATTTTATTTATAGCCTAATTAATTTCATCTTATTATTTATTTTTACACTATGATATGTTGATATAAATGTGTCACGTCTATATTTGAGACCAAAAGGGCGAAACAGGTACCTAAAACATTCTCAATCTATAACCCATTCTCTAGACCTTTGACTCTCTTGTTAAACCCATAGATTACATGCCTTCATTAGGTGTCTATGGTGGCTAGCCCTTCGTTTGTCTATTTTTTTGTAAAATAAACTGGAGACTCCATAATTTTCAAAGACAAAGAGGAGTTGACTATTTCTCACTGCTAATGACCCTTATCCTTCATATTTTGTCCCAAAGAGGGATGTTCGCAATTATGTGTGGGCGGGAGAGAGGTGCATCGCCTCATATTTGGGTTATCACATAAACGACTCCAATAAAGATATTTTTTTATTAAATGGAATCAACTCAATTCAATGTAGATATCTATTTATTTTACCATGTTATTCATTTACACTCCTGTATATTCTATTATGTACTATCGATTCTTATTCTTTTTTAGCTACCCAACTAGGTAGAAAAACATTAGTATTGCATGCTCCCTTAGGGATAAGATTACACCCTAGGTGTCCCTCAAAACTTGTTTGTGACATTTATTCTAGGATACGTAATAATCTCAGAATAAAATGCCTCTTATCGAAAATTAAAATACTTTCCAAAATACTCCCACTACTTCACCGCATAACATTTGTATATCACTACATACCCCCATTACCTTGGAAGGCCTAGCTATAGGATTTGGGACCAATGCGGGTCCCTAGCCACAATTTCCACTCTTCTTGGTCTTGTACCCTCGACGTATATTGAGTGGTATGTTCTCGGTAAACATCAATTACGTACCACGAGTATATCGAGCCAAATCTCCCACGTACTCTCCCCATATGGTATATCGGTAGGCCTGGTTCACGTACATTCGGGTACATCAATATGATCCTCTCTCACGTACCCCTTAGGTTGGCCCCAGGTTTTTCCCGTTAGTTGATTTTTTCCTCGTACATATGTTGTTATGATCTTATTTACCTATTATGCATTTTTTATCATCCACATATTTAAACAAGCTAAAACTTAAAATTGGGTTATTAAAATTTGGGTAAATTTTTTATCATAGTATTTTAGGTGTACAAAGATATTTTTTATGGATATCCATTTCGGTGTGCAATACGCACTCTCAGGCCAGGAAAGATTATTATGCCCACCAGGCTAAAGCCTAATGTCATCAGTAATCCTTACCCCGACCACAATGTAGGGGTGAATGTTATTACTACGGAATGTGGATCTGAAGACCCATCTCTCTTTATTAAACTCATCAACTCAACAGGAGGAGCAGTGCAACCAATCCTTGGAAGCCTAGTTAGTAGACATATGGATCATGTGGGGCCCACATAGACACACATTAATAATATAGTTTAGATGATTGGAGCTTTGAAATCCATCTATGGAGACCCTTTGGAGGGTAGCTTGTACCAATTGATGTACTTAGTTTTTCGAGAAAATTTAGATCTCCTTTTATTAGACATCGTTCACAAGCACGAGAACCTCTTTGAACACTAAGAGGTAATGTATGATCAAACAAAACAAGTCACATGAAACATAAGGGGACTTCGGAGTAGAAAATCATCCCTACTGGGTGGGGAGAATAATTTGAAACAGAAGACAACCAAGGCTCTTGGTCATGGTCATCTCCAAATGGTTCAACAACCGAACAGTCATCCTAAGAAGACCTTATATTCCACTTTGATGACCTGATTGTCTCCCCACCTCGAGATGATGATGTTATGTTTCTACTCTGAGCTTCGATGAAATTTTGGACAAATTTCTCATTGGGAGTCCATAGAAGTCAATCATCTCACTCGATCTGAAAGGTTCTACAAAGACACAATCCTTAACCCCATTCCCTCTGGGGAAAAAGTCAAAAACAAAGGAAAATAGGTGCTTGAAGAAGATCCATTAGGAGAAGTCAAAGAAAATTGAGTTTTAAATAAGTTGAAGAAGACACAAGCCAATATCTCTATATGGGAAATCCTCAGGTTCTCCCACGCGCATAGATATTTAATTCCAAAACAGTTCTCAAAAGGTGATGCCCATCTCCTCCAGTCAAGAAAAGCTCATGGGAAAAATCCCGAATTTTGAAAAGAGTATACCGTCTGCCAATTCTGAATTGCCCAAGACAGGACCATATCATAATATGGACCTAAATGTTACAGTGAATGTCAAAGGACGAAGTATGCCCATTGTACTCGTTGATAATGTTTCATCCCTGAACGTATGCACACTAAGAATGACCAAATTCTTGGGAAGTAAGCATGAGGATCTTACACCCACCACTCAGGAGAGTCTACGATTAACACTCAAAGAGAAGTAATAGGTTCCATCAAACTTTGTCTCAACACCGACCCACTAGAAAAGCCTCACTGAGTTTTAAGTAATTAACATACCATCTTCTTTCAATACGCTTTTAGAACAAAAGTGGCTTCATGATATCAAGGATGTTGCTTCGTCACTACATCAAAAACTAAAATTGCTCCATGGTGGAAAGTTTATCACTATATCTAACGATGCCAACTTGCTCAAAAGGGAAGGACCCAATAGTCTAGTCATATAGACCCAACACGAGAGTAAAGATATCTACATCAGTGGTTTTCAGTTAGACCTACCTCAACAGGTCATTCCAGCTAACATTAATGAATAAATCCCACCACCATATTCTGAATATGGCTCCTATAATGTCATCCACAAGATAAAATAAATTCTTACCGGGGATGAGACTTACAAAAATCGACAAGGGATCAATGAGCCTATTAAGATACATCAATAGTCAAACACCAAAGTGTAACACCCCATATTTTAGAGCTTATATAAATTAATTAAATTAGTGAGTTGGATTTATTTAATTTGGAGAAATTCATTTAATTTGGTGATTTAAATTTAATTTATTTAAATTGGAGAAATTATTGAATTTGGAGATTTCAAATTTATTATATAAATTTGGGGATTTAGAAATTCAAATTAATTCGAGTTATTGAAAATTTTCACATGTGTCGCATTTTGAGGTTGAAATTGGAAAATTTTATAAAGTATCTCGGATGACAATTCTGAGTGCACGGTTGAGTCCGGAAGGGTCAAGATAGTCGAAAAAGAGTATCCGGGGGTAGTAAATGGGTCTCGGGGCATTTTTAGACATGACCGAGCCCATACGGGGGCATTTAAGTCATTTTTAATTGGCCAATAGGCTTTAATTACGGGATTGAGGAATTTTAACCTAGGTTTAAGTGTGTTGGGCAGCCATGAGTCATTCCAAAACACAAAGGGTTGAGAGAGGAGAGAAAGGAGAAAGAAGAAGAAGGAAAGAAGGATGACAAGAGCAATTCGGGCAAGAATTTCGACATGGGATCGTCGGATTTAATCCCCCAAGGCAAGTGTTTTCTTGCTTTAATATGAGTTGTAGTTAATGATGTAAATAGTTGTAATTATGTCAATTAATTCTGGAAATTTGGAAGTAGGATTTTGAATTGAAATTTGTGGGTTTATGGTGAAGAAGATGAAGAATAACCATTGATAGGGGATTTTTAACTTTGTGAGAAATTGGGTTAATAGTGAGATTATAACTTAATTTGAGAAGTGAATAACATGATTAGATCTTGGTTTTTGAATCTCCATTAGTGGTATTGTTGGAAGAAATTGTTAATGATGAAGTTTGGGTGGATTTAGGATGAATCTTGGGAGGTTTTTGGGGTAAAAGATCTGAGTATAATCGAAGGTTTTGGAGCTTTAATGGCGATTCTGTCCGCGTTGCCCTGTAGAAAATCGCGTTTTCTACATTTTGTTGTCTCACGCGCTTCCTCCAAAACTGCTCCAAAATGCCTCAAAACATCAATTTATTAATCTGGGCAGAATGTGGAAAAACTTTTTAAGAAAGGTTTTTTTTTTTTAAATCTTCTTTGAGGTGAATCTTTATAATGCCCTAACTTTTGGCATACGGACTCGGATTAGTGTGCCGTTCACGGCCACACATAGATAGCGAAGAGTATTATGCTGTCCTTGGAATATTTTTAATTAGACACAAAAATTGAAAGGTCTAAAATACCCTTGAAGACGGAATGAGTTATTTGATTTTTAGCACAACTTTAAATGAGCATAACTTTGTCATACGAATTCGGATTTACGTGCCGTTTGTGGCCACGCATAGCAAATGGAGAGTAGTAGCAGTACTAGGAATTTCATTACTGAGGCATATATTGTGAAATGTCTAAAATACCCTTGGAGTTTTAATTAGTGATGAAACTTTCCCGAATTGAAACTAAAAATTGTTGGGAACTTTGTGACACTAATATGAACTTAATCAAGTATATATGAGGTGAGATATATAATTATATAAATTATATTAAATAGTGGGATGTAGCTATTTTGGTATTGGATCGTATTTAATACGAGCGAACTAGTAGTAATTGGAATATATGTATATATATATGAATGTGTGAATTATATATATAAATATGGGAATACATAATCCAATAGAAAAATGATAATAGGTTACGGGAATACCTAAAACAATGATAGGTTGTGTGAATACGTAAAACAATGAAAGGTTGTGTGAATACCTAATATTTTAATAGGGTGCGTGAATACATATTTTATTATTTTATTATGTGTATGACATACCTAGCTGCTTGCTATCGCGGGGGGTTGTGTAGAGACGGTCTTATCCTGAGTGACCTTCGGGGGGATATTTGACTTGTATCTCAGAACATAGGACTGTGAAAGACTTATTTGTGAGTTGATAAGTCCGCTGACTATGGGAGCGTAGGTATGTGCGTGACCCATAGGTATGTGAACTATGTTCGCCGCCAATATGTGTGATTTGTTTATATGGTTCGTGGGACATTTTCGAACCGATAGTCCTTGTTTGAGTACGAGACGTACCGGGACATGATAGCAGAGTATGCAATGCACTATAGGTGTATCCTTAGGGTGCTGTGTTAGTATATATATATAATGGTGGTGGATATATATGTATACTTGTGTTATACTTACAATGTGATAATTGTAGGCTATTAAGATTGTGTTAATACATATATATAATAGTGAGGGATATATATGTATGCTTATGGTATATCTACAATGAGATAATTACAGACTATTAAGATAATGAAATCTTATATAAACGTAAATAGTAAATACTTGACTTTAGTGTGATAACACTTATTTAAAAATAATAATTGTTGAGATCAAATATGATATACTACTACGAGGGGTAACTAGAAGGATAAGCCTTTTTCCAAGTTAGAAGTGTGTCAGATGGCTAGGCGGAATAAATGAATGCGATAGGTGTGCACTATAGAAGAGAGGTGAGATTGTCCTCAAGAGAGTGGGACCGTAAAAGCAATTATGAACATTATATACTACGCATTTCATTTATTGCAATAAAATGCTTGCTAAACATTTTTATAAATCGGGCTCTGACCCATTTCTTGTACTTCTTCTCTCTTGTCTATGTATATGTATATTAACAGGTGTCCAGCCACAGGGATGCCATAGTTGACTTATCTATTCCAGGGTTACGCAGCTGCAACATTGTGGATGGTTGCAGGATTTGATTTAGACGTATCATTTCTTTATTCCTAGAGTAGGATTCTTATCTCAATTGTAGATTCATTCAGGTCATGTTTCCCCTTTTTACTTTTAGACTCAGTATTTGGTTTATGTATTCATTTATTGAATTATTATTATTGGGATTTTGAGCTGATTGTTTATTCGGCATGTCATTTAGTCATTTAGTACTGTTTTAGACTCATGGTTTGGATGTATGGTTTATTTGTTATTCAGCATGCATATTTAATTGTTTAATAAAAAGATAAAATTTAACATCAGTCTTTTTGAATACTAGGTGGTTAGTAAAGTTTTAAAAAGTTTTTGACAGTGATGCTAAGAATGAACCCCTGAGATTCCTGTTTTAAATTTGATAGAGGACTGATCACCCGGTATTTATTTAGGCGGGGTGTCACACAAAGGACTAGGATAAAAGAGACAAATTGATGACCTCATTTCTAAAGCTCTAGAGATTAAGGGACCCAAATTTAAGAAACCAGGGGCTTCACCCTGTCTCTCTAGCCTCAACGGATACTTTGTCAGTGAAGGAGAGGATTTTCCCTTTTTTATTTTCATCAAGTCTTGCGAGGGAGATGAGTCATTGAGTAAGTCCACGTCTATGCTTTGTAAAATCATATCATAGTGATCTGTTTAGTTGCACTGCCCGAAGTTTCTCCCTTTACGATTTTCCTCGCACATCGACGTGTTGTGTTAAATTTTTATATTTTATCAACTTATCACTTAGATGCATGTTTTAGGTTAAAAATATAAAATTGGGTAAATTGATTTTCCACAAGAAAACGATTTAATTTGGTGAGTAGGTTTATTTGGTTTTCAAGTTGTTTAAAAAAATTATATTTAAAATTAAAAAATTAAAAAATAGACTATTTGCTGGTAATACATCGTTGCCTAAGCACACACTGTAAGGGAAACTATGCTTATAGTGTTTTATTTAGATCGTGTTCGAGTTAGATAAAAACAATTGAATCATTATGTGTTATAATTGGGTAGAAAATTGTATCATTATTTAGATTGTATTCTTATTAGGTAGAAAATTATGATTTCATGTTATGTCACGTATTATTAGGTTCTTGTTAACTAAAAAAGACCCAAGTCATGTTTTCCTTAGTTCGTGTTAGGTAATAAAAAAATAAGATTTCATATTGATTTTTAGTTAGTTCGTGTTAGGGTGAGGTAAAAAAAAATATCATGTGTCATTTTTCCTTCGTTCTTATTAGGTAAAAAAAATAAGATTTCATATCAATTTTAGTTCATTTGTGTAAGGTAAAAATAATATTATGTGTTATATTTTATGGGTGCGGCTAACCGCACTCCTCATATTCTTTTAGCACTCCAAACAAAATCTAAAAGACAATATTACCCTTTTGTTCTAACATCAACCTTTATTCTATCATTAAACTTACAAACCCCATTTCACCCAAGTTCACTTCTTCTCCATGAGTGAGAGAGAGCTTTACCCTACAAAATCCATCTCATTTTCCCTTTTTCCATCAATCCAAAATATCATAAAAATTCATTGCATCTTCCATTTACGAATGATAATATCGGATGAAGAAAGTGTAGATTGGGAAGAAATGTCAACCCTAACTCCTAAAGAGTTACTTGAGTTGAATGAAATAATTCATTTCTCAAGCACAAATGACATTGATGGCATTTCAAAGAATTATCAACCATCAACCTCATTACATTTCAGTTCCAATACCTCAGGTGATTTTTCTTTTATATATTTGATGGTGTGTTTTTTTTATGGTGTTTTTTTACCTCAGCTCCAATACCTGTATATATTTGATGGTGTATTTTTTTTATAGTGTATTAAATACCTTGGCTCCAATACCAGTATTTATTTGATTGTGTATTTTTTTAATGGTTTACATTTTTTAATTGCAATAATCAAAATAATTTTTCACATTTTTAATTTTAATTTAATATTTTTCTATGTATATCATTTTTAACACTGAAAAAAATTACAGGTGAAGTTGATATTATTGAATCTCAAAAAAGAATGTATTTGGCCATTGATAAATTTCCAAACCGAGAAGAACTCTTCGATAGTATTCGTAATGTGGCGCTAATGCACGGATATGCAGCGACAATTAAAAAATCAAAAAAAGATTGTTATGTTATTATTGGTTGTGACAGAGGTGGAATATATCGTGGCACTAGTGTTTCGATGGATCAACGAAAAAGAGCAACCGCGTCGCGACTTATAAATTGTCCATTTCAGATTTGGGGAAAAAAGAAAAGAGATGGAACTTGGGAAGTGGAAATAAAAAATGTGTCCCATAATCACGAGCCTTCAAAGGATATGTCCGCACATCCATCTTGTCGACGTTTTTCCGAGGAAGAATTTTTGCGAATCAAAGAGATGACGTTGGCTGATGTGCCTGCTCGTCAAATACTTTTCGCACTTCGACAAAATAATCCAAATATTCAAGCAATTTCAAAGACGATTTATAATGCAAAGGCAAAGATCGTTAAAGAAATTATTTCGGATCGTACCGTTCTTCAAGCATTATTTGAAGAACTTTCCCAAGGTGATTTTATTTTTGACATGAAGTGCGATAAAGATGGACATTTGACTCATATGTTTTTTGCACATCCCAAGTCAATTGCATTAACCAAAAGTTATGGAAATATTTTTGTGATGGATTGTACATATAAGACAAATAAGTATAAAATGCCATTATTGCATATAGTTGGAGTTACAAGTTTTAATACTTCCTTTTGCTCTTGTTTTGCATTCATGCAAATAGAGGAAGAAGAAGATTATGTGTGGGTGTTGCAAAGGTTCCACAACATTTTGGGTGTTGATCAACATCCTTTAGCAATTGTGACGGATAGAGAGTTAGCTTTGGTAAATGCAATTGAAGTTGTTTTTCCAAGAACCGGTCATCTTTTGTGTTTGTGGCACATTGAGAAAAATAGTCTTGCTAAGTGTAAAAAGGAATTTGATAAAGATGAAGATTGGGATGCATTCTTGATGAGTTGGACTAAATTGATAGAATCCCCCGGTGTATTGAATTATGATGAAGCTTGGCATATTCTTGAAGTTCAATATAGAGAAAAAGAAAGTGTTCTTTGTTACATAAAAAAAACTTGGCTCCCTTTCAAAGAGAAATTTGTATATGCATGGACGGGAAATTATGCACACTTTGGGAATCGTGTAACATCAAGGGTAGAAGGTGCGCATTCAATGATCAAGAAATACCTTCATGTCTCCACTGGAAATTTACGTGAGGTGAAAGAAAAGATTTGTCTTGCAATTGAAAATCAGTACAAAGAAATAAAAACACAACTTGCTAGTGAAAAAATTCGTGTTCCTCATAAATTCCGTGGGCCACTTTTCAAGGAACTTGTTACTAATATTTCTGGGTTTGCGCTTCGGGAGATTTTCAAGCAATACGAATTATCAAAATCCGACTCACTCGGGGGTACATGTACGGGACATTTCACAAAGACAACGCGTATGCCATGAGCACACATGATGAGAAATAACAACCCCAACGTTTTACGGCTTTGTGATATACATTCACAATGGAGGATTGGTATACGATCATCCAATAGTTTTGAGAGGGTGTTGATTAGCCAAAAAGATAAAATTGAAGGTCTTCTAGAGGAATTTCGTGATAAGTATTTACAAATGTCGCTTGCTCAAAGGGAAGATAGCCAATATCAAATTTCTAAACTTCTTGATTCTCCATTTCCATCCATTATTGAACCTATTGTTCAACCTCATAAAGGGCGTCGGTGTGGTTCAAAAAAAAGAAAGGTAATTAGTTCTACAAGTCGTGATCCCTCCGCGTTTGAAATTGTTGAAAATGGTAGAAAATGTGGAGTTTGTCAAAATGTGGGACACAACAGTCGCACTTGCATAAACAAGGTTACGAATATGCACTTGGAGGAAATGATTGATTTGAATTACTTTGGACGAAAATCAAGTAAGTTTTCTTTTTGTGTATATTGTTATTTCATTTTAAAAAATCAAGTAAGTTTATTAATATAATTGCATTTTGTGATAGATTTTATTTTTTTCCAGATTTTGGACTGCATTTTGGACAGATTTTGAAGTACATTTTGGACAGCATTTTGGGTAGATTTTGGCCTGCATTTTGGACAGCAATTTGGACTTAGGACTGCTTATTTGGACAGCATTTTGGACTGCATTTTGGATTTGGGACTGCTTTTTTTGGACAGCATTTTGGACAGATTTTGGAGTGCATTTTGGACAGCATTTTGGAGTTGGGACTGCTTTTTTTGGACAACAATTTGGACTTGGGGCTGCTTTTTTGGACAGATTTTGGGCAGTTTTTTGGACACTTTATTGGTGTTTTTTGGACAGCATTTTGGACACCAATATGACTGAATTTATTTCTGTGAACTCTCTTTGGTTGTCAAATATTTGTGCCAATATATAATGTAATAGTTGTTGACATTTTTTATGCCCATTGTTGACAGTTTTTGGACAGTTTAATATAAAAGTTGTTAATAATATTTTTGTGTCAATATATACTGTAAGTTGCTAATAGTTTTGTTGTGCCAATTTATAGTTTATTACGAGTTTTTGTTAACAACCTAGTATTATTGATAATGTAAAGCTTTGAGCAGTTAAGAGTGTTTTGTATGAAAGAAATGAATTTGTGAGTTATAAGGGTAATAGAGTCATTTTGTTTCATTTTGGAGTGTTTAAAGAATGATATGGAGTGCTAACAGCTACACCCTATTTTATTTGGTTCGGGTTAGGTCCAAAAATAAAGTTTCTTATCGAGTTTTAGTTGGATCGTGTTAACATTAGGTAAAAAAATATTTCGCGTTGGGTCTTATTTTATTTGGGTTGTTTTCTTGTTAAGTAAAAAATAAGATTACTTATTCTATTGTGTCGTGTTTGTGTTCGGTTATGTAGCCATTGTAATGTTGTGAATTTTTTTTAACCTAACAATATTATTAATATAAAATAATTTATTGTTCAAAATTTCAAATGAAATATTCACTATTTCTTAAAACATTAATTGTATTGAAATACAATAGCAAAAAGTTCAAATATTTTCTTATTTCGTGAAGTTCACACTTCATTTATGGTAGGAGTCCATGTTAGTCATCACTATGGATCAATCTCTTGGGGTTAAACCTTTTATAAATTACACGTTCTTATATTAATTGAGATTTCAAAAGACTACCATAAACCATGAACAATTAGGAAGGAACCTACAAATTTATAGGGGCTGAATATATCTCCACCATAAATGATGATTATGGGTGAAACAATGTTGAAATTTCCAATTGTTTTGTTAGCATTATGAAAGTTTTGATTTTTTGATTTTTTTTCTTCTGAAACAAAATGACTGGGTTGTCAAAAGTCCGAAACAAAGGAATTGAATCTCATAAGTCAGTGAAATTCAAGATGCGAAATTCCTTGCCTCGCTATTACTGTTATCATTAGGGCTTCTATTACTATGGATACAATGTAGAGATTATAAGAAATGCCCCCACTTCAATATGATCACATATTGAAGCCGCCCCTTCTTTCTAATGGGAAACATAGAAAATTTTATTACTAGCAATCAACATTATAATGCATGGACCAACAGTTCATGTTACATATAATACAACACAGGACAACACGAGACAGAAGAACAAAAACTTCAAACCAAAATTATTAACCCATGATACTCTTTCAGCTGAGTGTAAAAACCACATGATGTTAAACTCAAAACTGAAACTGTTCGACTATTACATAACAAAAAAAATACATGCATAAAAGTCATGTTGGTTACCAGGTCTTCAAAGGATGTTCCTAATAATAAGGAGATTTTCCCAAGCCAAAAACAAACTCATTGTTATAAGGATATGGGGCCCACTAAAGTAATGGAGACAACCTTTTCTTTACATAATTCTGATACCCCCACTTGTATTAGGTCGGTTAATTTTATTCCACGCGATAAAATCACTCTCAATGGTCTAACAGCTATTCAACAACCATCTTCTAATCAGGTGGATAAGCCATTCATGGAGCCATGTGCCCCTTGATCTCATATTTCCTCAAGGGGATGCTACTAAAGATTTGGGTCCTGCTCATTTATCTATTTCCAGTGAGGGTATCGCATGCAGTGAAAGTCCTCGTGCAGTTCAAAATATGAACCCTCCTCTAGAGAATGTTGGCAACTCAAATAAACAAAAACAAAGCAATATACAACATTAAATCCGACATGACTCCATCGTGTTACTAGGAGATAAATTAGTTTTGCACAATGATGTTATTGAGACTTCATCTTCTAATGAAGACAATAAAAGTGAAGCAGATATGCCTCCTTTATAGAATATTGAGAAAACCTATGTTAATCAGAGTAGTCTTCAAATTCACGACGATCGCAGCATTGCGTTATACGTGGAAACTCCCATGATTGTCTCGATTGGTGTAAACTCTACTTCCAATCATGACAAATGGCACGTCGTGCATAGAAAAACACGTTCAAGATATCGATCAAGGGCGTTTCTTCATCTTTATCCTAATAAAGTCTTTATTTAATTAAAATAAAATAAAAAATGTAAGATGTTCAAAGAGAGAGAGAGAGAGAGAGAGTTCCACACTAAGTGGATATTCCTTTTTATAGATATGTAGGGAGGTCAAGAGGAGGATCCGAATGATGGCGAAGGGAGATGAAAAGAAAGGGTTAGAGAACAAACTAAAGGACCTAAATGGGCTATTTATTTGTCATCCGTTAATAAGTGGTAGGTTTGTAATTCTTATTAGATTTGAGGGAGTCAAGTTCCAAATGGATCAAATGTGTTTTACATGCTTTTTAAGTTAATATAAGATATATAGTTAATGAAATTCATAAAAATACAATTATACCAATCAAATCATTGTTAATATCTAACTAATGTGATATTTTGTGTGCATATTATCAGTAGCAAGTATGTTAAATCCAACAGTTGATTTATTTAAATATTATCACAAAAAATATATATATAATATTAATTTCTGAATGCCATAAAACTTAATTTACATTGGGGTTGAGTTTAAACAAAACATATATCAAACCATCCTCTGAATAATACTTGGATTACGATATTGTTGGAAAATTTGGAAACGACCCAATAGTTTTAGATACAATTACGTACAATTTCTATAATTTCCCAACATTTCATATTTCGAAGTAGTCCAATCAAATCAAATCAACATTTCCCAAAAAAAAAACTAGTAAATCCAGGTAATCATGTGATAAAATATCAGAAATCTATAAATTAAAATTCAAACCACTACATCATCCATGCACGTTCTATAGTGATTTTTTCTCAAAAAAATAAGAAAAATAAATAACCAATATATAAAACAATAATCTGAAACCTTACAAACCTGATTTTCATACACGAGATAATAAACTATAATATTATAATTATACATTCTATTAAGCATTCATTTTGAGGCTTCTTATGAAAAAAACTTGTTTCACAAATTCTATAAATCTCCACCAATAAAAGGGGGACTCGCGATAAATTTTACTCTTCTACGAAGTTAAATCTCATCATTGTACAAATATTTATCCAATTTAATGAGGGTTCTTACATAATTGCAGCCAAGCCAATAAGTTCCCTTTCATCAGTTCTCGACTCTGGAACCGAGATCAAATTGCGAGGTCTCACTGGAAAAAAAACGAGGGTTACAACATTGTAAATAAACACATAAGAGGGCGCTGGCCCAAAAATTTAAGCTTAAAACCAAAGGAACAATTTTGAATGGATTTTTTTCAGGTAATTATAAACTATATCGTAAATTACGAAGTGATTATTTTAAATAAAAAAGAATATATGATTTAATCAAGGGTCTCATTTTCTAATTAATGTTAAGTCAAAGCTATTTTATTATTCCAAAAATTCCCTACCTATATAAAACACCGACAAAAACTCACCACTTATTTTAAAACTTAAATCTCAAAATGCCCTCAAACCTAAACCCAAAATTGTGGAGTTAAATAAATAAATAAATAAACGAACAAAAAAATTCTCCCAAAAAAATGGACTAGGGACTTTTTGGAACATAAAAAATTAGGAACTTACCTCCTAGGGATTGAACACTGTATATACCTTTAATCATAAATTTATAGTACATTGATAATAATGTAGCCCAAATGTGGTTGAAGTAACTTTGAAATCATCCAACGATGATGTGTATACTTTGCATATTCAAACTGGCTACATAACTGCTCAAAAATAATAAATAAATAAGCAATACAGTGGTGGATCCATAATTTTATTCCCGGGTGGGGGGGGGGGGGGGGGGAGAACACGGTTGAATTTTACAAGTGAGGTCAAGATATATTACACTTCGAATGAGGAATATTTATACTTTTTTTATTTTAAAGTATTTCTCTAAAATTACATATAAAATAAATGTTACATTTTATTAAGAAATATTTTATTATTTCATTACTTAGGCTTCCATATAAATTTTCACATTTATGGAGTATATACAACCCAAACATATGTTTGAATAACAAATCATTATTACTCCTCAACTTATTTTAATCAACACATTTATACAAGCTAAATCTACATATTGTTCTTAAATGTCAAGAATTGTAATTGATTACTAAAATGCTAATAACACTAAAGCTAAAATTAAAAAAAGAAAGGAAAGCAAAACACCACCACCAATAAATCATTTGTTGAGAAATACCAAATCTTATCCACGCTCAAATCTCAAGAGCAATAAAAGAAGTTCTGATATAAATAGAAGAAAAGTACTAATAATCTAAACAGAATAAAAAAGATGTAAAAAACAATTTTTCAGAAATGTAAAACTAAATCTAAATGAAAATATTCACAATCCCCATTAAAATAAAGAAAGAAATATATATACCAAAGCAAGAAAAGAAAGCTTATATGCTAAGTGTTTCCAAAAGTTACATTATTTAATCTCAAGCTTTTGGTCCATACCTCGTATATATCTATACACACACATAGAGAGATGAGAATAAGAGGCGACAAATTTGTGCGGCTTCATCAAGTACATATTTTATAAGGTTTTTATATTTGTTAAATTAAAGTCTTGGTCTATTACATTGTTTTACCTTTTATTTTAAAACAATAAACATAACACCCCTACAAGTTTAATACTGTTACAAAAAAAATTGCAAAACTGGATTCACCCGTTTAGATAGGAATTTACTCATGTAGCTTTTACCTCACAACCAATATTGGGATTCCGTCCAAATTTTAACAGAATTTAGTCATGTGACTTGGACATACCAAATTTTTTTTTTGTAATGTCAAACTACCATGTTCTTAATTAATAAATCTAACACATTAGTTTAACATGTAAAACTAAACCAATTTCCACTACCAAATCACACTACAAGAATTTGCACCATTAGCAATAATATTTAGCAACACAAGCTATTTTTGTTGTCAAAGATACCCTTTTGGCAACAAAATCTTATTTATGTTGCCAAAAGACCATTTTATATTGTACTTTTGGCAACATAAAATAAAACTTATTGCCAAAAGTTAAAATTTTAAGCTGAATACGGGAGGGAAATAATTTGAAGCTTTAGCAACATTGTCCTATGTTGCCAAAAGTCATATAACTTTCTACAACATAAACCTTGTAGCGAAAAGAGAGCGGCTTTGGCAACCATAATTTTTTATGCCAAAAGTATTTTCTATATAATTTATATATTTAAAATACATTGATATCTTAATAAACAAAACCTTAAAATAAGAAACCCTCGTTTTGGCCTTCTCTTTCCCTCGCTCTCTCTCTCTCTCTCAACGAATCTACTCCACCACCGCCGGCAAATCTCTACTCCGCCGACCACCATAGTAGGTTCCTCTATCTACCTCTCCCACATGCACACACGCACGCACACACATCTACTTCAATTTCTGTGTGTTTGGTTCACAACAGAAGACACGCTCCACCTATTGTTTAATTTCCTTTCGCATTTTACATCGGTTTTAAGGATGTTGTATGTAATCGGGGTTTAAAATCCCTATTTATGCCATTATCTATGTTTTGATTATTTTTTTTGTAAATATATGTTCAATGTTCCTAAAAAATTGTATCAATATTGTATATGCCTAATTGGTCATATTTATGGACTATTTTCAATTACAATCTGCAGATAGAGAATTTTGTAGTCTCAATGTCATAAAGATACAGGAGAATAATTGTTGATGTAAAAAACTAGATCACTCTAATTATTCAATCACAGATAAATAAATAAGACAAAAGATTTTTAAAGTGGTTCGGCTAGGAATAAAGCCTACGTCCATTGTTATGTTATTGCTGAATGTCTATGGAATTCTTGATTACAAGTTCTCTCAAGAATTTCCGATCCCTTTGAATAAGGGTGATACAAGGTATTTATAGCCTTGAGGCTGTACATGAAAGGGTCGATACATTAAATGATATACACATGAAAGGGTAATACATTTAATGCAGCGTGTGCGTCAAGATTATAAACATTCAATGAATAGTTGAACTGTTGTCTATCTGGTAATTAATGCTACGGCCGAGATGCAGCTCGGACCGCCTTAGTTGCTCGTTGATCAAGAGTTCCTCGGAGCGTTAGAGTATCTCGGGGTGCTGGAGTTCCTCGGGGTGTCCTCGTTGCTCGGAGAGAACATGAAATGGTTGAAGAAATGAACTTCCTCGCTGCTATTGTGCCACGTAGGTTGACACGTGTCTTCGTATTATTCGTCCACATCAGCATATTAATTTTGGTATCAACAGAAGCCCCCAATGTTTCATATTTCGAACTTTGAGGAGTATGGAACATTCTTTCTCGGTATATGGCAATATTAAATGACTTTCCCAGATTTTAGGAGCATTTCCTTTGTATTTGAATTTCCTTCCAAATTCGTGGAATCCGCCTTTTTGAATTTTCATAAGCGCTTCGATCTTTGTGCAATTTTTGTCCTTTTAGCCGCCGGTAACGCAATAGTTTCTTTTTCATAATCATTTCTTTCGCCGCTTCCCAAGATAAAGTATTTAAACGTCTTAGGTAACCATACCGTCTTCTACCTTTTCCAATTTTCTGCATTCAAGCTTTCTATTTTCTCTTTCATTCTTGTGCGTTCATCCTTGTTTTCGTTTGTTGTTGATAGCTCTCCTTTCTTCCTGTAAGCTTTTTCTTCCTTCTTCTTTTATTCACCATGGTTTATGTTATTGAATCTATTGAAAAATCCCGCTCTGATTTTTCCATCCCATCTTGGGTAATTTTGGAGGAGCTTTCTGGACCTCAAGATTATTTTCGTTTGGCTGAGGGACATTGGTTCCCCAGTCTTTTTATTGCTGAATGTGGTTTTTCCTTTCCACCAAACCCATTGTGTCTCGAGTTTTGTCAGTATTTCGATCTTGTCCCTGCAAAAATAGCCCCCAATTCATGGAGAATAATTAATGGGGTGTACAAATTAAATCTAACTCATGGGACTCGTATAGGGATCCCTGAAATTATGTATTGCTATAGATGGGCCATTCTAGATAATATTTATTATTTAAAAACTAGGTTTTTGAATAGAGCTCTTGTAGTTAACCTCCCAGATGCAAATAGAGATTATTTTGAACATGGGGTGGTTATTAAAAATTGGCAACATGCCCCTTTAGTTGGAGATGGTGTATACAACGGTCCCAGATGCCCCCCATATGGCAATGGGATAGGTTTATTTTTCATTTTATTTCTTTTCTGAATTTACGAATTCATTATGTTTGATAAAATGTATGACTGATATTTTATCATGTGCTTGTTTGCAGTTGACAGTAAAAGAAAAACTCCAAAAGAATCAGAGGTTAATATCAAGCATCTGAAACTTATCTAGGGTTTGCATAAGAACGTTGCAGACGAGCACATCAGGTCTGCATCATATTTGCTACAGTATAAGAGCTTTACAACCTCTTATACTGCTCGTCCTGTTGAGCCAGCTTCAACTCCAGAAGATTCTTCTTCAGATTCTCACATCCCTTTAAGTCAAAGAATGGGCAAGAAAAGAGCTCCTCCTGCTCTATTTGATGATACTGCCTCTGCTGCTGAGGCTAAGAAAAGCAAAATTGATGTCCCAGAGGGGACTAAGAAGGTGGATGTTGCACCTTCAAAAACTACCGAGAAGCCCCCAGTGGCTCCGAGCAAAAAGGTTGCTCCTGTGGAGATAATTTCTGTCTCTCCGACCAAGAGTTCTTCCTTGGTTGAAGCTGCTGAAGTCCCTTTGAGGAGATTGAGGAAATCATCCTCAGTCAATTTGGATGAAACTGTCTCTTCTCTGCCAGCTGGTGGCGTTGGTGTTCCAACCATCATTCCTTCGAGCTCTGCAATGAGCTCGATAAAAACTTGGATCATACCTGAGGTCCAAGGAATTGATGAAAAGATTTCTAGGGATATGTTGACATCCCTAGCTACTCGTCATCTTGCTTCGATAAATTTCTCACACTCTGAATTTCCTTTCTTTCTCTGAATACTTGTCTTTTTGCACTGACTTACTGTTTTTCTCATCTTTCAGCTGGTGAACTATTTTAATAACATCGTGAAGAAGGACGAGGCAATTAAAGCTTCTAGCTCCTCGTCTGGTGTAGAGGATGCTCTATTGGGTTTGACCCAATCCTTAAAGGAATCTCGCCAACAGTATAATGAGGATAAGGCTGTTTGGGAGAAAAAGTTGTCAATAGTTGAAGCTGAGAAAGTGAAGTTGGCTGAGATCTCCAAGGGTTTGGAGAATAAGGTGAAAATTTTGGAGGTTGAGCATCAAAAATATGACGACAAGCTCAAGAACTTTGGAGAGCTTGAAGATAAGCTGAAGAAGGCAGAGGAAGAGTTGCTCGCCCTGCGAGATATCAAAAACCAAAAAGAAGAATTGGGTGCGAAGCTCTCCTCGAAGAAATTGAGAAGAAAGCTCGCAGTTAAAAAATCCTTCAGCGCTGGCTGGGATAAAGGATGGGATAAGGGGATTGCTGCGATGACATCCCAAGTTCAGTACGGGAAGTTGAAATACTTTCGAGATGGCTGGGTAGCTGCCCTGCAAGAATTGAAGATCAAAGAAGATTATGATCTATTTCAGCTGCACCTCCCCGGTCCTCCTCCACCAATTGAAGAAGAAGAAGAAGATGAACCTATCTCGGATGAATCTTCTATGGCCATGGGTGATCAAGTCCCTGCCTCTCAACCCTCTGCCACCGAGGACATTTCTTCCATGCCTCCTCCTCCTGAGAAGATTCCTTTCGATCAAGTCGTTGTTACCACCGAGCAACCAAGCTCTTCGTTCCAGCCTCCCGAGAAAGTCTTGGGAGACAAGGAAAAGGTGTGAAGTTGTTCGGTATCTTTTCTTTCATTATCACTTGTAATCAAACAATGTAATCTTTTGATGATCTAATAAAATACATCTTTGTTCTTCTTTGGTGTTGATGATCTGTTTTTGTTGACTGTTGTCTGCTCTTTATTAGTTTATGGACAGGATGGAAATGATATCTATTCTTGATACAAAGCTGATGCAACAATGCAATGAATACTATAAGGCTGGTCATACAGATCTGAGTGTATCAGAAATTGCCGACATCCTTGGCCGTGATGCTTCAAAACAAGCAATTGAGGCTTATCAGTACCTGAAAGACTTACTTGACCGAGCTGTGGCCAACAACGGGGCCTACTATGAATTAATCGAGGAGCTTCATTGTACTCTAGAAGATCTTCAGAATCAATACAAGGAATCAACTGCCCTGTTGCATGAGGGATATGAAGATAGGGATAAGCAACTTTCTTCTGAGACAGGCCATAAAAAGATCCTTGCTGGGTACGATATCAAGGAAAGAACCCTGAAGTGTGAACTTGAATCGTGCAGACAGATTGCCGAGTTGCTGGAACAAGAGAATAATAATTTGCAGAAAAAGTTGGCACAGTATGAATCTGCAGCGTCATCTTCCACTGCTTTAGTACCAGTTACCGATGAAGGTTTCTCGTTCTTAGAGGTTGAAAATGCCAAATTAAGGCAAGAACTGGATAACTTAAGAAGATCTGTTATTCCTGTGACTGCTCGGGGACGAGGAAGAGGTTCTCGGGGACGAGGAAGAACTGTTCAAAATGTTGTCGAGGAGTAAGGTTCTCCAGTCGCTTCTCGGAGCCGATCAAGAGTTTTCATCCGTAATGTTGAAGAGGCTCGCACTCAGTCTACTTTGGAAACTCAAGCGTTCCAATTGAATGCAAAAGATCATGCTCTATCTGAAATGTCCAAGAAAAACCTATCTTTGGAAGATCAACTTACTGCGACGAAGTCTGCTTTACATACCAAGGACCTTTTTGCCAAAAACCTTCATGAACAATTGGATAGACTAACCTTCCAATTCCATAAGCAACCTCGTGAGTTCTGGATGGGAGGTTAAAATGAGGCCCTTTGTCACTTGTATGCTCACATTGAAAATGCCAATAATGAAGGTTATAAGCAGGGATGGTTGAACGCCCTTGGAGTGCTGAAGCTCGAACAGGGGCACTACCTGTGGGATTATCATAGCCCTGGGTTATTAGACTTGCCCGTACTAGCCTATAAATTGGATATGGCATGGATTCCAGCTCGCGCCATTCCTCGGAGCTTAATTTCAAAATATCTTGGTGACTATAATCTTCATTCTCAAGTTGACATTTCTCGCCCCGAGCATCTCTTGGATACACCTTCAATAATGAATGTCATAATGCTGAAGGACTTGAATTTTATTAATTCTCCTCTTTGCCTGGAAGATCCTCCTGCTGGCGAAGAGCCTATCTCAAAAGCAAAGGGCAAGAAACCAATAGAATAGGAATCTCAATGTAATAGTTAGCACATACATGTAATCTGTAACTTATTTTGAATTTTAATGAAAGACTTTCATTTTTGTTTGTAAATCTATTGTCTTGTAAATATCAAATACTTTACATTTATGTATCTGTTAAAAAGATAACAATATTGTGTTGTTCATCGACCAACTTAGTGAAAAGTTTACAAGTACTAAAAATGTTGCTCGATCGCTCGATGAGTATAAAGATGTTTAAAATTTTGCCAACCGACCAAAGTTGTTAAATTGTGATCGTCAACCAATTATCCCCGACTAACCATACTTGGTAAATTTTTGTCTTTTTCGTCGACCGATTATCCCCGACTAACCATACTTGGTAAATTTTTGTCTTTTTCATAAAATGTATCCGACCAACCAAGGCCAATAAATTTTTCTTGTCGACCAACTACAGTTAATGGGTTTTTATTCCCGACCAACCATACTTGGTATATTTTGGAATATTTTGTTCTTCAAAGAAATTTTTGTAATAGTATTACCTCCCGACCAACATAAATTGGAATGTGAGATCATATTTTCAAATCAAATCAACCAAAATTGGCGTTTTTAATAATATTATCCACTAGTTATCTTACCAACCGTAACTGATCATGCTGGTGTAATCTTCCTATCCAAAAGAATATTTTTTGGTTCTTTCGAACTATTTGGTTCTTTTGAACTATATGTCCACTAGTTATCTTACCAACCGTAGTTGGTCACGCTAGTGTACGCCTCCTAACCAAAGGAGTAGTGGTTCTTTCGAACTATATGTCCACTAGTTATCTTACCAACCGTAGTTGGTCACGCTAGTGTACGCCTCCTAACCAAAGGAGTAGTGGTTCTTTCGAACTATATATCCACTAGTTATCTTACCAACCGTAGTTGGTCACGCTAGTGTACGCCTCCTAACCAAAGGAGTAGTGGTTCTTTCGAACTATATGTCCACTAGTTATCTTACCAACCGTAGTTGGTCACGCTAGTGTACGCCTCCTAACCAAAGGAGTATATTTTTTGTTCTCGCTATCTTACCAACCGAAGTTGATCACGCTCGAGCATTCTTTATTGCTGATGAATAGCATGATAGTGTAGTATTTCATACTAGTATTCCCCGAAAAACTTTCCAGAAAGAAAATGGTGAAACATGATCGTTTTATTCATATCAATGGAAATGCTTTTACATTTTACATCACTGATAATACTTGCGGAGGTGTTCAGCATTCCACACATTCTTAAATTCTTCTCCTTCCAGAGTTGCTATGCGGTAAGTTCCTGGTCGAACAACTTCTACAACCCGGTAAGGTCCATGCCAGTTTGCTTCCAGTTTATTATGCTTCTGAATGACCTTCTTTAGCACATAATCCCCCTCTTTTAAATCACATTTTTTCACCCTTTTGTTGTAGAACAGAGCTGTGCGTTGTTGGTAAGCAGCATTTCTAATGGATGCCTCTTCTCTAACTTCCTCGAGCATATCCAAATCCAGTTTTCTCATCAAATCGCTGATTGGGGAATTGAAATTCAGTACTCTATGTGTTGGGAGACCCAACTCGGCAGGTATTACAGCCTCACTTCCAAATGCTAACATATATGGTGATTCTCCAGTTGCTGATCGGGGAGTTGTTCGGTAAGCCCACAAAACTGACTGTAGCTCATTAATCCAATTCGCTTTGGCCTCACTTAGCCTTTTCTTCAAACCATTTAGTAATGTTCTGTTCGTCACCTCAGTCTGTCCATTGCTTTGAGGATGGCCTGGTGCTGAATGAAACTTCAAAATGTTCGACTGATGACAATAGGCAGCAAATTCTTCATTATCGAATTGTGTTCCATGGTCTGTGATGAAAGCATGAGGGGGACCATATCGACAAATGATGTTCTTCCAAATGAACTGATATACCTTCTCGTACGTCATATCAATTAGTGGTTCAGCTTCCACCCACTTAGTAAAATAATCCACTGCCACGACGAGGTACTTGAACCTTCCTCGGGTCGTCGGCAATGGTCCAACCAAATCAATCCCCCATATGGCAAATGGCCAAGGTGAAGTTATGGGTGTCAACAATGCTTGTGGAGTTCTTCGGATGGAGGAAAAGCGTTGGCATTTGTCACACTTCTTGGCATAGGCTATACAGTCAGCCCTCATCGTCGGCCAGTAATATCCCTGTGTCATCACCCTTTGCAAAAGTGTCCGACCTGCTACGTGAGCTCCACAAGATCCTTCATGTATTTCCTCAACTAATTCTTTTACTTCTGATGGATGTACACATCTCTGCAAACCTGCCATAATTCCTCGTCTATACAAAACACCATTAGTTAATACGTACCGAGCAGCTTTATACTTCAATTTCTTAGCGGCTAGCTTATCCTCTGGTAATTCTCCTTCTTCAATGTATGCCCTGATGGGGTCTATCCAAGATGGTCCTAAATCAAGGGTAATAATATTCACCGTCAGGTCTTCTTCTATGCTCCGACTTTCTAATACTTCAATTGGTATCGTCCTTTGCATCTCGGTGCGTGTAGCTGACGCTAATCGAGCCAATGCGTCTGCTCTAGCATTCTCTATCCTCGGTATTCTCATCAATTTAATGGCATCAAATTCTGTCAATAACTCCATTACCTTTGCATGATACTTCGCCATTAAGTCTCCTTTAACTGCATATGTTCCCATCATCTGATTCACAATTAATTGAGAATCACTAAATACAATTATTTTCCGTGCTTCCATAACTCTTGCTAGATTAAGACCTGCTATCATGGCCTCATATTCTGCCTCATTATTGGAGGCTTTGAATTGGAATCGCAAGGCATACTCCGCGTCAATATCATCTGGGGTGTTTAAAACAATCCCTGCTCCACAACCTGCTACGCAAGATGATCCATCTACATATAATCTCCATGTAGGTAATTCGCCCTCAAACTTCTTATCTGACAACGTTCCTCGGTGAAATATTAGCTGTTTTGTTTTATCATCTCCTGGTATTCTTCGCTCTTCGTCGACCATCTGTTCGCACCCTTTTACCAACCGGAGTTGGTCTGGGTTTGAATATGATGATTTTTCTACATCCACAAGTCCTTTTACCAACCTTAGTTGGTCTGGACCTGTGTCTGTTGATCCTGTATCGTCCACAGGTTGGTCAGCAAGCACCTTTTGTTCCTCGGGGGTATCAGGGTATGTGAACTCTGCTATAAAATCTGCTACAGCTTGCCCTTTTAATGATGATCTGGGTTCATACACAATATCATATTCACCGAGTTCAATTGCCCAGTACATCAGTCTTCCTGATTTTTCTGGCTTGTGAAGGGCTTGTCTTAATGGCATGTCAGTATACACGACGATTGTATGGGCCTGGAAGTATGGCCTCATTCTTCTACTTGCTTCAATTAATGCCAGTGCCAATTTTTCTAGCTTTGGGTACCTGATTTCTGCACCTCGGAAAGCTTTACTTGTGTAATAGATGGGTTTCTGGATTCCATTCTCCAATCTGATCAACGCTGAGCTAACTGCATTCTTTGATACTGCCAAATACAAGTACAACTTCTCTCCTGTTATTGGCCTGGACAACAATGGAGGTGTTCCCAAATACTTCTTCAAGTCTTGGAAAGCCTTTTCACATTCTTCAGTCCATTCAAAAGTTTTTCGAAGTGTTTTAAAGAATGGGAGGCATTTATCAGTTGCTCGGGACACAAATCTATTGAGCGCCGCAACTCGTCCTGTAAGACTCTGCACTTCTTTCTTCGTCGTCGGGGATCGCATCCCTAAAAGAGCTTTGATCTTCTCTGGATTTTCCTCAATTCCTCGTTGGTTGACGATGTATCCGAGGAACATTCCTTCTCGTACTCCAAAGGTGCACTTCGTCGGGTTAAGCTTCATTTGGTATTTATCTAGTTGATCAAAGGTTTGACCTAAGTCAACTAGATGATCAGCAGCTCTCTTGCTCTTTGTTAGCATATCGTCGACATAGACTTCCATGTTGCAACTGATTTGTTCGGCAAAAACCTTGTTCATCAACCGCTGATATGTTGCACCTGCATTTTTCAAACCAAAAGGCATAACATTATAACAATAAGTTCCCCTTGGGGTAATAAAATAAGTACTTTCCCTGTCTTCAGGTTTCATTTTGATCTGATTATAGCCAGAATATGCATCCATGAAGCTGAGCAGCTCATGTCCCGAAGTAGCATCCACTAGCTGGTCTATTCGGGGCAATGGAAAATGATCTTTTGGGCATGCTTTAGTTAGGTCAGTGAAATCAACACACATTCTCCATTTGTTGTTCTTCTTTTTTACCATCACCACATTTGCCAACCAATCTGGATATTTCACATCTTCAATGAATTGGGCTTTTTGGAGCTTCTCGACCTCCTCTTGTATAGCTTGATTCTTCTGGAGCTTCTCGACCTCCTCTTGGGCTTTTTGGAGCTTCTCTTCTTCTCTGCTTCACAGGCTTGATCTCCTTATTCACATTAAGCTCATGACATAAGAAATTTGGATCTATTCCTGGCATGTCTTCATGACTCCATGCGAAAGTATTCTTCCTACTCCTCAAGAAAGTTATTAGTTCCTGTTTTATTGAAATATCCAACGACGAACCTATCTGGGTTATTCGTTCAGGATGCTCCTCGTCCAAAATAACATTTTCTGTAGATTCTACCACCTGCCCTTTTACAAGTTGGGATTCATCCCTGGGATCAAGAGTTTCAATTTCGGTACCTTCTTCCACTTGGTAAGTAGTAGTCTTTTTCCTTGAGTCTTCAAGTTCCTCTTGTTCAGCAGACGAATAATAGCATTCCCGAGCTACTTTTTGATCACCTTTCACAACTCCGACTCCAAAGTTTGTTGGGGATTTTAAGCACTGATGCACTGTAGATGGAACTGCTTCGAATTTCTTCAATCCAACTCTTTCCATAATGATGTTGTAGGCTGACTGCACATTCTTATCCATCACAAAGAAACGTATTCTTTCTGTTCGACAAGTAGGCCAAGTGCCAATGAGTATATCCAACTTGATCGTCCCAAGTGGAAAAACTTTCTCGCCAGCAAAACCCAGAAGGGGTCTGTGATAAGGTTCCAATTGAGATAATTTCAAATTCAAGCTATCAAAGCATGAATAGTACATTATGTCTGCCGAACTACCATTGTCTACTAACACCCTTGAAATCACCACCTCCTTCATCCTCATTTTGATCACCAAAGGATCGTCATGAGGGTAAAGAACACCTGCCAGGTCGTTTTTTGAAAAACCAATCACTAGCTTCTCTTTGTTTACCTTCCTCGGACGATCATCTTAGGCAAGATTTATTCGTTGAATATATGAGCAGGCTTGAGCCTCTCCGAGATAAGCCTTTCTTTCTGCAGTAAGATCTCCTCCTCCATTATCTCCTCATGTAATAACATTACAATCAAATGACCCAAAACGTATGGAAAATACCTCTCGTTCAGGCTGCCTTGGCTTCTTTGGAAGATCGGGGTCTTCATCCGGATCATCTTCATGGTCTCTTTTCTTTTTCTCATCTGCCCGACGAGGAGATCTGGAATGATCTCTAGTTCTATCATCATTTTTCCTCTCACTCCTGCGATCTACATACTTTGACAACTTTCCTCTTCGGATGAGCGTTTCAATCTCGTTCTGAAGGGATATGCAATTTTTGGTTGTATGGCCATGATCTTTATGAAACTCGCAATATTTGGCCTTATTCCTCAGATCAGGATTTATCCTCAGTTTATCTGGCCACTTGATTTCCTCGCTATTCTTGATTTCTTCCAAAACATGATTAATACCCATTTTCAATGGAGTATAATTATCGTACTTCTTTAGGACTTCCCATGACGTCCTATTATTCTTGGAGTGTTTGTCACCACCATTACCTTTCTGCTCTTTCTTCTTAGACTTGTCGACTTCCACCTTGGTTTCTTTATCCATATTCTTCTTCGCAGCCATAGCCTCCTCAGCATTCATGATTTTGGCCACTTTTGCCATCAACTCGGACATAGTTTTAGGTGGATCTTTGGCCAAAGTGTAGTACAGCTTGTTAGGCAACAATTCACTCATCAAAGCCGTGATCGCTGTCTTTTCTTCGTAATTTATGACTTCCAACTTCTCGTTATTGAAACGAGTTATGTAATCTCTAGTACTTTCACCTGATTTTTGTCTAACACTTAGCAAGTGCGCTACTCGCTTTACTGGCTTTGCTCCAAAACAGAAATTGCCAATGAACAACTCGGCTAACAGAATAAAAGTTGAAATCTTACCCCGAGGAAGATTATTGTACCATATCTGTGCAGATCCGGTGAGAGTTCCTGAGAATACTCTACACCTCATCTCGTCGGGGACGGCATAGATGTCGGCAGTAGCTTGGTATTGTTCTATATGAAGAACAGGATATGTCTTTCCATCATACTTGGGGTCACTACAGGTACCTTGAATTTTGAGGGTGTAGGAAAATCCACAATGGCCTGAACAAAAGGTGTCCCTTGAACAAAAGTTCTCTGTAAGGGGTTTCTTGCCTTAGCCATTTCTCCCAATCTATCCTCCAACCGCTGAATGGAACCTTTCCATGCTTCATTTCCTTCTTTAGGCCGCTTAGTCCGAGCAATTGACTATTATGACGTAGCTTCCTGAGATCTATCTCGACGAGTTGCTGGTCGTGATTGTGCTGATCCTTCTCTCAGACCTGATGGTGGTCGAAAGATTCTCGATGGAGCTCTAGGTGGACTCATAATTCTCCTTGGTCCTAACCGACTGAAAGGAGACACCCTGCTTAATCTTTCCAAGGCGCTAGTTCTCTCCGGAGAGAGAGTGATATGTTGATCTGTATCCGTAGCCCGTATCGATGAAGTTCGCCCAGGTTGATAAGAAGAATCATTAGATTCTCCATTACGATATGACCCAGTACGTCTGGATCGCGATTGCCCACGATCACTCCTTTGCCCTGAATAGGTAGGTGCACCGTCGTGAAGAGTTTGAATGAGTTGCCTCATAGTTTCTTGCATGGCGGTTTGTCCTTGAGCCAGATTCGTCATAATTCTAGCCAGATCTGGAGGTGCAGATGGATTTGGAAGATTTCCAGTATTTCCAGCATTTCGATTACTGGATTCTGGATTATCTGCCATTGATGATAAATGATTTTTGGTGAAAAACGATAGCAACAGTCGTTTCCCACAGACGGCGCCAATCTGTTGATGTAAAAAACTAGATCACTCTAATTATTCAATCACAGATAAATAAATAAGACAAAATATTTTTAAAGTGGTTCGGCTAGGAATAAAGCCTACGTCCACTGTTATGTTATTGCTGAATGTCTATGGAATTCTTGATTACAAGTTCTCTCAAGAATTTTCGGTCCCTTTGAATAAGGGTGATACAAGGTATTTATAGCCTTGAGGCTGTACATGAAAGGGTCGATACATTAAATGATATACACATGAAAGGGTAATACATTTAATGCAGCGTGTACGTCAAGATTATAAACATTCAATGAATAGTTGAACTGTTATCTATCTGGTAATTAATGCTACGGCCGAGATGCAGCTCGGACCGCCTTAGTTGCTCGTTGATCAAGAGTTCCTCAGAGCGCTAGAGTATCTCGGGGTGCTGGAGTTCCTCGGGGTGTCCTCGTTGCTCGGAGAGAACATGAAATGGTTGAAGAAATGAACTTCCTCGCTGCTATTGTGCCACGTAGGTTGACACGTGTCTTCGTATTATTCGTCCACATCAGCATATTAATTTTGGTATCAACAATAATAGTGGATGAAGAAATTTTTTAATGTTCCTCTGCATCTATTCTGAATTACTATGTTAATAAATATATTAGTTATTGTAATTTCATATTGACATTAACTATACAATTATCTTCCATTGACTTTCGGGACATCTTGTCATTTTTGAACACTTGTTACATGATTTCTCTTAGGATATAACATTCGGGAAACACTGCAATCACAGGCCAAAGCCTTTATTGATTTCCAGCACGAATCTCGAGTTAGTTTTTGCCCCGGCTAGGTTACATTAGTTTTCAGTTTTCTTGTGATATAGGACTTACCGTTCATTGGTTTTTAGATAGAAAAAATAAAGGTAGTTTTTGACCAAGAAACTTGGGTTGATGTAAATGTTCCTGATAAATTTCAGGCCATCGTGACTTCACTGTTTTGTTCGGAACCTTTAGTTACTGATGACTCTGGTGATAATCTTGGTAGTATTGCAATAAACAACTATAATCCTTCACGCCTGAGTGGCACTTATAGAGGCATTTTATGTCAAACTCACACAACACTATAAACACTATAAACAGATCTACAAAACTTGCAATGGAATGAGCAAACAAAGAGAAATTTATATACCATATATATTTGAATGGATGAATCTCGAGCCGTAAACGAACTGATTCGTTCGTGAACAATTTGCGCATGGCTCATTTAAAGCTTGAGTTCAACTAGTTTGTTAAGCAAACGAACGGAGATTGGAAAAAAAATGAGCTTCTTTAAAAAAAAAACAATCATTGAGCTCAATTTTTAAGGCGTATACCAGCTCGAATAAACTCCTCAAAATTGAGTCGTTCAAACTCGGATCGTTTAAAGCTCGAGTTTGTCTCATTTGTTTACTAAAGGAATAAGCTAGAACACAATCTCAAACTCATTTAATAATCGAGCTTAGCTAAGCTCAGCTCGTAATCAGCCGTAGATGGATCTATACATATTTTAATGAATCTCTCTCTCTCTCTCTCTCTCTATATATATATATATATATATATATATATATATATATATATATATATATATATATATATATATATATATATATATATATATATATATATATATTCAAGAAAAGGTTTTAAGTATGTCCTTTATAGTGGATAGTTAATACACGATTGGTACACTTTTGACTTCATTTGGACTTTTTAAAGGGTATAATTGTCCTTTTGTAAACTCCATTAACGCCATCTATAAAAATGGGAAAAATTAAGACAGTTTCAAACTACAAAGGGGAGTTGTCAAATAAAAAGGTACAAGGAGTGAACCATTAAGCTTAAATAGTAAGAGCTTTACTATAATGTACCCTAATTTATACTAATTTTAGGATATAATGCTCGAAACACCCTCAACCATTGCGCTCATTGCAAATATCATTCTCAGCTATGAAAAAGTGACAAATACCGATTATATCAAATACATGATGGTAAAGGGTGTAAGTTAAAAAAAAATCAAAGATACATTGGGGACATTACTGATAATAAAAATATTCGAAGAAGTATTTTGCAAAATCAATAGTTCAAGGAGGTATTTGCAATCGTTGTGATTGTTAAAGATTTCCTTGCAACATACCCCTAATGTTAATAGGGTAATTACATTAAACCCCCTTGAACTATTACATTTGACATAGGCTAACCATATCACAACACTAATAATAGCATTCGACTCGAGAGTCAACCCCTAGATCATTGCAGAGAACATATCTTTAGAAACAAATCCTTGGAGTTCAACATTATTCATCAATATAGCCAAGAGAATTACGACTCCACAAAAGGAAGAAAATTTCGTCACAGATTCACCATCTGTCCATTTTAAAGCATCTAAACTTATCTATAATGCTAGAAGGGAGAGGCCTGTGCGACTCAAGATGAAACTGCATTTTGGGTGACAATTTAGAGACAAAGTTAATACCTAGAAACCAAATACAAATATCACAAGGACGTATATTATTCTCATAATCTAACATTATAGCTAAATCTTCTAGTCCACTTTTGGTTCGGGTGAAATAATTTTACGGAGGCAAAAAAATGAAATGGTGAAATGTTTCGAGTTAAAAAGATTATAATCCAGGTGTTCAAAATGACAAAATCCATATTAGTCAATTTGTATAATTTTTGGAAAGCGTAAGCATTTCATCCAATATAAAGATAATTGTTTCTAATCCGACATATTTTTATCATTTCTTGTTGGTCCTATATGTAATACTAATCATTCTAAATAAATATATATTCAACAGAGATAACTACCAACTGCCGCCGTAATGGGACTTATTGTCAATAAAATATAAATACATTGGATTGGAGCCCACAAAAATTTTCAAAAGGGACTAAACTCCCAAAAACAAAATCTGTTCACAAAACTAAGGAGTATTTTTAAGCGATAAGTGAATTTTTTTTTGCCAATTTACATTTTACTCATAATATTTCACCGAACCAAATAGGGTCTAACAAAAAATGTTCTTTCGTCATACCCAACCATAGAGCTAGAGGCAAACGCATACAAATCTTTGAGATTAGACAAGTCGACATGCCCATATTGCTCGAGTGTCGAGAGCCCGGTATTCAATCCAGAAGAAACTAAAACAGAGAGTAGTGAACAAATCTCCCCAGTTAAATCTCGAAGTAGCTTTTCCTCTAATACTTCCACTTTTAAGTCTAGCCCAACAGGTACGCCATGAACATTTGGAAACTTTGCTTTACCTTCTTGTAAAAAATTGGACCATGAGCAGCTAAGTGGGTGTGAACATGTAATGGTTGCAGGAGATTTTTGAGCCACACGCCCTACAAATCTGAAGGGCAACATTTAACTAGTGAGACTAAAACAGAATGAACAAGCTGCCTTATGGGCCTAAATTCCATCGACTGCATATTCTCCATTAGTGTCAAATCAACAGAGCGAATATCCAAAACACTTGTAAATGAATCTCCTATGGTTGTTGATAAGCTCAACACGTTGTACCTAATGTCAAGGAATATGCATTAGCAGCACCAATTGGACTCAGCACAACTTAGCAAACCCTTGTTTCACCTATTTGTACTATATCAATTATACCCAGTACATAGTAATCAGAATAGCATACAAAACAAAAACTAACATTTGAATTGCATTTGATTGATTTACATGGAAAAGATACATTTTATTTAAAATTTTCATCATTTGTTTGTCAGATTGAAGTGTTGAAAACAATATGTTTATTTATAGGCAACCAAAAGTCGAAAAATAAAAGGCTTTTTTCTTTTTCTTTCTAGTGGGTGGGTTGGGCTGGGGGTGGGGGGAGGGAAACTTTGGATGAAGTGAGACAATTTCTCTCAGAAAAGTATGCGCTATCAAACACTCTTCCAAGTTTAAAACATATAGCCCCGTCCAAAATTTACAATCGTATGACTAAAAAGTTACCCATCCAAATAAAACCCATGAGAGGACAAATATCCAAGTGCATTTCTTGTATTTGAAGATATTCATCATTTGTTGGAGGATAAATTTGGAAAGTTAAAAATTTCTCTTCAAATGTTAAACTTTTAGGTGACAACTAGTAATTTGGAATGGAGGGAGTAGAATCTTGTTTTATCAGACACGCTTATAATAATTCACAAACTAAATACAAATTCTTTGGCCAGTGAGAAACGTATTTTCAAATTGTCCTAGATGTCTTTTTATAAATTTCTTGTTACTACAAAATAAAACTGTAACACCGAATTGATAGTAATATACTTTTCCGGAAATAATTCAAATATTTTGAAAAATAAGAACCTATAAATTCAATCACCTTGCGAGTAGTTTTGAAAAATAACCAAACAGTGTAGGTACTAGATGATCATGAACTGAGAAAAGAGGATTTAAAATAAACAAAAATGTGAAGAAAAAAAAAACCCCTTCAAAGACGTCCACACACAATAAATAAAAGACTTCCACAAAATTTGAAACTTGTAAGAAAATCTGAAGTAAAATTCAGGCAGTACATTAGATAATTGAACAAATGGAAAAAACTGACAAACAATAAGAATAGAATCAAAATATATTACATACTCGCTATCTTTGATTTCGTTCGGCTCCACATAACTTTCCTTATTCATGTCAAACTGAGATTCATATGTGAAAGTTAGTCTACCCTTCGACCCTTAGGGTTCTCTTCTCCACGAATACTGGTTCGTGCTGTGAATCAAAGACCTGCCAAAATCATTAATCGTAGTTATTCTTATAAAGAACAAACACATATCATTCCTTCATTTGAAACTTGGGAGTTTTGGAGAAAGGTTCAATCTAACTTCAAGTGTATAAATATAGGACACACTACATAATTTTATAAATTTAGTCCCTCTACTAAAAAGACCATGAAAAATGACCACTATATTCCATTTGACAGCTCGTACAAAAAAAAATATCAAACTTTTAAAAGTTCGTAACTTCAAATCTATAAATCCAAAATTCACAAAATTTACATATTTGAAATCTACTCGTTGAGATCTATCAACAACACCCATATTGGATATTTTTTGACAAAAAAATCAAAAACGATAATTTTACTATTTCACTAAAACCTTCATTTTTTGGCGAAAACTCAATTTTTCCAAGCGAACAATATATTTTTTCTGACGAAAAACTTTGTTCTCTAATGTTGACAACAGTGCCGCTGGCACGGACCAAAAAATGAAAGAAATAGACGAAGAAAGGGAGAAATGAGGAGAGTGAAACAATCCGACGAGAATTCTGACAGCCTCCGGCGAGGATTTCGGCGTTCCAATGAATATTCTGATGGGTGGGGTGGAGGTGGGGTTATGTATTTATTTTTAGAATGAGTTTTAAATTAGTATGACTAAGGGTATAAATATAAATATCTCTTTAACTAAAACAAATAAAATTACCTTTTTTGTGTACTCCTAACTCTAAAGGGACCATACAAATAAATGTTATTGTACCACAGGGACTAGATTTATAAACTTGAAAACTACTGTCCTATAAATTCAAATATAGAAAGGAACATGACCTTTACTTTAATTCTCTATTGAAACTTTTGTACGGTGCAAGTCATCTTTTTCAAGAATAGTTAAAAGAATTTTATATTTCCACTTCTTAGGCACAATTTGGTTCAATGTAAACTATTTTGGGTGATTTGCTATTCGTTCCCAATATGTTTGGCCGTACAGGAAATTCTGCTAGCAATTCTTCAAATATGGACTATCACAGAAAAGTATATCACTTTGGGTGCCATAATTGTCAATAATATACCTTTGACCCACGCATAGTTACGGGGATCACTACATCCCCTTACGTACCGCGATCTAAGATAGCACGCCCCGAAATATGGTGGGTTCTCGATCCGAATCTCCAAAATTAGCGTCCCCAAATTTAACATTGACTACTATAGTTCTCATTAGTTACAAGGCAACTTTCGACTTCAATAATAGAATAAATGGGAAGAGAAAAGACTTCTCAACGAATATATACACATAATTCTTTATATATATTATTAATATATTATTGAATATCGAGATTATCAATTGCAAACATTCTTAAGAAACTTTCGATATGGTGGAGTACGTGAAAATTGACAAGATACATGATTATAATGCTAAAATAACCCAAAAAGAGTTCTAAATTTCCTTTATGATTTGAAGTAGTACAAGCTAGGCATATACCCCCACCGTACCGCACACCATCTAGGGAAACGCACCATGTACCAACCCATGATCCAGGTGATATTGGACCCATGTAAGTGTCATAATTTCATAAAGAGTATGACTACCGTGACCGGCGATTCCTACATAAAATTCTTAATGACGTGGCAGTTGCCACATCATTAAGATACCTACTGTTTTTGCTTTGTCACCATATTAATTCATTTTTTTTCAAAATATAATTTTTAAGTAAAAAAAATAAAACAGTCCAATAAAAAAAAATGTCAAAATTATATATATTAAAATACAACAAAATAAGACGCGAAATTGTATTTTTTTACTTAACACAAACCAATTCGAAAATTACATGATGTGATTATGAATCTTATAGTTTTTAACTAATAGGATCACGATAAAAAAAACGCGACGTGGCATGGAGTCGTATTTTTTTCATACCGCTGGCGCGGACCATTTTTTACTATTTTAAAAATAATCTTTTTACTATTTAAGAAAAATGGTCCGCGCCAGCGGTATGTACAGGCGGTCCGACCACCTATACATACCGCTGGCGTGGAGTATTTTTTCTAATATGTTGGTCCGCACCAGCGGTATGTATATAAGGTCGAACCACTTATACATACCGCTGGCGCGGACCATTTTTTTTAAATAGTATAAAGATTATTTTTAAAATTGTTAAAAAATGGTCTGCGCCAGCGGTATGAAAAAAAATACGACTCCATACCACGTCGCGTTTTTTGGATCGTGATCCTGTTAGTTAAAAAATAAAAGATTCATAATCGTGTTGTGTTATTTTTTAATTGGTTTGTGTTAAGTAAAAAAATACGATTTCGTGTCTTGTTTTGTTGTATTTTAACACATAATTTTGACATATATTTTTTTTGATTGGACTATTTTTTTTTTTAACTTGAAAATTATATTTTGAAATAAAAATGAAATAATATGGTGACAAAGCAAAAACAGTTTGTATCTTAATGATGTGGCAGCTGCCACATCATTAAAGTACCATTTTTAAGTTGCAAATGCAAGTCGCCCTAATAGTTTTCTTTCATAAATACTGAAAAGGGTACCTAAAAGATCCTAGAAAAGTGCAAATATGACGCTCTTGTGGTCAACGGCATATTGATACGAACTTGGCATCTAAAAGAGGACAGAAAAACTAATGGGGCCGAAAATCCATATCACCGGGAAAAAATAAAAATAAGTGGTGAATAATAAACTGTTGGAAAAGCATTGTCACCTATTCAGAGTTAAATTTTCCCACTAACATTGGCAAAATCCCACACTTACAGTGTTATACTAACAAAAAAAATAGCTTCGAATAGGTGAAAATACATTTTTCTTCAAACAAATTTTCTTACACATAATAGGTGAAATTAATTCTCATTAATGTTCCTCACCTTGATGAAAAAAAAAAGCAATCATCCGAAATCAATGGAAATCTTTAAGAACAACGTACTTACATTCAAAAGAGGAGGAAACATCCACGACAAATGTGAAGCCATTGGATGCCAAGGAACAGAACTTTGTAAAGGTTTAATTGTCTTTTCGGACACCACTCCCCTTAAGTGCCTTCTTAAAGAAGGTAACTGCGTGAAAAAGTGACCATATAAACTCTCAGCACACAAGCGAACCAAGCCTGTCGGGTCAGATAAATATGAAATTTGCCACTCTATCTGTGTCCACTGTTTGCTTAAAGGTTCAAGCAACAAGGCTAGAACTTCTTGCTACTGTTGAACCCTGAACCAAGTTTAGGAACTGAGCTATTAAACCAACATACTAGAAACAAAGCATACACGAGTAATGGAAGGAACACAAACATACACAAAATGAAGTGCCAGCAATTATGATTGGCAGGCAGTTGGTGGGCTCCACTATCTAACGACTGTCACGTCATTTTATAACGAACTTTTGTGCGTCAAGCATTTTTCTAGATCCTACCGGAAGCAAGTATTTACCCAGCTGTGGATGCCATAATGAGAAATGCTTCACCTAGAAGACTATCCTCCCCGCGAAGCAAAAAGCCCTCCTTATGCATAGATGACTGTGTCAGTTATCCCCTATAAAACACAGCATTAGAAAGTAAATAACCAAAGTATTCTCTCATCGAAACAGATATAGAAATGGAATGTTTGAGACCTAAAAAAATGATTTGGGGACATTCCCTTGTCAAACGTAGATCATCTGTGTGTAGACATTTATCTTTTAAGAAAATTGTAAAATTGTTGTTAACATTAAATTGATTAAGTCAAGGTCAGTATTTAAATGCAGTCACCAACCACATTCCTACTTGATATATAGTTTGCCTACCTGATTGTACACATTGAGACATACTTATATGGAAAGGAGGAAGAAGTGGAACCTAATTATTTATTGATATTCTGTTTTATTAGGAAAACAAATACACGAGGACCATAAACTCGAATAGATACTGATAAACTCGAGTAACTAATGATAAGGGTAAACAATATATCTGCTGATGAGAATTACTTGCTCAATATAAATTTCTTCGCAATTTAATCTTCTAATGCCACAAGCATCTTCGGAAAAAAAATGGAATAAGGTTGCACAAACAAAAACTAACAGTCTTGAATTTTTTTTTGTTGAATGCTTACAAAAGTTCGTGAATTGAAGATATTATATCCCATCTTTATTGCATCTCATTGATTTTTTTTTCAAAACCAAAATATAAAAATTTATTAAGAGCACGAAAGGACAGAGAGCCTATCCCTGGGGGCTAACATGTAAAAGATAACTAACTAGGCTGCCTAAATCTGCAAGACCTCGTGACTTTCTCCTCTACGCTAAGAGCCGAAAAGGAATAATCGTTTTTACTGCCAATACTATTAGACTAAGTAACCATCACTCTAGTCTCTAAAATATCTTTCTGAACAATGCTGGTTTTGATTACAATTGGAATGACAACTTACCAATCCAAAAAGTGATGGAAATGGGTTTATTTCAATTCAGACACTTTGGTGAAAACCTAAGGAAGTGTTCTTCACTTTTGTGTTCTCCATTATTGTGTTCATCCCCCTCATTAACATCAATAAGGATAGCTTCCTCCACAACAAACTCTAAACCCTTCTGCTCAACCCTCTTTGGACTCCCCTGATCAATTAACTGGACTTTGAACTTTCCTCAAGCACTTTATCAGCGCCAGATACACTAACACCTAGAATTTTAGGATCCATGATATTTGTTGGCAGTTGTGTTAGTTTAAATATGGATGAATCTTCCCATTTTTTACTGACAATAGTTTCTACCTCCTTAGCTACATTTTCCCAAACTTTATATGTGTTTATTTGATATTGTTTCAATCTATTATGTTCTAAGAACTTTTTGGAGTTGTCTTTTCATGGTCCTTTCCCTACTTCACTCACTTTTTCTTTCCCTTTTCCAAACAGTAAGAGGAGGCATATATGGTGGTTTAACAGTTGGTGCTGCAGCTGGCGATTTTGTTAAACACTCAAACCTATCATGACCCCGTCTCCTGCAATTAACACAATATTTGGGCATATCCTCAAAAATCACTGGCTGCCAAAATCCACTGTCTCCACATCCTATCCAAACTCTGTTAGGTCCGTCTATCATCAAATCTAAATTCTAGCCATGCTTGGTCTTGCTAAGGCAGCGGTGGAGGCATCCATTTTGATTGGCTTTCCTATCAGCTGTGCAATAGAGAATAGGGAATTTTTGGCAAATAAAAAGATTGGTAAGTCAGGGAAGTGTCATCAATACTGGGGGGATAGAACATTCAGAATGAACATCGAAATTTGGGGTCCATATGAATATGTGTATAGAGGATTTGAAAATATACAATGTTCCCTTAACCACAGCATGTGGTAATCTTCCTCGCAGTGAAGCATAATGAGAATATGTTTGTGGTCCAAAAATCCAATATGAAATGCAAATTTTAGAGAAAAGGTTAGAAATACCTTTTTTATATCCTCCAGTGGGGGCCTTCCATGAGAGGATTTTCCAACGAGTGAGAATTTGAATGGTTTCGCTAATTCTGAAACTTCCTCTTTAGTGAAGACAAACACGGTCTCTCGACGGTATTGGGGAAATTCTTTTAAGTGGATTTGTTGTTCTAAAGTGTTTGATCTGATAAGAACACTTGCGAATGATTTTGACCAAGGGTTACTTGGAATAAGAGAGAAAAAGATGGATTTGTTTAATCAACACAGACAATTTCATCTTCTTCATTGGAATCTTCTGGTTGGTTCTTCAACCTTGTGGTGAGAAGAGCGAATATAGGATTTGTGCTCTCGCAAGTTCGCAATGGGTGATACACATTCATTGACGATATGCTTCATGGAATTGGAGTGTTGCGGTTGAGGGTGTTCATGAGGCATTAAATTGTAGCGAAGGAGATTGTTTTGGCCTTGAGGAATTAAGCTAAGATATGAGTTGTAGATCTTTTAATTTTTCATTTGATTGAGTGCATTTATTAGTGTTATTTTTCTTGTTTCTTTGTTATTAATTTTTTTTTGGGGGGGGGGGGGGGGGGGGGGTATTTCACTATTCAAAACTCACTATGGCTGGTTCACATAATTTTTCTTTATTAGAAACAAAAAAAATTATTCATAACATAAATGTATGCGACAAGAAGCTATATCTATGTGGATCGGCAATCCACTTACAATAGAAACAGTGAAGTATAAAAAGGAGAAGCATGTACATCAAACATCAACAACCCGAAAATTGCTTTAAAATACAAAATAGTATCTTCCCGTCAAGTAATAAGGTAAACAAAAAAATCTTGAAAGGTTTAGAAGACGCAGACCATAGTGATGCAGTACATTTAATTCTTCCCCAAGCCCATTCATTGTCTTCTCTTTTGATATATTACTATTAGTGAGTTCGGATCATGATTGGTTAACTAACTACACATTCAAGAGGTTTTGGTTAATTGGAATCATGTCTTTGACAGAATGCTTGAACTGAACAATACTACCCACCAACGACCTCTCTAGGTAGTGATTGGACACGCACTACACTAATTCACAATGTTAATTCAAATGATATTCAACCCACCCACCCACCCCTTCAAGGTAAACTTTGATCAAGACTGGCCCTGACTCAAGCCCAACATGTCCCAAAACAACTTTACTACCTTAGGACAAATACACACACACACCCAAAAGCTCAATATAAACAAACCTAAGGGGACGAGGAAATTTTTTTATTACAATTTAGGCTAGAACTTCTATATACATCCATGCTAAACACAAGAGGTACAATCATATACAAAATAATTTGACAGTGGGCCCTGTTTCAAAGTAATGGATTTTACCTCATTAGCCATTACCTGATCAATCGAATCACTTGCACATTATCTTTTGTACATCTTGTGTGGCTAACATTTTTATTTTATTCCTGGTAATTTTATATGTTTTTTTAAATAGTTAATTTGTATCCCAAACTTCAAGAATAATAAATTTTAAATAATATTTTGTCATGAAACTTCATTAGAATTTTTGTGCTCATCTTTGGTTGTACCTTTCCTTGTGTTATTTCATGAGGTGATCTGGATTATACTACGAATGACGACCAAATTTCTTACTTATCTTGAAATTTCCTCAGATTATAACTTTGTTCTTTGTTGGTGTTTATATTTTGTACATGGACATTGCCTTACATTGACAAAAATGTGTCATTACTACTTTTTTCTAAAAACTTGTGGGATTGTCTAAAGAGTATTTTTACAGATGCGGAACAAATGGATGGATTGATGAATGAGACAGAGAGAGACTAAAGAGACAGATTAGATGGACAGATTAGATAGACAGATTAGACAGAGAGATTAGACAGACAGAGACAGATTAGTTTGTCCAGACAGACACATTAGTTTGTCTAGACAGACAGGTATTTTCCGAGAACCCTGATCTAAGAAATCAAGGAACCAATTTTACACACAAATAGAATTCCATGAAAGAGCTTTTGGTGTTCTAAATAATTTTCATCCCAAAAATGGAATAAATTGACCCCCTGAAGTTGGATGTTCAAACAGAATTCTAGAACAGACTTCTAAGTATATAAACTGGTGGTTCCCCTTGATCGCTGCCAGTTATTTAAATTCTACTTCAAGAAGAAAACCATAAATGTCATGTTCCAAGTTCACGTTTGACATCAAACTGAGATACAAGTTTTCATGTTGAGAAGAAGATTAAAGAAGAATTCACAGAAGAGAGAAACTAGGTGAATAGAAGTTTGCATATTTGTCATCTTTTCAGGTCAAGGAGGCAAAATGTCTAACCCTTTACTTGTCTACAACATCATTCCAATAAAGCATTTCACATTTAAAGAAAGTACTTTATAGTTTCCAAATCACTTAGTACAGGAAAAAAAAAAGTCACCTTAATGTGAGGCAGAAGGCTTTTGTCAGCAGCTTTAGCTATCCGAATAAATGATGTACAAATCTGCAACCTTGCATGCCGAACTGTACTTGTTGAAGGGTCCTGCCAATCATTGGTATGGTTTTAATTGAGTGTCTAAGAAACTTTCCTATTTGGGTAAGATACAAGAAAATCCCTAAACTATAGCTTCAATTACAAATACCCCCTAGTGTTGTAGATAACCACCTAAAATATGAAAAGGTTGCAAATACACCTTTGACCATCGCTAACAGGTGTCATTAAAGACCTTTTTTAGTAAAACAAGGTGAAATTACAAAGAATGAAGGAGTTGGGGGGGGCGGGGAGAGAGAGAGAATATTAGTTTGGGGAGATATATTGAAACTAGTGTGATAATTCAGAGGTGGTTCTTGCAATTTACCCTATACCATATATCATATTTCACTAAAGACCTTTTTCAAGGAATGAAATCAATATCTAAACAAAGCTTCACAAGAAAGGGCAAGGAGTTTAGGAGCTCGAATAGTTTGTTGATTACAAAACCAACAACATCTGGGTAATACTTCAGAAAAAGACCAAGTGCGACTAAATAGTGCCCAAGTACTTGCACACAAGTGTCGGTTCAGTCCATTTCAAAGAAAGAAGTTATTGAAGTATACCTTCGGTACACAGTAATCAGAGTATTCAGCACAAACTGAAAATTGTTAGAAGCTCTAATAATGTACGAGAAGTCACTGGAAAACCTTCAAATATTCTACATAATGCAGATTGAATTACAGGATTATTGCCCCTGTATTCATTTGATCCATTAAAAATTGCACTCACAATATTCTCTAGACCCAACTGCATGTTTTCCATTACAGTCAACTCCTAAGGTTTAAAATGACAAAGCACAAAAATAAAAATTAAAAATTAAAAACTGTTAACTGAAATGCTGACAGATACTAAGGAAATTAAAGATGAAGTGTTTGCAATCAAACCTGAAAAGGCATTGGAACAAGTGACAAGCCCTTGATGATCATAGTGATTCTCTAAAAAACCTTAGTGACAGCTACAAGAGGTTTCTGATAAGCTAAAAAACAAATCAATTCCATCTGCATCAAGGGTTCAGTAATCAGTTGAGCACTGGCTATTTTAGATATTGTTAGTAATAAAGAAACTTTTGATTTCAACAATGAAAAAAATGGGAATAAGAAGAGCGTTCCCCAACCCAAAACATAAATGTACACAATGAGTCTCCCTACAATTGTGTTAATATATTATATATATTGTACACTACTTAAACAATTGCAATAAAAATTCTTAAGTGTCACATGATCTGAAAAAATGACTCAATTAAGCCTACCATACCACTCACATTCTAAAGCAGTGCACTGCATCTGCATACACGTATCAGTACTACATTCCATATATCTGTGTGCATTGGTAGTTATACATAAAGGAGGAGAACAGAGGTTTGACATGCTTAAGTGTGTAGAAGTCAGCATGGCTCGTAAGATTGGCATCCTAAACTTACGAGTTATAGATTACTGAAGTTTAGAAGCTCATATTTTATGGGTTTACCTAGTATTACCACTCCTCTTTTACTATTCACCCCAGTATTACTTTCTTCTTCATATATCTGGCATTGTAAACGGATGTCTGTAAGCTCATAATTTTTTTTTCTGAACATTAAAACCACACTGTATATTATTTATATATTGGGTTAAGTTTTCTATTACAAAGAAAAAATGCTTTCAGTACAACCGCAAAAGAGGCATTCCACCTGCACTAAACGAGAAAAACAAAGGATAACAAAAGTAAGCCTGAATTAAATATTTATTAATTTATTTTGTATTGTCTAGCTATATTAATTATCATACAATAGGATTGGGTTGACAAGTGTGAAAAGGTAGGTGAATATTTCAAGAAACCAGTTAATGCAAATAAGGCCAAGGATTCATATGTACTCAGATTTTCTCTTCTAACATCACACCTTGCATTGGCGGGTCCATCACGGGGTCGTGTCCATTTTTATCAGTCCAATGTGTTCAAAATTATGATAAGATATCACATATAAACTACTGATGCCGCATTACGTTATAGTTATATAGTTGAGGTTGAGCTAGTGTGGCAGAGCTCCCGAACATGGTTGTTGTTGTGGAAGCATGGGCAAACCTGCTATGTTGTATTTATGAATAGACATTTAAGAACAAGTAGCTCGGCTGGTATCTTCAAGCCAAACTCCCCTTGCCCGCTCTACGACTACAAAAGATTAGGGAGAATTACCAATCTAATATGTTTCCCTATAAAGCACGGGCACCTCCCCAGATGCCCCATACGTGTGTCGAACACTCAAAGTACATGGACATGGGTAAGACACGGCATAGACATGTGTCCGACATGCCACGGGGTGTGTTGGACTTAAAAGGCACTGAAAAAAGTTGGACATGCGGGCAACTTACCTCACGACTCTTTACACTTTTACAAAATTAGACCTTCTCTTTATTTCTTCTTTGAGTTATCACGAACCCAAAAGCTCCGCAACCATCACCGGAAGTTCTCCATCCTGCCATCACTAGAAGTTCTCCCTGCCATCGCCAGAAATCACTTCTCTTTGTTCCGAAATCTCTTCAGTCAAGTAACAAATAAAATGAACATCACTCTCTGTAAAATTACGACTTTTTTTTACTCTCTATTCGTCTCCGTCTCTTTTACTTTCTTTTAGTGAGACTTTCTCTCTCTATATATATATTAACACATATACTAACCATCTCTTTTTCCCTGTTAACTTGCGACTTTTTTTCCATTTTTTTATTAAGACACAGTTACATCATTAATAATAACATTTGAATGATTTTTTTGGAAAACATATGCATATGTTTATTCTCTATTTTCAAAATAAATCGAAAATTTATTCTATTTTTTTCATTCACACAAAAGTTATTTCCATTTTATTCTCTATTTTTTCAGGACTTTATAATTGTATGTGTTATTAGTTGGAACAAATTTTATATAAATTTATTCTCAGCTTTAGTATTAATGTCATATTTCATATGTTTTTATATGAAAAATATTTAATTAACGTCGTGATCCACTGTGTCGTGTCTTAAATTTTTTAGATTTGTCGGGTCGGCATGCTCGTGTCCGTGCATCATAGCTAGTTCCTTATGAAGAGGTTTTGGAAGGCTTTCGGCTAGAGGGTTGAGCTTTCCTTATGGGATGTTTTTGTACTTTTTGGCTTGGTCTCCCTCGGCAACTGTTAAGGTTGGTTTTTGGGATACATCCCGCATAAGGAATGAAATTTGTATGTACCCCAAAAAAAATTATTATATATATATATATAGGAAGATGTTAACATGTGCCCTTAGGGACATGTTTTGAGCCTGAAAATAGTAACTATGAAAGTTCCACATGAATTTATGTACCCTATTAATTGTATGTCGGAACTTTATCCCTATTATTTTTAGGTTCTAAATATATACGCTTAGGGCACATGTTATCAGGACCCATATCATTCGGAAGAAAGTTGGATCCAACACATGATTGATCCCTCCTTTATCCCTGTCTCAGAACAAACTCACTAAGTCAATAGCACCGTCTCTTCTTTAAACTGCTATTGGCTAGCTGGGCTCTCAACTTAAGAGAGAGTGTTGGAATACAGGGATTTAAGATATCTATTTATTCAATAACTTGTTTATTTTTCATTTCCTTCAGCTAGATTTCCATACATGTCTTACTTTACGACTTTTAGATGTGTATCGTTAGAGAGAGAGAGAGAGAGAGAGAGAGAGAGAGAGAGAGAGAGAGAGAGAGAGAGAGATTTTTTCAACTTACCTCATTTAGAAGTATACACACCCAAAGAACATACGTCCCATTATGTGGGGTAAATGAAAGACTTTCTAATCAAATTGGGTGGAGATGATTCATGACCATCATCTACACCAATTTTATCAAAAAATTCAACCATTCAGTGGATGAATTGCAAATGAATTGTGTGTGTGTGTGTGTGTGTGTGACTGTGTGTACAATATCTTGTTGAAACTTTAGATCATTATCTCACACTGTGTGTGTGTATGCATATCTATATATTCATATAGAAGCCTCTTTGATGTTCCAAACCTTGAAGCGAGTTGCATTGCGGACAAATACAGGATATGCAATACTAATAGTGTAGTGACACCAAAAATCTAAAAAACCAGAGTACAGATACAATAATTTTCTACTAAGATGTCAAAGAAATCCGCAACCTAATATATCAAGAAATCCCCTGTAGCCATTAATAACATAAATACAACCGGTGCTTCCATAGAAGAGATAAAACAGGGTTCACCCAAGGGTAGACAACTAACGGTAGTATCGGCTGACGAATAGAGCTCAGATAGATATGTCCTATAATCAAGCTTCAAACCCTCATATTCAGATTCCCAAAAAGGTACCTCCTTGTCGCACTCCTCAGCTCGTAAACGACATTCCTCATATATGATCAGTGTGATGAGGCCAACCCAATACTCCAAGGTCCAACGTGCCCATAAAAGTGTTCGTCTTCCAATTGTTCAATCTTTAACTCAATATCTGTAATACCCCATATTTTTATAGCTTTTAAATTAGGGGATTTATTAAATTTAATTGAGATAAATTAATTTAATTTTAATCCGGAATGTTGTTTTAAATATTTACTAGCGTGACGAGAGTTAGTAATTATTGAAAATTTGTTATTTGTTGAATGTTACTGGATGAGTATAGAAATATATGAGATTTATTTTTATAATATTATCACGTGTGAATAAAATGACAATTATGGAAATTTCAGTCGGGGCGCGCCTGTGTCGCGTTAGGAATAAATGTTGATTAATAAAAGTGAAATATTTTTAAGTTATTCGTATGGTCGTTTTGAGTGCGCCAATGTGTCTGGAAGGGTCGAGATAGTCAGAAAAATGTACCCGGGGGTTTAGTTTGGGTCTCGGGGCGTTTTTATGCTTAATTAGTACCCCGGGAGGGCATTTTGGACATTTTACATTTTTGGGTAATTAAACCCACGAAAATTCAAGGGATATATCAGATGTCTAAGGTTGTCTTCTAGGGTTAGAACAACCAAAGACAAGTGACGGCCATAGGAGAGGGAAGGAGAGAGCTTCCAAAGCAATCCAAGGCCCAAAATCCATCCGTTTGCACCGCCACCACCACCAACGCATAGATCGCGCGACGGGGAACGCAAACACACCAAAATCATCCGCAAACCAGAACGTCGAAAATCCCAGGCAAGTGTTTATCTTGCTTATTTCGTTGATGCATCACTCATATTAGTTTAGGAATGATTAGGATGAGTTGTATGGAAGAAAAAACCCAATTTGAGATAGGAAATTTGCATGTAGTGATGATTTAAATGATATTCTGGAAACCCTTTGTCATGTAGAGGATTAAACCACGAAATTATGATGTTGTATAAGAAGGAAATTCTGGAAAAGATTGATTAGAACCATGTTTAAGAAACTCTAGGGTTCTTGAGATTTTTATGAAGTTTTTGCCTATTAATCCATGTTTAGTGACGGAAATTGACATGCTTTACGTAGGAAATACATAATATGATGATATAATGTTAGTAGTACCAATTCTTGGACGATTGGGAATGAAAAATATGGAATTGATTGAGGTTAGAGGATGAAACCCGTAACTGCAAAACTGCAGAAATCGCATACCTGCTTGATCGATCGATCGAGCCAAAAGCTTCGATCGATCGAAGGTTCGATCGATCGAGCCCCAGACCTCGATCGATCGACCCCTCCTGGCAGACTTAAGTTCCCCTTTTAAAATTGTTGAATTGATTCGAAATGAAGAAAACTCCTTAGACATCCTTGTTAAAATAATTTGGGAGATAATGATGACCAGTAGGATTCATTAAGGAATAAGAGACCTTTAGTGTAAGGCGAAATCCATAATTTTGGGATATTTTACATAAGGGACAATGTAAGTATATATTAAAGGGGAGAGACATGTGAGAGAGTTACTTTGGAACATAAATGAATACCTACTGAATTGTACATTTGGAAGGATAGAGTCCATGAGGGTCGCGTAGTAAGTTGGAAAATCCTTCGAATTAAAGTTAGGAAAGAACCGTTATACGGGTTAATAAATAATGGAAATATAAGGATAAATGTTGTGATTATGGGTTATGGGATGAACCTAAATTGATATGATAAAAGTGGTATATTTATATGATTTTGTATGCATATATTATATACATGTGAAAATCATGCCCGCGCTACTTGCTATCCCTGAGGTTACCGCGCTGGGACGATCTTATCTCGATGTGCCTTATGGGGGATATTGACTCGTACCCTAGAAGATAGCTATCCTTGGTACAGGCTATCGAATCGATAGTTCAGACGGTCCTAAGAGACGTGAGGGTATGTACTGACCTCTTAGAGACTTGGAATCTATGCTTCGCCTCAATATTGTTTGTGTATGTGTTAATACAGTTCGAGAGTGATTCCGAACTTGTATTTCCCTTAGTGTGAGTGATACGGGGATTGGATAGCAGAGTATGTCCGCACCATAGTTTTTATGTGGGGTGCTGTTAGAATATATATATTACTCGAGTATTTAATATATATAAGAAATTCTGAAATTCTGAAATTTTGAAACTAACTACTGTGTTATGGTAAGTAAGACTGGTATAATATCTCAAATTGGAAATACTTGTTTTGAAAAGTATAATATGACACTGAGGAACTTTATTAATAAATAAAGTTATGATGAGAGCTCCCCTATTAAATGAAATTCTCCTTTTAAACAATTATATTGCTCGGTTTTAAAATCTTACGAGTAACCTAAGATAAGTTAAACCAGTGGGCCGTTTAGAGCAGTATAAGATAAGATAATCCGTTAGGAAGGTTAGTACGATAGGCGTGCGCATTAGAAGAGAGGTGAGATTTTTCTCAAGAGAGTGCCGCACTAATATGTTGTTGCATTGGCCTGTAAACAATTTAAATACTTGCTAAACGAATTTTAAATCATATACACTATCGGGCTCTAACTCGTTTCTATTTTCTTTCTCTCTTGTGTATATATGTATATATTACAAGTGCCCAGCCACAGGGGCGTCTTGCTTAGGATCCCTTGGAAGGAACGTGCTGCAGCTTAGGTGGGAGTTACAGGCCACTTGCTTAGACGACTTCATTTACTTGATTCCACTTCTAGCATTCTCAGTTATTGGGGCATGTGTCGCCCTTTCCATTATTTAGTTGTTTTATTTGAACATTATGATTCAGTTATTGTAGTATTGATACTTTGGAATTATTATTGTCTGGATGTTTCACTTTAAATTTTAATGTTGAGATTCAATTGTCGAATGTTTAAATTATTCGGATTATATGTTCCTGGATTATTGTGATGTGATTCGTTATATATTAAATTGTTGTAAATAATCAAATCTTGTTTTCAAAAATAAAAATTTGGAAAGTAATGTTTAAAAAATGGTTTTGATACTTAGCTTAATTAATTAGGGTGTTAAATTGGAAAAGTTATTTTTACGACAGTGATGCTAAGAATGAACCAACTGTTCACCTTGATTTTAATTTAATAAAGGAGTGATCGCCCGGTATTTAATTAGGCGGGGTGTCACAGGTGGTATCAGAGCATCAGGTTCTAGTGTCCTTAGGATCTGTACGGCTTATTTCGCTTTAGCTTAACATTTTTTTTGCTATAGAGCCCTAATACTAGGAATGTTGTGTTCATCTCTATACGTTGGGAATTCGTGCTTCTGCAATTTGTTTATGCGAATGATAAACTCATCCAAATTTATTTAAACTTTCAGATGGATCGTCGCGAAAAACTAGCTAAAACGGTTAGGGGAGTCAACGAGCAAGATCGACTCACACCTCAGGTATCTCTAGAGAGAATATCAACCGCCGAGTTAGCAGGTATTGTGGCACAGGCAGTTACCACAGCGGTCTTGCAGTATCAAGAACGCAGCACACAACTCATGAGAGGGAAAAGATCTAGAGAGTACAGTCAGTCTGTCGTGACTGGCAATAACAAGTGTGCGAAGACACAAAAATCGCAACAACAAGCTCCTCAGGCCCGTAAAAGCCACGAAGGTAACGAATTGTGCGGGGAAGCCCAAAGGCGTCAGGGTCAACAAAGCCAGGGTCCGGGTGAAGTCACGAAGGAGTGTTTCAGATATGGAATGGACGGTCATGAATGTCAAACTTGTCCGGATCAGTCTAAAAAGGAACTCCAAATCAACCATCGAGAACTTTCGGGACTCTGCAATATGTGTAAAGCCGGGGCACAAGTGGAGGGATTGTCCTCACCCTGACATAGTTTCTCCGCAAATTTCCCACCAAGGCCAACAAGACCAAGGAAAAAGCGAGACTAGTCAACAATGTAGTGAAGTGAAGCAGTTTCGGGGGAGGTGCTTCCAATGTGGCAGCTATGGCCATAGACGACAGGAAGATGCTAGTAATAAACCACAGAAGCTAGCTCCACCACCCTTTCCAACAGCCTCAGTTCAGCAGAGGCAGTTACAATATGGACGTGTCTGTAACGTCCATACAGATAGCAGCATCTCAGGCCCCAACCGAGAAAAGAGGTATGTCTCTTATCCATGGTATTATGGGTCGAGTTTTATTTGATACTGGGGCGACGCACTGTTTTAATAGCTACTCATTTTGCGAAGGCCTTAAGGCTATTAGTCACCGCAGAGAGCACTGTGACGTGTGTAGACTCACCACTGGGGAGTGGATCACTTATTTTCTTTATATGCCGGGGAGTGGGAGTAGAGATTGTTAGGTTAGTATTACCAGCAGACATGTTAGTATTAGATATGCATGAGCACGACATTATTATCAGTATGAATTGGCTCGCAGCTTATAAAGCCATGATAGATTGCTTTGGTGAAAGTAATGTCTTTGCCATTCCGGGGCAAGAAAGGTCTAAATGGCGATACCTCGCCCAGAAGGGGGATCTTACACCTATTTTTATTATATAAAGGAGGATACCTCTAAGGAAATTATAATTCTCCTGGATTCGATTCCAGTAGTTCGTGAGCTTTCGAATGTATTTCAAATGGTAAGTGGATTAATATCAAAATATCTTGCGGAGAGTGAAATCACACGTGCTAAAATATTTTTCCGAAGTAAGTATGTAGACAGAGTGTGGTGTCTAATAAGGGGCAATGATTATAGTAGTTTTGTTTTGGTTTGGATAGGCATGTTACATCCAGAGTCAATTTGTACGGTCAAGACGATTGGCATGGCAGAATTATAGGTTTTATCCTCAGAGGGTGAAGCATGTTTTCTGTGACAGGAGCGAGTCATTGTATTATGCTCATTACTATATTGGCATGTGAGGCGGGTTTAATGTGTATAACTACGAGCGGTATTATCATATGAATATTTTTCCTAGTGTAGTGGGATTTTCCTTAGTGCTATCCGCGGAGGATGAATTAGTGTATTAATAGTGTTATATGCTTTATTGAAGTTACTCATTTTAGTGAGGTGATATACGAGTATAGTATGGTATTGATTACAACTTTATAGAAATTGTCAGTACAATAGTAGGCAGTTATTGCAAGGCTATTGGAGTGGTTACTTTAGTGCAACGTGTTCTGTTTTGGCGAGGCATCACCTGTAAGAGGGTTGGACCTGCACTTATATATTATCTATCCTAGAGACCTCGGAGGAGATATTGAGTTCGAGATGTTCGATACCGACGCGAGGGGACTTGGTTGTTATGAATCAGTATGTATCAGGTTTACGGTTGAGCGAAAAGCTTTAACTGAGTATTATGGGTAGCGCTCAGGACTTAGTGATAGAAAGGGTACATTATTATATATATCCTTTAGATAGGAGGGCATTAAGAGTGATACCCCTATTATTAGGGGAAGGAGTTTCAAATTCCGATTGTATGTATTCGAGATTCATGGAACGAAATTTCCAACACCCAATTCTGAACGAGAGTACAATTGGTGAGATGTTCTTTGTTAAGTGTAATTACGGGAGGAAACGTAACTTCTCTGCCAAAAGACGGAGTAAAGGGGTAAATGCTATGGAAGGAGGACCTAACGGATCTCGATAACCGACAATACTAGGCAGTAGTGTATCGGGAGGGTTCCTTGTTTGGATTTCGCTTTGTGAGACATCCCACGCATGAAATTTAGTGTAAGATTGGAAATAGGGAGACGTTTGGTCACTATTCCATGAGTTCAGAACCCCAATCGAAAGGGGATTTGTCACCACGAGTTAAGGGGGCGGAATGATAATAAGGAAGATTTAAAATGTTGATTTTTAGGGTGATTAAAACGTTGTAATCACGCTGCAAGCACCAGGGAAAACAAAGAATTTGTTTGTTAGTATGGAGCGTATGTGATGCTTACGCTAGTATACACGATTTATAGGGTATGTAGACATCCTAGTTAACTGATGTTAAAACTCGTCCGAGATGAAGGGGCGTAGTAATGAACGTGTGGAAAATGTGTTGGTGGGTCTAACAGAACGAAGTGGAAGTGATAGAGTGGATTAATCGTCACATGAGGGGCGATAATCCATACATAAGTGTGCAATTAAAATAATTTGATTGGAAGGCTGTGGGAAGCCATTTAAGAAGGAGTATTCCTTAAATGGAGCAGAATTTAATTATTATGGAGAACACTTGGAGCGGAGTTGTTAGCAGGCAAATGGGAGAGCGCTCGCACATACAAAGGGTGATGATGTTAGTATGGTATAAGAGATCCAGAAGTGCGCTTCGTGGAGAGAAGAGCACGGGTGGAACTTTCGGCATACACCAAAGAAGGAAGAGGAGTGTTACGTGTCACCTAAGGTGTGACATTTCAAGGGAAAAAAATCGATGTTTAGCGGGACGTAGGGATAGTCTCTACATGCACCGCCCATAGGTAAGGTTTGGTTGAAAGAGGAGAATCAACCAAAGAATTTTGTGATTTTCGACAATTCCTGAAATTGGAAGAGGTCGGTAAAGTCGGTACCGTCCTTAGATGGGTTGCCATCCTCAAAACAAGATCAAGGGTTTATCCCGAACATGTGACTTAAGCCGCCGAGAAGGAAGTGATTGATATTCCTTTGGGCTGGTTTACAATATTAACTAGTATGACCCAGACTTCCTTTGAAAGGAAGGATTGCGCCAGTGCATGGTCCGGCGCAGTATAAATTTCTGAATCAGGATGAGATTTGGTGAATCCCACCTTTGATATGGGATTTCAGGAACCAGCGGAGATAAGTTTTCGTTTCGAATAGGATGTATCACCCTTAGCCAGGGAATAAGCGCATGGTGATTAAAGATTAGTGGAGCCACGTGAAGAAGATTTTGAAATCTTGGTACGATGATTTCAGGAATGCTCTGTAGAAGCACTCGTACCTGTTTGTCGCGTACGAGGTGCTTATTAAAGTTCTGGTATGGAAGAACCTCGACTACCTCCTTCCGTATGTTTAGAGGTGAGTACATAATCAAAAATTTTGGATCGGTCGAGAAAACATCCGATAACTATGGTGGAATTCCACGACTATTTTTAGGCGAACAAGTGGTCAAATGTTCGTATGATTTTCTCAGAATGAGAGTTTTGTACATGAAGAAATCCAAGTAGTTGTCATGTAGTGAGGTGCGGCCTCCTAATGATAAAGGAAAAAAAAATGTATAACATATAGGCGTGACCTATTCGAATGTTGTCGGTTGGGAGAGCAATGTGAAGTGTCTCCAATGAGAATGTAAAACAGGGTTGCTGTGAGGAAAGGGCTATAGTGATTAAGCGCCTTACGATGTAAATAGTTTGTGTACGAAAAAGGATATCCAGAATTGTGCTACCTGATAGGCCTTATTTTCCGAATTTCGGGACGAAATTCCGTTATTAGGGGGGAAGTATGTAATACCCCGTATTTTTATAGCTTTTAAATTAGGGGATTTATTAAATTTAATTGAGATAAATTAATTTAATTTTAATCCGGAATGTTGTTTTAAATATTTACTAGCATGACAAGAGTTAGTAATTATTGAAAATTTGTTATTTGTTGAATGTTACTGGATGAGTATAGAAATATATGAGATTTATTTTTATAATATTATCACGTGTGAATAAAATGACAATTATGGAAATTTCAGTCGGGGCGCGCCTGTGTCGCGTCAGGAATAAATGTTGATTAATAAAAGTGAAATATTTTTAAGTTATTCGTATGGTCGTTTTGAGTGCGCCAATGTGTCTGGAAGGGTCGAGATAGTCAGAAAGATGTACCCGGGGGTTTAGTTTGGGTCTCGGGGCGTTTTTATGCTTAATTAGTACCCCGGGAGGGCATTTCGGACATTTTACATTTTTTGGTAATTAAACCCACGAAAATTCAAGGGATATATCAGATGTCTAAGGTTGTCTTCTAGGGTTAGAACAACCAAAGACAAGTGACGGCCATAGGAGAGGGAAGGAGAGAGCTTCCAAAGCAATCCAAGGCCCAAAATCCATCCGTTTGCACCGCCACCACCACCAACGCGTAGATCGCGCGACGGGGAACGCAAACACACCAAAATCATCCGCAAACCAGAACGTCGAAAATCCCAGGCAAGTGTTTATCTTGCTTATTTCGTTGATGCATCACTCATATTAGTTTAGGAATGATTAGGATGAGTTGTATGGAAGAAAAACCCAATTTGAGATAGGAAATTTGCATGTAGTGATGATTTAAATGATATTCTGGAAACCCTTTGTCATGTAGAGGATTAAACCACGAAATTATGATGTTGTATAAGAAGGAAATTCTGGAAAAGATTGATTAGAACCATGTTTAAGAAACTCTAGGGTTCTTGAGATTTTTATGAAGTTTTTGCCTATTAATCCATGTTTAGTGACGGAAATTGACATGCTTTACGTAGGAAATACATAATATGATGATATAATGTTAGTAGTACCAATTCTTGGACGATTGGGAATGAAAAATATGGAATTGATTGAGGTTAGAGGATGAAACCCGTAACTGCAAAACTGCAGAAATCGCATACCTGCTTGATCGATCGATCGAGCCAAAAGCTTCGATCGATCGAAGGTTCGATCGATCGAGCCCCAGACCTCGATCGATCGACCCCTCCTGGCAGACTTAAGTTCCCCTTTTAAAATTGTTGAATTGATTCGAAATGAAGAAAACTCCTTAGACATCCTTGTTAAAATAATTTGGGAGATAATGATGACCAGTAGGATTCATTAATGAATAAGAGACCTTTAGTGTAAGGCGAAATCCATACTTTTGGGATATTTTACATAAGGGACAATGTAAGTATATATTAAAGGGGAGAGACACGTGAGAGAGTTACTTTGGAACATAAATGAATACCTACTGAATTGTACATTTGGAAGGATAGAGTCCATGAGGGTCGCGTAGTAAGTTGGAAAATCCTTCGAATTAAAGTTAGGAAAGAACCGTTATACGGGTTAATAAATAATGGAAAGATAAGGATAAATGTTGTGATTATGGGTTATGGGATGAACCTAAATTGATATGATAAAAGTGGTATATTTATATGATTTTGTATGCATATATTATATACATGTGAAAATCATGCCCGCGCTACTTGCTATCCCCGAGGTTACCGCGCTGGGACGATCTTATCTCGATGTGCCTTATGGGGGATATTGACTCGTACCCTAGAAGATAGATATCCTTGGTACAGGCTATCGAATCGATAGTTCAGACGGTCCTAAGAGACGTGAGGGTATGTACTGACCTCTTAGAGACTTGGAATCTATGCTTCGCCTCAATATTGTTTGTGTATGTGTTAATACAGTTCGAGAGTGATTCCGAACTTGTATTTCCCTTAGTGTGAGTGATACGGGGATTGGATAGCAGAGTATGTCCGCACCATAGTTTTTATGTGGGGTGCTGTTAGAATATATATATTACTCGAGTATTTAATATATATAAGAAATTCTGAAATTCTGAAATTTTGAAACTAACTACTGTGTTATGGTAAGTAAGACTGGTATAATATCTCAAATTGGAAATACTTGTTTTGAAAAGTATAATATGACACTGAGGAACTTTATTAATAAATAAAGTTATGATGAGAGCTCCCCTATTAAATGAAATTCTCCTTTTAAACAATTATATTGCTCGGTTTTAAAATCTTACGAGTAACCTAAGATAAGTTAAACCAGTGGGCCGTTTGGAGCAGTATAAGATAAGATAATCCGTTGGGAAGGTTAGTACGATAGGCGTGCACATTAGAAGAGAGGTGAGATTTTCTCAAGAGAGTGCCGCACTAATATGTTGTTGCATTGGCCTCTAAACAATTTAAATACTTGCTAAACGAATTTTAAATCATATACACTATCGGGCTCTGACTCGTTTCTATTTTCTTTCTCTCTTGTGTATATATGTATATATTACAGGTGCCCAGCCACAGGGGCGTCTTGCTTAGGATCCCTTGGAAGGAACGTGCTGCAGCTTAGGTGGGAGTTGCAGGCCACTTGCTTAGACGACTTCATTTACTTGATTCCACTTCTAGCATTCTCAGTTATTGGGGCATGTGTCGCCCTTTCCATTATTTAGTTGTTTTATTTGAACATTATGATTCAGTTATTGTAGTATTGATACTTTGGAATTATTATTGTCTGAATGTTTCACTTTAAATTTTAATGTTGGGATTCAATTGTCGAATGTTTAAATTATTCGGATTATATGTTCCTGGATTATTGTGATGTGATTCGTTATATATTAAATTGTTGTAAATAATCAAATCTTATTTTCAAAAATAAAAATTTGGAAAGTAATGTTTAAAAAATGGTTTTGACACTTAGCTTAATTAATTAGGGTGTTAAATTGGAAAAGTTATTTTTACGACAGTGATGCTAAGAATGAACCAACTGTTCACCTTGATTTTAATTTAGTAAAGGAGTGATCGCCCGGTATTTAATTAGGCAGGGTGTCACAATATCCTTTACAGCTTCTCGATAGTAGCCTGAGAATATTAAGCCTTGATTGGTTCAATATGGTCTAACTCATCGTACATGGCCTTTGAGGTTCAATATGGTCTAACTCATCTTACATGGCCTTTGAATTAGGTGAACGGTGGGTGGGAGGTTGCTCGAAGGATGTTAGGAGGGGCTTTTCAAAAATTCTGAAACATTGGGGCTGCTTCTAAGGGCTGCTATTGGAAATGAAAAAAAAATTGGGTGCTGAAATATAATTTTTTTGAAGTGAAGAGAGGGTTCAAAGGAGTAAAGGGGGTGAATTTGCAATTATTTGGGGGAAAGTAGGGAAATAGGGGCAAGTAATTGTGGGGTTTCCAATTTGTTCAGGGGGGTGGGTTGTTGGGGTGGGAGGTGTGACAGTTGGTGGAAATCGATTGGGGAGGGACGGGAATTTCAGATCGTAAAACCCAAGAGTTGGGGTTTGCGGCTATGGTATCAGTTGGGAATTTTGTAGTTGGTGCCTGTTGGATTGTACAACCCTGCGATGGTAGAGCAAGGCTCATTGTGGCTTGAAAGGGTTTGAATGGAACCGAAATAGAGGTAGATACAATCGAACTAGCCACTGGTAGGTTAATCGCATGGGTGAGACATAGGGCTGGATTCCAATCACTCCAAATATCCTCTGTGATAAAACCTTAAATGAACAGTAAATATGGTTCAAGAATGATCCATGCTGTGATACAAAATTGATGTAAACTGAAATCAATATAGATGAATACAACAACAACAACAACAACAACAACAACAACAACATATGAAGAGGAAACTCTCTCTAAACTCTCTAAACATTCTCTAATCAAGCTAAGCTTAAAATGTCTAAACTACCCTTCATTAATCCTACTAAATGAAGGAATACTAGTAAGGACAAATATACCCTTTTATAGAATAGGGGCTTTACATCATTAAGAAAAAAAAAGACATGGATTTTTAACTAGAAATAGATTATTAACAACTAAGAATAGCAAATGTAAAAAAAAAAACAAGTTTAGGGGGCCAACTCCATCAAAAACCCTTACAAAACTAAGTGGGAAAAATCTGATAGAGAATGGTATTAAATGGTTTAAAAGAAAAAGAAAAAATAACAACCATGTACAACATACCAGCCTTGAACATTACTGGATGAATTCTCCTTTCCCCTCAATATCAACACTCCATAATTTGAACGCTCCAACAGAAAATGCTATTCCAGGATGAACTTTTTCTTTCTTGAGCATGCGCGGGAAAGATATATCCAATATATCACCACAGATATCGTCATTCAGAACGACTAAAATCTTGCTCTACACAGCATCAACCTCAGAGTTCAAATTGTTAACTGAACTGTCTCCAGCAACATGTGCAACATTCTTCTGCTTATATAGTAAATCTCTCATGCTAGCTTACAATATTGGAAATATCCTAGCATCTGAAAAGATATTGAAGTGGTTAGGTCATGATTGCATAGTTTAATTTTTAAACATATCATATAAGGGAAAAACAGTGGTGGACAAATGCAAATTTTTTACTGAATTTGCAATCAAACTTTTAAACAAATGCAAAGAAATTCATACCCCGTGTATTATGCCATATTTTGAAAGATCAACTAAAGGGGCCCACTCAGCATAAGTACTAACATTATTAAGAGTTGTTGTTCCTGTAGTTGCATGCTGTTTTGCAATGTCTGGTTTTTGCCTCCCTACTTCACTCAAAGCAGCTCCAAAGTGTCTCTCAAGTAACTGTATCGACAAAAAAGCATCACAACACTGCCAGAATATTTAATTTATGAAGATAGTCCTCACCGAGACTTACAGTGTACAACAATGGCAAAATTTTAGGCAAAGAATGAGTGCCCATGAAGTAATAGCCTTCGCCAATCCCCTGAAATGGAAAAAAAATCAGAAACAAGTGACAGCAAAAGGCAATTTCATTAATGAGAATAGAGTACAACAGATGGTGGACTAGCAGCAGTCCTCAGAAGTATAAATACAATACAGGGAGGAAATGTACAAATTCTAGAAACATAATAATACAAAAGTAGAAACAATAGGGAAGATGATACTTGTATAGGGAATAAGTTGTACTTGAAAAATCAGTACTCGGACCCGTGCGTATGCATCAACAATAAGGAGATATAAGATCAAGCAAGAAACCAGTAATAAAAATGACCCCCTCTTATTTATCAAATTAACTGAATGTCCTTCATGTTATGAGTCTTACTAAACTCGCCTTTCCTTTTGTTTCAAAATTTATACTCATTACCTCTACATGGGTAGTAGGTTTTACAAAAACAAAGCAAACAAGAGGTGAGTGTAATAATTGAAACAAGAAGGTAGGCGAGTGTAATATTAAAAACAAGAGGTCATTGTATGTTTGTAATTATGACAAATGGGATGGGAGGTCTATTACTTTACACATTTTTTTAATAAAAAAATAAGAAGGGGAAAAAGAAAGAAAGGTATAACACTCAAGTCAGGTTTTAGGTAATCATTAAACAGAACATTTATTCGTGACTGCCTGCTATCTATACCTTCTAAATCTTCATTATGAATTATATTATCTTCGGGAAGCCACCTTAGCATCATCGAGACCAACTCGGCCTAGAATGGAAAGACAAATCACCTCAACTCCCTTAAGAAAAGTTATTTATGTGAAAAACAGGTGTAAATAAAAAAATATGGGATATACTTTGATGGGACCATTGAAAGAAAGGGCTACTAAAGATGGAAAAAGTTCCTTCCGCAGACTTGAGCCTTCTCTCCTAACTATCTGTAATAAAATAAAATACATAAGTATATACAACTGCAAAGGAGTCATCAACAACTAGAACAAAAGTTAATATAATAGCGAAAACCTCAGCAACAAGAGCAGCCATCTGACTTTTCAAAGCCCTTTCCTAACAGGGGTTTGTGATTTCAGACATCGACTCAAGAAATAATTGCAAATTCCCTCCTTTTTGAAAGGCTTAAATCATCCCATCAAAACCGCACTAAATGTCGCAGAAAGATGAAAAGAAAATTTTAAAAATAAGAGTGATATTCAGGACATATGCAATTCAATGACATTAAAGTTTATATGGTTTTAGTGCATAACTTAAAAAGATGGTATTAAGGGGAATATGGATCTTGAAATTTGTGTAACAAGTGTGTTTTGGCAATGCATTATTACATAAACTACAGAGTGAACCATATTTTAAGATTCCAATATGCGGGACTTTCATGTTTCTGGTTGGATTAAACACTAACAAGTGTGTTTTTGGTATATACTTCTTACCCATCATGTTTTGTTATATAGAGATCAGATCTGCCATGTTTGTGCTCCAATTTGGTGGGTTGTCCAGCCTTGTATGGCAAAATTGCATCTGCATAAATGCTATTTTTGGCTAATTGCTCATCAAAACAGTTTGATGAGATGTTCGACTACATGGGGCTTTGGTTTATGACTCGTTTGACACTCGCCACTAAGTTAGTTCAACCCTTTTCTTGCTACCCTTTTGGCTGTATTTTCTTATTTGGGCTCTATCATTTGTCAGAACTTGATTTTTCTCTCTTGTTGTGTGGACATGTGGGGCGATAGTGTGAATCTTACCTTCACTGGTGTTGTGGGGAGTGAATTGAGCTACAGACTCGTCATGGAATATAGATGGGAGTAACTAATGGGGTTGGTCAAGGGTGTGTTTATAATTATTGGTCCAAGACGGTGCCCTTTATAGGTATACGATAAAGGAGAATAAGAAGCAAACTGAGTCGGGGCTAGCTTGTAGTAAGTGGATATCTTGAGATTAATAAGCTATGTCTCAACTAACTAATTGAATGTTTACCGACTATCAGTTGTGTTTTTTTACTGTACATAGCTTGTAGAAGCAAACTGGTGTATTCTTCTCATCCTAGTAACTATAATAAAAGAATTTCCCTCTTATTTATTATATTTCTAAAAAAATGCCACCTTCATTGAAAACTAGGAAACTGGAAGAAATAAAATTGTTCAGTAGGAAAAGCACAAAGAGAAGGTGATGTTAAAACCACCAAAAAAAATATAGGAATCACAAAACTAGCCCATTCTTGTGCAAATATAAAGAATGGACATTATTACTCCGGTATTACTATGCTCAAGATTTTTTTTAATTACCTATCATAATAAGATACATAAAGTACAATTCACAAGGAATTGGTGAGTTAACCACTATAAGTTTCTAAAAGATCCAAACGTGTAATAAGAGTTTGAAGCACTCAAGCCATATATGGTAAGATTATGGTTGATATAGATGCACATATGCAAGGTTATAAGATTCAGCAAAGAAATTATCAATAATAAATAAACAAGAAGTGAGCAAAATATAATGGGTGCCAACCTGCAGCATTTCGAAAGCATGTAGTCGGATTTCAGATGACCGGTATTTCTTGACTTAAAGAAATGATGTATTTTCCAAGACACGTACATCCCCTACTTTTAGCTGCTTAGTATTGGGAAATAGAATATTAATATCAAGCAACATATATGATAAAAATATTAAAACAAGCAGCACTGTTTTTCCATTCAGGCCTTCGATAAAGAGAGGTGAATAAATGAAATTCATGGTGCCTTATTTAAAATTACTATAATACATTAATTAAGAAGTGGATAAAGTAGTTAGTAAAGTGATAATCACAATGATAATAATATGTGCTGTGTTAGGAGATGACACGGGCAACTTAGTAGAACCGCATTAGGGGGTGGATGGGGTTAAATAAATGTAGAAAATTCCCTAAAATGATCCTTTTTATGGGTTCATAAAGGATCCAAAGGGGTTGAAAGATTTTATGCTTGAATGTATTACAAATATAGTTATAACTTTAATGAAAAGATTATCAAAATAACTCAACTCAACTCAACTCAACAAAGCCTTTTCCCAATTATTTGGGGTCGGCTACATGAATCCTATTTTTCCATTCCATTTTGTCATTGTAAAAATAAGAATACGAATAAAAATGGGGGTGATGTATAATCATCATAGTAGAAAACTTGGGCGCTAACAAAACAATCACTCAATTCATTCTTCAGTTTGTGTCTGAGACTGCAAAATCCCAATTGGGTGTCTACCGTGTAATCGAAAATGGATGCATTACAGTGTAACGATGCAAGGGAACTTGTTCCTTTGTCTGCTGGGTTGTATAAGTGGCTCTTCAGTATCAAATACTTGAGGATCTCACTGCAAATCAAGGCTCAGCTGCTGGCCAAGGGTCTCGAGTTTTATATGGATTCCTGACAAGGACTTTGGAGCTAATTTTCTCATGTAGCCAAACTGACTTTTGTTCATCTTCTTGTATCCACGTTTGTTTTCCATTTAGACTCCATCATTAGTTCAATGTCAAAAATGTTTTGCTTAATGGGGATTTAAGTTAGACTATATATATGAATCTACAATTTAGGGGAGTATGATGGAAAAATTTGTCGTCCAAAGAAAAGTTTCTATGGCCTTGTGCAATCGCCTAAAATGAGGTTTAGTCGATTTAGAGATACTATTTTGGGCTTAGGTTTCTTGCCATATCAGTGTTATACTTAAATATTGATATCGAGGGTATTCCTGATATTTTGATTGAAGGAAATATATTGAATGTTGATTTAATTTGAGTTAATGAGTCATGTAGAATATCAAGAAGATTCAAGAACAACTCAAGGGAGACTCATGTACTAAAACAAAATCAATAAGTTAATGGCAATTAAGGAAAATAAGGGAAGCATTGAAAATTGTTTACATGTCAAGCATAGTGTTGAAACATCTTATAAATGATATAAACTACGTTTTGACATATGAAAAGAGCCTTTGGAGTCAAAACTAGTTTGAAGACAAATGGAAATGTGGCTTAAATATGTTGTTTTCCATCACACAGCATCAGTCTTATGCCCATCAGACATCTTATATGACGTCGGACGGGCATTCCATCATACATCACTTGTCATCAGATGTATGTCACATATGATGAAGCAAAATGACCATTGAGGGTTGGCAATGGGAAGAATTTGGCTAAGATACTGTGAAGTGTTCTGGAGAAGTATTATAAGGGTGGGTCTTCACCATAAGAAGATTGACAAGGCTGCTGATGTGCATTCTTAGATTATCTAGAGTCTCTACCTCGAGATGATTAACAAGGGCTTTGATTGCATTCTTGGAAGGGTTTGTGGAAAGCTCAAAAGACTGGTTATTAGCGAACACAAAAAGCCTCTTGGATTGATGGATAGATATTCTCAAGTGTCATATTGAGAAGTGAATGTAGGATATCGTTCTTTTTTCTAGAGAAACACAGAAACTTTATTAAATATGAAAGGGGGGATACAAATGATAGTGGACTAACAATCCACTATCATACAATAGAGCGCAATATAAAAACAGAAAACTATAACAAAATTATACATATAAAGGTCTACATTACTAAATAGTTAGCTCATAACATTGATGTGGGTGAACAAAATCAAAGATAGTGGGACATTCTCGAAATGCTCCGTTGTCGAGACCCAAAACGATGATGCACAATTAAGATCTTTCCCAAACACATTTATTGCATTCCTCCTTTCCTTCAAATATTCTATCATTCTGTTTAAGCCATATGTTCTAGCAAAGCGTCACTACCGCACTCCTCCATAAATCGTTTACCCTCCCAAAATCACCCAAGGACCCCACCCACCCACACTCAAAACAATTCCCAAAGAAAGAATGTCAATAGGTTTTAAAGGCTTTTCCCCTATAATATTGAACTCATCAAAGAACTTCCCTCATAAAAAAACTGCAAAGAAACACTAGAGGAAAATGCATTGATTATTCTCCTCACTGTTCATGCATAGGCAAGAGCACTTAAGGGATAAGTGCATAAGACGTCCTCTCTATTGAACCAAGTCACGGGTATTGACTCATTCTTGTGCCACCAACCAAGTAAACATCTTGATCTTAAAAAGGAAGTCCAACTGTCCATATTTTCTTAGCAGGAACAAACTCAAGAAAGAAGGATCATCACACAAAAATTCAAAGAAAAGTTTGCATCAAACCCTGTTCACACAAAACCACTACGAACATTAATCAGCATTCTCCCTTACTCTCTTTATTTATTATGTTGAATGCATTAATAGTCTAAAAAGGGAATAATTCGAAAGAGATTAAAATATCTTTGATGCATTCTTTTCATTCACCAGTATGCCTGAACCAATATCATCAGTCCATCATTCGTTTATTCTCCGCAACAAATTGTTGAGGTGTTCGCTAAGTCATTTGGCTTCTCTCTTCTTTGGACCGTTATTGACAAGTCGGGCCTAGTTGATATCTATCTTCAGCTTGAAGAGTGTTGGAAAACATCCGGTAACTACAGCATTTATATTTTGGGCTTTCTTCTTTTCTAAATTCCTTTCTTTATCTTCTTTCCATATACGTAAATATTAATTAATATATTTAACGACACTCTGTCATTCATTTTGAGAAAGTTGTTCACATTTCTTTTCAAAAAGCTTTAAATTCACCTCCATCAAGTTCAAATCTGGAAAGGCACACTAGGTCGAAGCCAGTAAATTTGGGGTAACGAATTCAGAAGTTATGAACCAAAATTTTCAGGGTTATAACTAATCATCAATTGCTTCAAAAATAAAATTTGTTCTCAAATAATCCAAAGAAAAAGGATGAGAGTTACATATATATGAAACTCTAAATGATTTATAAGATAATCAAATATTTTGGCATTCTAGTTTTGCCAAATTTGGCCTTCCAGATAAAATTAGCTGTGAAAAAGTGGGTTGGGGTGAAACAAGGATAATAGTTGTTATAAGAGCATGGCAGGGGCCATTCATAAATTTACATATTTCATAACTTCAAGTTGATAGCAATAAAACCCATTTTAACGAAAGTTAATACAAATGTCTAATCAACTTGATCATCATTCTCTGATTTATAGGGGGGGAGAGAGTACGGATTCTAACTAAAAGACATCTGCTTTATGAGCATCAGGAGAAGGGTTCCAATCGAGGGTGGCGAGTATGGCTCTAGCCACATTAGTTGCAGTGCTATTATCATCCCTATCTCATTGAGAGGGCTTTTAAAAAGGGTTTTGTCAGTAGTTTGAAGTAAACATTGATTGAGGGTTACTATGCATAATGTGTGTTAGTACTCTGTGCGTGCATGTAATATATACAGCATGTCTCTCCAGCTGACCAAAATTTTAAATTAGTAAAAAAGGTTGATTTTTTTACAATAATCTTCAAATATCCAACCTTTAATTGCGCGCTGGATGATCATCAAAAGTTTCAAAAGCCAAAAATACACATGTTTCAATTTTACATTTCACCCGCTTTCAAGGTTTGATTTTTTCAATGACTTTTTTTGCAGTATCAAGATCATCTCCACAAAAGCTTAATTGGACCTTTGTTGTCAGTGTGATAAGTCATGTTATGCATATCCCTCACTCAAATCATATGGGGTTGTTTATTATATTCTGAGAAATTTAAGTCATGCCCTGGTCTTGGCTTGTTCTACACAGATCTGAGAGTCAGCCTGGGCTCTCATGTATTTCAATAATGCAAATTATGTCATTTTTAAAACTGATAGGCACCCTACCTTCCAGTTCTTGTGATTTCTATGGTAATCAACTCGTTTCATGGAAGAGTAAAAAAGCAAGCTATTGTCTTCAAAAGAGATGGAATATTGAGCCATGACACAAATCATCTGTGAGATGAATGATGGATTGATGATTATATGCTGCATTCTATACTGGATGAGTTAGAATTTGGTAGGAATATTTCATATCAGTCATTTTGTAATAATAAATAAAGTCATTTTCTAATAATAAATAAACGATTACTCTTGTGAAGATTCTGATCTTTCCGAGGACATATGGAGATAGATATTCATTCCATTCAAGAGATTTAGACTACGCCCTAACATCATCAGTCCATTATTCATTTCTTCTTCGAAACAAATTATTGAGGTGTTTATCAAGTCAGTTTGACAATCTCTTCTTCGGACCGTTATTGACAAGTTCCACTTGGTCAATAATTTGCTCCAACTTGAGGAGTGTTGGAAAATGTCCTATAATTACATGATATATTTTTTTAGTTGTCTTATATTTCAATTTTTTACTTTATTTTCTTTCCATAAATGTAAATATTTATTAATATATTAGCAAAACCCTGTCACTCATTTTGAGTAAGCCAATACAAGATTCCTTTTCCAAAAGCTTTAAATTCACCTCATTCACATTCACTCTGTAAAGGCTCCCTAGATCGAAGCCAGTAAATATTGAGTAACAAATTCAGAATAGATTCACAATTTAAAGGATTATAAACAAGCATCAACTGCTTAAAAATAAAAATTGTTCTCAAATAATCAAAAAAAAAAATGGATGAGCGTTACATATACATGAAACTCTAAATGATTTATAAGATAATCAGATATTTTGACATTCTAGGTTGTCAAATTTGGCCTTCCAAGTAGTAGAATAGGTGTGAAAAAAGGAATGGGAATGAAACAAGGAAAATTTTGCCCATTAGCACTGCTAACAATTAGTAACAGTTGTTATAAGATCATGGCAGGGAGAATGCATATTAGCACTGTAAACAATTAGTAACAATTGTCATAAGATCATGGCAGGGAGAATAGCTAATTTTACATGTTTCATAACTTCCAATTGCTAACAATGAATCCCATTTTAACCAAAGTCAACTAGATCATCATTCTCTGATTTATATATATATATATATATATAGAGAGAGAGAGAGAGAGAGAGAGAGAGAGAGAGTGACTTTACGAGCATAAGGAGAAGAGTTCCATTCGAGGGCGGTGAGTATTGCTCGAGCCACATTACTTGACTTGCTATTATCATCCATATCTCACTGAGACAGTATTTAAAAAGGTTTTTGTCAGTAATTTGAAAGGAACATTGATGTAGGTTTACTTACCAAAAAACAAATATTGAGGGTTAATGCATAATGTGTGTTTACTGTGTGCGTGCATCTAATATATATTAAACATGTCTCTCCATTGGACTCCATTCAACATACCAAATTTTTAAAATAGTAAAAAAAGTTGATTTTTTTACCATAATCTTCAAATATCCAACCTTGAATTGCGTGGCAGATGATCATCAAAAGTTTCAAAAGCCAAAAATACACACATGCTTCAATTTTGCATTTCACCAACTTTCGGGGTTGATTTTTTTAATGACTTTTTTGTAGTATCAAGATCATCTCCACCAAATTCGATTAAAAATCAGTCTTATACTTAATTAATAAATATTTTGTTTTTGAGGTTCATTGATTGGAATCGGCTAGAGACACACACACTAGATATAGCATGTATAGCATAACCGATGATAAGAAGTCATAAACTATCTATCTATGATTAATTCATATTATTAAGTTATAAGAATTCACACATACCAAAAGGGAAAGGATGACATGACCCCAAAACAACAGTTTCTGTGCAGTTCAACAAATTTTAAACTTTAGGTCGAGGTCTTAAAACTTATTACTCCCTCCGTTCGAAATTTATAATCCTGATTTCCTTTTCGAGTCGTCCCAAAATTATAGTCGCATTCCATTTTTTTATGTAACTGACGGAAAAAATTCACGCTAGTGAGCGATGTTTTATCTTGGCCATTCATTGAATGAATCTTTAAAAAACATCATTTTCAAATAGCGACTATCAATTTGGGATATGAACATGCCCATGTGAGGCCCACCGAAGGGGGTCAAGCACCCACCCAAATTGGGGAAAAAAATGTTCCCACTGATAGAGTAAGTTTAGAAAATGTGATTGCTTATGGTTAAAATTAGGGTTGTTTTGGCATTCGAACCGAAAGTCATAACCCTTTCACATTGATTACTATTTTGAGTCGAGTATATAAAAATAATATTCACGTTATTATTTATTAAATATTTAAGTCATTATTGTTTTAAAAATCAAATAATAACCTAAAAATCAACTCGGGGACCATTGTCCCGGATCCAAGGGATGTCAATTCATATTTTCAAGTCATGTTTTGTCCACAGTTTAGACACGAAAAAAACATGACAACACAAAATTGTATTTTGCCCACCGTTTAGACACAAAAACAACATGACAACAAAGTTTTTCCCCCCACTCATAACAATTTCCAGATCCGCCCCTTAATTGGGACGGGCGTAGTATAACAAACTATAACAATGTGCCTGTTTCATACAAGACAAAAAATTGTCATGTTAGAAAATATTTTTTATTTATTTTTACTTAATTACATTTTCGTCGCTAAATGTGAAATTTCAATACTAAAAGTGTTATTCAGTGATACTTCGCGACAAAAAATGTATTAAAATCTAAAAAAATGATCAAATTGTATTAAAGTCCAATATCAAAAACTAGTAATGTATTAAAATAAACGGCACTATAGGTCATATTAATTAGCATTGACGTTACAAAAACGCACTACATCACCCTAGGGCTTTGTGAACTTAGTGACAAAGCCCTAATTTTGTAACTCCAAATTTCCAACATCTAATTTTCGTTTGTAACATAGCCCTTCAAAAAAGATTGAAACAAAATAATGTAAATTTAATTTCAAGTTGAATTGAAATACCTGTGTGTTGTCTCGCTAGGGTTTACTAAAGTTTACTTTTTGTTGGATATGAATTTTGTACAGCTTTCAAGAAACAAAAAGCGATTGAAATTATACCCCTCAGCGTGGATTGAAAAATGAATAGGGATTTCTTCTACTTTGTTTGTTAGGGACAAAAGAAAAAGAGAGAGAGAACAAAAGGGGAGAAATGGTCCAAAAAAATGTAATGTGATCATATTTCCGGCGCAAAATATTCTCATTTCACACCACTTACTTCAAAACATTAAAAAATGAACTTTACATTTCATTAACACTAAAAATCCAACACAACAATTTCAAACTCAATTATATAAATACAAATTAAAAAAAATATTTCATTTTTTCAACCCTTCCGCTTTCTACTACGACCAAACCAAACCCTAACTCCATAACTTCAAAACCAAACCCTAACTCCAAAACTCAGTAACATAAGCAGGTATATATTTCAAATCTATATACTTGTGTATTTATACATGTCAAATATATACAGGACTAATGCATACATGTCTAATATATACATTAATCTAAAAATGAACTTAAAAGATGAATAATATCAAACTCATTTGATCTAAAAAACAAGCTTTATTTTTTGTTGAAAATGAACCCTATGTTGTTTTGAAACTCGACTCCCCACGGTCTCCCGTAATCGTAAAAGGTGACTATTCACGACCTAGGTAAGGCGTGGAACTCATATTCACGGTTTCAATAGACCAACAAAGTTATCATATCAACGGATTAAGTTGGTCGTGGTTTTCAACAAATCACGGTTAGGAGGGGTCGTGGTTTTCTACCTAACTTAATTTGTTGATTTCAAAAAAGTATTGTCATTTTAAATTTTTATTCTCATATTTTGTTACAACTCCATTAAATGGGGAGAGCTGGTAAACCACCTATGACTGTATTGGTGATTAGGTGCTAGGTAACAAGTTTTGCTTGGCATACTCGCTCAGTATCTAAACGTTCATCTATAATCCCATTGTTTAAATTTATTTTTTTACATTATATTGTCAATAATTAGTAATCTAAAATTCTCTTTATAATACTATCATGTCAAATATTAATAAATTTATTTATTAATTTTGCTTGTCCTCTGGATGATTATGCTCACTTAACTGCATTTCGAGCTCGATATTATGTTGAGTGAGATGCTTCGAAAAACGAATCTAGTAGTGGGGGTAGGCCGACAATAGATTTGAATGCAGTTGTTCGGCCGTTCCCACATATCAAAATTTGTGTGAGAGTTGTAATGTCTTATTATTAAGAAAATATTGCGCAAAGATTCTCTCTACCTATAGATGTGTAAATGGCTACCTTTTTCTTTTTGAACAAATGATTTTGTTAGTTCAGATAGCCATTTTTTGTTAATTTGTATGGCTAGTGTTGTAGGTACAACTTGGAGCAACCCCTAAAAGGGGTTATGTAAGGGTGCTCCAAGTTGTGCCTTGTACACTTGCTATACGACAAAAATGGATTATATGAAAGTGTTATAGTAAGTGTACAAGGCACAACTTGGAGCCCCCTTACATAGCCCATTATAGGGGGTGCTCCAAGTTGCACCTACAACACTAGTTATGTGACAAAAAGGTAGCCAATTACTCACCTATGTGTGTATGTGTGTGTGTATAGGAAATCCTTGAGCAATATTTTCTGGAAAAAAAAACATTACATCTTGGAGCGGCCGTACAGTTGCATTATTCTCTATTGTGGTCCTACCCCCATTGCTCGATTCATTTTCTGAAGCATCTCACTCAACATAGTATTAGGCTCGAAATGCAACTAAGTAAGCATAATCATCCAGAGGACAAGAAAAATTAATAAATAAATTTATAAATATTTGACAGGATAGTATTATAAAGGGAAGTATAAATTACTAATAATTGGCAGGATAGTGTAAAAAAATTAAACAAATGGGATCATAGACGAAACTATAGATATGAGCGAGTACACCTAGTAAACCAAGTCACTTACCACGGAATGAGAAGGATGAATCGGACCCTAATATGAGATGTGCCCCTACAACTTCACGAAAAATCCCGGCTTTGTTACTTTGTTAAAAAATATGGTTGTTTGTATATATAATTACTAAACATTATAGTAAATATTGTGATTGTCTCTACTAAACAATGTGGTTGTTGGTTTGTTTTAAAATGTGATTGTTTGTACTAAACAATCTGGTTGTTATGTATGTTTTATTACTAAACATTGTTGCATTATTTAAATATAAAGGATTATATGATAAACAACTTGCCCAAAGGAACTTGAGATCACTAGATGAAAACAACGACCTATTCAAAACTATGAGATTGCAAACTAACTTGAGATCACTGGATGAAAACCATGGCCCACTAAAACCATGAAATTATTAAGGAACTTGAGATCATTGGATGAACACCACGACCCACTCAAAATCATGAGATTACAAAGGAACTTGAGATCACCGAATGAAAACCACGACCCACTAAAACCATGAAATTATTAAGGAACTTGAGATCACTGGATGAAAATCATGACCCACTCAAAACCATGAGATCATAAAAATGAATTTTACATCTCATTAACACTAAAAACAGACCACCATATTTCAAACTCCATTATATAAATACAAATTAAAAAAATATTTCATTTTTTCATCCCTTTCTCCCTCTACTATGACCAAACCAAACCCCAACTCTAAAAACAAACCCTAACTCCTTAACTTCAAAACCAAACCCTAACTCCAAAACTCAGTAACATAAGCAGGTATATATTTCAAATCTATATACTTGTGTATTTATACATGTCGAATATATACAGGAGTAATGTATACATGTCTAATATATACATTAATCTAAAAATGAACTTAAAAGATGAATAATATCAAACTCATTAGATCTAAAAACAAGCCTTATTTTTCATTGAAAATGAACCTTAAGTTGTTTTGAAACTGGACTCCTCACGGTCTCCCGTAATCGTAGGAAGTGACTATTCATGACGTAGGTAAGCTGTGGAACTCATATTCACGGTTTTAATAGAGCAAAAAAGTTGGCATATCAACGGATTAAGTTGGCCGTGGTTTTATACAAATCACGATTAGGATGTGTTGTGGTTTTCTACCCGTTTTAATGTGACACCCCGACTAATTAAATACCGGGTAGCTACTCCATTATTCAAATTAATTCAAAATGTCAAGTTGGTTCAGTTCGTAGCATCACTATAGAAAATGTTTTAACAATTACTAGCCACCTAATATTTAAAAAATGAGTTGCCAATTTTAATTAAAACTGATTTACATGCAACAAGATAGATTATGAAATGCTAACATAACCACCACAACACAGTCATAATAGAATAACCATAAAATAATAATGAATCTGGAGGAATACACCTCACAACAATCCGAATACTGAAATAAACAAATACCAAGTCTGTATCACTAAATTAATTACAACCTAAAATCTGAAATAACTGAATAGATAAAGTGTCTAAAAGAAATGGGGCGACATGCCCAACAGATGAGAAAATCTAATAATATAGAGTCAAGATCGAAAGTGGAGGCGTCTACTGTCAAGGTCCTGTGAATTCCACAGCAGCTACAGTACGTCACCTGAATGGAACTCCTATGCTTGGTGTCCTTGTGGCTGGGCACCTAAAAGGTTTTTACAAGAAAATATATTTGAAAGCAAACGGGTCAGAGCCCGATTGTGAAAACAGTTTAAAATATAGCAAGTGTTTAATATCATTAAACAGTGAATATAAAGTACATGATAGTGTGTGCACTCACATGAGTTCCTCACCTCTCAGCTAATTATGCACTCCTATCGTACCCGTACCCATTCCAGTTATTCACATATCTAATTAGTCCAATACAAGATCTAACATTACTATACGATTCACGGTTAAATTCCCGCATCTTCATTTAAACAGAGAGTTTTACATTTCTTCTCGGTTTCCCATATTAGTAATACTACTTACTAGAGAATTTCCATTTTATCTTTACAAAAACGTTGCTATTATTTATACTCACATTTATACATGACAGTGCATTTCAATTAACAGTATATTATTCTCATCATAAATATACAATACTGGCACCCCGAGGCTAAGCTGCGGTGCACACATACTCTGCTATCCAATCCCGGTACATCACGTACATTAGGACCACGCATTCCGAATCTCTCAGGAATCGTTCTCAAATAACAGCAATCACACATAATGGAGACGAACATAGTTCACATCACATGGGTCACGCACATACCTACGCTCCCATGATCAGCAGACTTATTAACTTCTCAATAAGTCCTTCTCTGACCTATATCCTTGAGGTACCAATCTAAATCCCCCCGTAGGCACACAAAGATTAGATGGTCCTGATCGAACGCCGACCTCCCATGATAGCAAGTATGGTAGGTATGTTATACACAGATAACCACAGATACCAAGAATTCGCACATCTTAGATATCACAGAATATAATAGAGGTATACTTCTCGTTCTTATACCTTCATTTAATGTTATACATTTATAAGTCCCCGATTTATATACATTAAAGTTGTTAACTCTTCTCACGTCATAATTTGGTACTCGTTTCCTAATCCATAAATGTCATCCGGTTTACTACAAGATTCTAAGTTTTAATCCTCAACGTACTCCAATCTCCCAAATATACCCACTAGTCAATAAGGGAAGGTTATTACTCCATTAAATAAGTATACGAGACATTTGAAATAAAATCAGGCCTAAAAGGCCATTCTCTCAACTCGTTAGAAGTCTCATTCGAACGAGGTCGTTCGAACGAGTGTTGTTCGAATGAAAGGCTTCGAACAAACTACCAACTCGTTAGAAGGGATACTGTTATCTCGTTAGAAGCTCGTTCGAACGAGGTCGTTCGAACAACCTGGGCAGGTCTTCTAACGAGATGGCAGAACACGTCCAGAAAATCCCCAATTCGTTTTTCTTCAATTCCTCTTTTCAAAAACCCATTCTAAGATCACCCCAATTAAGTTTTATTGTTAATAAACTAATTTAAGTCCTCCTAGGTCGCTTCCTAACATATTAATGGGTTCAGATACTCCAAATCAACATGCAATTTACATAAATTCATAATTTTTCACTCCAAACCCTATGAACATGAACCTAAAGTTTAAATGTAATTAAAGACTCCTTATAAATCCGTTTTCAGATCATCAAAAGTTATGTTTTGTATATTGAATCCGTCCATACTCATTCTACATGCAAATTCCTACCCAAACCACGAGTTTCACAATAATTCCCTTTGGGTGTTCTTCATCAAAATTTCCAAGACATAAACAGTTTTCTACACTACACATGGAGGAAATATCCATTGCAAATAACGACATCAAAACACTTGCCTTAGATTCGTTCTTCAGATGTGTCATCGATGGTTCAAGGTTGATTTTCTCCTATTTTTCGGTCACAAATCCTTTCCAAAACTGATGGTGTGGAGATGGTTTGGCTTGGGAACCCTTTACTCTCTTTCTAAATTTTCTCAAAAACTACCGGCTCTCTCCCTTTTTGGATGGTAATGGCCTTAGTGGTTCTTTTAAAATATCTAAATTAACACTTAAATTCGTGGGTCTTAATTCTCTAATTTTTAAAATTACCAAAATACCCTTATAGGTTGCCGGTTTGGCCTAAAATGCCCCGGGATCCAAACTAAACCCCCAGCTAGTGTTTTCTGACTATTTTGGCCCTTCCGGACACGTTGGCTCATTCAAAATGACCACTCGGTTGATAAAAATGTAACTCACTTTTTAATTTAAATAATTTCGTTCCTGACACGACTGACATGCGCGTCCCAACTTAAGTTTCCAATTTGTCGTATTTCAGCCTCGCGACAACTTTAATATTTTCAATACTCATGAAATTTTCAATTTTAACATCATAATCAAATACCAACTCACATCTCGCTAGTATTTATATCCGTATTAATTCCCAATTAATTCTCATTTAATTTAATTAATCCCTTAAATAAAAATTAATAAAATTACGGGGGATTAATTAATCCCTTAAATAAAAATCAATAAAATTACGGGGTATTACATACTTCCCCCCTAATAACAGAATTTCATCCCGAAATTCGGAACTAAAGAATAGCTGGTAAAAATAGCTCTGGATAACGCTCGCGCATCTCATCCTCGCGCTCCCATGTGGACTCCTCGGCATTATGATGCCACCACTGAACACGTAGTAATGGTACTGTCTTTGACCTCAGTTTTCGCTCGCTTTGGTCCAAAATAGGAATCGGCCCCACCTCGTAGGAACTATCGGGCAGAAGATCGATGTCCTCTATAGCAATGTGAGCATGGGCCAAATCGTCCCTAAGATATTTTCTTAGCGAGAAAATATGGAACACATCATGAATCCTATGCAAGTTCTCCGGTAACGCAAGTCTATACGCAACTGGCCCAATACGCTCGATGATAGGAAATGGCCCCACATATCTTGGTGCTAGTTTCCCCTTCTTCCCAAAACGCATAATCCCCTTCATAGGAGATACTCTGAGTAACACCTAGTCCCCCACTTTGAATTCTCTGAAGAATCTCTTGGCATCAGCATAACTCTTTTGCCGGTCCTGAGCTACCCGAATGCGACTCCGTATCATCTATATCCTCGCCGAAGTATCCTAAATCACTTCCGGCCCAAGGAGTTTGTTATCCCCCACCTCTAACCAACATGCTGGGGAACGACAAGGTCTATCGTACAACGCCTCAAATGGAGCCATGTCAATGGTGAACTGGTAGGAGTTGTTATAAGCAAACTCCACTAGTGGGAGGTATTGCTCCCAATCACCTCCAAAGTCTAGGATGCATATACGTAACATGTCCTCTAACATCTGATTTGTCCGCTCTGTTTTTTCCATCAGTCTACGAGTGGTACGCCGTACTCAGTCGCAACTCCGTACCCATTGCCTCCTGGAAACTCTCCCAAAATCGTGAAACAAATATCTTGTCTCGGTCAAACACGATATTTAGAGGCACACCGTGAAGTCTCACTATTTCCGCAATAAAAATCTGGGCATACTGTCCCGCAGTGTAGTCTGTCCTTATGGGTAGAAAATGAGCAACTTTGGTCAACCTATCCACAACCACCCATATGGAGTAGTGACCCCTCTGTGACGTAGGTAACCCCGTGATAAAGTCCATGGATATGCTCTCCCATATCCACATCGGAACCTCTAATGGCTGTAGAAGTCCTGTCGGTTTCTGATGATCCACCTTTACTAGCTGACAAGTGTCGCATTTAGAAACGAACACGGCGATATCTCTCTTTATCCCGCTCCACCAGTACTGTCATCTCATGTCTTGGTACATCTTATCCCCACCAGGGTGTACCATGAATCTTGAGCCGTGCGACTCTGCCATTACCTCGTGTCGTAAGTCTTACACTTCCGGAACAACCAGTCTCCCATTGAAGCGTAATCCCCCGTCTGAACTAACGGTATAGGACTCGGCTCCCTCTGCTAATAATCGAACTATCTGCTCCTGATAGAACGAGTCATTTGCGTGGGCCTTTATCACTCTCGTAACAATCTGCGGTGTAACAGTCATTATAGACATGAACGATCGGGCCACTGCATCCTGGTGTCCCAACTCCTTCCACTTAGCTTTCCACACCTCGGCCACCTCATCTACTTGCCTACAGCTCAACGCGTCTGCTACCACGTTAGCCTTCCCCGGGTGATATTGGATATCAAACTGATAATCCTTCACAAACTCAAGCCACCAACATTGACGCATATTCAATTCCTTTAGCGTGAAGAGGTATTGTAGAGACTTGTGGTCTGTGAACAACCAAAATTTCTCACCCAAGAGATAGTGTCTCCAAATTCAAAGAGCGAATACGACTGCCGCTAACTCCAAGTCGTGGGTGGGGTAATTCCTCTCGTGAGGCTTAAGCTTACGGGAAGCATAAGCTATGGCCTGACTCTCCAGTTGCAGCACACCTCTAAGTCCTTGTAAGGACGCATCGGTGTAGACTAGATACTCAAATTCCGGTCTGGGCAATGCTAACACAGGCGCTGAGGTCAACTTGTCCTTCAACTCATCGAATGCTAACTGACAGGCATTGCTCTAGATGAATGGCACACCTTTACGAGTCAGATGTGTCAAAGGATCCGCTATCTTTGAGAAACCCCGAATAAACCTCCCGTAGTATCCTGCTAGGCCCAAGAAACTACGGATCTCAGTCGGTATCGTGGGCTATCCCCACTCCCTCACCGCGGATACCTTCCCCGGATCAACAGATATCCCCCGGTCTGAAATGATATGCCCCAAAAACTGAACCTCCTTCAGCCAAAACCCACATTTCTCATACTTTGCATAAAGCTCGTTCTGACGTAGCGTCTACAAAACCTGTCTCAAATGCTCAGCGTGCTCCTCTTCTGTCTGGGAGTAAACCATAATGTCATAAATTTAGACGATGACAAACTGGTCTAGGAACTCTCTGAACACCTATTCAGTCCATAAACACGACTGGAGCGTTGGTCAAGCCAAAAGGCATAACCCGAAATTCGTAGGAACCATATCTCATCAAGAAAGCAGTCTTCGAGACGTCTTGTTCCCTAATACGCAACTGATGGTATCTCGATCGCAAATCAATCTTTGAGAAGAAGGAAGCTCCTCTCAGCTGGTCGAATAAGTCATCGATTCGGGGCAACGGATACTTATTTCGTATCGTGACTTTATTCAACTCCCGGTAGTCTACACACAACCTCAACGATCCATCCCTCTTCTTTACGAACAACACAGGGGCACCCCACGGCGAAGTACTCCTTCGAATAAACCCCCGACCCAATAACTGTTCTATCTGATCCCTTAGCTCTCTCATCTCTGGTGGAGCCATACGGTAAGGTGCGCGGGTAATTGGCCGAGTGCCCGGCGTCAAATAGATCATAAAATCTATCTCTTTACTCGGAGGTAGTCCAGGTATATCTTGAAATATATCATCAAACTCCCTAACAACTGGAATCGAATCGAGTGGTATCACCACTTCCTTAGAGGTCTCCTCTTCTATATAGTACATGTGAGTAGATGATCCTCCCTCAGGGCGAGGCATCACCACTAAAAACATCTCCTGCCCGGGAATGACAAAAATGATACTCCTACTGAAATAATCAATCATGGCTCAGTACGTAACTAGCCAATTCATACCAACAATCTCATTATACTCAGTCATTTCTAATACTAATATATCAGCGGGTAAAGTAAATCTCCCGATCTCTATACCCACACCTCTACAAATAAGGGAAATCACGGAACCCCTACTCAACGGTGAATCTACACAAGTGATCGTGCTCCATGCAGTGTCTAACAACCCCAAAGTGCGTGCAAATATCGTGGAAATGAAATAATGTGTGGCCCCCATATCAAATAAAATACGCCCCATAGTCTCGATAGCAGGTGGATCCGGTGGGACTGCGACATGTTGGAGCTGATAAACTCGCCCGTACTGTAGCTGTCTCTGCTGGACTAGGACCGCTGAAATGGGTGGTAATGCTGCCATCTGTGGTGGTGCTGGGAGGGAGGCGGGAAACATAGGCCTCTATAGCTCGTGTCGAGCACCCTGCTGCTGCTGCTGTGGGGACCTGCCCCTATCAGGACAATCCTGGCATTTGTGGCCAATCTTACCACAAATGAAGCACTTCCCCGAGAAGTTTCCCCCTCGCTATCCTTACTGCCCACGACCCTAATGGCCGTTACCATTCCTACCCTGACCATGCTGGCCGTGCTGAAACTACTGTTGCTGACCATTCTGGCCCTACTAGCCCTGATGGCCGTTCTGACCCTGATGGCCATGACGAAAACCTCCCTGTCCATTTCTGAAACCCCCAGATCTGAACCTCTTAAAATCCCCCTTCTGGGAACTCTGATCTCCCTACCTATACTGACCCTGAGCAGATTGTGCCCCGCTGGCACCATTTCCCCCTGTCCTGCCCTGATGGCTAGACTCTCCTGATCGCTTACTCTCAGACATGTGAAAGTGGTGATCCTGGCAGTGAAGCAGTGCTGCATTAACCACATCAGAATAAGTGGCCAACGAGAGGTTTCCCAATAAGTGCTGACGGATCCTCCAAGTTAATCCATTCATGAACTTCTGAATCTTCTTCTCCTCTGTTGGAATCTCATCAGGAACGATGTTCAAGAGATTTGTGAACTCAGCCTTATACTCGGCTACGGTCTTTCCCTCCTGCTTGAGGTTCATCAATTTCTCCTCATTTCGGTGTGAACAGCTGATGGAAAATATTTGTGGCCGAACCGCACCCAGAACTCCTGAATAGAAAGGGCGTCTCTCTCCTCCGCGATGGTAATGGACTCCCACCACTGCAACGCTGATCCTACTAGCTTGAAAGTAACAAGTATCTGCTTATGAACATCCGTGTACTCGTACATCCTTAAGTGCCTTTGAATGTCCTTCTTCCACTGACTGGACATAATAACGTTGGAGCTACCTGCAAACTCTGGAGGGTGAGCTTTCTGAAAAGCATCACGAACGCGTTCCCAAGCAGACGGGAATGCATTAGCCTAAACTGGCGCTACTGCCGGCGCCTGGGGTGGTGCCTGCTGCACAACTGCTAGGGCGACATTTACCGTTTGGGCTACAATAGGTGCAACCTCTACGACATTTATGGTGCCCTGAACTGGTGCAGGCTATGGCTCGGGATGAGCATCCCTGGGAACTTGCTGTGCACGTCGTGGAGGCATCTGAAATGAGAGTAAAGTCTTATAAGTTCGCAGTTATCATCTCAAAATAGCTGAAGAGCGAAACATATACAAAAGAATACAACAGTCCTAAAATATAGGGCTCTACATCAAAGAAAGCTTAGCGAAAACATAACAAGCCGTACAGATCCTAAGGACACTAGAACCTGATGCTCTGATACCACCTATGACACCCCGACTAATTAAATACCGGGTAGCTACTCCTTTATTCAAATTAATTCAAAATGTCAAGTTGGTTCAGTTTGTAGCATCACTATAGAAAACGTTTTAACAATTACTAGCCACCTAATATTTAAAAAGTGAGTTGCCAATTTTAATTAAAACTTATTTACATGCAACAAGATAGATTATGAAATGCTAACATAACCACCACAACACAGTCATAATAGAATAACCATAAAATAATAATGAATCTGGAGGAATACACCTCACAACAATCCGAATACTGAAATAAACAAATACCAAGTCTGTATCACTAAATTAATTACAACCTAAAATCTGAAATAACTGAATAGATAAAGTGTCTAAAAGAAAGGGGGCGACATGCCCAACAGATGAGAAAATCTGATAATATAGAGTCAAGATCGAAAGTGGAGGCGTCTACTATCAAGGTCCTGTAACTTCCACAGCAGCTACAGTACGTCACCTGAATGGAACTCCTATGCTTGGTGTCCTTGTGGCTGGGCACCTAAAAGGTTTTTACAAGAAAATATATTTGAAAGCAAACGGGTCAGAGCCCGATTGTGAAAACAGTTTAAAATATAGCAAGTGTTTAATATCATTAAACAGTGAATATAAAGTACATGATAGTGTGTGCACTCACATGAGTTCCTCACCTCTCAGCTAATTATGCACTCCTATCGTACCCATACCCATTCCAGTTATTCCCATATCTAATTAGTCCAATACAAGATCTAACATTACTATACGATTCACGGTTAAATTCCGGCATCTTTATTTAAACAGAGAGTTTTACATTTCTTCTCGGTTTCCCATATTAGTAATACTACTTACTAGAGAATTTCCATTTTATCTTTACAAAAACGTTGTTATTATTTATACTCACATTTATACATGACAGTGCATTTCAATTAACAGTATATTATTCTCATCATAAATATACAATACTGGCACCCCGAGGCTAAGTTGCGGTGCACACATACTCTGTTATCCAATCCCGGTACATCACGTACATAAGGACCACGCATTCCGAATCTCTCAGGAATCGTTCTCAAATAACAACAATCACACATAATGGAGGCGAACATAGTTCACATCACACGGGTCACGCACATACCTACGCTCCCATGATCAGCAGACTTATTAACTTCTCAATAAGTCCTTCTCTGACCTATGTCCTCGAGTTACCAATCTAAATCCCCCCGTAGGCACACAAAGATTAGATGGTCCTGATCGAACGCCGACCTCCCATGATAGCAAGTATGGTAGGTATGTTATACACAGATAACCACATATACCAAGCATTCGCACATCTTAGATATCTCAGAATATAATAGAGGTATACTTCTCGTTCTTATACCATCATTTAATGTTATACGTTTATAAGTCCCCGATTTATATACATTAAAGTTGTCAAGTCTTCTCACGTCATAATTAGGTACTCGTTTCCTAATCCATAAATGTCATCCGGTTTACTACAAGATTCTAAGTTTTAATCCTCAACGCACTCCAATCTCCCAAATATACCCACTAGTCAATAAGGGAAGGTTATTACTCCATTAAATAAGTCTACGGGACATTTGAAATAAAATCAGCCTAAAAGGCCATTCTGTCAACTCGTTAGAAGTCTTATTCGAACGAAAGTCTTCGAACGAACTACCAACTCGTTAGAAGGGATACTATTATCTCGTTAGAAGCTCGTTCGAACGACCTCGGCAGGTCTTCTAACGAGATGGCAGAACACGCCCAGAAAATCCCCAATTCGTTTTTCTTCAATTCCTCTTTTCAAAAACCCATTCTAAGATCACCCCAATTAAGTTTTATTATTAATAAACTAATCTAAGTCCTCCTAGGTCGCTTCCTGACATATTAATGGGTTCAAATACTCGAAATCAACATGCAATTTACATAAATTCACAATTTTTCACTCCAAACCCTATGAACATGAACCTAAAGTTTAAATGCAATTAAAGACTCCTTATAAATCCGTTTTCAGATCATCAAAAGTTATGTTTTGTATATTGAATCCATCCATACTCATTCTACATGCAAATTCCTACCCAAACCACGAGTTTCACAATAATTCCCTTTGGGTGTTCTTCATCAAAATTTCCAAGACATAAACAGTTTTCTACACTGCACGAGGAGGAAATATTTATTGCAAATAACGACATCGAAACACTTGCCGTAGATACGTTCTTTAGATGTGTCGTCGATTGTTCAAGGCTGATTTTCTCCTCTTTTTCGGTCACAAATCCTTTCCAAAACTGATGGTGTGGAGATGGTTTGGCTTGGGAACCCTTTACCCTCTTTCTAAATTTTCTCAAAAACTACCGTAGCCCACTCTCTCCATTTTTGGATGATAATGGCCTTAGTGGTTCGTTTAAAATATCTAAATTAACACTTAAATTCGTGGGTCTTAATTCTCTAATTTTTAAAATTACCAAAATACCCTTCTAGGTTGCCGGTTTGGCCTAAAAATGCCCCGGGACCCAAACTAAACCCCCGGCTTGTGTTTTCTGACTATTTCGACCCTTCCGGACACGTTGGCGCACTCAAAATGACCATTCGGTTGATAAAAATATAATTCACTTTTTAATTTAAATAATTTCATTCCTGACGCGACTGACACGCGCGTCCCAACTTAAGTTTCCAATTTGTCGTATTTCAGCCTCGCGACAACTTTAACATTTTCAATAGTCATGAAATTTTCAATTTTAACATCATAATCAAATACCAACTCACATTTCGCTAGTATTTATATCCGGATTATTTCCCAATTAATTCTCATTTAATTTAATTAATCCCTTAAATAAAAATCAATAAAATTACGGGGTATTACATTTAATTTGTTAATTTTAATAAATTATTGTCATTTTAAATTTGTATTCTCGTATTTTGTTGCAAATCCATTAAATGGGGAGAGCTGGTAGACCACATGGGACTGCATCTGTGATTAGGTTCTAGGTAACGAGGTTTTCTAGGTATACTCACTTAATATCTAAACGTTCATCTGTAATCCTATTTGTTTAAATTTATTTTTTTACACTATCTTGTCAAATATTAGTAATCTAAAATTCTCTTATAATACTGTCATGTCAAATATTAATAAATTTATTTATTAATTTTGTTAGTCCTCTAGATGATTATGCTCACTTAGCTGCATTTCGGGCTCGATACTATGTTGAGTTAGATGCTTTGAAAAACAAATCAAATAGTGGGGGTAGGCCGACAATTGATTTGAATGCAGTTATTCGGCCGCTCCCACATATCAAAATTTGTGTGAGAGCTGTAATGTCTTATTGTTAAGAAAATGTTACGCAAATATTCTCTCTACATATAGGTGTGTGATTGGATATCTTTTTCTTTTTGAACAAATGATTTTGTTAGTTCATATATCCCCTTTTTGTTAGTTCGCATGTCTAGTGTTATAGGTACAACTTGGAGCACCCCCTATAAGAGGCTATGTAAGGGTGCTCCAAGTTGTGCCTTGGACACTTACTATATGACAAAAATGGGCTATATGAAAGTGTTATAGCAAGTGTGCAAGTAACAACTTGGAGCATCCTTACATATCCCCTTCTAGGGGGTGCTCCAAGTTCCACCTACAACACTAGCCATACGACAAAAAGGTAGCCAATTACACAACTATATATATATATATAGGAAATCCTTGCGAAATATTTTCTGAACAATAAAACATTACATCTTGGAGCGGTCGTACAACTGCATTCTTCTCTATTGTGGTCCTACCCCCACTGCTAGATTAATTTTCTGAAGCATCTCACTTAGCATAGTATCGGGCCCGAAATGCAGCTAAGTGAGCATAATCACCCATATGACAAGCAAAATTAATAAATAAATTTATTAATATTTGACAGGATAGTATTATAAAAGGAATTTTAGATTACTAATAATTGACAGGATAGTGTAAAAAGAATTAGACAAATGGGATCATAGACGAAACTATAGATATAAGCGAGTACACCTAGCAAACCAAGTTACCTACCACGAAAGGAGAAGGATGAACCGGACCCTAACATGAGACGTGCCCCTACAACTTCATGAAAAAACCCGGCTTTGTTGTTTGTATATTTAATTACTAAACATTGTGGTAAATATTGTGGTTGTTAATAATTGTGGTTGTTGATTTATTTAAAATATGATTGTTTGTACTAAACAATTTGGTTGTTATGTATGTTTTCTTACTAAACATTTTTGCATTATTTAAATATAAAGGATTATATGATAAAAAACATGCCCAAAGGAACTTGAGATCACCGGATGAAAACCATGACCCACTCAAAACCATGAGATTACAAAGTAACTTGAGATCAACGGATGAAAACCATGACCCACTAAAACCATGAAATTATTAAGGAACTTAAGATAACTAGATGAAAACCATGACCCACTCACAATCATGATATTACAAAGGAACTTAAGATCACCGAGATGAAAACCACAACCCACTAAAACTATGAAATTATTAAGGAACTTGAGATCACTAGATGAAAACCATGACCCACTTAAAACCATGAGATTACGAAGGAACTTTAGATCACCGGATAAAAACCATGGCCCACTCAAACCGTGGTAATGAGACCACGACCAACCTAGAGCATGGTAAAATTTTCTACATGCGACCCATGACAAGTCCAGGCCGTCGTAATTCAAACACGACCAACCTAAATCGTGGCATGCATTTCCACGGCCAAACCAAATCGTGGTATGTGTTACCACGGTCATTACAAACCGAGTCAAAATTTTCTACTTGCGACCCACGACCAGTTCAGGCCATGGTAATTCAAACATGGCTAACCTAAATCGTGACTTGCATTTCCATGGCTAACCCAAATCGTGTTAATTATACCAAGATAGTTATGGCCTAAGTTAATCATTAAACTTGATTTACCACGACCAAGTAAAGCCGTGATATACCATCGTCTCCAGTTACAGGTGACCGTTGGAAGTCTTAACAATTTTTTATTTAATTTTTTTCGGGGCTTCTTTTCTAAACATTTCTTGGTGTGTAGAAATTAATTACAATGAGTCCAATGTAGGAGTGCAATCTAAACTTTGAGCATCCTTTGTATCTTTGAGTTTTTGGACGGTTTGAGCCATGTAGAAGGAGGGTTTTGAAGGTTTTTGAGGGTTTGAGCCGTGGAAAACGAGGGTTATGTGAAAGGGTATTATAGACTTTTTAATCAAATTAAAAGTGTAAATTTGTGGTGTTTGATGGTAGTTAAAATATTTTTTTATTTTGTGGTGTTAAGGAGATTATTTCTGGGTGGTAATATCACCACCCATAGTGTAAATCCTACATGTAGAGTATATCTATGTTTTATGTTACGCCCAATTACAACTACGACACATTTAGTATCGTCTCTAGCTCAGACATAAATCAATACGAGTGTGATAGGTCACTGTGTTGCACCAATTTAAATCGATTTAAAATTATTTTAATATATTACTGATTTTTTTATAGAAAAATAATATGTACCCCTAATTTATCTCGAAAGTACATTAATTGTTTGTACATTGGGGTGGGTTCCACATTAAGTAAAAGCATTTAATGCACTTTAAGGATATGTTGGGCATGTTTTGGGAGGAGTAACATTACTTTTTTTACTATTGAACTTAAACACTTAAACATTATCATCATTTTATTAGACTTTGGTACGCCTTTCAGCGCCAAACGTTGTTAAGGATCACTTTTAGAGATGAAATTTCTACATTTATCAATGCAAAATGTATTAAAGTCTAATAAACTCGTAAAATGTACTCAAATCCAATATCAAAAGATGGTAATATATTAAGGTAAAAAAAACTCTACAGCTAATCTAATATAATATATCTATTTAAAAACAGAAGTCATGGATTACGATATGCCACGTGTCACTATCATTGATTACCACTTACTCTTTCACTCTATTATTAATTTAAGATAAATGTTGCACACTGTTGATGAACACTCAGGAGTTATTAATACTCTATTATATTAATATTCTTGTAGCCTACAAGCATCTAAAGATTAATACCCAATAATTTATCATAATTAATTGAACAACCGTCTTTATATTTCTAATATAACGTCCCTTTTCTCTTTTCCGTTTAAATCGAGAAAATGAATAACCCTTCTTTTTCTTGCATCTTATCATAAAGGCATTTTTTCTCCATATATATACATGTGTGCATTGTGATGGTCAACAAATATATCTGAGGTATTCTTCTTCTAAGTTCTCATCATAATATGTTCTTGTTATTAGATTTACTCACAGTAAAAGAAACTGAGTTCAAAACAATAATTGTTAACCCGCATCATCGGTAAGAAATTTGGCGTGATACATTCACTTAGATTTCCCCTTGGATTATTTCTATTACTGTTAATCTTGAATTGATTTTACTTTGTTTGTTATAATAATATTTTAACCTTTTAGTTTTGAGTTTTAAATTTCATGTGATTTCACTTTTCATGCCCTGTGTGTATATATTCACTGTTTGTTAAAATGTCACAAAACTATGAATATCAAACTGTAGTATCATATGTTCTCACTATCCTTTATAATTTTATATAGATCTCTATTTTGATCCATGTCACGGTGCATCGTAAGTTTTTTCCTTCTTATTTTTCTTCCATCATCCTGCAATTTTTTTGTTTTGCCTTTATATTTGTAGAATTGTCTAGGTATATTAAGTTGATTACTATCATTTTACAAAATATTCGACAAAGGTGCTTGTATAAAAATCAAATTAACCCACACCAAAAATTTGTATAAAACTCAAATTAACCCATGAAAATTCACCTCGGGGGATCCCGCCCCTGAACTCCCGACACCATTCCAAATTTTGGTTCCTTCTAAGAGCACCCACAATGGTGAGATAAGAGTCTAAGATATTTTGTATATTTTCAAACTAAGATTCCTACAATGGTGGGAAAGTATGGACTAATTCTCTAAATGAATTTGTAGTCATTCTCCAAACTTGGATAATGGATACAAATTTTGTAAACCCTTCCAACGAACTTTATTTGTGCGTATCGATTCCTATTAACTTTATTTATTCGTATCAATTGCTACAAACAAAGGAAGTTCGTATCAAATATAAATAATTATTTATTATTACATATTTAGGTCTTACGAACTACATTTGTTTGTAACAATTCATGCGAATAAATGTTGTTCATAAGAAATATTTTATTTACTTCCTACGAACAATTATAATCCATAGGAAGTCTAAATGTGGGAGATATATTTGAGGAATGATATTAGCTTTAGTTTTTTTTTATATAGAGAAGAGGTCAGAACCCCCACCACTAATATTATTCAAGGAGAAACAACCTCTCCAAAGTGGCAAACAAACTACAGAGAACTTAAAAGCAATAAATATAGGGTTTTATAACAACCCCATTACAAGAATATAAAGAAGATAACTAGAAATTGATAGAAGAAAATATGATGTAATGACAGCCCATCTTGTCTAGCCTAATTTATTGCTTTAGTTACCCAAAATTATAATAACCAAGGTTCTAAAAAGTGCGGGGCGTGATTGAGGTGTGGAGGCTAAGCCTTAAGCCTTAGAAGTCTAGGCGGGTCTAGGCATAAAAAGGCGTGAAAAGGCATTTAGGCCTTCTTAATATATTTTAATATTTTTTAACCATAACAAGGCTATTAAAATACAAAAATTGCACATATCATAAAAATATGTCTGAATATATGCAAATTAAAATACTATCTGATTATTTTGAATAAGATAATGGTCCAGTTCGTAAACAAATTCTTTAAAAGGCGGCATCATTTCACTAAGGCATTGTTGTGTTTGGAAAAAAGTGCGCCGTAAGGGTTTTACTAAAAATAAGGCGTGAAAAGCGTAAGGCGAGGCGTTTCTCCCAAGCCTTAAGCCTAGGCGTGCCTAGGCGGGTTTTTTAGAATAGTGATAATAACAGATAGATAAAATAATAAAATAGAAAGAGACACAAGGTTTTTACATGGTTAAGCTCAATAATGGAGCCTACATCCACAGGGTAATGCCATTAAGGGTTTAGGGTTTAGTTACAGTCTCTCAGTTACAATCTTTAGGGTTTAAAATGATGTATCCCCCTCAACTGAGAGTAGTAGTGTATTAATAGTGAGTGGAAACTTTAGAGATGGAATGCTTTTATATCTTAGGCATTTACCTCTTTACATGATAATATGTAGCTCGACATTATTCATGGGCCTGTGTATGGTGACTGTTGAATATCCCACGTGTGTCTGTCCACCTTACTGATGGTTCATCTTCTTAGTTGTGGTCAATTGAGAGAACGACCAAAGGATACCCGAGCCGACCGGATTTACCCATTATTGATGGTCGAATGGCAATGTTGACAGGTGTCACTAAAGTTTTGGTCCACCTGGCCAAATAATTTAAGGCTACAACAAAGCCCCCGATACTTTATACTTGATGGGATAGAAAAGAATGGAGTGTTCATTCCAAAAGATGCTCGACAACTTAAGAAAGCGTTGGTCAGCAACTAACCTCAAGGATTTGTAATTTTTCAATTTGTTATACCAAGGCGGTGGCAATCTTGTAAATAGTTTGAAAAATAACAAACCTCCTAAGGGTACATTGGTCTTCTGAATACCTGGGATATGGGATGTTGTCAATATCTGAAACGTTTGGTACGTTTAATCATTTCAAATTTTGATGATCAAGAGTTGTCACTCTACCTATAAAGAGTCTCTCCCCCATCAATCTTACTTCATCTTGCATTTCAAACTCTTCCCTCCATTGTAGAGCTCTTACTTTGTTGTTTAAAGACTTCGACTAGTTATTATCGCTCTAAGAACTTTTACCTTCTCATTTTTTTTCTTTTTGAGTCTTTAAGATGGTTTACATTGTGGATGAGAGTTCTTTGGATGAATTTAGGGTAAAGCGTAAAATCTCAGATTGGGTAACCGCATAATTAGTTACTGGTCGTGACCTGTGTGCTTTGAATGAGGGCCATTGGCTTCCCATAATATTTATAGTTGAGTGTGACTTCACTTTCTCGCCAAATAATGTATACATAGAATTATGTTAATACTTTGATGTGGTCCCTACTAAAGTGGCCCCAAACAGTTGGAGGTTTGTAAATGGAGTTAACCGCCTTAATGCATTATATGGAACTCAAATAGAAATAACTGAATTAATGTATTGCTACACTTGGGGGACCACTACTGACAACATTTACTACCTGAAGACACGATATTCTAACAGGGCTTTGGTGGTGAACTTAACTGACTCTAATAAAGATTATTGGGATTATGGAATAGTTATATTAAGAACTAGCAGTATTCTCCTCTTACTGGGGGTACATAATACAATGGGCTAAGATGCCCTAGGGAAGGGCATGGCATAGGTCGGCACCTCAAAAATTTGTATATTTTCTTTCTCTCTATTTTTCCTTTATTGATTTGACGATCAGTACTTTCATATTTATATTTTGCATAAAGAAGGAAGAAAGATTGCCCCTAACTCATAAGTGAATTTTGCTGACCTGAAGCACATTTGGTTTATCCAGCAGAGGATATGAGAATCCCATCCATGTTCGGCTTTGATTTCTTGATTACCAAATTTTCATTACTTCTTTTGTAGCTCGATCTATAGAATATATCCTAGTAGACCCCGTAAACTTAGACGAGCCGACCTCGTCTTAATCTGTTGTTGTTTCCAGATTCCCCTTTTCAAGAATAAGGGAGTTTTGATTTTGGAGGAACATCCTCCTCTTTTTAATCTTTAGATATACCCACTGTCCTAGTCACTTTCTCATCTCCTGAAAAAATGTTCAGGAGGAAGATCCCCACCTTACTCGCTAGGGCCAAATCTCCCCCTCCTCCTGAGAAGAAGGATGCAAGGGAAAAGGGTTCCAAACGCCCCATAGTTGTGGTGCTTGAAGAGGTGAAAACCTAAGAGCCTCAGTACAAAAGGTTGAAGAAAGGTCCTGTCGATCGGCAGGAGTTGGTGAAGAAATCCTAGGTCGACCAGGCCTCTATAGGTGTTGCTTCTATGGCAGCCAACTATGGTCTATCCAGGGGCTTAAAACTCTCTGGAATGCTACCCGCCGATGAGTCTACTGCTACTGCTCTGCCAAGGTCCAACCAAAATTTAGCCTTGGTAAATACCTTAATTTTTTATTCTATATGTTTTACTTGTACTTCTAATGTCGTGATTGACTCATTTTGTATTTTTTTAGACTTTTGTAGTTCTTAGTGGATTACGACCAAATCCTTAGAAGGGATGACCAACTGAGGGAGTCCTTGGCTTATATGGAAGCCACTTTTAAAGGATTGAAAGTTTCTTTGGACGCCTTCAAGAATGCGCTTTTGAAAGAATAGGAAAAAATAGGGTAAAGTGGATAAAGTCGAGCAGGGTAAGAAGGATGCATTGAAGGTTGCTAAAGATGCTGATAAGAAGGACGACCAGGCCAAAAAGAAAGTTACTGACGTGGAAGGGAAGTACCAGGGCCTAAGGGCTAAATTTAAAAAAGATGCTTACACACGAGGTTAGGATTAGTCCTTATCCACAATGACCGTGGATATTGATTTCTTAAAGAAGTCGTCCTTCAAAGAAAGATAAGATGTTTCTCTTAGAAAGGTCAACACTCCTACTGACTTTGATCTTTTTCCATAGTTTAACCTTGGCACTCCTCCCATTTTTGATAAGGAGATAAATGATAAAGAAGGGACTAATGAGTCCTCCATGGTCCCTAAAATGTTAGTAGTATAAGCTCGCCCTGAAGAGGAGGTGGCCCAGGATAAGGAAAAGGTGTAACAACCTTAGGACTGCCTTTTATTTCTTGTCTTCTCTCTGTAATGCCTTATTTTCTTATATTTTGGATGAATTCCCTTGGATGCACTCTTTTCCATAGTTTTTAATAAAATTTCCATTTGTTTGCCCTACACAATGTTGATGTTTGCTGAATATTTTCTTTGAATTTTTATACTTGTATTATTCTTTTTAGTTTAAATCTAGGAGGTCTGTTATAGCAGTTTTTGAGAGTGGTCTTTGTAGGAGAAGTGTTCAAGTTTTTTAAGCAGGTCATGAAGATTTGGATGATGAAGAGATGAAAGAGTTGCTCGAGTTGGATGCCTCTAACCAAATCAAATAAACTTACCTTCATCTATATAAGTATTTCTTCCAAGTTGTGGCGACTAATACCTCATACTAATAAATGATTCTAAAGACGCGGGAGGACCACAAGTCATCACTTTTTAACCTGCATGCTGATTATGAGGCAAAATTTGCTCCGCTAAGCAGTGAAAAAGGTTTTGAAAAAATAATTGCACGACGTTTTTTCGGCTTACAATAAGAAGGAATTTGTAATGAACTGTGAGTTGACTAGTGATTCAAAGGTTGTTGGTTTGCTAGAATAAGAGAATAAGTTATTAAGGAATGAATTAAAAGGTTTGAAAAAATCATTAGGTGCTAACCAAAATGAGGGTGTATCTTTTCTGAAGCAAGAGAGTGACAGGTTGATGGAAAAGATAAAAAACTTAAAGAAATCCAAAGGTGGCCATCCATCAAAACATGTAGTGGTTGCTTCCCTTCAATTAAGGATAAAAGGACAAAAAAAACTCTAGCCGACCAGGCCAATTTGATAAAGAGCCAATCTTCCAATATTAAAAAGCTAAACGAGAAGCTTGACCGTTTTACCTTCCATTTCCATAAGAAACCACAGACCATTTGGATGTATGGATACAAAAAAGACTTGGATCACATGAGTGATGAGCTAGAGAAAGACAAAAGAGAAGGCTATAAGTAGGGTTGGTTAAATTCTTCAACAGTTCTAAATGTGCCTGTGGCCATCCCCGATCCTCGCGGCGGGAGGGATCTTGGTCCCGCGCGTCCCTCTTCGAGAGCGCTTCGGCCGGCGTCGTTGATGAGGTGAAAAATGTAGAGAGATGGAGTTGTCAGTCTATTTTACTCAAAATAGACAAAAGAAAAGGGTGCCATCCCGAAGGACAGCATTCAAAGACATACTGATACATACGAAACCAAAATGATTCGAAAAGGGTCCGAAGGCTAAGTTACGAAATGGAAAGGTGTTAGGCAGCCATTTCGCCCTTGCGGTCTCTCATGGATTGTTGCTATTTTCCTTTATTTCCCCGTGATATGTGTGCATGTGTGTATGTAGTGGAGATAAGAATCATCGACTTGTATCATGAAGAGATAAAGCGAGTCATCCATAGGAATGTTCCTAAAAATAATATTAGAAAATAGGATTTAAGCGATTATCCTAGCGTTGATCGTTATAATGGAACGATAACACATATGGAATAATACGCCACTAAGAACAAACATATGTATATGTAAATATATAGAATCTAAGAGAATTGAGTTTAAAGAATATAAAGAAAATAAAAAAATGAGAGAAAAGTAGGAATAGGACTCGAGTCTCGGGTTTTATCCCGAGACGCCTACGTAGCCTATAGAGGCATCAAAGTCCACGTAGTTTTCTTGCAAAACGATGGGTGTGGTTTATCCCATAAATCTAACCGGGGACTTCTCTTATGTGTGTGTGTAAAAAAGTGTTTTAGTTATGAAAAAAGTGTAAGAAAAGTGTGAGAATTCCCGTTTGGAATTTATGAGCAAACCCTCTCTTTCTTGTTTTTTGGGGTTTTATTTATATGAAAATAGGAGATGTGCAATAATACTAGATAAAAAGTATATTAGGATATGTGAGATGAGAGAATAAAAGTGCTAAGTAATAAAACAAGTTAATGCGAATTTAGGAGAATTTAAGGAGAGAATTGAGAAAATTGGACCTTCTTGAAGATCTTGAGTTTGATCTTGAATGTTGGAGTGCAGCCCTTGCACTTGGATGATGATGAAGGGTAGTTAATTCACCAAGTTTGATGAAAAAGTTGATGAAAAGTGAAGGTTGGAAAGGGATTTGGATGTGGAAATCACACTGACTTCGAGGGATGTTTTATGGATTCGCTGAGAGTGATGTCTTTCAGATCTTCGCTCCCCTTCGCAAGGAGGTTAGGGCCTTATTTTTATAGGCCCGGGGCATTGCCGATCAGCATAGCCCTGTTCCTGCCAATCAGAATGTGTGTTTAGGCACACTTCCGATAGGTAGGGTTTGGAACCTGCCGTTTGGTAGTCTCTTTCGGTTCCTTCAGAAAATATGTCGTAGAGCGCAAACCGTTGATTCGAATCATGCACGGGGTGAACCGTCGGAAAGGTAATTCAAAAACCGTCGAAAGTCCTTTGGACTGATCCCAAGTTTGGGAGCTGATTTTGGGTCAAATGTGGCTTGGAAGCGCTCGTTGGTCCTTTGGATGGGGAAACTTCCGACGCAAACGGATCGTTCGTCCTTATGGTAAGTCAAAATCGCTTACGGGGCGGACCGTTGGAAAGGTTAGGAGATGTAATTCGACATTCTAAAGAGTTTGACTCAGTTTGGGGAGTTGACTTTTTTCAACCGGGGTCTGGAAGCATTTGATGACCTTTCGAAATAAAACGGATCGTTCATTCGTACCGTAAGTCAGAATCGCGCACGAGGCGTATCGTTGGAAAAGGGGTTTCAGTGCCCTTTGAAGATTCATTCAGTCTCGATCGACCTGAAGAGTTGACTTTGGTCAAACGGAGCCTGGGAGCGTATGTTGACCTCTTGATCAAGTTTCAGGGAAACGGGTCGTTCGTCCGCACCGTAAGTCAGAATTGTACATGGGATGGACCATTAGAAAGGGGGTTTAGTGCCCTTTAAAGATTCATTCAGTCTCAATCGAGCTGAAGAATTTGACTTTTGGTCAAACAGAGCCTGGCAGTACCCGATGGCTTCTAGGTCAGTATTCGGGGTATGACTTAGGTTTATAGTGATAAAGGGAGGTGATAGGGACCTAAGGAGAGGTTAAGGGGTACTAGAATGGGGTGTCTATAGAGCCCCTCTAAGGGTGAGTTTGGAATAAATGGTATCCATCGAATAGACACCGCATGATGCCTTTGAAAGAGTATAACCAATTCAGAGGGTCGAGGTCGATTCTGAGGACCTAGGGATGAGGGTGACCAATTATGCGGGTCAAAGTCAATTCTGAGGGCTTAAAGATGAGGATGACCGATTTTGAGGGTCGAAGCTAATTCTGAGGGCTTAAAGATGAGGGTGACCGATTCTGCAGGTCGAAGCCAATTCTGAGGATTTAAAGATGAGGGTGACCGATTTTGTAGGTCGAAGCCAATTCTGAGGGCTTAAGTTGAGATGACCAATTCTGCGGGTCGAAGCTAATTTTGAGGGCTTGAAGATGAGGGTGGCCGATTCTGTGGGTCAAAGCCAATTCTGAGGGCTTGAAGAAAAGGGTGACCGATTCTGCGGGTCAAAGCTAATCCTGAGGGCTTGAAGATGAGGGTGATTAATTTTGCAGGTCCAAGCTAATTCTGAGGGCTTGAAGATGAGGGTGACCGATTCTGCGGGCCGAAGCCAATTCTGAGGGCTTGAAGACGAGGGTGACTGATTTTGCGGGTTAAAGCCAATTTTGAGGGCTTGAAGATGAGGGTGACCTATTTTGCTGGTTGAAGCCAATTTTGAGGGCTTGAAGATGAGCGTGACCGATTCTGTGGGTTGAAACCAATTCTGAGGGCTTGAAGATGAGGGTGACCGATTCTACGGGTCGAAACCAATTTTGAGGGATTAAGGGGCATGCTGGGGATGGTCTTAAAGGAAGTGATGACCAAAGATTTAGGTCAATTTCGAGGACCTAAAGTAATGCTGAGGATGACCAATTCTGTGGGTCGAAGCCAATTCTGAGGGCTTAGGTTGTGATGACCAATTCTGCGGGGTCAAAGCCGATTTTACGGGATTAAATTGAGATGAGCAATTATGCGGGTCGAAGCCAATTCTTAGGGCTTAAATTGAGATGACCAATTCTGCGGGTCGAAGCCAATTCTGAGGGCTTAAATTGAGATGACCAATTCTGCGGATCGAAGCCAATTCTTAGGGCTTAAATTGAGATGACCAATTCTGCGTGTCGAAGCCAATTCTGCAGGCTTAAGTTGAGACGACCTCGGAAAGCTCTGTCGGGGAACTTACGTCGTGATTTTGATTTGAGATGGGCAACCGATTGTTGAGGAAATCCTTATATTTTTTAGAGGCTTTGCGAAGGAATAGCCAATCTGATGCTATAAATTCCACGGGGGAAGTGATTAGGTGGTCCAATGTTTAGACGCTTTGCTCAGGAAAATTTGAGACCTTTGGGGAATAGGAGATAATCTGAGGTTTGGGATACTTCAGGGGTCCTCTGGGGACGTTGTCGGGAGGAGATTCACTTAGCTTTTGAGATTTCCGCTGGGGAAATAGGGGTTCCGCTTGAGGGAGTGTGAAATTTCTTGGTGAAAATGTTCTAAATCCTTCCTAGGATTTTTAGGAATTTTTTGAGGATTTTTCAGGGCTTTCTGGTATTTTCTAGAAGTTTTTGTACAAAAATTTAAGGGGCGTACCGGTCGGCATGGTGTGGAGGGTGCCATTCGGCAGTGGCACGGAGTTTTGGACTACCTTGAGAAGGTAAAGGGGCAGTGCCGATCGGTAGGTGGGGGTGCAGTGCCGATCGGCACGACCCTTGGCTTCCTATAAAAAGGGGCGGATTACCCTCATTTTTTACAGCTTCCTGCCTTCTCTCTTTTTGCGATTTTCTTCTAAGAATCGTTCTAGCATTCTGTAATCTGAAAAATGGTCGCTTTTGTGAGCACTGCGATACACATGGAGTGGTTGACTCTTGACGACTGGGCGAACATGGAATGGAGGGCCGGGGCGCCTCTTACTTTGGAGAGTGAGAACTCTTTTGATGCATTCGAGCCGGTTGCGGATGAGCATACCTTGCTGCGGGAGTCGGCGCGTCATCGTTCTTCGAGGGTGGTGAACCCTGGCGGTTATGTAAGTAAAATGACACCTGGCATTCATTTTTGGTGATTTTCCTTTTTTCTTGGATTTTGACATGGTTTTTCTTTGACAGTTTGATGTCTCTTTGTCGACTATGCGTGCTCGCGGTACGACGGGGGATTAAGTATGTCTGGGAGCATCTTCCACCTGTGGTTCGTTGGGTGGTATCATCAACAGGCTTTGGGAGGCTGGCGTCCGTATTGGATGAGACGCCTCGTTCGACGGCGATTTTATGCACTCTAGGGGAGAGGTGGTGGGACACTACCCACACCTTCCATTTTGTCTTTGGGGAGATGACTGTGACTCCCATAGATGAACAACAGCTAATGGGGCTGGATTGTGATGGAGAGCAGATAAAGGTGGATCGCTCTTTGCGGGTGAGGCCGGAGGCGGTGCGGGTGGCGCTTGGTGATGTGGGAAGGATAGTATATGGGGATTCTATTCGATTGTCCCTGGTGAATGATGTTTTACTGAGTAGGGTGGTTGATGTGGAGAATGGGCGACAGGTGAGACAGATGGCTCGGTTGTTTATCTTGCTGGTGTTGGGGGGATTTCTGGTGGCGTTGAGCGGCGACGTCGTCCACTTATGGTTTTTACCATATTTGAGGATGTTTTCGAACATCCCTCTCTATGATTCGGGGAGCCTGAATTTGCTGACCCTCTATTTTTCTCTAGATGCATTCAGCCGGTGCTACCGGTAGATTTTTACTGAAGCCACGTATCTTCTTGAGGTATTTGTGCATTTTTCTTTCATGCATTCGCATTTTCCTTATGCGTCTATTTTTTATCACGAATTTTTATCTTTGGCAGGCGTGGTTCTATGAGGTGATTGGGTGTAATATCCAGCTGATCTCTTTGAAGTACGAGACTATTGGGGACTTTTGCTGGTTGTATCGATAGCGCAAGGCTAATCGGTAGTTAGGAAGTCTCTTTCTCTGGAGGAGATGCGTCAGGTCTTGAATGGTCTGACCAGTGATAGGGTAAGAATTTTTATTCTTTATTCCTGTTCTTTTTATTCTCTAATTCTGTATTGACTTATATCTGCTGGGGATTTTTCAGGTGACCTTTTACCCTTGGGGGACAGCTGTTCAGGATACAGGGGTGACTGGGGTGAATGTGCAAATGAGGCGCTTGCTAGGCTCATGAGTTGGACCACTATTGGTATCTTTGGGAGAGGGTGGTTCGACAGATTACTGAGGAGGTGATGGTGCCACCTGCGATTCCCCCTATGTCTATGAAGCGGGAGCAACTGCTACCGGAGGATGCGAGGATTACGGTGATGATCGACGAGTCCTATATGTTGTACACCAATACAGCTGCTTCGTATGATTATATGGAATTTGTGACGAGCTGGCTGATGGCGCCCAGCATATATGATGCACTGTATTTCCCTCCTGCGGGTTCAAGTCAGCCAGTGGGGTCCTCCCATAGCGGTAGTGGTCCGTCGACGTCTGCGGCGGCGGCGGCTTCAGAGGTTCCCTTTGTGAGGTTACACACTCCTTCATACAACATTCGACGGGCTGATGGAGGGATGGTGCCTATGTTGCATCGTCCTCATGCGATGGATTCAGAGGAGTTGGGCTTGACAGAGGAGGTCCTTCGTCCTTTTGTAGACCTTTATGTTCTTCTCTTTTCCTTCTTTTTAGTTACTTTTGATATTTTCTGCTTGATACTGATTCTGCCATTTTCTTGCAGCAAGTTCGGGTGTCCACCACTTGGCTGAGGGACATCAGGGACTGGATATCTTTGACGATCGCCCACATTCGAGATGTTGTTCCTGTTCCTTCCTGCTTGGTGCTGTTCGATTCATCTGGGGAGGAGTCTGGTTCGGGTAACGGTGGTGCGTCATCTCGTCGCAGGGGAAAGAGAACGCGTCACAGGGATGGATCTCTTAGAGTGAGAGGTAAAGTTTAGGTGAGAGAAAAAGAGAGATAATGTGGGTTCGGGCCGAGTCCCGTTATTTTTCTATTTTTCTTTATTTCCTGCAGAGTTTATGTAACACAGAAAAATAACTATGCAATGCAGTGGAGTTTCTTATTATCTTCAGTTAATGATGAATGCATGCACATGCGCTTTTTTACTTTGCTGCTGAGACTGTGAAAAGAAGTATGTTTTTGGAATTTTGAAGGAAAGTTTAAAATGAGGGATTATATAAATATGGAAGGGCTCTTTGAAATTCTGTTGAGAATATCAATTTATTTTATTGGATTTTCTGATTTTGACAAAAAAGCAAAAAAAAAGGAAGTTTCTAAAAACAGGTGGTTGCCGATCGACAAGCCCCTTGTCCTGCCTATCGACAGGTGAGTCTAGTCTAATCAATCAAGGCTTTGATTGGTACCCTCTTCTACCTTTGGTACTTTGTGGGGAAGGGTTCCCTTCGATTTTTACAAGGGTTATGTCTTTTGTGAGGGGTTTACCAAGTATAAAAAGGGGGTTGTGGATGGTTCTTTCCTCCTCACAGCTTCACTTTATTCTTTTTCCACATTCTTACTTGCTTACTATTTCATAGTCCTGCAAGATGGCTCTCCCTGGTAGCATTTAGTTTGTTAACTACCTCGAAGACTTGAAAGCAATGTGTTCTTATAATATTGATTATGACGCTTTTCACATGGAGCGAGTCTCTTTGTGGTGCAACCGGCCCATTGAGTGTAACATGCTGATGGCGGCGGTACAATTATGGTACCCCTAAGACCATGTATTCCGCTTTGGGTTGGATAAGATTTGTCCTACCTACGAGGAATTTTTTGCCATGCTGGGGATAAATCCCAGTGTTGCTGCGGCTCTACTTGAGTTTTCTCCAAGGGATTTGTTGGCCGAGTTTCTTTGTATTTCACCTTCGATGCCAGACCACTGGTTGCTGGAGGAATGATCTCCCTTTCGGCGGTGTTACAGTCCGTGCATTTGCGGGAAGTTGGTGATGCTGGATACGCCGGAGCCGTCGTTCTGGGCTTGGTTTCAAAATTGCTGCTGGTGACTGGGGAATTGCTGGTGAACCCACAACTTACAGCTATTACTTCATGAATGTCATACCGTCACAATCCTGCGGAGGTGATACTGGCTGAGAGTTTGAATGGCCTAGATGGCTGGCGAGAAGGTCGTTCTGACTTTCTGAGGGTTAGCCCTATGATGCTGTTCATGTGGTTATCTGAAAGACTCCGTCTGGTAACTCCTCCAGAATATCCTTTTTCGGTTACCCAACTTCTTTTTGCGTCATTTCATCCGCGTTGGCCTGGATATTGAGAGCTGGGAGAACTGGTTTATGGAGCATGGGGCTTTAAATCTGTACTGGTTAGTGCCTCGGAGGGGACAACTGCTGCCTATTCTGGAGTTGGGGGAATAGTCGTATGTTCGGTTGGTTGGTCTCAAACAAACATCTTTCTATTTCCCTTGGCGACTTTTGCGCCAATTTGGCTAGGAGCAGGTCGTGCCACCTCGAACATTAGACTTCTTTCCGGTAGAAGATCTGACAGAGTGTCTACGCATACGGCTTTGCTCTTTATGGGAGAGACGGTGTCTGTCGACCCATCTCTCTCAATCTATTGGGAGAGTTTGGCACATCCTTGGGGATTATAGGAACTGGTTATGGAGAAGAGTGGTTAGCAAGATATTGGCAGTGGAGACTGAACAAAGGTGGCTTATCCTATCTAATACTATGGAGGGAGGTGTTGTGGTTTTTTTCGAGGTTGGTTTGAGCTTATCGGTCCATAGAGCGTCTGCGTCATTCTATTTAGGCAGGGGACGCTTGGGGACCCCAGGATGTAGATGATGATGATGGAGCGGGCTCCTCTGGTAGCTATGGGTAGGACTCTTGGAGGGTTTGTTTTGTAATGGGGAATAAGTTTGAGAATTTATTTGACGTTTTAGGTAGGTAGGTGGAAGGGAGTTATCCGTTCCTTTTCTTACGTAATTGTACCGTAATTTCTTATTAGTGAACTAAACAAGTTTTTGATCATCCAGCTCTGCCTTTTGATGAATTTTGTATATTGGATTATCTATACTGATCGTTGAGGCATACATAATCCTTTTGTTCAACTATATGTTAGAATGAACTGTCGTTCTCGGAGGTAAGAAAAGAATATTTTTTTGTGAAAAAGAAAGGGTCGTGCTCATGTAAGATATATGAGTTTCCTACGTACCTCTAGATTTTTTTTGAAAGGTTTTAATTTTTCTGAAAATGGTTTTTACAGAGGATCAGGCCCACATAGTTCTGGATAGAGGGAAATGGAGATTTTTTTTAGAATAGAAGGGATATGAGAAGAGTCGTAGCGTGTAGAGATTTCGGACTAGGGATAGAATTTCTTGAGACGGTCAAGGTTCACTGAATGAGCCATCTCTTCTCCATCTAGGTCGATGAGCATGGCGGCACCCCTGGATAAGATCTTCTTGACGATGTATGGGCTTCTCCAATTGGGCTTGAATTTCCCTCTGGGGTTCCGGATGGGCTCTATTATTTCTTTGAGGGCTAAGTCCCCCTCTCTAACACTGCGGTCCTTGACTCTCTTATTTAATGATCGTGTTATACAGCGATGTTACCCTTGTGTGTGGTACAAAGCTTTCAGTGTTCTTTCATTTAGGAGGGTCAGCTCGTCAAGACGGCTTTGATGCCAGTCTTCTTTGCTAACCTTGCTTTCAAGCATGACGCGTAATGAGGGTATTTCTAGCTCCACGGGTAGGACTGCTTCCATGTCGTAAACTAGAGAGTAAGGGGTAGCCCTAGTAGAGGTTCAGATTGAGGTTCGATAGCCCCAGAGGGCGTATGGGATTCGGTCGGCCCAATCTCGATAGCTTTCGCTCATCTTACGGATGATGGATTTGAGATTTTTGTTGGTGGCTTCGACTGCACTATTGGTCTGAGGACGGTAGGGAGAAGATTTGTGTCTCTGAATCCCATATTCGCTGACCACTACCGTGACTTCTGCCTCGAAGTGCAACACGTTATCTGATACTAGCTCGTGCGAGACCCCATATCGGCAGACGATGTTCTTCCTGATGAATTTGGCTACTTTATTGGCATTCAGAACTGTGTATGACTCGGCTTTGACCCATTTGATGAAGTAATCAATGGAAACTAGGATGAACTCATGCCCGTTGGAAGCCTTTGGTGTAACTTTCCCTATAATATCGATACCCTAGGTAGGGAATGGCCATGGAGAAGTTATGTTGTATAATTATCGCGGAGGCAGGTGTTGAAGGTCGGAGAACTGTTGGCATTTAAGGCATCTCCGGACATAAGTGGTGCAATCCTGGATCATGGTGGTCCAGTAGTAGCCTTGTCGGACGATCTTATTGGCAAGCATGTGATCGTTCATGTGGGCCCGCATTCCCTGCTATGGATTTTTTGCATTACCTCTTCAATGTCAGCCCCTGCGATGCAGTGTAGATGAGTTCCATCGAAGTTTCTTTTGGACAGTGCTTTGTAACAGATGATGTACTGGGCGGCCAGTCTTCATAGGGTTGCCCGGTTTTTCTTGTTAGAACCCTTGGGATACCTACCATGCTTGAGGAGGTGCGAGATGTCATAGTACCAACAATTGGCTAGCTCGGGATCTTCTTTTGTGATGAGCTCAATGTAGTAGCATTGACTTGGTTTATCTTGCTTTTGAAATAGGAAGGGGGTCATTGTTATTTCTTCGGGCATGTCGACCATGGAGGCTAAGGTAGCAATGGCATTGGCTAGGTTATTCTTTGCTTGAGGTAGGTAGTGGAAGGTGATATCTTGGGATTGGGAGGCTAGTTCCTTTAAGTAGGCAAGGAAGGGTTGGAGTTTCTCATCCTTGACTCCATATTTTTTGAGCACTTGATTGATGTTGAGGGCAGAATACCCGTAGACATCTAGGAATTGAATTCCTTTTTTGAGAGAAATTTTGAGGCCTACCGTACACGCCTCGTATTCAGTCATGTTGTTGGTGCAGAGGAAATCCAACTTGATGGCGATGGGAGTGTGGGAGTCATCTGGGGCGATTAGAAGTATCCCAATGCCATATCCCATTTTATTGGCAGCGCCGTCAAAGAACATTTGCCATCGAAGGTCTTCTGGAGCAGCGCAAAGGATGTTTTCATCTGGGAATTCGGAGATCCAGTTATTATCCCCCATTCATGGGGTAGTCAGCGAGGTAGTCAAAGATGGATCTTCCTTTCATGGCTTTCAATGTGAATTACATGATATCAAACTCAGCTAAGAGCACTGACCAACGGGCCATTCGACTGGATAAGGCGGGTTTCTCAAGCAGGTACTTGATGGGGTCCATTCGGGATACGAGCTTGATGGGGAAGGCGAGCATGTATTGTCGTAACTTTTGGGTGACCCAAAAAAGCGCGATGCATGATTTTCCAAATCAGTGTAGTTAACTTTGTATCCAGTCAATTTGCGACTGGCGTAGTAGATGGATCTTTCTTTGCAGGAATCCTCAAGGTATTGGGCTAGCAAAGCCGCAACTGTAGTGTCGGTTATGGTTAGGTATAGGAGTAAGGGGAGACCAAGCTGTGGGAGTACCGGAGGTTGGGTCAGGTATTATTTGATCCGATCAAAAGCTTCTTGGCAGGCCTCATTTTAAACCTTGGTTGAATCCTTTCGGAGGAGTTTAAAAATGGGTTCGCAGATGGAGGTTAGCTAGATGATGAACCGACTGATGTATTACAATTTCTCAAGAAAATCGCGGACTTCTTTCTCCTTTCGGGGAGGCGGCATCTCAAGTATGGCTTTCAGCTTGACAGGATCAGCTTCTATCCCCTTCTCACTGACCATGAATCCCAAGATTTTTCCCTTTATAATGCCGAAGACACATATCTATGGATTGAGTCTCATCTGATATCGTCGCAGTCGTTCTAAGAACTTTCGGAGAGCGGGAACATGACCTTCTCTAGTTTTGTATTTGATAATCATATCATCTACATAAACCTCAACTTCTTTGTGAATTATGGTAGGTAACCCCAGCATTCTTGAGACCAAATGGCATAACAGTATAGCAAAAGGTTCCCCATGGGGTGATGAACGCAGTTTTTTCTTGGTGATCTGGGTGCATTTTGATTTGGTTGTATCCGACAAACCCATCGATAAATGACTTAAGAGCATGACTAGCTGTGTTATCCACGATCATGTCGATATTGGGTAGCGGGTAATCATCCTTTGGAGAGGCTTTGTTTAAGTCCCGGTAGTCTACACACATCTGAACCTTCCTTCCTGATTTCGGCACAAACACTATATTGGCTAGCCATGTGGGATATTCGATCACACGAATGAATCCCACGTTCGACCACCTATTCTTTGACTTTGAGCGACCATTGGGTGCGAAGATTTCTCAACTTTTGTTTAACCGACTTGTAATTTGGGAGAGTGGGGATCTCATGTTGAGCTATTTTGGGATCAATGCGGGGCATATCGTCGTAAGACCATGCGAAGACATCCACGAATTCCTTCAATAATTCTTTGAGTTGTGCGCGTTCATGCTAGTCAAGGGTAGCCCCTATCCTAATCTCGCCCAGTTGGCTACTAGAATCGAGGTTAACAATAACAGTTTCTTCTTCATTAACTTGAACGCGGTTATGTTGTTTTTATTAACCTTATTTAGACCAGTTAAGAATTGTTCATTTGCAAAATCATCATCATTAAAAGTTTGATTAGAATCTAAACAGTTAATGTAAGGAACAATAAGATACTCAAAACCTTCATTTATTTCATTAATAGGCAAAACAACATTGAGAACCTTATCAAAGGAGGTCTCGATTATATTTGAGTAAGGATAGACAACAGAAGAAGAAATGGGGTAAACATTAGGGTTAGGTGGGATTTCAACAGGTAGAACTGACGTAGCGTGCCAATTGAGGAGAGGTGTATCAGCAACTTTAATCAGGTGGGATGGATCCAGTGATGTAGTGCTTGAATGAACCATACAAAGTGTCAGCCTCAGTGTCTGTAAGTTGAACGAATCCTCGGAGTCAATTCCCTCAGAATCTTCAGTACCTTTGATGAGCGGTTGTACATGGTGTTGGGAACTTTCGACCCATGGGTAGTTGTCTTGGAAAAAGATCTCCATTCCAGGCTTCATTTTCTTGTCTGTACGGTCATACCATGTTTCTGGAAAACTACAAAAGGGGAAGTCCTCGCCCTCTTTGATGAATCGTCTATTCAAGGAGTCACCCGGGATAGTCTGGATGCAGTCTAGTCTTCTCTTTGGTCCAGATTGGCGAATCATTCTGAGCACTTATTCTGATGGTTGATACCCCAAACTACAAGGAGGGAAAGCCTTCTTCAGTAAAATGAGTTCAAGTATCCCTTGCTGCCTTTGTCCTAGCCCCGGTCCGTGCATGAAATTCATGTTTCTGAACATCTGAATCACATTGACGTTGCCACGATGGTCGTATTCTAGACAAACCCTTTCTTTGAAATCGTCCCCTGTCGGGAGTATAAGTGGCTCAACTCGAAATTCTGATAATAGTATATCATTTGACCCATGTTGTATCTCAAGAATTGGACTGCTGGTGCTTGCACTTTGGCATTGTCATCGTCGCCCAAAATGGTGATGACCCGTCCGTCGATAAAGAACTTTAATTTCTGATGGAGTGAGGAAGATACACCCTTGATACTGTAGAGCCAAGGTCGTTCGAGCAATATGTTGAAATAAGCTGGGATGTCAATAACTTGGAATTCAACGATAGGGTTTATAGGGCCAACCCCTATTACAAGTTTTATGGATCCCATCATCGCCCGATGAGTATTATCGTAGGCACGTAAAATAGCGGAGGTTGGAGCGAGATCACTTTCCTTTAGTCCTAAGCATTTGAAGGTTCTTAGTGGGCAAACATTCAATGCGGATCCATTATCGACAAGAGAGAGGGGTACGACCTTCCCCATAAGTTCGACGGAGATGTTGAGTGCATGATTGTGGTTTGTCTCAATTTTGGGGATTTCTTCTTCGAAAAATGATAGCATTCGGGTAGAGGTAAAGGATCTGACTAAATTTACCACTTCTTATGGTGTGGTAGAAGGAGGAACCGTGGGTCCAGTGAGCAATTTGATCAAAGCATTTCTGTACAGCTGGGAAGACATGAAAAGCCCCCATAGAGTGATATTAGCTTGAGTTTTCTTCAGTTGATCGAGTATCTTGCTTTCCTCAAGGGTTATCTCTGGCATATGAAGGTTCTCAATGCCCTTCTCTTTATCATTTGCTGGTAATGAGCTTGGGATCTAGTAATGCCTCCCTGATCTGGTCATGTGATTTACTGAAGAAAGGAAGAACATGAATCCTGTTTCCTCGTTAATCTCGAGTTGTTCTACCACCTTGTTTATTTCTTCGAGGAGTTTTTCAAACGATATCATCCTACACATGTCGACTACCGGGCTAGTTTTCTCTGAAGCTCTCTCTTAATTTGAATCTTCGAATTCTTCCCCCCATCCGGTGGCAAGAATTATGTCTTTCCATGTAAAGTAAATGCATTCCACAACTTCAATAGCTTCTTCATACATGTCTTCCCATTCTTTGGGTATATGTAAGGGTGAAGGTACCAGGCGTCCTTGTAGCTTCAGAGTATCAAGTAACTCGGTCATACTACAAATATTATTGGTTTGCCTGAATAATTCTGCCATGATCTGGACAACATCATCTAGACTGACTTCATCGATCGGTACTACCCAATTGTCTTACTCTCGAGCCCATTTTTGTGCTTCTAAGAATAGTGTACTGAACCTCTGTCAATTAATGATCATCTGTGAGGGCCATTTCAGCCCGAACTCCAAGAGTTGGTTGAACACTTTTGATAATTCCATGCTTTCATTTTTAGAACGGGTACGAACAGCGATGCATGCTCTGGTAAGGAGTGACAGTGCCTGATCAACGAGGCTAGTAGGGTGTAGGAGGAAATATAGGCAAATTTAGAGAGGTTTGGGAGATTATATGGGTGTGATTTGAGTTGAGGGATCAAATTCTGGGCTCATTTCTAGGAAGATGGCATTGGCATGATTTGGGAATGGTTATGAGTAGTTGTTTGGTCTAGGATTAGATGGTGGGGCAATGGTACCCTGGTCAATTATACCTTGGATTATGTTTCGAAGGTGAAATCATTGGTCGGTGGTATGGCCAGCAGTTTGGTGAAAAGCGTAATGGGCGTCTGCCTTGAAGTTTTTTGGGAGTGGATTTGGCAATGGACGGGGATCCAAGGGTTGATAAGGTTTCGGCTTAACAAGGCTTAATAAACTTTGGAGAGGGGAGCATGGAGCTCGGTGTATTCCTTTCGGATTAGGATAGGGAGGCTTTCTGGTGCCCACGAGGTGGTTGGTTGAGAGATGTTATTGATGGTTGAGACTGCAACACTAACAGACTTATCATATTTTCTGGGGGTGAACTGTCCAGACACTTTCTTTGGTTCAACTTCAATTTTTGTAAGACCCTCCTCGATTTATACTCTTGCTTCTTTGAGATCTCGAAAGTGGGGATAGTATTATCCTCCCATGGTTGCTCGGGCATGGGGTAAGAAGTTCTTCTTTACTATGTTGACTTGTTCTTCCTCGGATTATCGATTGGTCATAGTGGCTGCTCTTTCCCTCCATCGGGTTATGAAGTTACTGACTGATTCCCCAGGGTTCTGTTTGAGCAGCTCTAAATCACGGCGGGTGACCTCAAGCTCTTCGTTGTACTTGTACTACAACATGAATTCTCGGGCTACATCCTCCTAGCTACGGATTTTGGACTCCTCGAGAGACAAAAACCATCGGAGGGAGATATCTTTCAAAGTTTGCTAAAATAATTAGGCCATCACTTCTTCAGAAGCCCCTAGGAGAGTCATAGCATGGTGATAACTATGAAGATGAACAGTCGGGGGTCCACTTCCTCCAAATTTCTCGATATTTGGCATCTTGAACTTCTCAGATAACCTTGCTTTAGAATAAGGACACTTGTGGGTGTAGTCCATGTAATTCCGAGAGATTCTAACTTGGTCGAACTTCTTAGTTATCATCTTGAGATCTTCGTTGAACTTGTTCAATTCTTCCTCTTTTGGATCAATGGTCATAGGCAAGTTAGGCCCATGCTGGTCAAGGTTCAACATAGGAAGCTGGGCAGGCAACGGCCCATTAGCAGAAGGGGCATGTGGAGCGTGCTGATACTCTTCAGGAACCCAAATAGGATCGAGTCGACCCATAGCACGAGGGAAGAGGGTCTCGGGCTCATGAGGAACAGGAACCTAGTTTCGTAGCATCTTTCAGACCTCAGTCTGGAGGTTATCAATCTTGGACACGAGCTGGGCTAAAACTGCCGTCAGATCTGGCTGCACAACTGGTACTTGATCTGTGTTCTTCATGGAAAGCGGATGGATACCGGACTCGAAAGAAGTAGTAGGGGAACAAACGGAACTCCGGGGTGATATGACTGAAGACCGAAGCCAATAATGAGCCAGGCCGAGGATGTGCGATCGACCTGAGAAGGCGTAAAATGGGATTTATTTTTTGAGAAAAAGGATGAAAATATTTTTGACATTTTTTTTTTCTTTTTGAGATTGAAAAACAAAATACTTTGAATTTTTTTATTGTAGTTATGCACTTTGAATTTTTTTATCATTTTGCGATTACGTTTGTTCAAAAATTTTCACCGTTTCGCGATTACGTACTTTGAAATTTTTTCATCTTGCCTTCAGGCACTGGCATACCCTAGTGTATATATATATATATATATATATATATATATATATAATGAAATGATAGATGGGACAAAGCAAATGACATGGCGTGGGGCTTTAAAAAAATTTACTACCAAAGATGTGCGTGACTACCCTAATGATATAGATCGTTGAGTTGAAGAAAATAACAAATAATAGGAGGAAGAAAGATGTTTCATCCAATAATAAGTGTAGGTCGACTCATGATTTTCATGTGTCGAACGCAATACAGTGATATGTCATGTCATGATTGGTTATCGCCCTATGAATGTAGGTCCGCGCCAGTGGCACTAACCAATCGCAACAAGCTATGTTAGTGTGTCGCGATCGGCACATGAAAATCATTTGTCAGCGTAGAATAACTTTTCGTCCAACTGGCTAACCACAAAAAAAAACACTGCCCTAAGACTAGGGGTGGAAAATTATCATGCGACACGACTTTTTAGCGAGTTTGAATGAAATTTTAAAAAAACGGATGCTTAACGAGTGGACTCGCTAAACACGATAACTTAACGAATCAAATATTGGTTTATCCATATAGTGCAAATACACGATACGACTCGTTAAGGCACGACTTGAACACGATCTTAACACGACACGAACTCGATAAGACATGATATAATTTACACGAAAATTTTAACGGGTCGAATTTGGATAGAGATAATTTTGACATAAAATCGATTAGACCCGAGAGAAAATCGAGATGACAAGACTCTTTGTCATCCCTACCTAAGGAAGGTTTCCTGGTAAGCGGGGCCCGAGTCAGATTGGTTTTCGTGCGAAAATACAACTGCCCAAGCATTTGAGCGGGACCGAACGGTAAAAGGAATAGATAATAACGTGTGGTCAAAGGTTTATAAAAGAAACTAATATAAAATATATAAACCAACTAGCATTGTGGTGCTCACTGTTTTATGTGCGGAGGAAATGGACAAGTCGAGGAAGAGGGGATCAAAGGGAAAAACGATTATGGGGAACCCAAAGCAGTCGCCCGAGATGCCCAATCATCTGGAGGGGTGAGTGATTCAATATCCACAAACCCTAATATATAATGATTTCTGAGTTAAATATGTAAACAAACAAATATAATTTAATCCTTGTTTAAGAGGAAACAAGTTAAATATGTAGACATATATACATTATGTATGTTTATTGTATTGGCAGGGGAACAACACTTCCTACATAATGTATAATGTTTTGATAATGAACTAAAATAGTATCATCTCATCTAAGTTTAGTTTTTATTATATTTATTGACTATCACGTACAAAAGTTTGGAAAGGAGATTCGTGGAGGGATGGGATAATTTCTTGGGCAATTTACAATTAGGTCCCTTAGTAGCAATTTTTAAACACTTAAGGACAATTTACAATTTGGTCCACTTGTTATACCACTAGCGTGGACTTTTACAAGAAGAGAATTAGTGGACCTAAGTGTTTAAAATTTGTCGAAATTCCTTTAGTGTTTAAAATTTGTTTGTGAGGGACCTAAGAGTACTTCCCCCTAATTTCTTTGTCTTTGTTAACCGCATCAAGAAGGATGGCATCTCACTTCCATGTCCCTTTGTTAACATTGCATATTTGAAAAAGTATGTCCATGATAACGAGGACCTCTTGAAAAGCATGGAGGCTTGGCATGAACACTGCAAAAAAACGTTCCCTCTTGCTGATGACATCACCGGCTCTTCAGGATATGGACACAAGTGCATGGGCTCCTGAGGTATGGTCGATAAGCGCATGTGCAGCTTTAAATAAAAACAGGAAACAATATATATTTCACCGCGGTGGAAAATATTTTATGACCCCAGTCGAATTATTTTTGGGATTTTTGATATTTGGTACCCATTAAATTTTTTATATTGATTTTGGCCCCAACATTTGCATTTCTTGGGATTTGACCTCCAAAATGACTTTTAGAGAATGAAAAAGTGTTGCAAAAAATTTACCAACTATTTTTTTATGACATTTTTTTCGTCGCTAAAAGTCATTTTGGGGGTCAAATCCCAAGAAGTGCAAATCTTGATGCCGAAAGTCAATATCAAAGAACTAATATGGGACAACCCCCAATTAAACTGTTATTTTCCCTATTTTACTTTGGGGTTTCGTTGGCATCATTAAGTGTGTGTGTTGTGTTGGGGGGGGGGGGGGGGGGATTATAAGGCAGTGTTACGTTTTTGTGTGATTTTATTTTATATACTCATCATTTTACTTTTGGGCCTGTAGGTACAGGTGACAAGTGCATGGTCCCTTTGCGGAGGAGCAAGCGCCAACACAAGGGTAAGGGAAAGGACATGGCTTGATCGTTGTTTGGTCTAATACATAAGTATTTCATTCGTAGTTTTTGGTTATGAACATATAATCGACTTGTAGTGGTGGGTGCACTATTTTTTTTCTATTTAGCGTACGAACATATTGTGCATATTTTGTTGCCATTGTCAAAGAAAGTTTAATATGGTATTTTATGCCCATAGTAAGTAAATAACCCTCAAAGGATATAGTTCGTTCCCTTGATAAATAAACAAGGGTGAAAGAAGAAATGAACTACATTGTTATTTCATTAATTACATACATATAGGACACCCATTAGTTCTGCCATATTATTTTTAGTTTTATTTTAGGATATTATTATCATTCTTATGTTTATTTTTCGGATATTTTTTATTAAAATTAAATTTTGATATTTTATAAAACACGCAAATTACTTCAAGTGGATCATCGATACCCCATCCACTCTTTCACTACATGTCCTACAACCAATTAAGGATTTTGGGCTCTGCTACAAATTCTTCATTTGCTATTTCTACAAAAAAAAAGTTGCTGAAGCCATACCTAGGCAGTTAAAATAAGGGTAAACACACAAATGTGAGGTTGCACACTTGTCACACTGTTCAAAACATGTCTTATAAATCATCAAGTCAAATTTCTCCTGCTCTAATTAGTTGGTATTTATGTAGCATTACTGAAACCAGTATCAAAAAAGAGACTTGATATGAGTTTTTCTCTTTCTGTTTTAGTTTCTAGATCTTATTTTACCTTTTTATGTCCAAAAAATGAATTAGGCATCTAAGTTAAAATTACAATGACATTGGTTAATACACACACCAACATCCTATTAAATAAAACCAATAAGACACGAATGAAAGTGTGATGTATCGAATTACAACAATAAGTTATCAATTTAAGCACAATTACAGCAAAATCTTCAACTAAGTTTCTCCACGGTAAAGGCACAAGGCATCTTGGCTCAAAATTATTGATTTTGAATATTTAAATTCATGAAAAATCACACGAGTAAACCATCTCACACCCAATGCAATAAATACCGAATGTTGGGTACAAAAAACATGTCCACTTAAGATAAGAAACTATATTACATTAGTGAAAGGTAATACATAAGAAATATGAAGCAAAAAAGAAACAACAGGATACAACACTAGTATGTGCGAAGATTAGCACATTATGAATCGTATGGTTACAATGATAAAATACACTATAGACTTACCACCAAGACCAAATATCCCTTGTAGATCCTTTCTCAACCAAGTTTAATACACATTAATATAAATAACTCTTCACTCAAATTTCCTCCTTAATGCCATGGGAGTCATCAGTATAACAGAGCCCTTACAAGATGTCCCATCCAATGCATTTACAATGTATACTATCTAATGTAAACCTTGGTAAATAATTCAAATTACTCATCCCTATAATTTATATTTATCGCAAAATAGGTCGTAACTGGTCAAAGTCTAAAATAATCCTAAAATAGCTTTTATTTAAAGGGAAAATAGTCTTTACAAACGACACGTTAACTGGACCTCGACTATTGGTTTACTACAAAAAAACCTACTCCCAACATCTCCTTAATCAATAACTTAATGTTGATCAGAGTCTTAATTAGGAGTTCAACTAGGCCTTCATCAGGAACTTGGTGTGCAAACAAGTTAGCTAACCTACATTGAGAAAGGCCTTTTAATTAATATTTACCTTATCTGTTTTTTAGTTTAAGACTAAACCTGGTTGAAGCCTTGTCTTGGTAGGTACAAACACTAATGAATTTTGAATAATCTAAGCATTAACGCCAAGATGTAAAAAAAAATGAGGACCCATCTAGGAGATTAGTTTGAGTCTTGAGAGAAGTTTCTATTAATATAATGTCCCCTTAGCCTAACCTCTGACTACTCTTATAAGGTCAATTATTTCTTGATTAATGAAAATGCAACATACAACTCCAACAAACTTACCATTATTGTTTCTTAAATAGTTTTATAACTTAATTAATTATACTTACTTTAGTATTCAATGAACCCAGAGAGTTCCTAACATATTACTCACGGACTGATGAGATTTAAGCCTCATCAGTCCCTAATTACTACATTAATTTAATGCTATCTGCTGAGTAGAAAATTACTAGGGAAATTCCTAAAATCTCCTTTAATCCCGTGAGTGACGACACATAAAAATGAGTACTAAGGTTTAAGTTACCATACCTAGGTCTAAGGGATTTAAAACACACTTAACCCTTCAAAAATTATTTCTGAAAGGGATGGATCACATAAGGGGGAAATTACACGTTATTGGAGGGTAGTGTGTTTGGTTTGATATCGTGGATCATGATTTGAGTTTCCCATAAAGTGGTGTGAACAGTGACATGTCTTCACAGAAAATTAGTAATGGTGGAGTGAAAAGGTGAGGTTAAAAAGTATCAGAATAGAAGTTAAGAATACAGGCACTCTAGAGAGAATGAGATATCATGTATGTTTAGATTTCACCGTCAATAATGGATGGGCTTTCTAGATGATGTTGATTGTTTTATGTATTGGTGGTATCTTAAAAAGATAGTAACAATTTTTAGGATGTAAAAGTGTGAGGGTCTTTTTGGCAGTCGTATAAGTAGCGGGAGTGATCTGGGTAAGGCGTAGGAAACAAATCTGATTAAGTATAGTGGACATATAGATTGTACTCGGGTTTTTCTTACCTCGACCATGTATCGCCCTTAAGGTTGGATACAAGTGGTTCCCTAACCATGAAAGTTACTATAAATACCCTCATGTACACATGTTATTATTAAAATGGTTGGCAACTAATTGATGGAACTAGATGATGGCGTTCATATAGGTTGGAAGAAACTAATCCAACTCATATTGGTCTGGAAGTTTTAAGAGCCATTCTAATTAAGTGAGACTATTTAGTTTTAAAATCAATTACTTTAGGCTCTATGCTTTCTTATGAACTATAATAGTTTATGGGAATGTCTTTATACCAAACAAATTTAGCGATTTTAACCATAGTTCTATGAGATGGGATAAAAAAATTGGTCACAACGTTTGAAATGGATTCTCACCCACATTAGTAAAACAAAAAAATACTAAATAAAAATTCTTAACCCGTTTGATTTTGATCAATTATCATTATTGACCCCTCACAAACATTGTTTGTGAGGGGTGAATAATGGTAATTGATCATTGATACAAATACAACAAATTATACATCAAATCAAAAAAGAATAAAATTATGACATTTTGAAAGACGACCCTCACCTGCTACGTTTTGGTATTGGCCATTTGATCTGTGTGTTGACTTTTCGACCCCAAGTAACCTGAACTAACATTATGTTTTGGGGGAACATCAGCCATCTTTATTTTTTGATGTGTCATAATTTTCACTGTAACTTAGTTTTGCTGCAAATAAGAGTATAATCATATCATCCTATTATTTCCCTTGAAAATATTAAAGATATTCAACCCAAGCCCCTGAACCTTACCAATTGACGAACCATAACAACTTGAATGTTTACTTTTCCCATCTACAAAAAATTCATTCAAGAAAATATAAAAAAACTAATAAAAAAACATGTTAATCAACACTCCAAAATCATCTAAAATTGTCTTAAATAGGTATCATTAGATTTCCAACTCATAGATTCAATACAGTATCTATAGTAAGATATGCAAATGGAAAATGAGTTGCTGCCCGACAAAGTTCAAAATTCTTGCAATTACCCTTAGTTCTAAGAAAAAGAAGTATCGGTGTTGAAACATTTTATAGTAACCATGTTTTATAGTAACCATATTTTGGAAGTTATGTACCAACACGTAAATTGCTAGGGAATTAATGTTCTATAGTAATCCTGAGAGTATCTATCATATATATACCAATACATAATCGATTTGATTTATCCGTAGAATGCCTTATATAGATATCCAATCAATCAAAAGCATAGACAATCAAACCTATTATTTTTCAAAATCAAATTAATATCAAAGCATAAAATCTTACTATTGGTAGCCCAAAAAAATCAACTAGAGGCTAGTTATTATTAATACATTAGATTATTGTATTGATGCCTTATTCAAAAATGCTTCGGAAGCCAATGCTGAACCATTTGCTACATGATACTTTTCAATCTATACTAATGAACTGAAAGTGATCCGAGGGCTCGTGCAATTGTCCTAAAGCCTTGTATTTGAGAGATTTTGACAATCCCAATGTGTTGATCTCCCAATTCTAAATGACACAATTTAGTACACTTTGTCACGGAATAAAACATAAGACCTAAATAATGGATCTCAAGAAATATAATTTATGGAAGCAGTCAAAAATTAAAATAAACATGAGTTCAATGAAATGATTTGACCTGTGCCTATAATGGTTGAATTATTTTTTCCACACATAATGACTTCTTCCAATTTGTTTCTCTCAACTTCAATTGACATATATTAATTTTTAGGAAGAAATGTTTATTGGGGTGCTTTTGAGCGCTATGAAGAGTGATATTTTTCAAACTTTATATAATAAGATGCAATGTGGAAGTGATTGCATTCATTACAATCATGTCCAAACAGAGATGTTTATGCAAATAAAATGGAATGTGTTATGTATTCTATATATAGGTAAATATTAATCCATTACTATGAACAGAAAAAGGAAAAAAAGAACAAGTGGAGTAAAAAATGATAAAAATGATAATTGTGTTGATTGCCTACTAAAATAACATAGACAAACGGATGTTGCACATATAGAAATTATAACATAAAAAGGTTGCAGTAAACTCAGAATTTCAAAGTTGATATGAACAGAAAAATGTAACTGATTTACAGTGAAAAAAGGAAAGATAAAACTAAAATAATACATATACGCATGGAACTTCATTGATGTGTATAGGTAGACTGTGGGACCAAAGGGTATTTCCAAAATTGGACGTTGGAATAATCTTGTAATTATTGGGTTTATTAATTTAGTTATTTAGGATAGTTAGCATTAGAAATCAGATTTAGATATGATTTATTTTTTACCTAATTTATCTAGGATTATCTATTACTTATTTGATCAGATTATAACTTTTATTATTCTACTATAAATAGAGTCATTGGACACCCAATGTAAACTATATTTATTAATAAGATTTCTGGCATTGTGGATTTGGGTTAAACATTTTCTATTGCTTTCGTGTGTGTGTTCCGTTGTGTGGTGACATGTTTACGTTATTAACATCAATGATCGTCCTTAGACAACCTCCCTTTTACGTCTAACTACAAAGATTGCACCAATAAATTAAGCCCCATTATACTCTTCAACTAAATTGTTAGCCATGACAGAAACTGGCTGTTAACAATGTAAAAAGAGGAAAGATAAAACTAGAAAATAATGGTCATATACTTATTTATGTTGAACAAAATGAAAGTTGATGTCCAACCTTGATGGGATGAGCATTCGCAACTAAAGAACGGGTATTGGTAACAAGAGGATTTAAACCATTTGCACTATCAAGTCAGTGAATTCTTGCAAAGATATAATTTATGGACCAGGGTTCATTGTAAGATAGCAACATGAAAATCGAACTTGTATTGTGAAGGTAATAAAAGCCTTCAACTACAAAGATATACTATATTATTTCCCGATAAAAATGGCATCAGGAAACAAGTAAGGGAGAGGCAAAATAAACATCAATAGAACAGAGCAACCTAATCTTTACGAAATTAACCTTAGAATATAAAACACAAGATGAAACCAACACGATCGTCCCTAGGACTATAGAAACATTTTCAGTTACTTCAGTATAAGTGAAAGGACACTATATAAATACAATTAATTAAGATTAATCCACCCTCGTAGGTAGGTACGTAGTTAGTATTAATGTGCGGAAATAACATGTTAGCCATCAAGACGGCCAGGGGCGAAGCTGGGCCATGGCTGAGGGGGGCCATGTCCCCGTCCAAACTTTAGGGAAAAAAATAGCCCATATATCATATATCTCTATTTTTAAACCCAACATAAAAAAATCCCAATCTATGTCAGTGGTTGGTAAAAACAAGAAAGTCGAGTTTTTATCCAATGATTTATAGATTGATTAGGCTTGTGTTAACTCTTCCTGTATCAACTGCAACTACTGAACGTGAATTTGCGGTAATGAGTCATGTCAAATCCGAGCTTAGGAAGAAGACGGAGAATGGTTATCTCACAATTTCTCTTATTATCTACATTGAAAAAGATATCGCAACACAGTTTAGTGCAAAATCAATCATAGATGGATTTCGCGATTTGAAAGAACGCCGTGTGCAATTCTGATACATCTCAACATGTGATTTGCTAGCATTTTGTATTATGCTCCAACAATTACTTTATAACGTCGGATCTTAGTGAGCGTGAAAAAATATGTTTTGTATGTGGTGCAACTATTAAAATTTGATGGTGAATATATAAGATATTATAGGAAAAAATGCTTATGGTTAATATATTTTTAGTGCTAAAATATTGCATGAAAGTGTAAATAACACTAAAAAAATTTCATCTCGGGGGCTCCCTCCCCTGATCTGTTGGTAGATTATGGTCCCCCCAACATAAATTCCTGGCTTCGCCCCTGAAGACGGTAACTCTTCGAGGAAGAATTCAATGTAGAAGGGCCTTTTATATTGCATTAGGTCCAAAATAATAAGGACACTGAACATGTGTGTTCATGAGTGATTACCATGACCATTAATGAGTAAAGGCTCATCTAACAACTTTTTGTAATGCTATAATAAAGTTTTATTTGTAGCCATAAATAATCTCCAACGATTGTGCCGTGTTTCAATCATAACAAACATTGTTCTTAGATGATTTTTTTAATTTCTCTTAAGGAGCATAAATATCATAAATAAAGGTAAATGGTGGATGGGTCAGCCCACCACCAAGGCGTACAGAAGAAAAACCCAAAGATAAAAACAAAGAATGCATCTCTGTTCTCTTGGGTTTCCAACATAAAATGTACCATTCTAGCTTCCATATCTAGAGAGTTTCCATATTCATCCCAAATTTAATTACTGTTAGTTTATAAGTAAGGGGTATCAGTTAATAAACAACAATTCTAGATTGACTCATAATTTTCGTGTGTCGATTGTGACATGCTGACATGATATATTGCAATTAATTATTGTTTTATGGATATGGGTCCGCGTCAGCGGCACTAACCAGTATCATGACCGACACATGAAAATTAGGAGTCGACATAAAAAAATGTTTTTGTTTTTTCAATCAAATTTTATTTTCTGAAATATTTGTTGTTGACATGTTTAAAACTTGTTTTTTTATAAAACTATTTTTTTTATTTTGATAAAAAATGTTTTTTTTTTCTGTTTTTTAATTTCGTTAAAACTGTTCTTTTTTTTTTTTTAGCTAAAAACTGTTTTTTGTTTTAAAACTAGTTTAAAAAAATTATTTTTCATTGAAATAACTCTTTTGTTTATGAAAAAACTCTTTTTTTTAATTGTTAAAAAATCTTTTTCTTTTCTCTCTCATATGTGGACAAAGTCATATAAGAGGATCCATTTTGAAGGTTCAAATGAAGATATACCTAGTGTTTCTTTAATGAAGAAAAATAAAAGAAACTTCATGAAAGAGTCTTATAGAGCAACTCGTTAGAAAACAAATCTACCGAGATGACTTTTTTTTCTCTCTCTTCATATTGCGCCGAACCTTACCGAGATTATAATCCTTTTTTATTTGCATGATTTGATCGTCTTTCTCCTTGTTGATTTTTTGCACAAGCGTCCTGTATTGAGATTCAATTTGATTGTTACACCTAAAAATCTTAGAAAGGCCTTCTTCAATTGATATTTTATCGTCCCCATGATCTTTTCAATCATTGCCTTCGCAAGTTGAAGATTGATTTTGTCTTGTTCCTGTTGAAGTTGTTCGGTATTTTTACTCTTTGCCTTTGATCCTTTAATTGGGACTTTGTACAAAGGAATTTCATCTTTATCATAATAGATCGAGAATCCGCATTTGACAAGGGTTGAACTGATGATTCAAATCTTGATGGAATAAAATTAGGGCACCATTGCCCTAAGTTTGAAATAGCTTACCTCAAAGTTTAATGAACCAAGCATCAATGCTTTCTTCAAAATGTAGAGTCGGTTAAGAGATTTAAAAGGCCCCGTGTGAAAATCAAATGTAGGGCCTCCTTATATTTACAATATTGATTTTTTTTCAAAATAATATTACTATATTAATAATATATTATAGAAAAAAATAGCTCAACGATGCAAACTACAAGCAATCAAAATAATTATAAAACAAATATAATAAATTACCTTTTTAATCAATGAAATTTCGGAAAAAAAGAACAAGAGTATCTTTAAAGTCGAACAACATCTTTTATCACGTCATTCAGTGATAGTCTGTTGAAAAGGACTAATTAAAAATCATTCTTCTCGCCTTTCTACTAGAAAAATCACTAATTAAAATTTTATAATCAAGTTAATCTAACAAATTATGTTTTATAGACAACAAAGCGAGTCCATTTAATCTTTCTTTTGACATAGTTGATCGCTAGTAATTTTTTAATAGTATTCTATAAGCAATAAATGAATTTTGAAAACAATCATGTTTTTATAATATACTAGCTTGATTCTTGCAATTATTGTCAGTAGATAAGGATGAGTTTGTTTTAGTCAACAAAAAAAAAAAATTACTTTACTTTGGATCGAATTAACAAAGAGAGGTCATTTTTATTATTTTGGTGAAAGCGAGAGGAGAGAATATTATATAATAAGAAAGAGATAGTTGTGTTCGTGTGTGTGTTTTGCTTTTTTGTATGACAATTGTCATTTTTGTGCCCCTTAAAATGCTCATACAATAGTTTTACTCCTGAATAGGTATGGAAAATAATTTTTTAGGGATTCATAAATAGTAATTTTAGGCCCCACATCATACACAAAATATCTTACCCAAGCCCTGTGAGGATCAATTTTAACTTTTCTGTTGTGATTGGTTGTTGACCTCTTGAAATAATAAGTATACCAAGCATCCTAGATTGGAAGATTTAGATTTGTGGAATATCTTCCTGAAATGATGGTTGAGGAAGATTAAAAATGTGTGGTGAGATGTCTTTTACAACTTTCATGATTGAGGAAGAAAGATTGAGCATGTGAGGTATCACCTGATAGCAAATGAGAATCATAAACCCTATTTTATAAAGTTTCCAAGTCAGATCTCCTAACCCATACAAGTGAAGAGTGATAATCTCGGGATTGGGTGATCCTGGCTACCTCGGTTGCCTTACTCTTGGATTTCCTAGGATCCCTTTTTAGATCAAAATAAAATTTCCTAAGATGACCTTTTCGAGCGCAATGTGAGCAAGTAAAGACTCGACAAAAAGTAGTACCTAAGGATTGACCTTTAGAAGTGTTCCTAGGTGATTCTCTCAAAATAGTGGTTTTAACTCCGATTTAACTCCGATTGAAAATTTACTACTCAAATATAAAAACATGTTTAATTATTAAAAACCATTAAATTTAAAATTTCATTTTTCTCCAAATTAATTAAATTCATCACTTAATTAAAATATGGGGTGTTACATACTTCCCCACTAGCAAAGGAATTTCGTCCTAGAAATTCGACAAAGCGTAAACGCGCAAAATCAAAATAAGGCTTACATATGCCTACCCGTAGAGTGCTATAATCAGGCGCCCATACACACAATCCTACCCGCACATAATTCGTCAATAAAATATGATATATATATAAGTATCTAATAAAGTAATTACGTACTGTGACCCTCTACTAGCCAAGTCGTGGCTCCTGCGACGCCTGCTCATCCCGAGTCGGAAGTACATAGTACCTCCTGCAACCGGTATTGGTTGGTGTTGTGGCCACTCCCTTACCATCTGATGCTACCAGTGCTACTGGTGCTCCCTGAACACCTGCTTTTATGAGAACTGGAGGCCTTAGTCCTTGATGTTCCTGTACTCCTTGACCTTATTGCCCTTGCATGACTTGACCCTGTTAGGCATGTATCGCTTGGATTTGTTGGCCCTGCATTAATGAGCAACCGTTGGGTCAGATCCACCTCTAAAGGTGGGAGGATTGCCCTTAAGAAAGCTGGTTCTCACCCTATCCTAAGCCGAAACGGGTGTACCCTACTCCTGCCCCTATAAAGTCAACCACCTTTATTTTCCCATCTCTATACCGTCCGACGTGGCGTCTCAAATAATAGCCGCTAACTCCTAGGAATCCAAAACAACTTGTCGCTGCCTCTCCTGAGTTACGAGACCTGAAACGGAACTCTCTCTCATACTCCTAGCTCTCCTTGTGTTCTCCATCTAAAAAGATTGGAACAAAAAAACATCAGACTCGGAATGACTAAGAGTACAAATTATCAAAAGGAATAAAAGATAAGAAACACGGAAACTAAGATGGACTCATAACCTACGAGACCTAAAACCATGCTCTGATACCATCTGGAACATCTTACGTAATCCGACTAACGGGATGGCCAATCGCCGCCGCCGAACTACACCTGGCGCTACTAAATAAATACTATTCTTAGCATGAAACAGATATGAGACATAAATAAATAAATCCATAAGATAAATAATATTCAATCCCAATGAATAATTAATGTAAAAACCATCACATGCTAAACTCCAATAATATATACTAATCTCCAAAATCTAAATTAATTTAAAATCTGGATAGTAATCCCATTTGCAATGTTTATATATGTGGTTAGTTTAAACAAATGCTCATATACCAGGTTAGTTGACCTTGAAATAGATTGCATTCGTACAATGGACTTGAAACCACAAAACCAACTTAAAACCCATGAAAATAACTCAAAACATGCAGGCACGGAGATAAAAGAAAGATAAAGAAGAAATATTGGAATGTCCCCAAATAAACATAAAGATTCATATTAAATGATTCAGACATGAAAAACAACTCAAAAAGGTAATGAGCTATACCTAGGAGAGTGAAAAAAAATGTGCAAAAAGAACAGAGTAAAACAGAGCACATATGGGAAAGATGTATACTAAATAGTCAACAATTTCAAAAACCCCCAACTTTGAATCCCTTAAATACAATCCCAATATATACAAATATGAAGTTTGAAACCCTTAAACTCCAACACATACATTAATTTTGAACCCTTGAAATATAAATCAACACAAAATAGTCATTATCGTTTTCCCATAGAAATACAAAAATAGGGAATATACATAATACATGCAACACCCAACTCAATACTCTCCTAAAATCACAAAATAGGGAGTGTATGTGCAATACCAAAGCCTAACAAAATATAATACCACGAAGAGAAGCCGTAGAGAGAGATAAAGGGGGCACCGTAAGAATAGGTCGTAGGAGGGCGAAGCAGGGGATGATAGGTGGTGGAACAAGGGCCATGAGGGGTTTTGGTGAAAAGGGGGAGGATAATGTCTGAGAAGGGAAAGGTAGATAAAGGGTGTTTTTATTGGCCCCTCTATTATCTTTTTAGAGACCCCACTTATAAGTTATTTGAATATTAAACAATGCAATGTGAAAAAGACCTTGCTATCCCATGTTTAACACCCCGATTCAATTTGAACATAGTATGCCATACAGACAGTAGAAAGGTAGTTAAGATAAAACAAAGTGATCAAAACTCAAGAATTAAGGGTCGCAATTCGGGTTAACGGATCGTGTTTCGAGCGGACACGACACGACACGATAAGGTTTTTTCAGACACGAACACGACATGATACGAATTCGTATTTTTTTTAGCTGACACGAATACGATCCGAATAAAAAATAACACAGCACGACACAACACGAATATCAGAATTTCATAAATTTCATGCCTAAAAAATACGATAACACGACACGACTCATAATTAAGACACGAACACGATACGACACGACTTCGTGTAAAAAAAACATGACACAAACACGAAACATCATGTCAATTTCTGATCAATTTCGTGTCGTTCCGTGTCGTTTTTTCGTGTCGTTTCTAAAATTGTCACCCCTACCTAGAATGGAGGCGGACAAATTGAGGGGAGAGAGAGAAAGATAATAAGGCTTGGCAAGTATATGAGCATTTGGTTTGGTGGAGATAAACACCAAAAAGGGAGAGGTTGTCCCCATACCTCTCTCATCTTCCTCCACACCCTTTGAATGATAAATGACATTTATGCCCATATGTTCACTCCTCTCATCTCCCCCCACACTCTTTGGGTGACAAATGACATTTGTGTCCTTATATTTATATAATTTAAATGTTCAATTTTTTCACCTCCAATTAAAACAAATATATTTAATAAAAACAAATAATTATATTTTAAATAAAAAACTATTTTTTTTATCTAAAAAAAACTGCTTATAAAACGTAAAATCTTATCTATTTTTTTATTATTAAAAAACTGTTTACAAAACGTATAATTTGTTTTCTTAAAAAACTATTTTCTTATAAAAGTTTTTTTTTTCTACAAATTTTATTTTTGGTTAAAAACTGTTTTTTTTGTACAATTTTAAAAATAAAATGGCTATGTCTAGAATTTTTTGTACACTTTTAAAAATAAAATGTCATTTGTCACCCAAAAAGTGTGGGGGGAGATGAGAGGGGTGTGGGGATAGCCCCTCCCCACCAAAAATTAATAAAATGGCTATATCAAGAATTTTTTCTTGTTTTGTTTATAAAATTTGGCTTCTTGTTAAAAATGTTAATTAATTTTAATTCACTATATGGGCTATGATACTTATATGGATATTTTCTTTTGAAGTGTTCTTATATTGATTTAACTCAGGAGTTGTTTAGGTGTTTAACATAATATTTAAATCATTGATAGTTGTTCACCAATTATGAATGGTAAAGCATCAAAGCTCAATTTGTGTGCAACTATTTCTGCTAGACAACTATTCTTTCTTCTTTAAAGACATTTTTTACAAAATTAGGAACAAGAGGGATGAGGTTTTGATGGAATATTGATGTGTTTTCAGATAAGAGAGATGGAGAATGAGGTTTTATGATTTTTTACATAAATATTCATATACACCCAAGCGGTGGGGTATGTTAAATGATAGAAGGCCCATTTGTCTAAGGATAATTATATTGGGGGTTATTAAGAGAAAAATGGGGTGAGGATAAAAACAGTCATAGATAAAAGAAATCGCATTTTGGTGTATGTTTAGTCTTCTGTTTGAATTAAAATAAAAGAGTGGGAATTAATTATTGACCCGATGCTCCTTATGGTTCATTTAGGGTTCTAGGTTTGGAAAGGAAATTTATGATTCCTGGACTTTAGAATTCCCCTCGTCTAGAATTGCAATGTTTGGTTGAAAATTTGAGGGGAATTTAGAAGTCCTGAAATTTAGAATTCTCACAAAATTGGAATTTTTCTTTCCTCTCTAAAATGGGGGGAATCCTATGTTCCCCGGCATTATAACTTTACTTTTGTAGTGAGATAAAAATACCATCTCACATAAACTCTCACACATACACTCTCACACACACACGCACTCTCTCTCTCTCTCTCTCTCTCTCTCTCTCACACACACACACACACACACACACACACACACTCTATCTTTCTCTTTCTCTTTCTCTTTCTCTTTCTCTTTCTCTCTCTCTCTCTCACACACACACACACATATACACTCTCTATCACACACCCACACACCCACATATCCACTCATTTTTTCACACACACAAACACAAACACACATACATATACATACTCTCTCTCACACACACATACCCTCTCACACATAAACATACGTACACTCAAACACATACACACACCCACACACTCACCACACACTCGCGTGCACACGCTCAAATTAAGTAGATGGACATTTTAGTTAAATGATATTTATTCCTAATATGGGAAAGTAATTTTGATGCTCAGAAAAAAGAACTCCTGTTGGAACCAAATAATGGAAAGGAATTCAATATTCTAGGAAATTAAATTAAGAATTCTCATTCCTTTTCCAAACCTCGAACCAAACGACGACCTTAAAGCTAAATTTACAAAACAAAACGACACTTTTACCTTTCATAAGCTCTCTTATATAGCATCCATAATGAGATGCAAAATGTTAAGAAAATTTACAAGTTTACAAAATGGGATGTCTGTACTGGTGTGTTTCAACGAACTACATTAATTCCTACTACGAACTACATTAATTCGTATGAATTCATACGAACTAATGTAGTTCGTAGGAACATTTACATAGTTTGTAAACATTCTTTAAGTTTGGAGAATGACTACAAATTCATTTACAGATTCTGTCCAATTCAACTCACCATTGCAGGTGAACCCTTTTGTAAATTTACAAAATCTTTTATATTCTACCTCCACCACTACAGATGTCCTAAGAAAGAAAAGAGGAGGTATCTAAAATTTTAAGGGGAAAAAGCGGTAATGCAGGAAAAAAATTATCTTATGAAATATAAGTTGTCTCTTATGACATTATATGAATAGTGCAAATTTTTTATCACTTATTCTCTCTCTCTCTCTCTCTCTCTCTCTCTCTCTATATATATATATATATATATATATATATATATATATATATATATATATATATATATATATATATTAGAGAGAGAGAGAGAGAGAGAGTCAGACTCTCCAACATACCTCCTAGCAACATACCCTTTTTTTAAAATAGTAAAAAAAATAATTTTGCGATGATATTTTTTATATGGGTTCGTGATATTTCAATGTGTCCCTATTAAAAAAATCAATTGAAAATAATAGTTTTGCTATTTTTAAAAAATAGGTAAAAAAACTATCAGTTTTTACCCTTTAAAACTGCCAGTTTTTTTACCTATTTTTTAAAAATATCAAAGCACATTATTTTGATCTGATTATTTTTATAGGGGCACATTGAAATATCATGAACCCATATAAAAAATATTAATTCAAAATTATTTTTTTTACTATTTTAAAAAAAATAGGTATGTTTAATGAGGTATGTTGGAGAGCCTAACTCTCTCTCTCTCTCTCTCTATATATATATATATATATATATATATATATATATATATATATATCGTCAGGCTCCAGTACATACCAAGTATACATACCACGTACACATACCAATTTTTTTAAAATAGTAAAAAAAAAAAATTCGGCTTAATTGTTTTACATGCCGTTTAAACATTACAAAGGACCCATATAAAAAACATCAGCTCAAAATAAGATATTTTTCTATTTTAAAAAAATCAGTCAAACTTTCGCAACTTTTAAAACACTTTAAAAGATACAAAATTATAATCGATTTTTTTAAAATAGCAAAAAAACTTATTTTGAGCTGCTTTTTTTATATATGGATGCCTTTTAATGTTTAAATACCATACAAAAAACTCAACTCATTTTTTTTAATATTTATAAAAAAAATGGTTTGCGCTAGCAAATATATGTGACACCCCGCCTATTTAAATACCGGGTGATCAGTCCTTCATTAAAATAAAACGGGAATCTCATTTGGTTCATTCTTAGCATCATTGTCGAAAACTATTTAAATTACAAACCACCTACATTTTAAATAAAATGGTGCCCAATTTTATCTTTCATTAAACCACAATATGTGGAAATAAATACAATCACTAAACCATCCACGCAATAATAATATAAATCAATAACAAGATAAATACTGAATAAAATAATATTGAATAAACCATCGGTTCCCAATACAAAAGTTTAACTAAATATCTAATAAAATAAACCGAGTCCACAAATATAAAGTCTGATAAACTAAATAAAAAGAACTAGCTGAAGGGGCGACATGACCAAATGGAATAACAGAATTGCATACTACTCTAAGAATGAAGTGACTGATGTGTCTAATTCAAATCCTGCAAGCATCCACAAATGCTGCAGCTACGCATCCCTAGAACAGAGTATCAAGCTTGGTCTCCCTGTGGCTAGACACCTAAAGGTTTTGAAAATATTTTGCAAACGGGTAAGAGCCCAAAGTTTTTTGAAAACGTTTAGGAAGTATTTATCTCAGTTTAAAAGCAGTAATTAATTAGACATGTTAGTTTAACGCACACTCCCTTGAGTTCCTCACCTCTCAACTAACGTGCAAACCTAATGTCATCTACCTAGCTATGATACGCAGCCCCACTAGGTCTCATCAATAACTATATATCCACTAATAGGTTTGGCTCCATCGTACCGCCCATACAATACTCTACAGTATCCCAATCTTTACTCATTAGTCCTCGATTAAATATCTCTTTAACTTCCCCCGTACCGCCCATACAGTACGCTATAGTAGGACTAATTATTAACATTACATCATGTGTTATTGATAAACCATAATTAATATTTCACGTATGTTATCAGTAAACCATTATTAAAAATTCACGGATGTTATCATTAACCCATAAGTAACATTTCACGTATGTTATCATTAAACCATTTCATTAAGTTTCTCTACTTACTTCATCTTTAGATATTCGCTATCTAACTTTACTACTATCACACACTAAGTAGATTATCTCATAATTAAATCACTTTTAGATATACGTTATCCACACCTACTACTTTCACACGCAAGTAGGATGAATACACATGTATATATATATGTGTGTGTGTGTGTGTGTGTATATATAAGAGAGAGAGAGAGAGATCCCACTAATACATATACATAACTCCAACATCCCCAGGCTAACAACTGTAGTGCAAGTCTACATACTCTGCTATCAAGTCTATTTATCTCTCATACTCAATCAAGGACCAATGGTTTGACATGTCTCCTCGAACCCAGAAAATCAACACACAATGGAGGAGAACGTGGTTTTAAGCCTTTGGGATACACACCTACCTAACATACCAAAATGACTTGTCAGTCCCACTAATACACACATAGTCAGTCGCCCTAAGTTCCATGTTTTGGGGCACAAATTCAGACCTCGCTAGAATCGCCAAGGTAGGATCGCCTTCTGCGCGAAAACCTCCGAATAGTAGGGAGCGTAGGTATGTTCACAAACATAAGAAAGGACATAATAGGCATACACACAACCTATCCGTATGTCTCATATAGGCATACAAACAACCTATAAATATAATCCATATAGGTATACACACAACCTATAAATATCATCCGTTTAAATATACGCACAACCTATAGATATAATCCGTATAGGTACACACACAAAATACAATTCGTATAGGTATACTCGCAACCTATAAATAGCATCCGTACAGGTATACACTCAACCTATATATAATCCATATAGCTATACACTCAACCAATAAATAACAGTTTTAGGTAATATATCTCTTGAATACTCAACGTACTAATCATTATATGAATATAACTCTCTATCTCATTTATCGAGTATTATTCTCTACCCGAAGGGCCCTAGAAACCCCTTGATTAAATGTTAGTAGCACATACACTCCTATACCACTAGTCAAAATCATTGTTTTACTCATCTCTTCGTGATCCGTTCTCATTCTCCCAAATTCACTTGCATTACAAATTATGCTCGATTCTCCTAACTTATGACTAATCCCCAACCTTATCATTAGCTTACTAGTGATGATTATATCCCTCACTATAATTTAAATGCCTCCCAAAAGTCCCCTCGATAATTTCACACAAGTTCTAGGCCTAAAAAGGGAAAACTGCCAAAATTTGGAAATCCGAATTGATTCGCCCTTGGGCCATATCGATTCAAAAAGTGTCAGCTATCTTCTTCCTTACATTTATGCGATTTTTCCACCATTCCAACTTTCTGAGTTCTTGATGAAACTTAACCAAATTTCAAATGAACATTTCTCAACATCATATAAGTGTATAGGAATGATTTTCAACGTAAATCTAACATTATATCATCACGGATTAAATCCAAGAACCAATTTTCTTTTAAAAATCCTTAAAACCCTAGTTTTCGTTGTTCTTCATCTCTTTTAATTAAAAACCCAGATGTGACACCTCACTTAATTAAATACCGGTAGATCAGTCCTTTATTAAATTAAATCAGGATTTACAATTGGCTCATTCTTAGCATCACTGTCGAAATTTAAATTAATTACTAACCAACAATATGCTTAATTAAACTTGTGCCAATTTTTATCTTTTCATTACCCAAAACATTTAATATATGGAAAACTAAATTAAAACAACACATGCTAATGAAGTCTAAAACATCCCATCAAAGAAATAAATCAAAGTCTTGCCGAATAAATCATCGACTACCAAATCCAACAGATAATATATAAAACCAATACAATCTGAACTAAAGAAATCCGAATAAATGTTGTGGGTAACATGTCCGGAACAAACAACAACTGAGGATAAATACCTAATATAGAAATGTAGAAATAAGGCGTTTACTCCAACTCCTGCAGGCATCCACATAAGCTGCAGCTGCGTAATCCCTGGAAAAGAATATCAAGTATGGCATCCCTATGGCTGGACACCAAAAAGGTTTTTAAAAATATTTTTACAGCAAGGGTTAGAACCCAAAACTCTTTGAAAATATTTAGCAAGTAATTAAATTGCAGTAATTAAAATGCAAAAATGCTCTTCATAGTTTAGTTAGTGTCACGCTCTCTTGAGGACCTGCTCACTCCTCATCTATTGCGCACACCTAACGCTTTCTTTATAACCCACCTAATCATCTACTTTGTAACTAGTTCTTGTTATAACTCCTACCTGTCACACTACTATAGCCTGAGTTTTTTTCATATAGGATTTATAAGATATTTATCACATTAACTTAATTAACCATGTTTCATTTAAAACCATATACCATTCACTCTAGTTATATATAATTAATACAATTCACTTCATGTATTTTACTATTATATAATTATTTACTCTGTTATATACGTAGAACTATATTGCAACATTCACACGTATATCGTATATATATATATATATATATATATATATATATATAGAGAGAGAGAGAGAGAGAGAGAGAGAGACTGATTTCTTAAAGAACGCATTAATGCATTTTTATCATTTTCTGCACGTGGTCCCCTCTTGGTCCCAAAAGACTTTTGGTTATTCTCCTTTAATAATCCCCTCTTGTCTTATATTAAAACCTTATTTTAAGACTATATATTTAAAAGATTTATGGTTTAGACCCAAATTGGTATCAAGACCTTAAGAGCTTTAGAAACTCACAAAATTTCGACAAAACCCTAATTCTGGTATCAGGGCCAAGACGCTCCTTTCTGACTTATAGTAAAATTACTTTAATGTCATTGGGATTTATTCCTCGCATTTATAAAGATATTTTTGGAATTAATCCAGATTACCAACCTATACCCATAACTGATTTAGGCCCAGAAGGTTTCTTAATCTCACACATAGACGGTTGTTCACACACTGAACACATCCCAGCTAAATACACATATAGTACACAAGTTACTGCCAGTGCTATTAATAACATAATAGACCAAAATAGGTGTATACTTCTTCTTTAAAGACAATTAACTAAAGACACTCAAACCCTAGAAACAGAGATAAAAAATATCTATAAAAGAATACAAGAAATAGATAGCAAAATCCCAATAGTACTTGTACAAGTATTACAAGAAATAAATATGAAGACTAATCATATATAAGTCCTTAACAAAGATATTTTAGAAATAAAAACTTTGATAAAAAATCAAGACAGTGAGTTAATTAAACTTACTAAAGAACAGGCTAAGCTTATCCCTAGATTAGATAGTTATCTTCCTAATGGAAATAGTTAGATCAGATTGGAATGAAGTTATTGGAAACCTCTCCATTCAGACCCTAACAAACTTTTACCAAAGATTTTAGAAAAGATAAATGATGATAGGTTTTATTATAAGATAAATGAAAATGAGATTGCCAATGCTGCTAAGCAACTAGACACATATTAGAAAGATTAAATTTAATTTTTACATCTATAGAAGCTACCCAAGACTATAAAAATTGCTTTGTTAAAGATTTACATTTAGGTTTAAAATCTAAGACAAAAGGATTAATCACCTTCTACACAGACTTTGTTAAGTTCCAACAAAATTTAGCAAATTATCTTAATAATATGGAAAGCCATAATCTATCCAAAATGGATAGTATTATATATGAACTTAGACTAGACACGACCCAAGTAGAAGAAAAATACGAAGAAATTATGAAGGGAATTAAGTTTATATATAGTAAACCCTCCCAAGCCAAATTAGACTCTCCATTTATCTTAACACGTTTAGATAAAATAGAAAAAGCTGTAGAAACCATAGAAGCTAGAATGGCACACGAATTTGTGCAAAAATAAGAAAAAGAAGATGAGGTAAAAGAATATATTAATAAGATTGCTAATTCTCTTGTTAATACTCTGGTTAAACATAATGAAGATATTGATAATAATGCAAAAAAAATAAAAAAATAAGACATTTAATGAAGAAATCCTTAGGCAGATAAAAAGATTATTCAGAATCTTTAGAAAGAATTGAAAAAGGACTTGAACAGAAACAGAAAAATACCAATAAATTTAGAGAAACTCCTTATATAGAAACTAAGGAAGGAAATACCATAACTAAAAGAATCATAAATGATGGATTAGATAAGACTAGTAAGATAGTTAGCCCTATCCCAAATATTGGACATAGTAATTGTATGCTCCAAAGACTTAAAGATTCATCCTCCAATGTTAGAACATGGTGGAAGGAGAGAAATTTCACTAATCATCTCCAATGGAAAGAATGGGGTGAAGTTGACTGGAAGATTGTTGAAGATTCCATTCATAACGGACAACTTCCAGCTTTAGATACATAGAATTGTTTAAAAAAAAGTCCACTCCTAAGACTTCTAATTATAACATGACTTATCATTATAGAAATCATGTGTTAGATAAGTCCTATACTGAGCTCGAAGTGTTTGACTCAGAATGGCTTAGATCTAGAGGAACTGATAGAAAGTTCCAATTCCTAACCTTTCGACACTTCCAGGAAAGAATCCAAGGATTACATAGACCTCAAAATAATAACAACATATTATATTATTTAGTAGATAAAAGATGGAAAGATTTTGAAAAAAGCCTTATTGGGATAGCCCAACTAGAAATGTCAGATAATATAGGATACATTAATGTCATTCTGGCATTTACAGTAACCGTAGACACAGCCAAACACTTCAAGTTAATCTTATATAATAGTGGATATGAAGAATATATTATCCCAGACGCTAATATAAATATAGAATTCCAAAGCCATGTGAAGTCCTCCCAATTTCCTTATGAAGGAATGCAATCGGGAATTCCTAGCGGTAGACTTAATGAAGAAATACTAGTTAGAACTAATAACTTAGACTACAATCATACTTACAGTATTAAGAATACCGGACCTTTGAAGGAAAAAGCTAAGACTCTCTGGCAATTGCCATAATTTTAACAAACTAAGACTATACAGAATAAACCCTCGCTTATTAATCAAGACGACATCACTGGAAATGTTACTATCCAGTTTAGTCCTACTAAGATTATCAATAAGAATATCCAGACTGAAGAAGTTAGATTTAAAAATATGGGAGAATCCATAATCAATGATCCTTCAGAAGGATAATGTAGTAGTAAGACTAGTTCTAGTTTGCCAAGACAAGCACCGGTAATTAGACCTAGAAGATCATTTGAACAAAAAGAATTTGTTAGAGAAAAAGCTAAAATCCAAAACTTTGGACAAAATCCCTCAGAATTGGACATGAAGACATTTAAAGAACATCTTAATAGAAGTCATTTTATTAGGATCCAAGAAAGAGAAAAATTATATATGATAGCTCAAGTAGAACCTAATAAGTAAGAGATAGGAAGTAGTAGTAGGCTAGAAGATGATCCTAGACTTTTTAGTAAACCAATAGGAATAAAAATTCCTATATACTCAAGCACTGTAGTAAAGACTAAACCTGATTATATAAAAGACTTTCCAACTAGTGACAAGAGTTTTACTCCCGTTAAGACTATATCAAGTCAAGCCATAAACCCAGTCGGGATATACCTTAACTTAGACAATGTCCAAGATAGGAAGAAGGCCTTAGATGATTGGCATAATCAGATGAATATGTGTTTTGCATCTAATGAACAATGGGATGCAAGTTTATGTAAATAACACGCTGAACAATCCATTAGGGGTATTGTAAAAGATTATTTAGATAGTTTAAGAAAAGCTACAAATGAAGAGTCACCAACTAAGATTGAGAAAATGAAAGAAAACTTAGAAGAAAGATCAATTGATGAATATATTCAATTATTCACTTCAGAATTCATTGGAGCTGGACATTTATCTCATATCAATGAACAAGACCTAGCAAAAACTAAGTTAGCTCTCCTTAGAATTTTCAAACTAGATAGATCAATGAATATAACAATAATTATGAACAACTATATTGCCAAATTAAAGAATTTGGAGAGACCCTAAAAGATGAATATTTTAGAAAAATACCAGCCATAGGACAAATCCTAATTAATGAATATAGGAATTGGATAGGAGTATATGGAGTTAAGAATAACTCCCTTGGTGAAAGAATCAATTTTGTCAAAGACTATATCATATCTAAGAGACGTGATATAACTCAAGGAAATTTAATAGAAGAAACTTTCAAGCAGATCCCTCCAATCAAAGACGAAAGAGACATCGCTCCAATCCAATGGGGATGTGGTAGTGAATCTAAGAAATTCAAAAAGAAATTAGAATGGAAACATAGGAAGTTTAAAACTAGACCTTTAGGATTTCCAAAGAAGTATAGATTTAGACCATTTACTACCTCTAGAGAAAAAAACTTTAAGACAAAGAAAAATAGATTTAATCAAAGACGATATTTTAAGAAGAACACTAGTAAATATAAGAAGGTTCGTAATTATAGGAAATAAAAAGAAGTAGCTCAATCTAAGATTGCCAACAAAGAATGTTGGACATGCGGCAAAGAAGGACACTTTGCTAAAGACTGCCCTAATAAGAAAGATAGAATGTATTAAGATCACTAATACAATATTAGACTGTGCAGATCAAGAAGAATTATATATTCTACATGCTATAGAAATATCAGATATAAAAGATAATGATAATACTAGTATCTATAGTTCATACACAGAAAATGATTCAGAAGATTATAATAGGGACACTCATGAGTATGAAGACTCCCAAGATACTTTAGATTTATATATGATGCAAACTAATCAAGCCGATTTAGATGATGAATATATAGACTTTGAAGAAGCGAGATACTAACATATATACCTAGATGTTACTTTCATGAAAGAAATTAGGGCTAATTTGAAATGAAATGTAGCAAGAAAGACTTTAGATGTGTAGAATCCTTTGAAACCATACAAACAAAATTATTTATGGTTTGTGTCATTTGTCAATTACACTACCATGAAAACTGTTGGAGAATTAGATTTAGAGCAATTTGTACTAGCCAGTATGACGCTCAAATAGACCTAGATATTAAAACATATTATCAAGATATTGACAAAAATATAGCTAAAAGATTGCAAGAAAATAAAGACTAAAAAGGAAAGGGAACTTCCTATGACTTAAAAGGTAACAGCTCTGATAGTAGTACAGAAGACCTAACATCCTTAGATTTTATAGATAAACCCCAGAAAAGAATATCTATTTTAGAAAATAATAATTTAGGAATTTCTACTAAACCACATGCTTGTTTTGTAAAATTCTTTATACAACATGAAGATTATCCTAAAAGACTTTCAGCTTTTATAGATACAGGATGCTCTCAGAGTATTTGTAAGGCTAATGCCTTTCTTGAAGATTATTTTTTAGACATTAAGGAAGAGATCTATGGTAAGGTAGCTAATGGAGATCCATTTACCTTATATTTCTAGACTATTCCTATTTATTTTAAATTAGGAAATCAGACCAAAAAAATTGTTAATCATCAGTTTTGGATAATGGATCCTCATCCTAGTTTCACAGGAAATATTATTTTAGGACCATAATTTATTAGTAAATATCATCCTTATACCCAATATAACGATAAGATATTAATTAGTGATAGAGAGGAATTTAATATTAAATCCCCTCTAATAGATCACAAGACTGCCTTTGACCTTATGCAGGTCAAACCCAATTATAGACCAATAAAACATCAGAGTTCTTCAGTTGAGCATGGTGGACCTAGACCTATAAACCAATAATAAGCCTTAGAAATAACCAAAACCTTATAAAATGAATGTAAGGGTCCAAACCAAAAGTGTTATAAGCAAATATGGCTTATACAATAAGACATTCTAGATCAAGCTCAGCACACCTTATTACAGGTTCAAGCTATATCCAAACAAAAGAAAATGGATATTGAAGTATAAAAAGAAAAGATTAGGCAATTAGCAGAACCTACTCTAGGAGAAAATCCCATTGCTAAGTGGGAAAAGACAAAAGTTATTGTGAAATTGTACCTATTAACCCAGACGACACTATTAATGGTGGAACCTATAAGAAAGGATATTCACAAGAAGACAAGGAAGAATTCAAAAAAGATATAGATGAAATGCTTAAGTTAGGCATTATCAGGGAAAGTAAAAGTAGACATAATACCCTTGCCTTCTATGTTCAAAATGAATCGAACTTAAAAGAGGAAAAAGACGTATGGTTATAGATTATAGACAACTAAATAAGAATTTTGAATTTAATTCTTATAAGATTCCAGACAAGAATAATTTAATAAATTTGATTGAAGATAGAATTATATTCAGTAAGTTTGATTGCAAATCAGGCTTCTGGCAAATTAAGATGCATCCAGACAGTATTACTTGGACAACCTTTAGTGTGCCCCAAGAAAAATACGAATGACTAGTGATGCCATTTGGATACTTGAATGCTCCTTAACTATTCCAAAGAAGAATGGATAATATATTTAGACCATATTCAGAATTTTGTCTTATTTTCATAGATGGCATTCTTGTAGCTAGTAAGACTGAGATATAGCATGTAGACTACCTTAAAAAGATTATTTTAGAATTAGATAAACATAGTATTATTATTTCTGAAAAGAAAATACAATTGTTTCAGACTGAGATAGATTTTGCGAGAATGCATATTATTAAGGAAAAAATATCCTTAGCAGAACATATAACCAAGAAGATTCTTGAGTTTCCAGATCAACTCAAAGATAGAAAATAATTACAATCACTTTTAGGATTACTTAATTGTGTTGCTGACTTTATTAAAGACCTTGCTTCAAAAAGAAAAAGCTTAACTGCCAAGTTAAAAGGAGCGGACAAGACTAATCCTTTTTATTGGACTAAAGATGATTTTGAAGTTATAAGACAGATTAAAGAAGCGGTAAAAAATATCCCTTTACGTTAGCTACCCAACGCTGAAGACCAATTTATAGTAGAAACATATGCATCTGATAAATAATGGGGAGCCGTATACTTTGCCATTGATCATCGGACAAAAAAGAAGAAACTTTGTAGATATTGTTCTAAAACCTTTACTGATCCAGAAACAAGATACAGTGCCCATGAGAAAGAAGTTTTAGCTATAGTAAGGGCAATAGAAAAATATATCATTTTTCTTAAACCTAAACATTTTACTATTTATACAGACTCTTCTTATGCAGTAAAATTTAGAGACTTAGACTTGTCCAAATCAAGGACTAATAGACTTATTAGATGGCAACAATTGTTAAATGGTTATGACTTCTCTGTTATACATATTAAGGGAAGTAAAAATACCATTCCGGACATTATATCAAGAGAACCAATGTTTGCTAACACTAATATCATCTCATATTTTATGTTGCAAACATAAGACCTAGACAGTATGAGTTCCTCTTGAACAAATAGACTGAATAAAGAAGGCGTTGCAGATTATCTTAGACGTGTAAGGTCAAATGATGGTGTAACACAAAGACAAACTCATATTCAAGACTCTCAAGAAAGACCAATCCTAGAGAAGTTTGATGATATCTTGGTTCCTCCTTAAAAATCTAGACAATAATATCATAAAAGCCAGGACGTCCATAAAGTTTAATAATAATATCACAAAAGACTATACGGAGATAACATAAAAAAACAGAAACCCTGAATGTCAACAACAACAATAAATAAATAATCTCCAGATATAATCCATTAACTTGTTCGTGGGCACGTGGACAAAAGCTAAAATTGAAATGCCATATGTTCGCAAATAAAAATCTTGATAAGGATGCGATAGTTTCACACACGTTGCAATGGTCCATATTAAGGTATTCGTGCCTCTTACCAGGCCATTTGTTTGTTATCTTTATATTTCACCCCCAAAGCCCCATTTTTAACCTTAAAATTGCATATACTTGTGATTTTGATAAATCGAGGGTACGATAGGGATATGGTCGGTTCACACATGTTGCAATGTTCATATTGAGGCGTTTGTGTCTCTTTTCGGCTCATTTGGTTACTATTTTAAAATTTCACCTCCCAACACCTCATTTTTTAACAAAAAAACTTGCGTATACTGGTGATTTTATTAAACCATTAGTCCATCAAGGACATAGTCGGTTCGCATACGTTGTAATTGTTCATATTAAGGTGTTGGTACCTCTTTTCGGACCATTTGGTTGCTCTTCTAAAATTTCACCCCCAAAGAACATTTTTAACCTTAAATTGTGTTTAATTATCATTTTGATAACTCGAGGGTCTGATAAGGACATGACCGATTCACACATGTTGGAATGCTTCATATTGAGGTGCTCGTGCCTTTTTTCAGGCCATTCGATTGTTATTTTAAAATTTTGCCCCCCTAAAGCCTTATTTTTAACCTTAAATTGAGTATACTTGTTATTTTGATAATTTGGGGGTCCAATAAGGGTGCAATTAGTTCACACACATTGCAATGGTCCATATTGAGGTGCTCACACCTCTTTTTGGACTATTTGGTCGCTTTTGTAAAATTTCCCCCCCAAACCTTATTTTACACTTAAAATTGATGATACTGACATTTTTATAAAAACTTAGGGTTAGATAAGCACACGGTCGGTACACATAAGTTAAAATAGTTCATATTGAGGTGCTCGTGATTCTTTTCGGCCATTTGGTTGTTATTTTAAAATTTCACTCCCAAGGCTCATTTTTAACCTTAAATTGTGTTTAATTATCATTTTGATAAAACGATAGTCCAATAATGATACGAGTGGTTCACACACATTGCAATGGTCCATATTGAGGTGCTCGTGCCTCTTTTCTGATCATTTAGTTGATTTTGTAAAATTTCACCCCCCAAAGCCTTATTTTAAACCTGGGAATTAAGTAAACGTGTCATTTGGATAAATCGAGGGTCCAATAAGGACAAGGTCAGTTCACATATTATAATGGTTCATATTAAGGTTCTCTTGCCTATTTTCAGGCCATTTCATTAGTGTTGTAAAATTTCACCCCCAAAGCCTTATTTTTAACCTTAAAATTCATTATATGTGTAACTTTGATAAACTGAGGGTCTGATGAATACACGATCGATTCAAACAAGTTAGAATGGTTCAAATTGAGGTAGTCGTGCCTCTTTTCGGGCCACTTGGTTGCTGTTATAATATTTCACTCCCCAAATCTCATTTTTAACCTTAAATTGTGTTTATTTGTCATATTGATTGGCCAAGGGTCCGATAAGGACAAGATTTGTTCACACACATTGAAAAGGTCCATATTGAGGTGCTCGTCCCTCTTTTTGGGTCATTTGGTTTCTTTTTTGAAATTTCACCCCTCAAACCCCATTGTTAACCTTAAAATTGAGTATACTTATCATTTTCATCAAGTAAGGATCCGATAAGGACACGGTTGATTCTCACACTTTGCATTTGTTCATATTGAGGTGTTCATGCCTATTTTCGAGCCATTTTTTTTTGCTTTAAAATTTCACCCCAACCTTTATTTAACCTTAAAATTGCATTTAATTGTCATTTTGATATACCGAGAAGCCTATAGGGACACGGTCGGTTCACACTCATTGAAATGGTCCATATTTAGGTTGTCAAACCTATTTTCGATCCATTTGGTTGTTATTTTCATATCAGACCCCCAAAGCCCATTTTTAACCTTAAATTGGGTATAATTTTCATTTTGATAAATCAAGGATCCCATAATGACATGGTTAGTTCACACACATTGCAATGGTCCATATTGAGGTGATCGTACCTCTTTTCGGGTCGTTAAGTTGATTTTGTAAAATTCCACCCGTAAAAGCCTAATTTTTAACCTTCAAATTGAGTATACATGTTACTTTAAGAAACCGAGGACCCGATAAGGATATGGACGATTCACACTTGTTGGAATAGTTCATATTAAGGTGCCTCTTTTTGAGCCATTTCGTTTCTCATGTAAGATTTTGCCCCCCCTAAAGCCACGTTTTAACATTAAAATTCATTATACGTGTCATTTTTATAAACATAGGGTTCGATGATATGCTCAAAGTACACCTTCCTACTCAGAGACACTAACCTCGGCCTGACTCACAGCTGAGGTGGAAGAAGCTCATAATAACCGTTAGTAATATCGTCTCTCATAGGGTTGGCCCTGGCAGATGTTGCATCTACCTCACACATCAAACTCGACTGGGCATCATCCGAGGACAGCAAGGCTTGTACCTGGGTTCAAGCATCCATCAACAACAACATCGGCCCCGACCGATGTTACATTTTATCATCCAGCCAACAAAGCCTCATAGGCTTCATCATCATGACATGGGTCGGCCCAGGCCGACGTTATATCTACGTCGGCCAGTCGACCTGGCCGAGGTCCACATGAATATTGACCTCGGACAAAGGAACATTCAGACTTCACCAACCTCGTACTCATCCAGGCCGAGGTTGGCACCAATAGAAGAGAGTCGAGCATTTACAAGTATGTATGGCTTGGAACACGTGCACAAATCTGTTATAACTAAATCATTCCCTCCACGTCAGGGAATATTGAGCTCATCATTGTTTAGTTAAGATCAGCCAGGTGTCATCCTTACACTGGTTTGATCTTCATGCACATGCTCATCGCATGCTTGGGGGGGTACATTACACCCCCTAAGCACTATATATAGAGGTCATCCTCTACCTTATAAAGGGATCCGATATTACAACCCTAGATGAAACTCTGTCATTTTACACAATTGAGAGAGAAAGCTTAAGAGATTGTATCCATGGCCATTAGTGCCTTATTTCAGTGATATTACTCACACACTCACAGTGGACGTAGGCCAGATTGGCTGAACCACTTATATATTGGTGTTCATCCTCTTCTCCTCACCTCAATCTCTTCTATATATATATATATATATATATATATATATATATATATATATTATACTCCCGTGCTGCCATTGTTATAACTGGTTTGAGCTTGTAAACACTTTATCTGGTGGTGCTATTTCCAACATCATTATTTTGGCGCCGTCTCTGGGAACGAGAAGCTATCTCTTCCTTTTTTGCTGCTTAACCTTACCGGAGACTTTGGTGGTGAACAAGGCCTCACCCCTTGCGTGGAGTTGTTTCACCATGGAAAGAGGTCCTTTAAGGTATCAAGCTCTGTAATATTTTCATTACAAGCTCTAGTCATAAACTATGGCATCAAATTTACCATCACCTCCACCACTATTTGGTGCTGGACTACCTAGTTCCAGTCAGGCACCACCCCAGTCCGAGATGGCTGAGGTGGAAGCAGCCTTGAGTACCTTGGCTGCAACACAGCAAGCAACGAAGGAGCAATTTGCACAGCTCAGTCAAAATATGATGAGGACACCTGGGGTCTCACCGGAGATGATTACTCCGACAGCTGTTCAACCCTATCCTGAAGCCACGGGACCACCCCAGGCATCGTGAAAATACCAACCTACCCCTCAACGGAGGAGGGATGTTGCTGACCCTAGGCATTTACGTCTGGGGAGGCAAGGAAACCCTTGCCCTGAGGATAGGCATGATGATATGGAGGTAGAAGATGCTCTAGAGGACTGCTGGGAGTTGTATGAGGTTTCGAATAACACTATACATCCTATCCAATAGAGCCGAGGGTATGGGGGCAGAAGAGATGGTGGTGCCAAATAAAGAAGATCAGTTTTTGATCGCTTGAGTAGAGGGTCGGCCTTTGAAAAACTCGGCCTAGTTAATGACCTAAGACAGAGGTTATCCAGGTCACGAAGTGTAGCAGGCTCACAAAGGGAAGAGGGGGAACATCGACCTCATCAGGGTCGACCCCATCATGGCCAACCCCATCAAGGCCGAGACAGGGAGCAAGAGGAGGTAAATAGACGACGTTGTGCAGCGGCTGGGGAACCCTCAGTCCACCCCTTGGAGGTGGCTAGGGATAGCCCTGTCCAGGCCGACATTGCAAAGCCATAGAATGACTGCATTCAATATCTTGAAGAGAAGATAGGGAACCTCATCAAATGTCGAGACCCACTACAAAGAGGGTTATCAGAGGGCTCTCCTTTTGTGTCAAGAATTATGAACTTCCCAACTCCTGCCAAATTAAAACCACCTATGGTATCTCCCAAGTATGATGGAAGCACCAACCTTGTGAATCATATTGAGATGTACCAGTCTGCAGCAGACATTTATTCAATCCCAGATGAGATGAGGTGCCGAGCCTTCTCAAGCACTTTAACGGGAGCTGCACATATTTGGTTCACTTCTCTTTCGAAGAACTCTGTTGAGAAATTTAAGGGCTTGGATGGACAATTTATTCACAACTTCTATTTTGGGGTAAGACCTCAAAAGAAGACCACTCATCCGCTGTACGTCAAGTAGGGAAAGAATGAGAGCCTAAGAGACTACATAACAAGGTTTAATAAGGAGAAGCTAGAGGTGGAATATTATGAAGAGAATATAGCTATGACATCCCTTATAGGGGGATTTCAGAAGGGGAAATTACTCTGAAAGCTTGCTAAAGACCCTCCCAAGTCCATGGCCGAGCTGTTAGCAACAGCTGGTAGGGTCATGAATGCTGAAAAAGCTATGGCTGCAAAATATAAGGATGAAAATGAAAGCAGCAATGGGAAATTCTAGAGAAAGAAGGATGGAAAGAACAGGGATGCGGACGACAAGTTTGCACATTACACTCCTCTAACGGTGAGCTGTGAGCACATCCTCAACGATATAAAAAATGGAAGGCCCCTAAGATGGCCAGAGAAGCTGAAGGGTCCTCCACATAAGAGGAACAAGAACCTATGGTGTGAGTTCCACCAAGATCACGACCATGTGACCGATAAATGTTTTGCCTTGAAGGATGAGATTGAGAAGATGTTAAAGTCTGGGAAGCTCAGAAGGTACGTGGATGGAAGAGCTTCTAAGGGGGGAAAAGATGACCCTAATAAGAAGCGAAATGACAGATGTCGGGAAGACGCCCCTGCTAACAGAGCAGAGGATTCTGATAATGGTGATGATGATCCAGACCTCCTACCAAATGATGACAATGTCTCGGTGAAGAGGGTTGGTATGATCTCATTCAGGCTAAATACTATCTGTGGAGGTTTGGAAGAAGGAGGTTCATAGGTCACGAATCACAAGGCTCACGTGGCAGAGGCCATGTCAGTAACCAAAGACGAGGTCGTGAACTTAGCATCTACAGAGGTGAAAAATGAGAAGAGAAAAAAGGTGGATATGGATAGCCTCATAGTTGGCTTTTCAAGACTCGATTTTAAAGGTATCCTAGCTCCACACGATGACCCTCTGGTAATTACAATAAGGGTACATGGGTGTGAAGTTCAGAGAATCCTCGTTGATGGTGAAAGCTCTGTGGATGTTATGTTCTGGCCCTGCTTGAAGATCCTAGGCCTCAACAGAGCTAGGATTGTACTCTACCATCATCCGTTGATTGGCTTCAGCGGTAAAAAGGTCCATTCATTGGGAATGTATGAGATGGATGTACGAATGGGAGACGAGTGGCCTAAGAGGTTGACTAAAAAAAATAATTTTTCCATGATGGATGAAAACGTCTTCTCGGCCTACAACCTCATCATCAAACGAGTGGCCCTTAAGGAATTTGAGTCCGTGCCTTCAACGGTCCATCAAATGCTAAATTTCTCGATCCCCTATGGGGTAGGGGAAGTGCAGGGTGACCAAACATCGACACGCGAATGCTACTTCAACTCCACGAAAGAGAGAGAGGCTCATAAGAGGGTAATAATAACGTATAACATTGATACACTTGATCCTAGGGATGAAACAAAACTTAAGAAGGGAGGGGCAGTGGAAGAGGTAGAATCCATCGTCCTCAATGAGGACGAGAAAAAAAAACTATCCAAATCGGCAAAGCCCTAAGACCTGAGATCAAGGAAGAGTTGGTGAGGCTTTTAAAGAAGAGACAAAGTGTTTTTGCTTGGATCCATGCAGATATGCCAGGCATTGACCCTGAGGTTATGTCTCATAAACTCAATATGGAAGAGGATGCCAAGCTAATCAAGCAAAGAAGAAGAGTTTACTCTAGGGAAAAGTATGAGGTCATCAGGGAAGAGGTCAGAAAGCTGGAAGAGGCCAAGTTCATCAGAGAGGTCATATACCCTGAGTGGTTATCTAACGCCGTCATTGTGCCAAAAGCTAACGGGAAATGGAGGATGTGCGTAGAATTCACTGATTTGAACAAGTCTTGCCTAAAAGACAACTTCTCATTGCCTCGAATTGATTAGATGGTAGATGCCACAGCAGGACATGAACTTATGAGCTTAATGAATGCGTACTCGGGGTATAATAAGATCTTTATGGATGCTGAAGACTTAGAGAAGACAACGTTCATCACAGACAAGGGGACCTATGCTACAAGGTCATGCCCTTTGATCTGAAGAACGAAAGGGCAACTTATCAGCATCTTGTAAATAAGATGTTTGAAGATCAGATTTGCAAGACCATAGAGGTATATGTATATGAAATATTAATGAAGAGCTTGAAGCCTGACACTCACGTGGCCGACCTGGAAAGAACTTTTGACGCCATGTATTTATACAGGATGAAGCTCAACCCCGCCAAGTGCATCTTCGGGGTAGGAGTAGGAAAGTTTCTTAGATTCATCGTCAATCAAAGGGGAATAGAAGATAACCCTGACAAGATCAAGGCCCTGCTTGAAATGAAGACATCGAGAATTATCAAAGACGTTCAGAGGCTAACCGGAAGAGTTGCTGCACTTAACAGATTTGTCTCGAGAGCGACAGACAAGTGTCTTCCATTTTTCAAGGTTCTTAGAAAGGCCTTCAAATGGGATGAGGAATGCGACAAAGCTTTTAAAGAGCTCAAGTCCTACCTGATATCCCTTTACTCTTATCTCAGCCTATTTTGGGGGAGAAGTTATATGTTCATTTAGCTGTCTCAGAATCAGCCATTAGTTCTGCCGTAGTAAGATAAGACGATGGAGTACAGAGGCCGGTATACTTCAATAGTAAATCTCTTCAAGGGTCTGAATAGAACTACCCTCGAATGGAAAAGTTAGCCTATGCCCTGATACACGCTTCCAGGAAGATGAAGCCATACTTGCAAGACCACTCTATGGTTGTCCTCACTGATTCCCCACTAAGATAGGTTCTCCACAAGCCTGAGAAGTCGGGTAGGTTGATGACCTCGGCCATCGAGTTGGGGGAGTATGACATTGTTTATCAACCCAGGGTTTCCATCAAAGGGCAGGCTCTCGCGGACTTTATAGCAGAATTTACCTAAGAAGAGGTTGAGATTGAGAATAGCCAAGAGATTGCAGACGAATCAGACAGTCACATCTTTCGTGGTCCAGACGAGGTGGGGTCAAGCAAGTCCGAAAAAACTATAGCTGAGAATGAGGAAGACAGGTACCTCTTCAGGCAAGGGATCATATCGAAAGGTAAATTCTCTCCCAATAAAGATGTTTGGAACCTCTTAGTTGATGGGACTTCTTGTGAAGACGAAATCGGAGGGGGGATGATAGTGTCAGCACCAGATGGTATCGATATTGAATATGCGCTGTGGTTCAACTTCAAAGCTTTGAACAATGAGTCAGAATATGAGGCCTTGATAGCAGGCCTCTCCTTGGCAAAAGCTCTTAGTGTTGGCCAACTCTTAGTCCACAGTGACTCAAGGCTGGTCGTTAACCAAATCCTGAATGTCTACGAGGCCAAAGATGAAGGGATGGCCAGATACTTGAAGAGGGTGAGAATAATGCTAGAAAGTTTCAGAGAAGTGAAGATGAAGAGGATACCCCGGCTAGACAACAGTCGAGCAGATGCACTAGCAAGATTGGCCTAAAAAATAAGGACAGACATCAGAAGAACAGTACCAGTTGAGATCCTGCTCAAATAGACTATTAAAAATGAAGAGGTTACCAGGCCTTGCCTCAATTTAAATTTAGGAACCTCATGGATGGACCTTCTTATCAAATACATCAAATAGGGAGAGCTGCCAAAATCAAATTTGGAATGGAGAAAGATGAGGTACAGGGCTGCGAAGTTCTCAATTATAGGAGATGTCCTATATAAAGAAGGTTTACTACTCCCTCTCCTCAGATGTGTCCACCGCTCAGAGGTTCCACACATCCTGCAAGATGTACATGAGGTATCTTGTTCTAGTCACATAAGTGGAAGTCCTTCAGCTAAGAGGATAATTACTCAGGGATACTGGTGGCTGACATTGGCCAAAGATGCTCCTACCTATGTGAATAAGTGTGATAAGTGCTAGAGGTTCTCCACTATTCCTCATCAACCTCATCAACCTATGACGTCAATCAGTTCTCCTTAGCCATTTGCAATACGGGGAATTAATTTAGTAGGACCATTGCCAAGAGTTGCCAACAACTATCAATTTTTGATAGTTGCAATTGAATACTTCTCCAAGTGGGTAGAGGCTGAGCCAATGATCACTATCACCGAGCATAAGACCTTTCAGTTTATCTGGAAGAACATAATATGCAGGTATGATCTACCAAACACCCTCATCTCAGATAACGAAATGCAGTTCAAGAATGCTTTCTTAGAGAAATACTATGAACGAGTAGGCATCAAGTAGTTCTTCTCTTCTGTAAGGACACAAATTTCCAATTGAGTCCATATTTTGTTTTGGCTCAATTCCGGACAAAAACATTTATTCATAGGATTTTCTTTTATTGTAATATTCAAGACCTATGAAGTGTTTGTTGAAGACGTAGCGGCAAAGAATTTAAAGCTTCATCAAAATGCCGATTTATGTGCCTCGTTTCTACGTTATCAACTAAGGTTCCATGCTCCCAAGGTATGAACGTAATTATATTTATATAGGAACTTGGAACTTTGCTTATTTGGGTGATTAGGTTTTATAAAACCTTGTTTATTTCAGAAATTATTTCAAAAGGACTTTATATTAATATATATATATAAATGTTTCTGGGCCAAAATAGAATTTAACAAAATTTCTGAAACTCGTTCGAATTTTCGTTCGAACGAGATTTTTCGTTCGAACCAAACTTCGTTCGAACGAGACTGCCTTTCTAACCAAACTGGTCAGTCGTTAGATAAGTCGTTCGAACGACTTTCTCGTTCCAACGAGATATCTAACGAGGTTATAACGAGCCCAGGCTGGTCGCTCGTTAGAAATCTCGTTCGAACGAGAGTCAAGTTCGTTCGAACGAGAATGCCAGGCGGGAACAGTTTTGAGCAGTTTTTGGCAGTTTTCTCCCCACTTCTCCACTTGGTTTTCAACCAATTTTTTTAGACTAAATAAGGTGCGGGAATGACATTTTCCAATTTAACTTTTTCCAACATTGTTTATCTCCTAGAGAGAGTTTGAGAGTAAAATCTTTTAGGGAAAATGTTCATGTTTTGAGTGTCAATTTCAAAAGAAAAATTCATACACACTCTAGTTTACACCCAATAATTGTTTATCCAAGTTCTTTATATACATATCTTTACTTGGAGTTTTTGGCACCGGTTTTCTCTACCGAATTCAAGAGACGTTTCGGGTTTGCTTCTACACCTCATCACAAAGAAGACTTTTGGTGATATTTTACCCGTTTGGAGAAAGGCTCCATGTTCGGGTGACGGTGTCCGTTTAAAGTCCTATCGGTGTATTCCGAGACCACGGTGGAGCTCCGTTGGTTATCCGCTAATTGGAGGTTGATACAAGAAGAAGCGTCACGGCTTGAGAGGGTTCGAGTTTAGGAAGTAAGTCTTTTGTCTTGTATTTTGTAATACCGTTTTTAGTGGATTTGAGGCTAGGGCCGTCCCGAGGTTTTTTCCCGTTAGTGGGTTTTTCCTCGTACATCGCGGTGTAGGGTGACTTTGTTTATTTTATCTTGCACAAAATTTAGAATGCATGCTTTAGGTTAATTCAAGATAAAATTCGGTTTATTTATCACACTATATTTAATTTGGGACTTTAATTAAATATTGGGTTAATTGGATTATTCAAGTCACTTGCATTAAATTGGTTTCGCCTAACCTTGAATATAATTTGGTGATTATGCCTTAGGCAAATTCTAGGACTTGAATTATGTTTTAATTTGTTTTGAGAAATTAAACTTGTTGATTAATTTTTGAAAAAGTTGAACCATCACCCCTTTTACAACGCTTCCGCATATCATCTCGAGATTTTATAGTAAAAGGATATTAAACTTTTTAATTAGGACAAAACTGCGTTTTCAAATTGGTATCAGAGCCAAAAACGATAAATTATTTCGTTAAGATCCTTAATTTTTGGCTAAAATGGATTTTTCCCCATTTTCAAAATTTCCTATTTTTGATGGTTCAAACTACGCGTATTGGAAAGCGCGAATGAGATCGGCACTAAAATCTATCGACGAGAGAGTTTGGATGCCTGTTGTTAACGGGTACTCCCCACCAACTCATATTATTGAAAATGAACGTGTTCCCAAACCCGTCGATAGATGGACCGAAAATGAGTTTAAGCTAGCAAATTTTAATTCCCGTGGTTTAAATGCTTTGTTTAGCGCTGTCACACCGGATGAATTCCGCCGTATTATGACGTGTGAAACCGCTAAAGAAGCTTGGGATATTTTACAATTAACTCATGAAGGAACTAGTGTCGTTAAAGCTTCAAAACTCCAAAACCTCACCACTCAATTTGAAACTATCAAAATGGATGAAAAAGAAACTTTTGATAAATTTTATGCTAGACTTTCTGATATTGTTAATTCATCCTTTAACTTGGGAGAGAAAATACCTGACGACCGTGTTGTAAAGAAAATTTTAAGGTCCCTACCCGATAGATTTATTCCAAAGTTGACCGTTTTAAATTCTTTACCCACTTTAGCCTCTACGAAATTAGAAGAGCTTGTAGGTGATTTACAAACCTATGAACTGGATATGTTTCCCTCTAAAAATGAAAAGAAAATCGAAAAGGGCATTGCTTTAAAATCCCGAAAAGAGGATAAACAAGTAGTAGAGAGCGAGAGTGATAGTGACTCGGAAGATATGGCTTTGTTTGCTCGTAAATTTAGAAAATTTCTTAAATTTAACAAAGATAAAGTTAAAAATGATTTTAAGAAATTTGAATCTTCTAAACATGATAAAAACGAGAAGATTTCTAAAGCCGAAAAGATCCCTAAACCTAGTAATGAAAATTTAGATAGGGACGAGTCTAATAAATGTTTTGGTTGTGAAGGTTATGGCCATAGGGCTTTTGAGTGCCCCACTAAACTAAGGAAAGAGGGTAAACGACCCGTGTCATATAATGCGACCCTTAGTGATAGTGATAAGGAAGAGAAGCCCGATTCCCCCACTAAGAAAAATTTTGTGGCTTTTATGGCTAGACATGTGAGTGATAGTGAGAACTCATCGAATGATGAAATTATAGCACATGCCACTTCCAAGGTCATTGAACATGATTCTCTTAGTTTTAATGATAGTGAGAGTGAAGAAGAAAGAGAGAGTGAAAATGAAGAAGAGGTTGATGAGAGTGAACTTCAAAATGCTTTTCATGAACTTTTTACTGAATCTATTAAATTGAAAAGAGCTAATTTGAAGTTAGAAGCTAGTTTGAGAGAAAGTGTCAAGGTCATTGATGAAAGTGCTTTAATAGAAGACCTTAGGACACTTGAGAGGACTCTTCAAGAGAAGCTTATCTATGTAGAAGGCGAGAGAGATAACCTTAGGGGTTTAATGGAATCCTTGAAAAAGGAGCTTCTTGCTTTTGAAGAGCAAAATTTTTTACTAGAATCTAACATTTTAGAATTGGAAAATAAATTAAAAGATTCTAGTAGTGTCAAATTTGATTTGGAATGTCGTTCGGAAAAACTTGATAAAATGTTAGGAACAGTCCAAATTCAAAATGACACTTTTGGTTTAGGCTTCAATTCTTGTAATGATTTTAACCCTAAAGTTAAAACCAATGTTTTAGGAGAATCTTCTAGGAATGCATTTAATGATCACTCCTTAGGTAAATCTTTTCGACATGTTCTTACTTGTACTCATTGTGGTCGAAAAGGTCATCTTAAGAGATTTTGTTTAGATCTTAAACGAATTCCTAGAAAATCCCATAGTAAAGTAACCACTATAGCAAACGTTCCTACACCCCAACATAGTAATTCTTCATTAATTTGGATTAGGAAATCCGACTTGGTTGCCTTACAAAATAGGGATTTTGATTCTCATTTACTTTCACATGCTTCCTCCCTTGCTAAATCTATAGGATGAATGTGTTAGTATTTTGCATACTTTAGCATTTGTACTTCATGACATATTCATATACTAAATGTATGCTTGTTTAGTCTTTTTCTAGTCATTGCCTTATTTCATATCACATGCTAGAAATCATGACTTGTTTATCTTTTTGTATTATATTTTGTGTTTGATTTAACTGAAAAATATAAAAAGATTTTTTGTTTATCATTTGTGTTTTTATTTATTTCATTTAAGCTTAATGAAAAATACAAATGATTTTTGTTTAGTCTTTTGAGTATATATCTATATTTTTTGATTAACAATGTTAAAAACTCAAAATGATTTTGTTTTGTGTGTATTTTAGTTTGACACACTTTAAGTGGCATATACTTGTGTTTGAATCCCATCTTTTACGCTCCCACGTGGCTAGAACTTTTGGTTTAGATTTTCAATCCTTAAAATGTTCTTTACCATGTTTTATATGGAGTAGTTGGATTTTGTATTGTTCAATTGGATTCTATTTCTATATGCCTCTTTTCACACATGCACGAGCTCTTTTGAAATCTTAATGTCACATGTTATATTTGAGCTTTTTGAGGTGTTCTCCTATCAATCTAGTCATCTACATATCTATGACCTAGGAGGACTAGTGCATGTCAAAATCCGTTGCATGTGAGATTTGTGCGAAAAATGTAAACATGATAAATTCATATATGCACGGGGAAGGGCTCCGAAAGGATGAATTAAATCCTTTGCGATAGTAAGCCACCGTTGATTGGATCTAAAAGAAATACGTGATCCAAAGGCCTAAAAACAGAATATTTGGCATTAAAAAGAAAATAAATTGCCAAGGCCTATGTTTGTTTGATATATTCATTCACAAGCAAAAGAATATATATGCTTCTTGAGGGAGAATTGGATGGTATATCAACGGTTTGCACAATGTCCGTTTATCCTAGTTGTCTTTAATGTCATGACTCTATTTGGTTTGTAGAATCATCATCATGCTAGGCTTGTATGCATTGTGTATGTTTGTTCATTGAGTTCAATCTTTATATTGTCACATGAGGTTATATTTAACTGTGATGAAGTTTGCAATCAAATGAGAACTCCGTGAACGTTTCTTAAGTGTTTGGGTCTAAATTTAATTGTTGCTAGTTCACACCCCTACACTTCCGTTTCCATATGACACATTTTTGCCATACGAGTGTGCAAACTTATTGTATTTTGTGTCATGTGTGTGTTTATATCTATATATATATATGCAAATGCTCTATTGGTATATTTTTGTTGGTATCTATATATATGATATTGTCTGTCTTTTCCTTGCTCTTATTGCCCATATGCTTTCATGTCTTAACACTTTAAGCTTCAACATGCTATATATTAGTTCTTTAATCCTTTGCCTATTCCCGAACAAAAAGGGGGAGAATGATGATAGGGGGAGAAATGGTATCTAATCCTATTATTATCATATCTTAGTTTGGGGGCGATTTATCTTAGGGGGAGACGTCTTTCTAAGTAAATCATGTGTTTAAAAGGGAGAATTAATTTAGGGGGAGTAATTAATTAGCATTTAATATTTTGATATTCCCTATGCATTTGATGAGTTTGCTTAAGTGTGCAGGAATTATTGTAAAGCAGCATCTTTCTATGGCAAAGCGTTTAAATCCTTGGGTTGAGTCAAGATTGGGCGGGTTATGTTTTGAGTCTAGTAGAGCTTGACGGCCCTTTAGGATTTTTGTTTGGTTTTTGTCCCGGAATAGCCAAAGGGGGAGATTTGTAAGGACACAAATTTCCAATTGAGTCCATATTTTGTTTTGGCTCAATTCCGGACAAAAACATTTATTCATAGGATTTTCTTTTATTGTAATATTCAAGACCTATGAAGTGTTTGTTGAAGACGTAGCGGCAAAGAATTTAAAGCTTCATCAAAATGCCGGTTTATGTGCCTCGTTTCTACGTTATCAACTAAGGTTCCATGCTCCCAAGGTATGAATGTAATTATATTTATATAGGAACTTGGAACTTTGCTTATTTGGGTGATTAGGTTTTATAAAACCTTGTTTATTTCAGAAATTATTTCAAAAGGACTTTATATTAATATATATATATAAATGTTTCTGGGCCAAAATAGAATTTAACAAAATTTCTAAAACTCGTTCGAAGTTTCGTTCGAACGAGATTTTTCGTTCGAACCAAACTTCGTTCGAACGAGACTGCCTTTCTAACCAAATTGGTCAGTCGTTAGATAAGTCGTTCGAACGACTTTCTCGTTCCAACGAGATATCTAACGAGGTTATAACGAGCCCAGGCTGGTCGCTCGTTAGAAATCTCGTTCGAACGAGAGTCAAGTTCGTTCGAACGAGAATGCCAGGCGGGAACAGTTTTGAGCAGTTTTTGGCAGTTTTCTCCCCACTTCTCCACTTGGTTTTCAACCAATTTTTTCAGACTAAATAAGGTACGGGAATGACATTTTCCAATTTAACTTTTTCCAACATTGTTTATCTCCTAGAGAGAGTTTGAGAGTAAAATCTTTTAGGGAAAATGTTCATGTTTTGAGTGTCAATTTCAATAGAAAAATTCATACACACTCTAGTTTACACCCAATAATTGTTTATCCAAGTTCTTTATATACATATCTTTACTTGGAGTTTTTGGCACCGGTTTTCTCTACCGAATTCAAGAGACGTTCCGGGTTTGCTTCTACACCTCATCACAAAGAAGACTTTTGGTGATATTTTACCCGTTTGGAGAAAGGCTCCATGTTCGGGTGACGGTGTCCGTTTAAAGTCCTATCGGTGTATTCCGAGACCACGGTGGAGCTCCGTTGGTTATCCGCTAATTGGAGGTTGATACAAGAAGAAGCGTCACGGCTTGAGAGGGTTCGAGTTTAGGAAGTAAGTCTTTTGTCTTGTATTTTGTAATACCGTTTTTAGTGGATTTGAGGCTAGGGCCATCCCGAGGTTTTTTCCCGTTAGTGGGTTTTTCCTCGTACATCGCGGTGTAGTGTGACTTTGTTTATTTTATCTTGCACAAAATTTAGAATGCATGCTTTAGGTTAATTCAAGATAAAATTCGGTTTATTTATCACACTATATTTAATTTGGGACTTTAATTAAATATTGGGTTAATTGGATTATTCAAGTCACTTGCATTAAATTGGTTTCGCCTAACCTTGAATATAATTTGGTGATTATGCCTTAGGCAAATTCTAGGACTTGAATTATGTTTTAATTTGTTTTGAGAAATTAAACTTGTTGATTAATTTTTGAAAAAGTTGAACCATCACCCCTTTTACAACGCTTCCGCATATCATCTCGAGATTTTATAGTAAAAGGATATTAAACTTTTTAATTGGAACAAAACTGCGTTTTCATCTTCCCTTGGCCTACCCCGGGAAAATAGTCAGACGGAGGTTACGAACCGAACAATCCTTGATGGGATTAAGAAGAGTTTGGAAGATGCCAAAGTAAGATGGACAGAAGAGGTGTATGCAGTATTATGGGCCTATAGGACGACAGTAAGGACACCAACGGGAGAGACCCCATTTATGTTGTCCTATGGATCAGAAGCCGTCATACCTATAGAGGTAGGACTCCCCACTCACAGAGTTCAGACCTATGACCCTGAGAAGAATGGGGAAGAGAGAAGACTTCATCTAGATTGGATCGAAGAAAGAAGAGAAGACGCATAGGTTAGACAGGCAACCTACCAGCAGAGAACTGCAAGGTTCTACAACCAAAGGGTGAAATCAAGACCTATAGCTATGGGAGACCTAGTCCTAAAGAAGACATTGCAGAGGGCAAATAAGCTCCACCCAAACTGGCATGGTCCTTACAAAGTAGTCGATGAGGTTGTGCTCGGAACCTACCGGCTAGAAAATCTCGAAGGGAAACCTTTCTCCAATCCTTGGAACGCTGACCACTTGAAGAAATATTACATATGATGTTGCATCCATTTCTTTGTAATACATGTATCATTTTATGAAGAGGATATTAATGAAAAGATCAGTTCTTGCGTCATTAATTATGCTGAAACATCATTAATTTGGTGAAAGGTATGAGGAGAAACATCATAATTTAATGACCTCAGACCTTAAACATCACTAGTTTGGTAAAAATTATGGGATGAACATCATTATATGGTGACCTCAGACCTTAAACATCATTAATTTGGTAAAAATTATGAGGGTACGATGACCTCAGACCTTAAACATCATTAATTTGGTGAAAATTATGAGGCGAAACATCATTCTATGGTGACCTCAGACCTTAAACATCATTAATTTGGTGAAAATTATGAGGGTAAACATTATATTATGATGACCTCATACCTTAAACATCTCAGATCTTAAACATCATTAATTTTGTGACAAATTATGAGCGTAAACATCATATTATGATGGCCTTAGACCTTAAACATCATTAATTTGGTGGTAGATTATGAGGCGAAACATCATTATATGGTGACCTCAGACCTTAAACATCATTAATTTGGTGAAAATTATGAGGGTAAACATCATATTATGATGACCTCAGATCTTAAACATCATTAATTTGGTGGTAGATTATGAGGTGAAACATCATTATATGGTGACCTCAGACCTTAAACATCATTAATTTGGTGAAAATTATGAGGGTAAACATCATATTATGATGACCTCAGACCTTAAAAATCATTAATTTGGTGGGCAGATTATGAGGTGAAACATCATTATATGGTGACCTCATACCTTAAAAATCATTAATTTGGTAAAAATTATGAGGGTAAACATCATATTATGATGACCTCAGACTTTAAACATCATTAATTTGGTGGTAGATTATGAGGTGAAACATCATTATCTGGTGACCTCAGACCTTAAATATCATTAATTTAGTAAAAATTATGAGGGTAAACATCATATTATGATGATCTCAGACCTTAAACATGATTAATTTAGTGAAAATTATGAGGTGAAACATCTTATATGGTGACTTCAGACCTTAAACATCATTAGTTTGGTGAATATTATGATGACCTCAGACCTTAAACATCATTAATTTGGTGAAAATTATGAGATAAACATCATATTATGGTGACCTTAGACCTTAAACATCATTAATTTGGTGAAAATTACGAGATAAACATCATATCATGGTGATCTCAGACCTTAAGGCAACATTCATTGAAAGAAGTAATATAACTTGAAGAAGGTGGTATTACATTAAGCCGTCAGAGTTACAAATCAAAGGTACTACAGTGCTATCGGAGTTCGCAAAAGTTAGGTACAGATGAAAAGAAACAAAGAAGCAAAAATTACAACTTAAAGCTTTACATAATCAGGTCTGAGTATCTGCAGCCGCAGTGGTGTCCTCTGGGCCGACGTTAGTCACCTCGACTCCATCGTCCTGAGGATTAACATCTTCAGTCTCAGTGGCTTCCAAGGGAGTAGTCTCTTCAGGAGTAGCACCATCCTCCTCAACCTCTTGCAAGGCCTAAGCAAAACGGGGGTCACCAAAGCCTAGACCAACAAAGTCTGAGGCGATTAAACTCCCTGACTCCTATTCCTTAGAAGCTGCCCATTTGCCAGTTGCTTTAACACCTCTTTCAAGGTATTCAAAGCCAAAGCTGATGAACTCATCAGAGACCTTATAGTCTGTAAGGATCTTCTCTGAGGTATCCTCTAGTGAGGCTTTGACTGCAGCATCCACTTTGGTCTTCAGGGCATCATCTTTGGCCTTTAGGGCTATTGCATGGTCCTTCTTAATGTTGATAATGTCCCTATCCCTCTTCTTAACTAGCTTGTCAACCTCCTTCAGCTCTTCCTTCATACGGTCAACCTCTGCATTCAATGAGGCTTGGACCTTCAGATTTTCTTTTCCCTTCTCTATAAGGGGCATCTTCTGCAGGTTCCAATCAACAAAGTGATGCATGGACAAAATACCCTGTAACGATAGATCAGATGTATGAGTTTTAAGTTGTAACCTACAACATAGTCGAGGTTAGACTTAGGAAAAGAAAATGAGCAGAGATTAGTACCTAAATTGATTGGTGAAGGGTGAACTTAGCCAATAGAGGGATGTCTAAGGATCGTAGGAAATGGTTATCCTCCTCGATCATTATGACACTGATGGCATCAGCAGCCTGTAGACTGTGGCCAATCAAATTATCACTTATTTTTAGCTGAGAAAGATGAGCTGCAAGGGCATCGTTTGAGGAGATCGAAATGGCACGATTACCTTTTTTATTTTTACTCCGCCTCTGATGCTCCGAGTTCGTTGTGGTCTTATTTTTCTTTATAACGTCGACTTTGGGCATGTCGATGTTCTGTTTGGGAGGAGGAGGGGCTACATTATGCCCAACCTTTTTCATCAACTTCACGAGGCTTGGGGCAGATATCTCCCACAGGTCGTTAGAAATACCTTCAGGGCGCTCTCCAAAAGACGTGTATGAGTTTATAAATCAGAGGCATAAAAACTAAGAGGTACAATTTGTGAAATTAACACTTACAAAGATCTGTCAAAGGACCACCTCCTAATCCTATCTGAGAGGGGTAATAGTGGGTTATCAGATGTTCATATTTCACTAGACAACCTTGTTCCCCCTGATCTTGAAGATCCTTAACTTTCTGAAGATTATCCTGGCTAAGTCCAGGGTTGGCTTTAATAGTAAGAGACACCTTCCCCCACTTCAAAGGTGTCCTCAGATCAGACGTTGAAAATGTTGTATATGGACCAAATTCCCATGCCCCTGAGGCAACAAAATACCGAGGTTTCCAGTTGTGGTTTGAAGTCTGGGTAACCAACAACATTTTCTTCTCTGTCTTCCTAGCTAAGAAGTGGTAATATCTAGGGTGGTTTTTAGCAGAGGAAGGGATATAGCAACCAGTGAAGACCTTAATTGGAAGGTCTGAGTGGTGCACAACCATCTAAAGGATGATGGCCCCAATCATGACCCTCTAGGCATTGGGGGACAATTGAGAAAGGGATAAATTTATATGGGATAATATGGATCTGATTGAAGGATGAATAGGGAGACAAAAGCCCAACTTGAACAACTGCTCATAGACACAAATCTCCCCATCTAGGCCATTAAAGGCCCTCTCACCCCTCAGAGGTCTCCTAAGATTAATGGAGGGGCCTATTGAGTAGAGGTGCCTAAATGCTAGAAGATCATACTCACTAACCGAGCTCTCTATCTCGATCGCCTCAGAGGTGTCAACATTGCTCTCATGCCCTTCATCTTCATCCCTAATAATGTCGGCCTGGGCAGGCGCAGGGATACCATCAGGAAACCTCTGAGAGAACTCAGCCTCGGTGGTGGCCGATAGGGGGATATCATCAATAGGTGGGGGAATATCCACACTCGGCCCCACAATTTTGACATCAGTAGAAGACTGTGAGGTGTTAACACCATTGTGAGACGAGGCACGACTTTGGACCTCAGCCTGATTAGGGACCTGATCTTGCCTAATAGAGTAATCCATAGTCTATTGGAAAAGAGTCTACAGACATAGGGTCTGAGGTAGACGACTCAGGCTCAGACATGGGTGTTGGTTCTACTGGAACCTCTACTGGCTCAGCAGGCTCGACAGGCTTAGGGTATATAACCTTCAGAACTGGAGGAAAAATAGGTCCGAGGGGGAAGACCTCAGCCCTAAAAGCTTCCTCTTGGGCTAGCTCTTTCTGCCTAATTTTTTTAAAGGTCTTCTCTCTAAGTGAAGGGAACTCTTCTATGAGTTGATACAGGGGTCTGAGCATAAGGAGGACGACACTACACTTGGATTCTAAACCACAAATAAATAACTTAACTCAATCTAAATCGAAGATCAAACTTAAAGTTTGAAAAGTTTTTTAAACCAAGAACACCTAAGAACAGGTCACCGGAATATGCGAAGGAGGGCCCAAAAACCCAAAATATCACCAGAAAACATAAGCCTCCACCGAGAAATGCAGAAATGAAAAACAAAAGGCTGAAAATGGAAGAAATAGGATTAAAGTGATACCTGGATGATTGTGAAATAAGGAAGAAGCGGTTGGAAGCGAAGAAACCCTCGAATGAGGCAACTTGTTGGATCTTGAAGAGAGAGAAATTACAGAGAGAACTCATGCAGGAGAATTGAGGAAATAAGGAAGAAATGAAGAAGAAAGAAGAAAGAAGAAAAGAAGGTTTAATCCCAAAATCATTATAGCACGTATCCCAAGGCCTATCATTGCCTTGGGAACCTAAAGGGAAAATCATCATCATTATGCCTTGAAAAACACGCCACCTACTTCAGTAAGTGACATGTGTAAATAGAATACTGGCACAGAAGAAAATTTAGCCTTGGCCTTGCAATACCCATCACTTACCTACTCGCATAGGTAACTAAGGGCTAGGGGTGATTGATATGCCCAATGCACACCTTCCTACTCAGAGACACTAACCTCGGCCTGACTCACAGCTGTGGTGGCAGAAGCTCATAATAACCATCAATAATATCATCTCTCATAGGGTCGGCCCTGGAAGACGTTGCATCTACCTCATACATCAACCTTGGCTGGGCATCATCCAAGGTCAGCAAGGCTTGTACCTGGGTTCAAGAATCCATCAACAACAACATCATCCTCGATCGATGTTACATTTTATCAGCCAACCAGTAAAGCCTCATGGGCCGACGTTACATCTACCTCGGCGAGCCGACCTGGCCGAGATCCATATGAATATTGACCTCGAATAATGGAACATTCAGACTTCACCAACCTCGTACTCATCCAGGCCGAGGCTGGCACCAATCGAAGACAACCGAGCATTTACAAGTACATGTGTGTCTTGGAACACGTGGACAAATCTTTTATAACTAAATCATTCCCTCCACGTGAGGGAATATTGAGGTCATCATTGTTTAGTTAAGATAATCCAAGTGTCATCCTTACACTGGTTGGATCTTCATGCACATGCTCATCGCATGCTTAGGGGGGGTATATTATACCCCCTAAGCACTACATATAGAGGTTACCCTCTACCTTGTAAAGGGATCCGATATTACAACCCTAGCTGAAACTCTGTCATTTTACATAGTAGAGAGAGAAAGCTTGAGATATTGTATCCATGGCCATTAGTGCCTTATTTCACTGATATTACTCACACACTCACAGTGAATGTAGGCTAAATTGGCTGAACCACTTATATATTGGTGTTCATCCTCTTCTCCTCATCTCAATCTCTTTTATATATATATATATATATATATATATATATTATACTCCTGTGCTTCCATTGTTATAGCTGGTTTGAGATTGTAAACACCTTATTTGGTGATGCTGTTTCCAGCATCATCATTTGATAAGGACGTGGTAGGTTCACACAAGTTCCAACAATTCATATTGAGGTGCCCATGACCCTTTTCGAGCCATTTGGTTTCTATTTTAAAATTACACCCCCAAAATCCATTTTTAACCTTAAATTGCATTTAATTGTTATTTTGATTAGTCGATGGTCTGATAAACACACGGTCGGTTCACGCATGTTAAATTGGTCCATATTGAGGTTGTTGTGCCTTTTTTCGTGCCATTTGGTTGTTATTTTAAAATTTCACCCCCAAAGCCCATTTTTAACCTTATATTACGTTTACTTGTCATTTTGATAAATCAAGGATCCAATAAGGAAACAGTCAGTTCACACGTTACAATGGTCCATATTTAGGTGCTTGTAACTCTCTTTGGGCAATTTGGTTGCTTTTGTAAAATTTCACCCCCCAAAACCTTAATTTTAACCTTAAAATTTAGTATACTTGTCATTTCGATAAATCGGGGCTTCGAAAAAGACACGGTTGGTTCGCACATGTTGCAATGGTCCATGTTGAGGTGCTTGTGCCTCTTTTTGGTCCACTTGGTTGTTGTTTTAAAATTTCACCCCCTAAAGCCTTATTTTTAACCTTAAAATTGAGTATACTTGTTATTTTGTCAAACTGACGGTTCGAAAAGGACACGATCGATTCATACACTTTGCGATGGTTCATATTTAGGTGCTCGTGCCTCTTTTCAGGCCATTTGGTTGTTATTTTAAAATTTCACCCCCAAAGCCTTTCTTAAACCTTAAAATCCCATTTAATTGTCTTTTTGATCAACATGGGATCCGATAAGGACATGGTGGGCTCTCACACATTGCAACGGTCCATATTGAGGTGGTCGTGCCTCTTTTCGAGGTTGTTGCTTTAAAATTTCACCCTAAAGTCCATTTTTAACATTAAATTGCATCTAATCGTTATTTTGATGAATCGAGGGTTCAATAAAGAACAATTGGTTTATACATGTTGCAGTGGTCCATATAAAAGGACTCGTGCCTCTTTTCAAGCCATTTGGTTGTTGTTTGAAAATTTATCCCCATAAAGACTTATTTTTAACTTTAAAATTGAGTATACTTATTATTTTGATAAACTAAGGGTCCGATAAAGACATTGTGGATTCACACAAGTTGCAATTGTTAATATTAAGGTGCTTGTGACTCTTTTAAGGGCATTTGTTGCTATTTTAAAATTTCACCCCTAAATCCGCATTTTAACCTTAAATTACGTATAATTATCATTTTTATAAACCGAGGTACCAATAAGGACACGGTCATTTGTCACACATTGAAATGGTCTATATTGAGGTGCTCCTGCCTCTTTTTGGGCCATTTTGTTGCTGTTTTAAAATTTCACCCTCCAAAGCCCTATTTTTAACCTTAAAATTGGTTTAATCGTAATTCTGACAAACCGAGCATTCGATAAGGACACGGTCAGTTTTCACACATTGCAATGGTCCATATTAAGATGCTCATTCCTCTTTTTAGGCCATTTAGTTTTTAAAATTCCACCCCCAAACACCCCATTATTTAACCTTAAATTGTGTTTAATTATTATTTTGATAAACTGAGAGTCCGATAAGGATACAGTCGGTTCACACACGTTGTAATGGTCCATATTGAGGTGTTCATTCCTATTTTTGGTCCATTCGATTGTTATGTCAAAATTTCACCCCCAAAGCCTTATTTTTAACCTTAAATGGAGTATACCATTTATTTTGATAAACTGAGGATTCGATAAGGATGCAGTCTTTTCACACACGTTGCAATAGTCCAGCGTGAGGTGCACGTGCCTCTTTTTGGTCCATATGGTAGCTTTTATAAAATTTCCCCCCTAAACCTTATTTAACACTTAAAATTTAGAATGCGTGTCATTTTGATAAAGTGTGGGTTGGATAAGGACACGTCAGTTCACACAAGTTAAAATATATTGAGGTGCTTGTGCCTCTTTCTTATAAATTTCACTCCCCAGTGCCCATTTTTAAACTTTAATTGTGTTTAATTGTCATTTTGATAAATCAAGGGTCCGTTAATGACAAAGTCGGTTCATAAACATTGCAATGGTCCATATTGATGTGTCTGTGCCTCTTTTCTGGTCATTTAGTTGGTTTTGTAAAATTTCAACCCCTGCACCTTATTTTAAACCATTAAATTGAGTATATGTGTTATTTTGATAAACCGAGGCTCCGATAAGGACACGGTCGATTCACATATTGTAATGGTTCATATTGAGGTGCTCTTATCTCTTTTCATTCTATTTTGTTGCAGTTGTAAAATTTCACCCCCGCAAAGCTGTATTTTTAACCGTAGATTTCATTATACATGTCATTTTGATAAACTGAGGGTCGATAATGACACGGTCGGTTCAAACAACTTCTGATGGTTGATATTGAGGTGCTCATGCCTCTTTTCGAGCCATTTGGTTGTTGTCATAAAATTCCACTCCCCAAAGCCCATTTTTAACCTTAAATTGTGTTTAATTGTCCTTTTTATTATCTGAGGATTCGATAAGGACATAGTCGGCTCAAACACATTGAAATGGTCCATATTGAGGTGCTTGCGCCTCTTTTGGGGTCATTTGGTTTCTGTTTTGAAATATCACCCCCCAAAGCCCCACTTTTATTCTTAAAATTGAGTATAGTTATCATTTTAATAAACTAAGGGTCCGATAAAGACACGATTCAGTTCTCACACTTTGTAGTGGTTCATATTTAGGTGATTGTGCCTTTTTCGGACCATACATTTGTTGTTTTAAAATTTTATCCCAACCCATTTTTAACCTTAAAATTGCATTTAATTGTCATTTTGATAAGCCAAGAAGCCTATAAGGACACAATTGATTGACACACATTGAAATGGACCATATTGAGGTGGTGATGCCTCTTTTCGGGCCATTTGGTTGCTATTTTAAAATTTCTCCCCAAAGCCCATTTTTAATCTCAAATTGCATTGAATTATCCTTTTGATAAATCGAGGGTTCGATAATGACACTGTCAGTTCACACACGTTGAAATGGTCCATATTAGGTGCTCGTACCTCTTTTCGGGTCGTTTAGTTGATTTTGTAAAATTCCAACCCCAAAGCCTTATTTTTAACCATTAAATTTATGATACGTGTTATTTTAAAAAACCGAGGGTCCGATAAGGACATGTTCGGTTATCATTTGTTGCAATGGTTCATATTTAGGTGCCTCTTTTTGGGCCATTTCATTACTTGTGTAAGATTTCACCCCCAACCCCCCTAAAACCTTATTTTTAACATTAAAATTCATTATACATGTCATTTTTATAAAGTGTCTGATAAGGACACGATATGTTCACACAAGTTATAATTATTCATATTGAGTTGCTCGTGCCTCTTTTCGGGCCACTTGGTTGCCATTTTAAAATTTCACCCCCAAAGCCCATTTTTAACCTTAAATTGCATTTAATTGTTATTTCGATTAGCCGATGGTTTGATAAAGACAGAGACGGTTCGCACATGTATAAATGGTCCATATTGAGGTTGTCGTGACTATCTTCCTGTCATTTGGTTGTCGTATTAAAATTTCACCCCAATGCCTATTTTGAACCTTATATTGTGTTTACTTGTCATTTTGATAAACCGAGGGTCCAATAAGGAAACAATCGGTTCACACGCATTGTAATGGTCCATATTGGGGTGCTCGTACCTCCTTTTGGGCAATTTGGTTGTTTTTGTAAAATATCACCCCCAAAATCTTATTGTCAATATTAAAATTTGGTATATGTTTCATTTATATAAACTGAGGGCCTGATAAGGACACTGTCGGTTCACACAAGTTGCAATGATTCATATTGAGGTGCTCGTGCCTTTTTTCGAACCATTTGATTGTTGTTTTAAAATTTCATCCCCCCTAAAGCCTTATTTTAACCATAAAAAATTGAGTATACTTGTTATTTTGATAAACCAAGGATCCGATAAGGACACGATCGGTTCTCACACGTTGCAATTCTCCATAATGTTGCGTGCGTTCTTGTTTCAGACCATTTGGTTGATTTTATAAAATTTCACCCCCTAAAGCCCATTTTTAACCTTAAATTGTGTTTAATTGTCATTTTTATAAACCACGGGTCCTAAAAGGACACATTTGGTTCACATATGTTGTAATGGTCCATATTGAGGTGTTCGTGCCTCTTTTCGGGCCATTTGGTTGTTGTTTTAAAATTTCGCCCCTATAGCCATATTTTTTACCTTAAAATAGAGTATACTAATTATTTTGATAAACTAAGGGTCCGGTAGGGACACGATCAGTTCACACACTCTACAATGGTCTATATTGAAGTGCACGTGCCTATTTTCTGTCCATCTGATTGTTCTTTTAAAATTCACCCCAAAGCCTTATTTTTAACCTTAAATTGAGTATACTTATTATTATGATTCACTGAGGGTTCGATAAGGATACGGTCAGTATACGTATCATTTTGATAAACTGAGGGTTCGATAAGGACACGACTGGTTCACACAAGTTGCAATGATACATATTGAGGTGCTCGTGCCTCTTTTCGACCATTTTCTTGCTGTTTCAAAATTTTGTAACACCCCGCCTAAATCAAGTTAGAACAGGTTTCTCAGTTGGTCCATTCTTAGCATCACTGTCGTCTGTTTAATTACTAACCACCTAAGTGAGAAAAGTAGACTGGTGCCAATTTTTATCTTTCAATTAATTAAATGAAACTCATGCGGAACTTAAAATAATACACATTCACAGTTAACTGAAATAACCATCCACAAATAAAATACCTAACCGAATAAACCATCGGTCCCAAATATTCAATACAAGTAAGGACAAGAAAACAATCTCAACAAGTCTAATCCTAATAAATGAACTGTGAGCGACATGCTCAAATAACTACTAAAGAGTCTCTACATGAATGAAAGAAGGAGGCGTCTATCAAAAACCCCGCAACATCCACATGTGCTGCAGCAACGGATACCTGGAATAGAGTCAAGCCTGGCGTCCCTGTGGCTGGACACCTAAAAGGTTTTTAATTTTTTTTATAGCAAGGGTTAGTACCCAAAAATATTTGAAAACATTTAACCATTGATTAACTTGCAGTAATAAATAAATAAATATGCATGCTCTTCATATTTTAGTTAGTGCCGCACTCCCTTGAGGATATCCTCACCCCTCCTCTAATGTGCAATACTAACGCTCTAATTTAAATTACCTAGGTCCTACTCTCCTGACCTGATAACTTATGTAACCCCTTGCAATTAACCTACTCTAACCGAGTATTGCCTTAAATCACAGATTTTAAGTTATTATAAACATCAACTTAATTTAATCACTACCCTTTTTAATTTCATATAACACTCACACATGTTATGCACATAATACATTTTTCACTATGTTTTAATTATCTCATATATAATTATTTACCTAATTATATATTTAATCATATTGCAGTATTCACAAACATACTGAAATAACATTTAATACTAACATCCAACCGAGTAAAAATACTCACAAAATATAAATTCTCTAAAGTGCTATCCCACTAGGTATATTCACATAACCTAGTTACCCAAATCAGAATCGCTCTCTAATTTGGTTACACATACGATTGGAGGCGGTCATATTCCTTCCCTGAAAGTGAGATGCCCCTCACCCCATATAACGGATGCTATGACCTGGGAATACACTTGCCCTACTCCTCAAGCTAGGGGATTCATCCACTACGTGCAACCTCCCCCTATAGCACTAGAGTATATTATAATAATATTCAATCTCTGATATTAATGCACACGCTATATATATATATATATACTATCACACACCGTATATATATATATATAAAATGTCCCGATTACACCATGTACTAAATCTGTAACACAAGCCTATTTAATTTATTAAGAGTTTATGGTCCAACCCTAATTATTAATTAATTTAGTCACCTTTGGTGTCGCCCCCACCATAAATTTGGACTTACTCTCGTAGCCCGAAATAACCTCACTCGAGTCTAAATTCCCGACTCCCGAATTTATAATCATGACGTGTCACCCAAAAACTCCTTCAAATCCTAATTAACTTTGCTCACGATTAATTAGATTTAATCTCATGTATTAATTTCTCAATAATTAATTACATACAAATTATTATATAAATTTCCTTTTATATACATAACTGGCGAAGCTGCCAAAACCTGGAGACCATCGATCGATCGACACCAGGCCTTCGATCGATCTATCGAGCAGGTCTTCGTCTTCTTTGCGAAGACAAATTCAGCCATGGACGAATTTTTCCAAACCCTAGTTTCTCCTACCAGCAACCTCAAGCCCTCTTAACCTCAATACATGTTAGAAAACTTATTAGGAACCTCTAGAATGTCCACCAACATTATTAATTCGTCCATTAACTACAATTTCTAAATTTGGGGAAAAATTCATCTTTAACCCTTAACCCCTTTACACCCCAAGTTCCATCATCAAATCCGTTTTTAATTGTCCAGATATCATCCTACCAGATATGTATCAACTTATAACTATCAGATTTTACATGAATCCTCACTCAAATTCGTAAATCAGATTATTATTTTCAAAATCCCATGTTTATGCCATGAACACACAAAACGAATTTTAATCAATCACATCACATGAATATGAATTGAAAAAAACAGATTCAATACTATTGCAAGTTATCCACTTGCCTGGGTTTCGTAGTGTCTGATTTGGAGATGAATTCCAAGGTTGAAGATGACCCTTGTTGGCTCTCTATTGATCCCAAACCTGCCTTTAACTTCTAATAGGGTTCCTTAACACACTTAGCCTTTTTTCTAAACTCTCTCAGCCGTTTTCTTATTTCTTCTAATTTAACAATTAACCTAAATCCCGTTTTTTGCCTAATGGGCCAAGCCCAAGTGACCCAAATTCCCCCGTGTGGGCCCGGCTATGTCTAAAAATGCCCCGTGACCCGTTTACTACTCCCGGGTACACTTTTCCGACTATCTCGGCCCATCCGGACTCAACTGTACACTCAAAATTGGCATCCGAATTAGTTTATAAAAATACTTATCCCCCACCCCCTTTAGTCTATACCGACTCTCGGTTGAGATAAGTGCATACCCTATCATTAATACTCGAAATGACATAATTACAATATTACTATTCACTTAGTAAATAATTTTTCCTTAAATATTAATCATTCACTTCCCGATTAATGTTTAAATAAAATTTTCCTAATTAATTCAATTAAAATTACGACTCACAAGTAATTTTCAATTCCCGAATTAATTAAATATTTAATGCATGAAAATACGGGGTGTTACAAATTTCACCCACTAAAGCCTTTTTTTTAGCCTTAAAATTGAGTATATTTGTTATTTTGATAAACTGAGGGTTCGATAAGGACATAGTCGGTTAACACACATAGCAGTGGTCCATATATAGGTGCTCCTGCCTCTTTTCGGGCCATTTGGTTATTGTTTGAAAATTTCTCCCTGTAAGCCTTATTTTTAACTTTAAAATTGAGTATAATTATTATTTTGATAAACTAAGGGTTTGTCAAAGACACAGTGGATTCACATAAGTTGCAATGGTTTATATTTAGGTGCTTGTGACTCTTTTCAGGGAATTTGTTGTTGTTTCTCAAATATCCATTTTTAACCTTAAATTGCATATAATTATCATTTTATAAATCGAGGAGACAATAAGGACACAATCATTTCTCACACGTTCAAATGGTCTGTATTGAGGTGCCCATGCCTCTTTTCGGACCATTTGGTTGCTATTTTAAAATTTCACCCTCCAAAGCCCCATTTTAACCTCAAAATGCGTTTAAATTTCATTTTGATAGACTGAGGATCTGATAAGGACACGATCGGTACTCACATGTTGCAATGGTCCATATTGAGATGCTCGTGCCTCTTTTCAGTCCATATAGTTGTTGTCTTAAAATTTCATGCCCCCAAAACCCCATTATTTAACCTTAAATTATGTTTAATTATCATTTTGATAAATCGAGGGTCTGATAAGGACACGGTCGGTTCACACATATTGCAATGGTCCATATTGAGGTGCTTGTTCCAATTTTTGAGCCATTCGATTATTGTTTTAAATTTTCACCCCTAAAGTCTGGTCATACACGTTGCAATGGTTCATATTGAGGTGCTCATGCCTATTTATGGTCCATTTGGTTGTAATTGTAAAATTTCACCCCCAAACCTTATTTAGCACTTAAAATTATGTATATGTGCCATTTTGATATATTGAGGGTTAGATAAGGACATGGTCAGTTCACACAAGTTTAAATAGTTCATATTGAGGTGCTCGTGCCTCTTTTCGACCATTTGGTTGTTGTTTTAAAATATCAATTCCCAAAGCCCATTTTTAACCTTAAATTGCATTTAATTATCATTTTGATAAATCAAGGGTCCGATAATGACATGTTCAATTCACACATGTTGTAATGGTCCATATTGAGGTGCTCATGCCTGTTTTCTGGTCATTTAGTTGGTTTTGTAAAATTTCACCCCCCCAAAAATCTTGAAATCGAGTATACATGTCATTTTGATAAATCGAGAGTTCGATAAGGACACGGTCAGTTCAAATATTGCAATGTTCATATTGAGGTGTTCTTGTCTCTTTTCGGGCCATTTCGTTGTTGCTTTGAAATTTCTCATCCCAAGCCTTATTTTTAACCTTAAATTTCATTATATGTGTCATTTTGATAGACTGATGGTTCGACAAGGACACGACCAATTCAAACAAGTTCAATGGTTCATATTGAGGTGCTCATGCCACTTTTCAGGCCAATTGGTTGATGTTTTAAAATTTCACTCCCCAAATCCTATTTTTAACCTTAAATTATGTTTAATTGTCATTTTGATTAGCCGAGGGTCCGATAAGGACACATTCGGTTCACACGCGTTGAAATTGTCCATATTGAGGTGCTCGTGCCTCTTTTTGTGTCATTTGGTTTCTATTATGAAATTTCACCCCAACCCATTTTTAACCTTAAAATTGCATTTAATTGTCATATTTATAAATCGAGAATCCTATAAGGACATCGTTGGTTCACACACATTGAAATTGTCCATATTGAGGTGGTCGTGCCTCTATTCAGGCCATTTGGTTGCTATTTTAAAATTTCTCCTCCAAAGCCTATTTTCAACCTTAAATTGCGTTTAGTTTTCATTTTGATAAATCGAGGGTCTGAAAATGGCACGGTCCATTCACACACGTTGAATGGTAAATATTGAAGTGCTCGTACCTCTTTTTGGGCCGTTTAGTTGATTTTGTAAATTTCCACCGCCCAAACCCTTACTATTAACCTTGAAATTGAGTATACATTTTATTTTAAAAATATCGAGGGTCCGATAAGAACATGGTCGGTTCACACTTGTTGCAGCTGTTCATATTAAGGTGGCTCTTTTCGAGCCATTTTGTTGCTCGTGTAACATTTCACCCCGTAAAGTCACGCTTTTAACATTAAAATTCATTATACGTGTCATTTTTCTAAACCGAGAGTCCGGTAAGGACACGGTAGGCTCACACAAGTTCCAATAATTCATATTGAGGTGCTCATGCCTCTTTTCGAGACATTTGGTTGCTATTTTAGAATTTCACCCCAAAGCCCAGTTTTAACCTTAAATTGCATTTCATTGTTATTTTGATTAGCCATGGTTTGATTAAAACACGGTCAGTTCACACATGTTGAAATAGTCCATATTGAGGTTGTCATGTCTCTTTTTGGGACATTTGGTTGTTGTTTTAAAATTTCACCCTCAAAGCCCATTTTTAATCTTATATTGCATTTACTTGTCATTTTGATAAACTGAGGGTTTGATAAGGAAACGGTCGGTTCACACACATTGCAATGATCCATATTGAGGTGTTGGTACCTTTGGGAGGAAATTTGGTTGCTTTTGTAAAATTTCACCCCTAAAAACCTTATTTTCAACCTTAAAATTAAGTATAGTGTCATTTTGATAAATTGAGGGTCCGATAAGGACACGATCAGTTCACACAAGTTGTAATGACTCATATTGAGGTCCTCATGCCTTGTTTCAGAGAATTTTCTTGTTATTTTGAAAATTCACCTCCTAAAGCCTTATTTTTAACCTTAAAATTGAGTATACTTATTATTTTGATAAATTGAGGGTTCGATAAGGACACGCTTGGTTCACACACTTTACGCTAGTTCATATTGAGGTGCTCGTGCCGCTTTTTGGCCATTTGGTTTCTATTTAAAATTGCACACCCTTGAAGTTGCGTTTAATTGTCATTTTTATAAACCGAGAATCCAATAAGGACACGATTGGGTCTCACACGTTGGAATGATATTCATATGCTCGTGCCTCTTTTTAGGCCAGTTGGTTGTTGCTAAAAAATTTAACCCCCCCCCCCTCAAAGCCTATTTTTAACCTTAAATAGCGTTTACTTGTCATTTTGATAAACCGGGGGTCCGATAAGGACACATGTAGTTCACACACGTTGTAATGGTCCATATTGAGGTGCTCCTGTATCTTTTTCGCCCATTTGATTGTTGTTTTAAGATTTCACCCCGCAAAACCCTATTTCTAACATTAAAATTGAGTATACTTGTTATTTTTATAAACTGAGGGTCCGCTTAGGACACGGTTGGTTCACACACTTTGTAATGGTTCATATTGAGGTGCTCATGCCTCTTTTCGAGCCTTTTGGTTGCTATTTTAAAATTTCACCCCACAAATCCTATTTTTAACCTTAAAATCCCATTTAATTATCTTTTTGACAAACATGGGATCCGATAAGGACACAGTTGGTTCTCACATGTTTCAATGGTCCATATAGAGGAACTCATGCCTCTTTCGGGGTTGCTGCTCTAAAATTTCACCCCCAAAGCCCATTTTTAACCTTAAATTGCATTTAATTATCATTTTGAAAAATTGAGGGTCCGATAAGGGCGTGGTCGGTTCACACACGTTGAAGTGGTCCATATATAGGTGCTCGTGCCTCTTATTGGTCCATTTGGCTGTTGTTTGAAAATTTCTCCCCCTAAAGCCTTATTTTTAACAAAATTGAGTGTACTTGTTATTTCAATAAACTAAGGGTCCGATAAATACACGGGGGGTTCACCCAAGTTACAATGGTTTATACTAAGGTGCTAGTGCCTTTTTTTCGAGAATTTGTTGCTATTTTAAAATTTCACCCCCCAAATCCCCATTTTTAATCTTAAATTGCATTTTATTATCATTTTGATACCGAGCAGCCAATAAGGACGCAATAGTTTCTCACACGTTAAAATGGTCTATATAGAGGTGCTCATGCCTCTTTTCGTTCCATTTGGTCATTTTTTTAAAATTTCTTTTCCCAAAGCCCCAGTTTTACCATGAAATTGATTTTAATTATCATTTTGATAAACCGAGGATCCGATAAGGACATGATCGGTTCTCACACGTTTCAATGGTCCATACCGAGATGCGAATGCCTCTTTTCGGGCCATTTAGTTGTTATTTTAAAATTTCACCCCCTAACACCCCATTATTTAACCTTAAATTGCGTTATTTATCTTTTTTACAAATCAAGGAGCCAATAAGAACATGATCGCTTCTCACACATTGAAATGGTCCATATTGAGGTGCTCGTGCCTCTTTTAAGGCCATTCGATTACTATTTTAAAATTTCACTCCTCAAAACCCTAATTTTAACCTTAAAATTTCATTTAATTGTCATTTTGATAAACCGGGGATTTGATAAGGACACAATCGGTGCTCATACGTTGCAATGGTCCATATTGAGGTGCGCATCCCTCTTTTCGGACCATTTGATTACTTTTCTATTATTTCACCCCCAAAACTTATTTTACACTTGAAATTGAGTATACGTGTCATTTTGAGAAACCAAGGCTTGGATAAGGACACGGTTGGTTCACATAAGTTAAAATAGTTCATATTAAGGTGCTCGTGGCTCTTTTCGGCCATTTGGTTGTTGTTTTAAAATTTCGCTCCCCGAAGCGCATTTTTAACCTTAGATTGCAATTAATTTTCCTTTTGATAAACCAAGGGTTCGATAATGACACGGTCGGTTCACACACATTGCAATGGTCCATATTGAGGTGGCCATGCCTCTTTTGTGGTCATTTAGTTAGTTTTTTTAAAATTCACCCTCCAAAACCTTATTTTAAATCTTCAAATTGAGTATACGTGCTAAACCGAGGGTCCGATAAGGACACGGTCAGTTCATATTGAGGTGCTCTTGCCTCTTTTCAGGACATTCCATTGTTGTTGTAAAATTTCACCCACAAAGCCTTATTTTTAAACTTAAAATTCATTATACGTATTATTTTGATAGGTTGAGGGTCCGATAAGGACACGGCTAGTTCAAACAAGTCGCAATGGTTCATATTGAGGTGCTCGTGCCTCTTTCTGGGCCAGTTGGTTGCTCTTTTAAATTTTCATTCTCCAAAGCCCATTTTTAACCTTAAATTGTTTTTAATTGTCATTTTGATTACCCGAGGGTCCGATAAGGACACGATCGGTTCACAGACGTTGAAAATTTCCATATTGAGGTGCTCGTGCCTCTTTCTGGGTCATTTTGTTTTTGTTTGGAAATTTCACCCCCTATAGCCCCATTTTAACCATAAAATTGAGTATACTTGTCATCTTGATAACTTAGGGTCCGATAAGGACAAATTCAATTCTCACAATTTTGAGTCATTCATATTGAGGTTCTCGTGCCTCTTTTTGGGCCATTTTAGTGTTGTTGTTTTAAAATCTCACCCCAACCCATTTTTAACCTTAAAATTTCATTTAATTGTCATTCTAATAAATCGAGAAGCCTATAAGGGCACGGTCGATTCACACACATTGAAATGGTCCATATTGAGGGGTCGTGCCTCTGTTCGGGTCATTTGGTTGCGATTTTATAATTTCACCCCTAAAGCCAATTTTTAACCTTAAATTGCATTTAATTATCATTTTGATAAATCGAGGGTTCGATAATGACACAGTCAGTTCACACACGTTAAAATGGTCCATATTGAGGTGCTCGTACCTCTTTTCAGGCCACTTAGTTGATTTTGTAAAATTCCACCCCCTAAGCCTTATTTTTACCCTTGAAATTGAGTGTGCGTGCTATTTAAAAAATTGAGGGTCCGATAAGGACATGGCTGGCTCACACTTTTGTAGCGGTTCATATTGAGGTGCTTCTTTTCGGGCCATTCTGTCACTCATGTAAGACTTCACCCCAAACCTTATTTTTAATAGTAGAATTCATTATATGTGTTTTTTTTTCTAAAAAGAGAGTCCGATAGGGACATGGTATGTTCACAAAAGTTCTAATAATTCATATTGAGGTGCTCATGCCTCTTTTTGGGCCATTTGGTTTCTATTTTAAATTTCACCCCACAAGGCTCATTTTTAACCTAAATTGCGTTTAATTATTGTTTTGATTTGCCAATGGTTTGATAAAGACACGGTCAGCTCACACGTGTTGAAATGGTCCATATTGAGGTTGTCATGCCTCTTTTATTCCCATTTGGTTGTTGTTTTAAATTTCACCTCCAAAGCCCTTTTTTAACCTTATATTGTGTTTACTTGTCATTTTGATAAACCGACAGTCCGATAAGGAAACATTCGGTTCACACACGTTGCAATTAACCATATTGAGGTAGTCGTACCGCTTTTTGGGCCATTTGGCTATTGTTGTATAGTTTCACCACCTAAAACCTTATTTTCAACCTTCAAATTGAACACACATGTCATTTTGACAAACTGAAGGTCCAGTAAGGACACGGCCGGTTCACACAAGTTCCAATGATTCATAATGAGGTGTGCGTGCCTCTTTTTGGACCATTTGCTTATTGTTTTAAAAATTCACCCCCTGAAGCCGTCTTTTAACCTTATAGAGTATACTATTTATTTTGATAAACTGAGGGTCCGATAAGGACACGGTCGGTTCACACACTTTGCAATGGTTCATTTGAAGGTGCTCGTGCATCTTTTCGGGCCATTTGGTTGTTGTTTTAAAATTGCACCCACCCACATTTTTAACTTTAAAATTGCATTTAATTGTTATTTTGATAAACTGAGAATTCGATAAGTACACGGTCAGTTCTCATGTATTACAATGGTCAATATTAACATGCCCATGTCTCTTTTTGGGCCATTTGGTTGTTGCTTTAAAATTTAACCCCCCCAAAACCCATTTTTAACTTGAAATTGCATTTTATTGTCAATTTGGAAAATTAGGGGTCCGATAAGGGCATAGGCGGTTCACACATGTATCAATGGTCCATATTGAGGTGCTTGCGCTTCTTTTCGGCCCATTTGATTTATGTTTTAAATTTCATCCCCTAAAGCCTTATTTTTAACCTTAAAATTGAGTATAATTGTTATTTTGATAAACTGAGGTTCCGATAAGGACACGGTCGGTTCACACACTTTGCAATGGTTCATATTGAGGTGCTCGTGCCTTGTTTTGAGCCATTTGGTTACTGTTTTAAAATTTCACCCCCAAAGCCTATTTTTAGCCATAAAATTCCGTTTATTTGTCTTTTTGATAAACTTGGTATCTGATAAAGACACAGTTGGTTCTCACATGTTGCTATGGCCCATATCGAGGTGCTAGTGGCTCTTTTCAGGGTTGTTGCTTTAAAAATTCACCCCAAAGCCCATTATTGACCTTAAATTGCTGTTAATTGTCATTTTACTAAACCAAGGGTCCAATGAGGACACGATCGGTTCACACGCGTTGCAGTGATTCATATGAAGGTGCTTGTGCCTTTTTTGGGCCATTTGATTATTGTTTGGAAATTTCTCCCATTAAAGCCTTATTTTTAACATTAAAATTGAGTATACTTGTTATTTTGATAAACTAAGAGTTAGATAAAGACACGGTGGCTTCACACAAGTTGTAATGGTTTATATTAAGGTGCTCGTGCATCTTTTCGGGTCATTTGTTGTTTTAAAATTTCACCCCCCAAATCCCCATTTTTAACCTTAAATTTCATTTAATTTTCATTTTCTTAAATCGAGGAACTGATAAGGACACGACCATTTCTCACATGTTGAAATGGTCTATATTGAGGTGCTCGTGCCTCTTTTCTGTCCATTTGGTTGTTGTTTTAAAATTTCACCACCCGAAGCCCCATTTTTAACCTTAATATTAGTTTAATTGTCACTTTGATAACCGAGGATCCGATAAGGACATTATGAGTTCTCACACATTGTAATGGTCCATATTGAGATGCTCATGCCTCCTTTCGGGTTGTTTTGTTTTTGTTTTGAAATTTCTCCCCCCTAACACCCCATTACTTAACCTTAAATTGCGCTTAATTATCATTTTGATAAACTGATGGTCCGATAAGGACACATCGGTTCACATGCGCTGCGATGGTCCATATTGAGGTTCTCGTGCCTATTTTCAGGCCATTCGAATGTTGTTTTAAAATTTCACTCCCCCTAGAAAAAACAATTAATTTTAATCTTAAATTGAGTACACTTGTTGTTTTGATAAACTGACGATCCAATAAGGATGCAATCAGTTCACACACATTGCATATTGAGGTGCTCGTGCCTCTTTTCAGTCCATTTGGTTGCTTTTGTAAACTTTCACCCCCAAACTTTAGTTTACACTTAAAGTTGAGTATACATGCCATTTTGATAATTCGAGGGTTAGATAAGGACACGGTCTATTCACACAAGTTAAGATAGTTCATATTAAGGTGCTCATACCTCTTTTCGGCCATTTGGTTGTTGTTTTAAAATTTCACTCCTCAAAGTCCATTTTTAACATTAAATTGCGTTTAATCATCATTTTGATCAACTGAGATAAGGATACGGTCGGTTCACACACGTTGCAATGGTCCATATTTAGGTACCCATGCCGCTTTTCGGGTCATTTAGTAGATTTTGTACTATTTCACCCCCCCCAAAACATATTTTAAACCTTAAAATTGAGTATACGTGTTATTTTGATAAATCACATCGGGTAGCCACGTAATGAAGTCCATCGATATACTCTCCCACTTCCAAATTAGAATCTTTAATGGGCGCAACTTTCAGTTGGTTTCTGATGGTCTACCTCCACTAACTGATAAGTGGCACACTTCAAGACAAACTCGGTAATATCCTGCTTCATTCCATCCCATCAATACTACCTATGTATATCATGGTACATCTTATCCCCGTCGGGATGTATCCTAAATATGGACCCGTGGGACTCTGTCATAACATCATGCCTCAAATTCCCATCCTCTGGGACTATGAGTCTCCCATTGAAGCGTAAGATTCCCTCTAAAATGATCGAGTAAAAATCTGCCCCCTCTGCCAATAACTATCGTACCCTGTTCTGGCAAAACTGATCCCTAACTTATGCCTTCACAACCTGCACAATAATTTCGGGTGTGATAGTCAGCACTGCCATACATGCCCTGGGAACAGTGTCATCAGGCGAAGCTCACTCCACTTATCTTTCCAGATTGTCGCTGACTCTCCCATAGGTCATCGGCTCAATGCTTCTGCCACCACATTGGCCTTCCAACCATCTAGGCTGTCACATATTGAGATCCTTCTTCATGAACAGATACTGTAGCAACTTATGATCCGTAAACAGATTAGTGGCAAAAAATCTATTACAGCTAGCTCCGAATCGTGAGTGGGGTAGTTCCTCTCGTGGGGCTTAAACTTGTGATAATCATAAGCTATAGCCTGGTACTCCTGCTGTAGCACACCGCCGAGTCTCTGTAAGAACGCATCGATAAATACAAGATACTCCACTCCTCCCCTAGGAAGTGCGAGCACAAGTGCTGAAGTCAACTAGTGTTTTAGCTCATCGAAACCTAACTGACAGGAATCATCCCACACAAACGAAACCCCCTTGCGATTCAGATTCGTTAATGGACCCATAATCTTTGAAAACCCCTTAATAAAATGACTATAATACCCTACCAATCCAAGAAGTTACGAATCTCTGTCGGTGTCATGGGCTGACCCCACTCCCTTACCGTTGTAACCGTACTCGGGTCAATTGAAATGCCTCTGTCAGACATAATATGACCCAAGAACTTCACCTCGTGCAACCAAAACCCACACATCTTGAACTTAGCGTACAACGGATGTCCCTATAACATCTGTAGAACCATATGCAAATGATCTGCGTGCTCGCCCTCAGTCTAAGAATATACTAGAATATCGTCTATGAACACGATCATGAACTAGTCAAGGATGTCTCTGAACACTCTATTCATGAGATAAATGAATGTTGTTGGAGCATTGGTTAGCTTAAACAACATAACTCTGAACTCATACGACCCATACCACGTCAGGAATGCAATTTTAAGGACATCTTTCTCCCTAATACGCAACTGGTGATAACCCAATCTCAAGTTTATCTTTAAAAAATAAGTTGATCATCTCAACTGGTCAAACAAGTCATGAATTTGAGACAACGAATATTTATTCTGAATCGTGACCTTGTTCAACGCCTTGTAATCGATACAAAGTCAAAGTGAACCATCCTTTTTCTTCATGAACAACATTGGAGCACCCCACGACAATGTACTCCGTCCAATAAAACCTTACCCCAAGATTTTTTGAATCTGGTCTCATAACTCCCGCATCTCTTAAGGGTCCATACGATACAACGAACGTGCAATGAGCTTAGTCCCAGATGCTAAATCAATCACAAACTCTATCTCTCGACTCAACGGTAAAATCAGTATCTCCTGAAACACTTCTACAAAATCTGTAACCATTGGGATTGAGTCTAAACATATAACCACCTCCTGCAAGGTCTCTTCCTTGATATAGTATATGTGCGTGATCGACCCTCGCTCGGGAAGAGGCATCTTCACCAAGAACATGTCCTGTCCTGGAATGGAAAACATAATGGTTCTCCTAAAATAATCCACCATCGCACGATACCCTGCCAACCAGACCATACCCAGAATGATGTTGTACCTAGTCATGTCTAATACAAGTAAGTCGACTCCTAAACACAATATCTCGACATCTATCCCCACTCCTATACAAATGGAGTGAATAAGGGCCCCACTATCCAATGTCGACACACATAATAATGATACTGGTTGTCTCTAATAAACCAGTTGTGCGTGCAAATTTAGTAACTATGAAAGAATGCGATTCCCCCGTATAAAATAACACCCGACCCAAATGCCCATTTATAGGAAATATACCCTCAACAGCTGGTGGCACTTGCAGAGCCTATGGCATCATCACATTTTGTACATTATAGACATGCCCGTCATATTGCACATGGGATTCATGAAGAACATGCATGGAAAAGTGGAACAAGGGTTTCTTAGACAAACCCTTGATAAAATCTTCATTAATTATCAATTCAATTATGTTTTACCATTTGAAATTCATTAGAAACAGTTTATATATTCATATTTAATGATGGGTGGATTTGTATAGGAGTTTGGGGAAGAATCATGGAGTTTGTGTTGGATAAAAATGGTGAAAATCGTACAACATAACAAAGAAGATAACCTGAACCATATCGAATTGATTTGGCTTAAAGATTGAATCGATTCGATAAGTGAGTCGATTCGGTCTCTTCACTGAATCAATTCGTTACCCCAAATTGCCCATTTTCTTTTATTTATGCCCCAAATTTGTGAATGGGGGGACTTTGGGGACATTTTTAAACTATAGTGAGGGATATAGTGAATTCCAGTAGACCTATAGTAGAATTGAGGCTTACCCAAAATGAGAGAATTAAGGTTAGGATTTATTGGGCATAACTTGATATTTAATGAATTCCTGAAAAGAGAACGGGTCTCAGAGAGTATGAGTGAACCAATGATTTAGATCAATAGTGTATGAGCTACTAAAATAACTTAAGGGGTAACTAGGAACCTTCAAGTAGAGAATAATACTCGGGAAGATACGGTATGAAGTCATAATTGTGAACTGATAGTATAACGAATATTCGAGAGATATATACTATGTCCAAATTATATTATGGGTTGTGTGTATACTTACTGAAGATATATATGTATATAGGTTGTGTGAATACCCATTATGTGGTTTGTGTTAAGTGTTAGCATACCTACACTGCCTACTATCATGGAGGTCATGTGCAGTGGGCGATCCCACCTTGGCAATTCCAGCGAGGTTTAGATGTGTGCCCCGGGACATAGAACTTAGGGCGCCTCACTATGTGTAGTGCACCTCACTATGTGTAGTGCATTAGTGAGATTGGCAGGTCTATTGGTTACATTAGGTATGTGTATATCCCAAAGTCTTATAACTATGTTCCCCTCCATTGTGTGGTATTTTATTTATGGTTCGAGGAAACATTTCGAACCGATAGTCCTAAATTTGGTACGAGAGGTAAAAGGACTGATATCAGAGTATGCATGCATCGCAGTATTCATTCCGGGGATGATGTAGTCGCATATATATAGGTAGTACGATATGTGTGATGGTAGAAAAGATAGATAGAGTACATCTAAAGACAACTTAATTATAATAAACTTAATGAAATGGTTTAACAATAACATATGAGAAATTTTAATGCAGTAGCGTACTATATGGGCGGTACATGGGAGATGAACCTTGTGTGGTTAGTTAGATACATAAGTCTAGTTAGGATGGGTAGCATATCTATACAGGGGATATTAGGAGTATACTATAGTTGAGAGGTGAGAAACTCAAGGAAGTGTATGTGGACCTGACGTGTGTATCTAATACCTGCTTTTAAAGTGTGATTTAAATACTTCCTAAATGTTTTCAAAAGGTTTTGGTATCTGACCTGTGTCAAATCTATTTTCCAAAATATTTTAGGTGTCCAGCCACAGGGACGCCAAGTTTGATGATTCATTCCAGGAATGCGCAACTACAACACTTATGGAGGCATGCGGGATTTGTGTAAACACTTCAGTTATTCATTCCTAGATTAGCGTTATGATTTAGTATTTCATTTGGGCGTGTTGCCCCTTCAGTTGTTATATTCTTTCACTTTTATTTATCAGACTATGTTTTGGATTTATTCCTTTGAACTTATAGTTGGATTTAATTTTGGGAACCAATTGTTTATTCGGTATTCTTTATTTATCTATTTATCGTGGGATTGATTCATACTATTATATTTGTATATATAGATGAGTTACATTATTTTATATTCCGTATGTTGCTATATTAATGAAAGATATAAAATTGGCACCATCTTAATTTGACATAGGTGGTTTGTAATTTAAAAAGTTTTTTGATGGTGATGCTAAGAATGAAGCAAACGAGAATCCTGTTTATTTTAATAAAGGACTTATCAACCGTGTTAAATTAGGTCGGGTGTTATAGATAGTATCAGAGCATCAGGTTCTAGTGTCTATATGATCTGCACGACTTACAATGATTTCAGCTTATCGTTCTTTGATATAAAGCCCTATTATTAGGACTATTGCATTCATGCTTACATATTTGAGATTACATTTCTTCTATAATTGTATTAGTATTGATTGTGAACTAATACAATTTGATCTAGTTTCATATGCCACCAAATAGAGGACGACAAGCTAGAGCAGCGGTGAGAGCCTAAGAGAGAGAAGCTCAGTAGGAGCCACAGGTACCACAACCACCGCAGGGGATGGTAACGGTCGCAGAGGTGGCCACTATAGTGGCACAGGAAGTTAACTCATCTAAGGCTACCATGTCAGACCATTTTCCTCAGGCCCATCCACAACCACAAGTGGAACGAGTTATCTAGGCCCATCCGGGACCATCTAATTGGCAGAGGGTTAGGTAGTCTTTCTAGAATGGCCACCCACCATAGTTCTAGGGGAGCTCAGATGTGACTGTAGTATTCTAGTGGAAGAAGGATCTACAATTCCATCTTTGTATGATTGAGTGCACTGAAACTCAAAAATAGATGTTAGCAACGTTTAAGATCATGGGATCTGCCTTGCAGTGGTTGGAGTCTATTACCACCTCAGAGGAAAGGGATACGATTCCTATTGAGGATTCGATCGCAAACACTTCCCATCAGTTGTCCAAACAGAGATGACGAAGTTCATTTACGTAGGGCAGGGTGACCGTTCGGTGGCTGAGTATGAGGAGGAGTTCACCCGTTCGCCTAATTTTGTGCCGAACGAGGTGAATAGTGAAGATGAGAAGAAACCGAAGTATATGGATGGACTACCCTGGTGATTAGGCATAAATTCTTCACATTTATCCCCTTAATTTATGTATTTTTATAATCCTGTGCGGTATAAATAACTTAAATTTGTCTCTTATTTATGCTACTAACCACTTTTGGCAATTATTTCATGTTTTGTGTACTTCTCATGTGTTTTTTAGGAATTTCATGCAAGTTAATGCGAGAGAAAACTCAAAATAATGAAAGAAACCAAGAAACGGGAAGTTGAAGGGCATTTTCATAAATTTTTAGCCTTAGTCTGAAGGTGGAGCCAATTGTAAAGTTGAATATCTTTCAATTGCAAGAACATTAGAAAAAACGGCATCTCAATCCGAGCTACGGTGAATAAGTTATGTTCCTTCGAAGTTTAGAGAAAATAACAAGAAAAAGAACTAAACCGAAGGCAAAGAAAAAGAACCAATCCGGTTTTGGAAAAACTTTCTATAAGAGGCAAACCGAACCGAAAATGAATAAAAAGAACCGAACCGGTTCTAGTAAAACTTTCTGTTATAGTCAAATGGAACCGAATCCCCTGAACATGATCGGTTCGCTTGTTAAAATTTGGATTTATCCACTTGTAAAATTAGAGTCCTGCATGGTTGAAACTCTTGTAAATTCGCAGGTTATTTAGTCTAACTTCTTTGAAGACAATGATGAGCTTATTTTTAGGTAGTTTTAGAGAGAGAACGTGCAAGAGAACCCTAGGATCTCAGTAATACAAATTGTTGATTCTCCATTAAGATTTCTGGAGTAAAAATGATTTCTTTCTCTCTTCTATTTTTTTTTAATTTTGTTAGTTTATGCAAGCTTAGTTTATTTCAATGAAATATTGAATCCTTTTACTCATCTAGTTATAATCACACAATGATTTCAGTCACATGCACCGCAGAAACCATTGCTTTCACTAGTTGCACCATGCCATGCTAGATTTTTAGGGGTTGGGATACATGAACCCTACCCTATGTGGTTTGCATGTGTGTAAAATTAGTTCCTTAAATTAAATAAATGATCGAATCGTGTTTTGTAGTGATCACAATCATCGTAGGACTTTTGATCTCGTTTGCCCTAGGTAACCGGGATGCTTAAGAGTGCGGTACGAGTGTAGCTATAACGACACCGATTTATTCTTACTTTTCATTATATATGATGCGGGCTTAAACCTCATATATATAATGCTTAAGATTAATAAAGATCGGGTTCAGTAAATTATCTAATTCATAACTAGTTTTATTACCGACTAACATACTAGGGTTGGAGGATTGTATTCCGACCTTGCTTTTCTCATTTATAGTTAATCAGTCACAATTAGTTCACTCTTGCATGCTTAGTTCATACTCAGTTTCATTTAATTGCTCCAAGTTAATAGCTATAATCTCACTTAGATCACCTTTATATTTTCTATTTAGAGTCAGTTTAGGATTGACCATCTTACCTACCGTCGTCACGTTCTACGTCCTATTTCCCTGTGGATTCGAGCCCGTCGTATCGAGTTTATTACTTTCGCGACCGTTTTTCACTTGAACCGTAATTAGCACGCACTTTAGATACAAATTGAGTCGCGTCACCTGGAGGATCATATAATATTTGATTGGAAACCTAGAGTTGAAAACTTATATAAAGGTCGTGAAAGATTCACTTCTACATTGCCAAGACCATCACTTCCATCTGAAGGGTAGTAAGAGGGTGGGTGAGCCGAGTCAACCAGGAAGGACAGGAGGTAACGGTGCTAGTGGGGAACCACAACAGCAGGTGGTGAGACATAAAAGGAAGGATTCATGGCAGAGGGATCAAGCCAAGAGATTTAGGCCAGGAGGCTACCGACCTGAGGGTCAAGGTTTTAAACAGGGCCATCAAGGTTCTCAGCAGAAGCAACAGCAGGTTCCCCAAGGCCTCCAGGGTCAAGGGAATAATTAAGGAGGCCACTAGGGTCGAGGTTACCAGGGTCAGCATCAGGTCTAGCCTCGATAGGGGCAGAAAGGCCAGAGGCAGAGAGACTTCCCAGGCCAGTACTTTATTTATGGTCAGACGGGTCACAAGAGGAGAGACTGCCCACAACAGGGAAGATCACAATAGCAGGGTGCCCAGCAGGGGCAGGAGACGCAACTACCTCCTGCAGCACCAACTCCACTATCCCCATAACAGCAGGGGCAATTACCTATGGGTATATTTATAACGTCCGAGATGTATCCATGTCGCTAGCACCACAGGCGCCGCCAGCAGTCGAGGGTACGTTTCCTATTCATGGCCTTGAGGGTAGGATTCTGTTTGATACGGAGGCGACACACTCTTTTATTTTTACTAGATTTGCACGAGCAACTAGACTATTAGAGACAACTGACAATCTCCTTATGTCTGTGGTGTCACCTTTGGGTAGTGGGTCGCTTATACTCTCAATTTGTAGAGGAGTAAATATCGTGGTTGGGAGACTGATGTAACACCCTGACCCGAATTTATGGGTTACCCATGTGTCAACCCGGTCCGACCCGAGTATAGGTGTGAAGTGCAATGTAACAACCTACATAATGTTTCTAATCCAGTTTTATTTTAATTAACATTTGACTTGTTAGCATGCAATTCCAGTTTCAAAATATACTACGTGAGGGACCCATGGGGAGCACCCTGTAGTCCATGTAAACATAGTTACTAACGTAAAATAAATAAAATATACTTACCTGTATAACGCCCTCAAAATACGAACCTGCACCCAACCTGCCGTAACAAAGCGAGGGTGTGAGCCTATACCCAGTGGGAGTATATAAAGAAGTATAGAAATGAATGACAGAAAAGATACTCACACGCTATAACCACATGCATGTGAATATATATATGCCTTTAAAAAATACAAATTCCAATGCATTAACCGTTTTACTTTCGAAAACCTTTCTTGCCAGATTAATTCACCTTAATCTTATAAATACTTTTTTCACTCATACTTGTCATTTCTCACTTTATTTATTACATCTGGTACAACACTTGAAACCATTATTTTTTATTTATTTGAACCCATTCCTTTATCGAAATTACTCTTTCTATTTTAATTCGATGCACCTTAGTGTTTTCATTGAAAATCACCATATCATCACATGCATTCACCATGTTGGAAAACACTTATTTGTCATTTGAAAACCCTTTCAATACATACTTATTGAAAATTATGGGTTTAACAACTCGGTTGCTTGATCACCCATACGCATTTACTTATCCATTTCACCTTTACCGAAACATTTATTATACTCATTCAAGTTAGGTTGTATTACCACATTTTACCACACAACCCATTTCTTGACATGTTCCAAATTTCCTTTATCTTTTCTCGAAATCTTCCTTTATCGCAAACTTCCACAGGCTCCACACTGCCGGCTATGCACACCATATACTCTAACTAGTGATTTAGGGCTTTTCACCCAAGGGCTAGGGGTACTTCTTGATTTTATCCCGGTGTCATCCGAGTTCCTTTTATGTGTTTTAATATTTTACAAATGTCCACATTAATTCAATTTTCCCATTTATCTGGCTGAAGCCAAACCTGGGACTTTACCACCCCATCTTGTGTTACACTTTGAAACTTACCATTTCATGTCCTTTGCACTTTAACCTTGATTTTTATTCCAAAAATCATATTTATTTAGGACCACTTTATATAACACCTATTTCAACATTTTTATTTCATAAAAATGTTCCAATTAAGTAAAATTATCATTTTACCCATTTGTTTTCAAAATCACCTTTTACTCCATTTCTCAAGTGTTAATTTCACCAAAAACACTATTAAGTTACTCATAAAACTTTAACACCTTTTTACCATTGGAGTAATATTATACCTAATCGAAAATACCTTTACACCTTTAATTCTTATTTACTTTCATAAGTATTAATCACTTAAAACATTACTAAGTTACACACTAACTTTTCCATGTGTACCCATTAACACTTAATGAATAATTTTATCAATATTTTTCCAAACACACATTTTTTTCCTTCTTTATTCAAGATATCCATTTACACATAAGACTACTTTTATAAGAAAATGACAGTTCTTTATATCAACATGTGTAGTCTTATAATCTCATGTTCATTATATATTTTAGTCCCAATTTCACACACTTGAAGACTAATTTCTAACTTTTATTATTTCATATTTAAATCTAATAAAAAATTCTATAAACTTGTTTATACACTTTATACAAAAAATACTACAAGTTTATATGCATGAGAATATTGATTTTAAACCCAAAAATTCTACTACATGGTTTAAACATATATTTCATCACGGAGGAATCATTATACTTGCAAAAATACATTTCTTTAGGTAGAAGAGACATTTTTATTTCTTTAACTTCAACAAGTGTCTATTTTTCATAAAATCTTCATTTTTCAAGAACTTTGAAATATTATTATTTCACAAAATATTTATCAAAGCAAATCATTATTTCCAAACATTTTATTTCATAAATTGTTTAACACCAATATTCTAGAAAATGCCCATTTTCATAATAACACCATATTTTAATATTCCAAAACCTTGAAATATTTACTTATTCTTTAATTTCAACAAAATATCATTTTCCAATATTTTTATTCCATAAAAATATTTATTATCTTCTACATAACGATTATACTATTTAACTGAATACACCTACTCAATAGTCTAGCTATAAGACCATGATGTACAAAAATAAACTATTACACTAAGAGTAAGGCTTTTCCCATTTCTAATGGCTTCAATAGTGGTGGAAATTTTGGTCTAGGAGGAGCGAACCCCACCTCGAAAGGTGGCCTCAAGGGGTTACCAAAAGCAACCTTCAAAAACCCCAAAATGCTCCAAGCTAAGAACCCCTTCAAAAATCCACTTCATACTCCATTAGAGCTCCATCTTCATCTCCAAAAACTCCTAATAACACTTCCAAAATTCGTATCTCTCCTTTATCTATGGTGGAAATGGGTGTATTTGGTTCAAATGTGGAGAAATACATCATAAAAACTATGTTTTATGGGTGGGCTATGGTGGAGGAGTGGGGGCTTAGTGGTGGAAGACCATCCACCTCTCTCTCTCTCTCTCTCTCTCTCCTTCTTCCATTTTCTCCCAACAACAAATAACCTTAAACACACCAGACAAACCCTTATAAAACCTCCCCTAAGCCTAAAAATCTTGTTTTACCCCTACAGGACATATCTGGGTTCGATAGCACACAAATCCTCCGCTCCAAATTGTAACAGCGCACAAGGGTAGTCAGATCTAAAAACTTGACCATCATCGTTCGAATGACTTCCCCATATCGTTCGAACGACTCATACCATGTTTCCCTTTACCTAGTTCGCACGACCCTTCATCCGACCTACTACTAAAAACTAGTAGAACGTCGTTAGATGTCATGCTTTTCGCGACTTATCTCGTGACCTTAACACTGTGGTTCAAACGACAATCCCATATTGTTTGAACGACCCTATTTATTTTTCTCCAACTTTCATCCATAATTCTTCCATGATTATAATCAACATATAATTTAATTAATTTACTGGGCGGGATATTGCAACTGAGTTTAGCAGCCGACCTTCTTGTATTACATATGGATGGGTATGATATCATCTTAGGCATGAAGTGGTTGGCCGGGTACCGAGCGATGGTGGATTGTTATGGAAGAACCATTGTGTTTTCCATTCTAGGATGTGAGATGTTCCTTGTGGCGATTCCTCTTCCTGAGGGAGGATCACGCAAACCTTTATATTATATTGAGGAGGAGACCTCATAAGATGTGGTTATCTCTTTGGACTCGATTCCAGTAGCTAGGGAGTTCGAGGATGTATTTTAGGATATACTCAGGTTTCCACCTTGTTAGAAGATTGAGTTCATCATCAACTTAGCACCAGAATCGAGACCAATTGCCCAAGCGCCTTATCGCGTGACTCCTTTTGAGACACGGGAGTTGAAGGAGCAGATTCAGCAGCTATTGAGGCAGGGTTTCATTCAATGGAGTACATTACGATAGGGTGCACGTGAAGAAGAGAGATGGTTCACTCCGCTTGTTTGTAGGTTACACGGAGCTGAATAAGATCATAATACGGAATAAGTATCCATTGTCGAGGATCGATGACCTGTTTGACCAGTTGAGAGGAACAACATACTTCCCTAAGATAGATTAGAGATCGAGGTATCATTAGTTGTGCATTTGAGAGGAAGACATTCCTAAGTCTGCATTTCTTATGTGGTGTGGATCGTACGAGTTTAGGGTGATGCCGTTTGAACTCACAAATGCTCCAGGAGTGTTCATAGATCTCATGAATCGAGTTTTTAGAGAGTTATTTGACCAGTTCATCTTTGTGTTTATAGATGACAATCTGGTTTACTCTTGTTTGGAGGGCGAGCATGCAAAGCATCTTCGTATGGTTCTGCGGACGTTACGAGACCATCAGTTATATGCTAAATTTAAGAAGTGTAGATTTTGTCTATGGGAGGTGCAATTTTTAGGCCACATTGTGTCCGATAGGGGCATTATTGTTGATCAAAGTAAGGTATCGGTAGTGAGGGAATGGGGGCATCCCACGACACCGATCGAGATTCGTAGCTTTCTGGGGTTGGCCAGTTACTATCGACGCTTCATTAAGGGTTTCTCAAAGATTACGGGTCCGTTGACGAACCTGACTTGCAAAGTGGCACCATTTGTGTGGAGTGGTCACTGTCAGTTAGCTTTCGATGAGCTAAAAACAATTGATGTCAACACCTGTACTCGCATTGCTTGGGGGATGAATGGAGTACCATGTCTATATGGATGCATCCTTGCAGGGACTTGGGGGGTACTATAGCAGTAGTAGAGGGATATAGCTTATCCATATTGCAAGCTTATGCTCCATGAGAAGAATTACCCCACACACGACCTTGAATTTGCAGTGGTTGTGTTTTCCTTGAGGATTTGGAGGCAGTATTTATTGGGGGAGCAATTTACTTTGTTCATGGACCACAAATGACTTCATTATTTATTCACGCAGAGATATCTGAATATAAGGTAGAGGAAATTGCTAGAGTTTGTGAAGGATTACCAGTTTGACATTGAGTGAAGTCTAGCATGGTTGAAGACTCCTTTAATCGACGGTCTAATGGGGAGCTAGCAGAGGATTGGAAGGCGAAGTAGAGTGAGCTTCGACATGAGGATGAGGTTGCCAGAGCTTGTATGTCCGTATTGGCTGTTACTCCCGAGAGAGTTATTCGGGTAGTGAAAGCATAGGTAGAGGACCAGTTTGCCAGGATAGAGTACGTCAGTCATTAACAGATGGGTCAGAGTCTTATTCAATTTGTTTCGAGGGAGGCTTACGCTTCAATGGGAGACTCATTGTTCCAAAGGATGAGGATTTTAGGCATGCGGTGATAACAGAGTCTCACAGGTCGATGTTTGCGGTACATCTTGGTGGGGATAAGATGTACCAGGATATATGGAGGTAGTATTGGTAGTCAAGGATGAAGCAGTACATAACATAGTTTGTCTCAAAGTGCGTTCCATATTAGTTAGTGAAGATAGACCATCAAAGACCATCAGGGAAGTTACAACCACTAGAGATTCCAATGTGGAAGTGGGAGAGCATTTCGATGGATTTCATTACCCGATTGCTGACATCGCAAAGAGGTCACAACTCCATTTGGGTGATAGTGGATCATTTGACTAAGGTGGACCATTTTTTGCCAGTCCGCACCGATTATGAGATGAGACAATATGCACAGCTATTCATTACAAAAATAATGAAGCTACACGGAGTAACGATTAATATTGTGTCCGATCAGGACAAGATCTTTGTGTCCTATTTATTGTAGAGTTTTTAGGAGGCTATGGTCACGGATTTACGTCTGAGTACAGCATATCATCCATAGACATATGGACAGATTGAGCGGGTAAATCAGATGCTAGAGGATATGCTAAGAATGTGTACACTTGATTTCGAGGGAGGATGAGAGCGGTACCTTCCATTGGTGGAGTTCGTGTATAATAACTCCTACTAGTTCACCATTGGCATGGAGCCATTTGATGCACTTTATGGATGACCTTGTCATTCGCTCGCTTGGTGGTTAGAGGTGGGGGACAACAAGTTATTGGGGCCAGAGATGATCCAGGATACTACTGCCAAGATTGAGCTGATTCAGGGATGCATTCGTATAACTTAGTGCATATAGAAGAGTTATGTCAATGTAGACCGAAGACACATTGAGTTATAGATTGGTGACCAGGTGTTGGTACGGGTGTCTCCTATGAAGAAGGTCATGATATTCAACAAGAAGGGGAAGCGAGCGCTGAGGTATGTGTGGCCTTTTTCGATTATTGAGAGGGTGGATCCAGTTGCGTATAGGCTGGGCTTACCAGGGCACCTACGACCGATTCACGACGTGTTCCACATGTCATCGTCAAAGAGGTACCGAAGGAGCGAGAGAGATTTTTGTCACGTTCCATTAGAGGAGATTGACTTACAACCAGTCATCTCATATGAGGGAAGACCAGTGGTTATTCTTGATCGTAGTGAGCATAAGCTGCGATCTAAGGTGGTACCCTTGGTTCGAGTTCATTGGAGGCACCACAATGTTGATGAGTCAACATGGGAGCGGGAGGATGACATGCGAGAGCAGTATCCAGAGTTATTCACCGCATGTACGTTCTAATTTTTAGGGCAAAATTCCTTTGTAAGAGGGAAGTATGTGATACCCCGTATTTTTGAGTATATGGAATTTAATTAATTAGATTTATTTTTAAATTATATGTGTACCATAATTTAATTAAATTAATATTTATGTGATTATTAAATATTAATCGGGAGAGATAATGATTAATATTACAAAATAAATATACTAAGTGTGTAGTAAATAAAATGTGGAAATTAATATACGTCATAGCGAGTGATATTAACGTGATTACATTATATCTCATCCAAGAGTCGCATGTAGACTAATTTGAGGTCGAGATAGGTATTTTGTTTAGAGTGACTCAAATGGAAATTTTGAAGTCATAGTTGATTCCAAAAGAGTCGAAATAGTCAGAATAGTATACTCGGGTGTATTGTTTGGGTCCCGGGGCGATTTTAGACCAACCCGACACTAATTAAGGGCATTTCGGCCATTTGGAAGAGTAGGGTTGGAGGAGATACGAAATTATAAGTTTTATATCGCATATAGTTTAAGGAGGCTAGGGTTAGAACCAAAGAAAATCAATAGAGGCCATAAGAGAGGAAGAAGAGAGGATTCTTAGAAATCCAAAACCTTTCTTGCATCGCCTTTACCATCGCAGCGTGAATCGGAAGGATAGGAAGGCACTTTCATCATCAGAGAATGAAATCAAACCTGCTATTATAAGACAAGTGTTTATCTTGCATGTTTTTGAATAGTTGTAATATCCATGATAGAATTTTGATGTAATCTAGCATGAACAAATGATTTTGAGATAAAACAATGGACTAAATTCATGTTACTGATTAGGACTCATGTTAAAGATTTGATTTTTGGGTTTAATAATACGATATCTGAATTATGGAATATTATGGGTTTCATGAAGAACATGAATTGAAAAGTGAAACAAGGGTTTCGTAGACAAACTCTTGATTAATTATGAATTCAATGATGTTTTAGCATTTGAAACTCATAAGAAACGATTTATATACTCATATTTAATGATGGGTGGATTTATATGGGAGTTTGGGGACGAATCACGGAGTATGTGTTGGATAAAAATGGTGAAAATCGTACAGCTTAATGAAGAAGATAACCTAAACCATTTCGAATTGATTTGACTCGAAGAGCGAATCGATTCGGTCTCTTCATCGAATTGATTCGGTTACCCATAATTGCCTAGTTTCTTTTATTTGTGCCCTGAATTTTTTAATAATTAATTGGGGAACTTTTGGAACATTTTTAAACTATAGTGAGGGATATAGTTAATTCCAGTAGACCTATAGTAGATTTGAGGCTTATCCAAAATGAGAGAATTAATGCTAGAATTTATTGGCCGTAACTTAATGTTTTGTGAATTCTCTGAATATTCACTGTTGTATATGAGTGTATTAGCTACTGAAATAACCTGAGAAATAACTATGACCCTTCGAGTATAGAATAATACTCGAAAAAATACGATTAGAAGTTATAATTGTGAACTGATAGCACGATGAATATTCAGAGATATATATTACGTACGAATTATACTACGGGTTGTGCGTACCTATATATATATATATATATATATATATATATATATATATATATATATATATATGTTTTGTGAATACCTATTATGTGGTTTGTGTTAAGTGTTAGCATACCTACATTGCTTGTTATCACGGAGGTCACGTGCTGTGGGCGATCCCGCAATGGCGATTCCAGGGAAGTTTGGATGTGTGCCCGAGGACATAGAACTTAGGGCATTTCACTATGTGCAGTGTATTAGTGGGATTGGTAGGTCTATTGGGTACGTTAGGTATGTGCGTATACCAAAGGGTTAGAACTATGTTCACCACCATTGTGTGGCATTTGATTTATGGTTTGAGGAGACATTCCAAATAGACAGTCCTTAATTTGGTACGAAATGTACATGGACTGATAGCAGAGTATGCAAGCATCGCGGTGGTCGTTACAGGGATGTCTTAGTAATATATATATATATGTAGTGCGATATATATGTATATACTTGTGTGATTAATCTACTTTTGTGTGATGGTAGAAATAATAGAAAGAGTACATCAAAAGACAACTTAATTATGATAAACTTAATGAAATGGTTTAACAGTAACATATGAGAAATGTTAATGTGGTAGTGTACTATATAGGTGGTACGGTGGAGCCAAACCTTGTGTGGTTAGTTGGATACGTAAGTCTAGTTAGGCTGGGTAACATAGCTAGGTAGGGGGCGTTAGATGTGCACTATAGTTGAGAGGTGAGAACTAACGTGTGCGTCTAATAACTGCTTTTAAACTGTGATTTAAACACTTGCTAAATATTTTCAAAAGGTTTTGGGATCTGACCCATGTCTAATTTATTTTCGAAAATATTTTAAGTGTCTAGCCACAGGGACGCCAAGCTTGATGATTCATTCCAGAGATGCATAGCTGTAGCACTTGTGGAGGCATGCAGGATTTATGTAGATGCTTCAGTTATTCATTCCTAGATTAGAGTTATGATTCAGTATTTCATTTGGGGGCATTTCCCCTTCAGTTGTTATATTCTTTTAGTTTTATTTATCAGACTATGTTTTGAATTCAGTTTATTCCTTTAGACTTATAGTTGGATTTCATTTTGGGAACCGATGGTTTAGTGGTATTGTTTATTTATCTATTTATCGAGGGATTGATTCAGACTATTATATTTATATGGATAAATGAGTTACATTATTTTATATTCCGCATGTTGTTATGTTAATGAAAGATAAAAAATTGGCATCGGCTTAATTTGTTATAGGTGATTAGTAATTTAAAAAGTTTTCGACAGTGATGATAAGAATGAACCAAATGAGATTCCTATTTATTTTAATAAATGACTTATCAACCGTGGTTAAATTAGGAAGGGTCACATCAACTATGCAAAGATGATGTTGAATGTTCTTCTTCTATTGAATGTCACCTACCATATCTGCACTTCCCTGAAACTCTAGTAAATGCCCTTTTTGAAAGGCCTCCCAAATCCTCTCTTGCACTGATGGTCCCTAGTGGGCCTGGATGACCAGTGCCACTGGCTGTTGCGGTTGAGGTTGTAGGAACTACTGTGCCATGGTGATTATAATGGCATTAACTGCATTGACAACGATATTAGCCACCTTTGCGGTTGTCATTGTCCCATGTGGGACCTGTGGCTCCTACTGAGCCTCTCCCTCATTGGCCCTTCTGATGGCCATGGCTTGTCGTCCTCTCTTTGGCGGCATCTGAAACCAGACCAAATTTGTGCACAGTTAATACAAATTAGATCAGCAAAAGAACATAAATGCATATATGAATACAATAATCCTAATAATAGGGCTCCATATCAAAGAACGTTATGCTGAAAAATGTAGTAAGTCTGCACAGATCCTAAGGACACTAGAACCTGATGCTCTGAAACCATCTGTGATACCCCACTTATAAAAGTAACGGGTGGTCAACGCTCTACTTAAATAAAACAGGAATCTCAGCTGGCTCATTCTTAGCATCACTGTCAAATAATAAAATTAATTACTAATTTCCTATTAAGCCCGGTGTCAAATTTTAAAACTTAGTAAATTTACCATAAATAAATTTATTCACCATAAACCATTCCAAATAAATAAATACACATTTACCACAAATAATATCTGAATGTTGGAATAAATATAATAATCCAAATGACCAAATAAACCGTCGATATAAATCCCATACAATAATCCAATGCAAATGAATTAAAATAAAGACTAAATAAATAATTGTATGACCATGGGTGTCATGCACGAATAACAATAAAATAAATCCTATCTATAATCTCAAGATAGAAGCGACTAATCAAATCCCTATAAACATCCACAGCTGCTACAGCATCGCCTGACTGAAATTAATAATCATGCTTGGTGTCCCTGTGGATGGGCACCTAAAAGTTTTAAAAATATTTTGCAACTGTTTAAAAATATGCAATGCAATCTTTCATATTTAAACTGGTGCCTCACTCCCATGAGATAATCCTTACCCCTCATCTATAGTGCACACCAATGTATATATTTTAATCACCCTAGTTATGCTACCCTGTTTAACTAGTACCAACTCGTATTTATCCCAATATGCTAACCTTCTAGCAAAACTTTGTCACATATATGTATTCTTGATTAAATTCGTATTTATCTATTACACACGCTAAATTATTTTAATTCTCATCATTAACCAATGCACATAACTTCACCCCAGATATTAATTAAGTACCCACATATTAATTTTAATCACCCTTATATATCTGTCACACTTATATACATATATTCATATCACATATTGTACACAAAATATATATCGCTCGCTATATGCGTATAATCGCCATACCCATAGCATTACCTTGCAGATGCATTCTCTAGTATGCTATCAGGCTCCGGGGGATATCACGTACCATTCCTGGGCCACCGGGTCGGAGTCTCACCATCGAACCCAAATCTTAAGCGTAAAATCGGAGGCAGTCATACATACGTGGGTCATAACCATACCACATTACCCCACTAGACTCAAAACATATACAGTGGTCGTGCGACAGACCTATGACCTGGGAAATCGATCATACACCTGATGGTCAATGCCAGGGTGGACTTCCCACTACGCGCAACCTCCCCGATAGCATCCCTAGAGTAGGTATGTTTCACTTATATCAATCACACATATATAAGCATACATATACTATCTCTCTCTCTCTCTCTATATATATATATATATATATATATATATATATATATATATTGGCTAAACATGCATATGTCACTCGTAGCACTCGTTTAATATTTTTTTAGTCTTACCCCGACTCCCGAATATATAAGAAGTCCTTTACCTAAATAAATTCACACATATAATATTTAATCTGGATGCTAAGCCATTCCCATTCATCCAATATCCCAATTCTAACCGGATTTTCAAACTGAATCCATTAATTTATTTTTCGAGTGTCGTTCGTTCTAAACACCCATAATTTCATACCCCCGATTTATCCTGACTATCCCAAGGTAAAAATAATGTTTCTAAATATTTTTCAGAAGCCCTAATCACATCTACGGACATCTCAAAATAATATGGACCTAAACAACTTATTGAAATAATTAAATAACAAGCCTAGGCCAAACAGGACAGCCGAAACGATTTTGCTAGGGGGTGAGCCGGTTCACCCTTAGGTGCGGTTAGGCGGGGTTGCTATGCTTGTTACGAGTTTTCACCCAAATTCTCGCCCGATATGAGTCCCAATCTTCATCCCAATACAAATTAACACTACCAAATCAATCTCAAACATAAGGATACATGTTTTATTGCCTCAATTCATCCAAAAATCATTCTTAATCATGAGATTTAACATCAATTTTTCCAGAATTAATTCACACCTTGATTCAAATACTAAATTACACAATTCCCAAATTTCTAATTCAAGATTACATATTTTCATGATTCAATCTTGGATTTCTTTATCAAGATTCTATATTTCATATAGGATTCAATTCTCAGATTTCATATATACTCATCAATTAAATTCTACGAAATCATTTCCCAAAAATCCATTTTAACACGTGAATCCCACCCAAAATCATGTTTGTGTTACCAACTATGATATGAATTAAAACACATACATATAGTATAAATTAAGTTTAAACACTTGCCTTAAAATTATGGTAGAGTCTGAATTTCTTTTTGTGTGATGATCCTAGCCCAAAAATTGTTCCCAAAAATCCTTCCCGAATTGCCTTTTCTTGATCTCCCTTTGTTTCTCCATTCTCTTTTCTCTTCTATCTCACTTTTAGACTCTTGTAATTATAGTTCGGTTTCCCCTACCATCAACCATCCCTTATTATAATCTCAAACCCGAAATTAGGTTATCACCCAAGAGTAAAATGACCCGTATACCGCTATGCGGGTCCCGACTATTCTAAAAAGCCCACAGAACCCAATTACTACATCCAGGTACTTAATTTTGACTATTCCGACCTATTTCGGAACACTCGTGCACTCAAAATCATCATCGAAGTCACCTAACATCAATTTCTCATCTCATTTCTAACACGACCCCACATCTACGTCCCGAATGAGATACCGAAAAATCCAGTCGCTTTTTCTCACTATGACGTAATACCATTTGACATAATTTTATTTACTTTATCACATTAAGAAATATATATTCACATAAATATTAATCCTTTTTTCGCTAATTAATATTCATCACATTCTCATTATTTCTCAATTTATTTAAATTGTGAGCACCCGTGTAATTTAAATGCTAAAAATATATATACTTAATATTACGGGGTGTTACATTTAGTTGTTTTTGTAAAATCCACCCATAAAACCTTATTTTAAACCTTGAAATAGAGTATACATGTTATTTGATAAATCGACTCGGACACGGTCGGTCCACACATGTTGAAATGGTTCATATTGAGGTGTTCTTGCCTCTATTTGGGCCATTTCGTTGTTGTTGTAAAATTTCACCCCCCAAAGCCTTATTTCTAATGATAAGCTGAGAGTGCGATAAGGACACGGTTGGTTCAAACAAGTTGCAATGGTTCATATTGAAGTGCTCGTGCCTGTTTTTGGTCCATTTGTTTGTTGTTTTAAAATTTCACTCCCAAAGCCCATTTTTAACCTTAAATTGTATTTAATTGTCATTTTGATTAGTCGAGGGTTCAATAAGGATACGGTCGGTTCACACACATTGAAATGGTCCATATTGAGGTGCTCGTGCCTCTTTTCGGGTCATTTCATTATTTTTTTTTTAATTTCACCCCCTCAAGGCCCCATTTTTACCCTTAAACAATTGTTGGGTATGTCATTTTAAGAAATTGAGGGTCTAATAAGGACATGATCGGTTCACACACTTTGCAGTGGTTCATATTGAGGTGCTCGTAACTCTTTTCAGGCCATTTTGTTATTGTTTTAAAATTTCACCCCAACCCATTTTAACATTAAGGTTGCATTTAATTGTCATTTTAATAAACCGATAAGTCATTAAGGATACAACCATTTCACACATGTTGAAATGGTCCATATTGAGCTAGTCGTGCCTCTTTTCGGGCCATTTGGTGGTTGTTTTAAAATTCCTCCCCCCCCCCCCCCCTAAAGTCCATTTTAACCTTAAATTGAGTTTAATGATTATTTTGATAAATCGAGAGTTCGATAATGACATGATCAGTTCACATATGTTGCAATAGTTCATATTGAGTGCTTGTACCTCTTTTTGGCCATTTAGTTGCTTTAATAAGATTCCACCCCCAAAGCCTTATTTTAAACCTTGAAATTAAGTATACATGTTATTTTCAAAAAAGCGAGGGTCCGATAAGGACATGGTGGATTCACAAATGTTGCAATAGTTCATATTGAGGTGCTTTTGCCTCTTTCCGGGCCATTTCGCTGTTGTTGTAAACTTTCACCCACCAAAGCATTATTTTTAACCTTAAAATTCAATATATGTGTCATTTTTATAGACTGAGAGTCTGATAAGGACACGGTAGGTTCACACAAGTTCCAATAATTCATATTGAGGTGCTCGTGCCTCTTTTCGGGCCATTTGATTGTTGTTTTAAAATTTCACCCCCTAAAGCCCATTTTTAACCTTAAATTGCGTTCAGTTGTCATTTTGGTTAGTCGAAGGTCCAATAAGGACACGGTCGGTTCAGACATGTTAAAATGGTCTAGTTGAGGTTGTCATGCCTCTTTTTGGGCCATTTGGTTGTTGTTTTGAAGTTTCACCCCCACCCATTTTTAACCTTATATGGCGTTTACTTGTCATTTTCATAAATCGAGGGTTCGATAAGGACACGGTCGTCTCACACACGTTGTAATGTTCGATATTGAGGTGCTCGTGCCTCTTTTTCGAGGCAATTTGGTTGCTTTTGTAAAATTTCACCCCCCCAAAACCTTATTTATAACCTTGAAAGTGAGTATACATGTTATAATTATAAACTGAGGGTCCGAAAAGGACACGGTCTGTTCACACATGTTTCAATTGTTTATATTGAGGTGCCCATGCCTCTTTTCGGGACATTTGATTGTTGTTTTAAAATTTAACCCCCTAACGCCTTATTTTTAACCTAAAAATTGAGTATACTAGTTATTTTGAAAAACAGAAGGTCCAATAAGGACACAGTCGGTTCACACACTTTGCAATTGTCCATATCGAAGTGCTTAGGCCTATTTTTGGGCATTTGATTGTTGTTTTAAAATTTCACCCCCTAAAGGCTTATTTTTAACCTTAAATTGAGTATACTTCTTGTTTTGATACACTCAGGGTCCGATAAGGATGCGGTCAGTTTACACACATTGAAATGGTTCATATTGAGGTACTTGTGCCTCTTTTTGGTCCATTTGGTTGCTTTTGTAAAATTTCACCCCGAAACCTTATTTTACCCTTAAAATTTTGTATACGTGTCATTTTGAAAAACTGAGAGTCCGATAAGGACACATTCGGTTCACACAAGTTAAAATGGTTCATATCGAGGTGCTCTTGCCTTTTTTCGGCCATTTGGTTGCTGTTTTAAAATTTCATTCCCAAAACTCATTTTAACCTTAAAATGCCAGTTGGTTGCTGTTTTATAATTTCATCCCCCAAAGCTCATTTTTAACCTTAAAATTGCCTTCAATTGTCCTTTTGATAAACTGAGGATCTGATAATGACACAGTCGGTTCACACACATTGCAATGTTCCATATTGAGGTCCTCGTGCCTCTTTTTCAAGCCATTTAGTTGCTTTTGTAAAATTCCACCCCAAAGCCTTATTTTAAACCTTGAAATTGAGTCTATGCGTTATTTTGACAAACCGAGGGTCCGATAAGGACATGGTCAGTTCACACATGTTGCAATGGTTCATATTGAGGTGCTCTTGCCTCTTTTCGGGGCATTTAGTTGATGTTGTAAAATTTCACCCCCAAAGCCTTATTTTTATCCTTAAAGTTCATTACACATGTCATTTTGAGAAACCGCCGATAAGGACACGGTCGGTTCAAACAAGTTACAATGGTTTATATTGAGGTGCTTGTGCCTCTTTTAAGGCCATTTGGTTGCTATTTTAAAATTTCACCCCCAAAGCTCATTTTAAACTTAAATTATTTTTAATCGTCATTTCGATTAGTTGAGGGTCCGATAAGGACACGGTCGGTTCACACACGTTGAAAATGGTCCATATTGAGGTGCCCGTGCCTCTTTTCGGGGTCATTTTATCGCTTTTTTTTTTAATTTCACCCCACCCCTATTTTCAGCCTTAAAATAGATTATACTTCTCATTTTGACAAACTGAGGGTCCAATAAGAACACGATCGGTTCACACACTTTGCAGTGGTTCATATTGAGGTTCTCATGCCTCTTTTCAGGCCATTTTGTTGTTGTTTTAAAATTTCACCCCAACCCATTTTTTACATTAAAATTGCATTTAATTCTCATTATAATAAATCGAGAAGCCGATAAGGAGACAGTCATTTTGAACACGTTGAAATGGTCAATATTGAGGTGGTCGTTCCTCTTTTCGACCATTTGGTTGTTGTTTTAAAATTGCATCTCCCAAAGCCTATTTTAGCCTTAAATTGCGTGTAATTGTTATTTTGACAAATCAAGAGTCCGATAATGACAAGATGAGTTCACACACGTTTCAATAGTCCATATTGAGGTGCTCCTACCTCTTTTGTGCCGTTTAGTTGCTTTTGTAAAATTCTACGCTCCAAAGCATTATTTTAAACCTTGAAATTGAGTATAAGTGTTATTTTAAAAAAAACAGGGTCCGATAAGGACATGGTTGGTTCACACATGTTGCAATAGTTCATATTGAGGTGCTCTTGCCTCTTTTCGGGCCATTTCACTTTTGTTGTAAAATTTCAGCTCCCAAAGCCTTATTTTTAACTTTAAATTTAATTTTACGTGTCATTTTTATAAACTGGGGGTCTGATAGAGACATGGTTGGTTCACACAAGTTCCAATAATTCATATTGAGGTGTTCGTGCCTCTTTTCGGGCAATTTGGTTGCCGTTTTGAAATTTCACCTCCCAAAGCCCATTTTTAACCTTAAATTGCATTTAATTGTAATTTTGATTTGCGGATGGTCTGATAAGGAGACGGTTAGTTCATGCATGTTGAAATGGTCCATATTGAGGTTGGCGTGCCTCTTTTCAGGCCATTCGGTTGATGTCTTAAAGTTTCACCCCCAAAGATCATTTTTAACCTTATATTGCGTTCACTTGTCATTTTGATAAACCGAGGGTCCGATAAGGACATGATCAGTTCACACATATTATAATGTTCAATGTTGAGGTGCTCATGCCTCTTACAAGGCACTTTGATTGCTTTTGTAAAATTTCACCCCCGAGACCTTATTTTTAACCTTAAAAGTGAGTATACGTGTTCTAGTTATAAACTGAGGGTTTGAAAAGGACACAATCGATTTACACATGTTGTAGTGGTTCATATTGAGGTTCTCGTGCCTCTTTTAGGCCATTTGGGGTTTGTTTTAAAATTTCACCCTTTATAAAATTGAGTATACTTGTTATTTTGATAAATTGAGGGTCCGATAAGGACAATATCGGTTCACACAAGTAGCAATGGTTCATATTGAGGTGCTCGTGCCTCTTTTCGGTCCGTTTGGTTGTTGTTGTAAGATTTTACCCTCCAAAGCCTTATTTTTAACCTTAAAATTCAGGAAAAATGTCATTTTGATAAACTGAGGATCCGATAAGGACACGGTCGGTTCATATAAGTTGCCATGATTACTATTAAGGTGCTTGTGCCTCTTTTCGAGCCATTTGGTTTTTGTGTTAAAATTTCACCTCCCAAAGCTCATTTTAACCATAAATTGCATTTAATTGTCATTTTGATAAACTGGGGGTCTAATAAGGACACGGTCGGTTCATACCTATTTTTGGCCCATTTGATTGTTGTTTTAAAATTTCATCCCCCAAAACCTTATTTTTAACCTTAAAATTGAGTATACTATTTTGATAATTTGAGGGTTCGATGAGGACATGGTTGGTTCACACACTTTGCAATTGTTTATATTGAGGTGCTCGTACCTCTTTTCGAGCCATTTGGTTGCTGTTTTAAATTTTCACCCCCAAAGCCTATTTTTAACCTTAAAATTCTGTTTAATTGCCTTTTTAATAAATATAGGATCTGATAAGGACACGGTTGGTTCTCACACGTTGCAATGGTCCATAAGGAGGTGCTCGTGCCTCTTTTCGGGGCATTTGGTTGTTGCTTTGAAATTTCATCACCCAAAGCCCATTTTTAACCTTAAATTGTGTTTAATTGTCATTTTGATAAACCGAGGGTTCGATAAGAACATGATCGGTTCACACACGTTGCAATGGTCCACAAATAGGTGCTCGTGCCTCTTTTCGGGCCATTTAATTGCTGTTTTAAAATTTCACCCCTAAAACCCATTTTTAACAATATTAAATCGATTTCTGATAAGGACACGGTCGGTTCACACACATTGCAATGGTTCATATTGAGCTGTTCGTGCTCTTTTTGGGCCATTTGATTGTTCTTTTAGAATTTCACCCCCAAAGCCCATTTTTAACCTTAAATTGCGTTTAATTGTCATTTTGCTAAACTATGTATCTGATAAGGACGCAGTAGGTTCTCACACATTTAAGTGGTCTATATTGAGTTGCTCATGCCTCTTTTCGGGCCATTCAATTGATGTTTTAAAATTTCAACACCCCCCAGCCCCATTTTTAACCTTAAAATTGAGTATACTTGTTATTTTGATAAACCGAGGGTCCGATAAGGATATGGTCGGTTCTCACACATTGAAATGGTCCATATTGAGGTGCTCGTGCCTATTTTCGGTCCATTCAATTGATGTTTTGAAATTTCAACCCACCCAAAGCCCCATTTTTAACCTTAAAATTGAGTGTACTCGTCATTTTGATAAACCGAGGGTCCGATAAGGACATGGTCGATTCGCACACGTTGTAATTGTTCATATTTAGGTGCTCGTGCCTCTACTCAGGCAATTTGGTTGTTGTTTTAAAATTTCACCCCAAAGCTCATATTTAACCTCAAAATTGCCTTTAATTCTCATTTTGATAAACCGAGGGTCCAATAAGGATACGGTCAATTGACACTCATTCCAATGGTCCATATTGAGATGTTCGTGCCACCTTCCGGGCCATTTGGTTGATGTTTTAAAATTTCTCCCTCTAAAGCCTTATTTTTAACACTAAAATTGAGTATACTTGTTATTTTGATAAACAGAGAGTCCGGTAAGGACACGGTCAGTTTACACACTTTGCAATGGTTCCTATCGAGGCGCTCGTACCTCTTTTCGTGCCATTTGGTTGCTGTCTTAAAATTTCACCTGCCAAAGCCCATTTTTAACCTTTAATTGTGTTTAATTGTCATTTTGATGAACTGATGACCCAATAATGACATGGTCTCAGTTCTCACACATTTCAATGGTCCATATTGAGTTATTCATGCCTCTTTTCGGGCCATTTAGTTGGTGTTTTAAAATTTCACCCCCCCAACGCCCCATGTTTTACCCTAAAATTGAGTATACTTGTCATTTTGATAAACCGAGTGTCTGATAAGCGCACGGTCAGTTCATACACATTACAATGGTTCATATTGAGGTGCTCGTGCCTCTTCTCGGGCCATTTCATTGCTGTTTTAAATTTTAACCCCCAAAGCTAGATTTTCAACATTAAATTTGCGTGTAATTGTCATTTTCATAAACCGAGGGTCCGTTAAGGGCATGGTAGGTTCAAACACCTTGCAATAGTTCATATTGAGGTGCCCGTGCCTCTTTTTTGGCCATTTGGTCGCTGTTTTAAAATATCACCACCAAAGCCCCGTTTTTAACCTTAAAATTGCAGTTAATTGTCATTTTGATAAACCGACGGTCTAATAAAGACACGGTTGGTTCACACATGTTGCAACGGTCGATATTGAGGTTCTCTTACCTCTTTTCGGGCCATTCGATTTCTGTTCTAATACTTCATCCCCCAATGCCTCATTTTAACCTAAAACATGTGTATACTTGTAATTTTTTTAAACCGAAAGTCAGATCAGGACATGGCCACTTAACACACCTTACGATGGTCCATATCGAGGGACTTGTGACTATTTTTGGACCATTTGATTTTTATTTCACATTCCGCCCTTAAACGACCAATTTTTAACGTATTTCTTGGGTATACAACGTGAGATATCCTAATTTTAATAGCTAGAGTTTTAATCATAAACCAAGAATTCTAAAAACTTGGAAACCACATGTCATATCCCCTCATTTTCAACCATAAAATTAACCAAGCGATTGTTTAATGTGGACATAGTAAAATTAAAATCAATAATAAACAAAGAAAAATGTCACTACTTTGAGAATAATAAGAGATTCAGAGTAGCCCATCCCTGTGAAATTAAGGGAAATGTCAAATGTATAATTATTGACCATTTTTTTTTAATTTCAAAGAAAGAAAATCAGAAAGACACCAACCCTTCGCATATAGTTGTATACAGCAGATGAGGGCATTCAGCAAAGCAATTCATAGAAAAATTGCGTAATACCGATAACGGTTAACTAGGCCTGCCTCCAAAATGAGGCAGAGTATTCACTAGTAAGCCCAATACAACAAAGAGTACAGAACACTAAACACTCTTACCATTAGTGTCTTATGTAAGTGAGGAAGAAATAACATAGTTTACACTAAACACTAATGAAACTATTATCCAAATATAAGAGAAGAAACTTCCTTAATCGGGTGGCAATGCCAAATAAACTACTAATGCTTTCCAAGAATGATTGGGTTATGGGACCCTTCAAATGCAGTACCATTGAATTGGTCGGATGGACATGCATGGACTGTAAAGATGGTAAAAAGAACTGTCAATTTCCCATGAATGATTATAGAATTAATATGGTCAAAATTTTACACCAAAATTATTTGATATTTTTCTTTATTTTAAAAAGGATATGCCAATTAGAAAATCAATCAAGCTCAAGTTGTTTAACACTACTACAAAATGTTTCACATTGATGCATCTAAGATATATACATATTTTGCATATGTATGATAATTTTGCTGACAGTTTTAGATCTTTAGGTTATTGTAGTTACCCTAGCATTAGGATCTTCATGTTGTATGAACTTGCATAATCAAATTGTGAGATTTATGTGTTTGAATTGAATATTATCATTTCAGGTGAATTGTCATCATTTTTTTTACTATTTCTGTGAGTTCGTTGAGATTTATTGTATGAAATATGGAAATGCATCACCTCAGAATTAGCCTCACTCACACTTTTACAAAATGCTTCACTCTGATGTATCTAAGACATGTGCATATCTTGATAGTTTGGATCTTTAGGTTATTGTATTTTCCCTAGCATTTGGGGTTTTATGGTGTATGAATTTGCATAATCAAATCGTGAGATTTGAGCGTTTCAATTGAAATTCATCATTTCAGGTTGTTTTTCTCAGTGTTTCTGTGACATTGTTGAGGTTTTAACTGTATGAAATATTGAAAAGCATCAGCTCAGAATTAGTCTCTCTAACAGTTCCACAAAACAATTTAGGCTTCACGTTGGTGCATCTAAGATATATACATATTTGAATCCGTATAATAATTTTATTGATGTTTTACTGATAGTTCTAGATCTTTTGGTTATTGTATGTCTTAGGACCAAAGAGGTTGTCAGTTAGTTATTTGGAGTCAGAATATTATAGATATGTTAAATGGATTGACTCTATATTCTGTTAGAAAGTTGGTGGAATTAGTTTTGTTAGTTGAATTAGTTTCTGTTTGAAATCGGTTGTATTAGTCTATAAATAGAGGCATATGAAATGTAATGAGGGGGGAATGAATAATTTTTCTTGCTCTCAATCTTATTCTCTCTCTCTCAACTTTCTGCTACGTTCTAAATTCTTTTCAATTCTTCTATACTCAATTATGTTAAATGAGATTTAATCATACCCTTCATTTTTAAGGGCATGAAAAATGGTAACAGAGCCACCTTCTAGCCCAATCTTCCTTCCATCATATGTGATTCTTGGATTTCTTTCATTTTTGATCTCGCTCATATTCTAATTCCATCTTCATTCTTTTCTTACTCATTTCTTCACCGGATTTGTTTGATCAATTGTCACAGAGAATTCATCCAATCAATTTTGAATTCTTGTGGAAACAGCAAACTATCGAATCATATATTCTTCTCATTGTTCTTGTTGACTCTCAAATGACAGAAACCAGGTGCCAATTAACCGAGAATAAAATTAATGAGTTAACTCAAAGACAAGATAAGGTGGCGGAGAAGATTAATATAATGCAAGAAACCCTCGAAGATTTGATGATCAATATTAATCATCACTTTGAGAAAAGTAAATCACATGAGGTGAATGAAGGCATCTTGGGACATCACCCATACATGTTTTTTTTCTTCACAGAACTCCCAAGATTGATTGTCCCAAGTTTGAAGGGAATGAACCAAGGCAATGGTTGCAATAAATGAATTGGTACTTCATGTTGAATCCGCTACCTTAGTCTGAGGAACAAAAGGTTTTGTTTGTGGCCCTCCATTTAGAGGCCAAGGCTGCCACTGGTTCCAGGATGAATTTACCGACGCAAGAAATGTCTCATGGGAAGAATTCAAGATGAAATTGTGTGAAAGATTTTCACAAGAAGGGATAGATGATGCGGTTGCTGAGTTTCACAAGTTACAACAAGAAGGTAGCCTAGCCGAGTATCAAGAAAAGTTTGAAATACTTAAACCTCTAATGATGGCCCAAAACATTGGACTCAATGAGTCTTATTATATTACAAGATTCTTGAGTGGACTCAAAGAGGAGATTCGAAAGCCTGTTAATATGTTCCAACCCACATCCCTAAATCATGCGTACTTGTTAGCCAAACTTCAAGAATCCTCTTATTATTCCAGAAATCAAACCTTCCCTAATACTCACCCCCTAAATGTTAAGAGAAGTCCCAATACAAATTCCCAGCCTAGCTATGCTATGAAAATGTCATCCTCTTATCTGAATTATACCCCAACCAAAAATACTCGAAAACTGCTTACCAACTCCCACACATTGTCCCAAGGCCAAAAACCCTTGTACTTACCTCCTATCAAAAAAATCCGCCCCTCATAAATGCAAGCCAGAAGAGAGAAGGGGATGTGCTACAACTGTGATGAGAAGTACTCAATTGGGAACAAGTGTAAAAACATGAGGTTGTACCTTATATATGAGGAAGCAGGATGTAAAGTTGAAGAAGATCCAGTTTTGGAGGATGAAAAAAAAAGAGCTCTAGCAAGAAGATATGACCATTTCACTTAATGCTATAGCTGGTTCCCAATCACCAAGAAGCACGTTATTGGAAGGCCGGGCCAATAATGTGATAATTTCTTGATTGATTCTGGCAGCTCACATAACTTTTTGGATCCTTTAACTGCTAAAAGGATTGGGTGTGAAATTGAGGAAACTAAACCTATGCTCGTGTAAAGTTAGTGTAAAGTCAAGGATTGGGTGTCCTTAATGGCAGTCAAGTTAGTGTAAAGTCTTTATGTAAGCGGTTAGAATGGGTAATGCAAGGAAACCAATTTGAAGCAGAAGTTAGACTCCTGAGATTGGGAGGTCGCGACATGGTTCTCGGAGTACAATGGTTAAGGGAAATAAGTCCCTTATGCATGAATTTAAAGACCATGCAACTGCAATTTAACCAAGGAAACAAAAGAATAGAGTTGCAAGGAGAATAAGGCAGGTTCCAACTGCATATGATTTCTGCCAAAGCATTTTAGACTCTGCAAGAAACATATGTGAACTGTAATTGGTCAACTTTATACTGTATCTACTGAGAAAACAGAGGTTGACACTACTACTATTTTATTACCGATTCTCAAGAAATATGACATGGTGTTTAAGGAATTCCAAGGGCCACCACCCAAAAGGTCCCATGACCATCATATTCCTCTTAAGAATGGAAGTGACCCGGTGAATGTAAGGCCATATAGATATCCACACATTCAAAAGACGGAGATAGGGAAATTAGTCAAAAAAATGCTTGAATTTGGAATTATTAGATCCTCTTGCAGCCCATTTGCATCTCTGGTTCTATTGGTGAGAAAAAGGGTAACACGTGGAGAATGTGTATCGATTATAGGGAAGTTAATAACCTTACTATAAATATTAATTCCCAATCCCGGTGATAGAAGAACTGTTGGATGAGTTACATGGGGCCACAATCTTTTCAATATTGGATTTAAGATCTGGATACCACCAGATAAGAGTTCATGAGCCTGACATTCCGAAAACAGCTTTTAGAACTCACGAAGTACATTACAAGTTATTAGTAATGCCTTTTGGGCTTACAAATTCTCCAGCTTCTTTTCAGTCATTAATGAATTTAGTCTTTAAGGACTATTTAATGAAATTTATATTGGTTTTCTTCGTTGACATATTTATTTATAACCCAAACATGGAAGAACATAAACATTTAAAAATTACATTGGAAATCCTTAAAGAGCATGAACTTTATGCCAAGCTTTCAAAATGCTCCTTTGGACAGCCGAAATTGGAGTATCTTGGCCATATAATCTGTGCTCAAGGGGTGGCTGCTGACCAGAGCAAAATTTTTGCTATGACTGAGTGGCCCAGGCCAAAGAACATTAAATCTTTAAGGGGATTTCTGGCCTTGATTGGGTATTATAGAAAATTTATCAGATCATACGTTGTGATAAGCAAGCCTCTCACAAATAGGCTCAAGAAGAATCAATTCCGATGGACCAGTGAAGCTGTGGATGCCTTTGAGAATTTAAATTAGGCCATGACCACAACACTTGTATTAGCTCTGCCCAATTTCAACAAATTATTTGTTATTGAAACTGATGCCAGCAATGAAGGCATACGAGAAGTATTAATGCCAGAAGGGAGACCTCTGGTTTTTCTATGTAAGGCATTGCCTCCATGAATAAGGGGGCTATCCACCTACGAAAAGGAACTTTGGGCCATAGTGTACGCTATAGATAAATGGAGAACTTATGTCTTTGGTCAAAAATCTCGTAATAAAGACTGACCACCAGAGTCTGAAGTTCTTATTAGAGCAAAGAGTTGCTTCGATGATACAACAAAAATGGCTAACCAAATTATTGGGTAATGCACTAGGGTAACATGGTTAAACGGATGGACTTTTTAATACATTAATGCTGCCTTCAAGTATCCAACTAGAAGATCAATCTGCAGAAATTCAACTTCTGTTAAAGGTATCCTTCCCTTGCTCTTCTTTGAAGTAGAAGGCACTCCTTCTCCTCTAAATTTGTGAAAATAACCAGTGTGACTTCACTCCAGTGCTAAAAAAAATATAAGTATTGTGTAAACTTTGAAATTCCTCTGTCTTTGTTAATTTAGATCTAAACAGATTGGATTTCTCCTCTAAATTTGTGAAAATAACCAGTATGATTTCTCTGTTACTTTTTCTAGGGCAAAAAAATATTCATTGTTACTTCTTGCTTGTGGTGGATGAATTGATGATATTTTCTCCTCTAAATTTGTGAAAATAACAAGTATGACTTCACTCCAGCATAAGTATCGTGTCAACTTTGAAATTCCTCTGTCTTTGTTAATTTAGATCTAAACAGATTGGATTTCTCTATTACTTTTTCTAGGGCAAAAAACTATTCATTGTTACTTCTCGCTTGTGGTGGATGAATTGATGATATTATCTATTCTATCTGAGAAAGGAAGATCACATAGATGTTCTTTTTTTATTAAAAAAAATTATTATTTAGCTATATTTCTTGCAATCATGTCTACAATTTTCAATTATTGTTATAACAGATCCTCCTTTTGAGGTTATCTATTTAACTTGGGCATTAACATCCTTATGTCGCCAAGCACTATCTAGTTCTCATCACAAATTGGTAATACAAAACTCAGGGGGTTGCTACATGTTCCAACTTTTTCACTTTAATTTTAAAATATTTTATTTTCCTGTACTCAATTTTTTATTGAATTCCTACTAGAAGCAAAAAGGCATTAGTTCAGAGTTCAAAACTACTGCAATATGAGCATCAAATGCAGGAGTGTCACATCCAATATAACATGTGAGGTGCATTCGTGTTGCAAAAGGTCAAACATCCTTGCAATATATGATAAATGTGTAATTTACTACTCGATAGCAAACGTAAAAACATAAAATTCAATAAACTTATTGACAACTCAAACACATAATCTTAGAGTACATTGATACAACACAACATTTCAAAATATATGCATCACTTGCCAACTAGATTGCTAGTTTCTTCTCCCACGACCCCTCTGACCTCTTTTCATTGGCCTCTTTACCTTCTTATTTTGTCCTTTTCCAACGATTTCGGTAAACCATTTTGGTTTTCCTATCAAGAACATGAGGAGACCCATAACCAATCCAAATATAGTGCCACAACCATATCCCATCAGAACAACCTTCCATGTAAATCCACTAGCAAAATTTGAATCTTCCTTTTGTTGGAATACTAGTGATTGTGGTGTCTCATCATCTCAACATTTTTTTGACAATGGAGGCCCGCACAATGCCGAGTTCCCAATGTACGAATCATTTTCAAATGTATAAAACTGTTTGCCTTGAGGTACGGGTCCCACAAGATGATTTTTTGAAAGATTCAAAAATTCAAGAAATGTTAGAGATGTTAGTTGTTGAGGAATCTCTCCCACGAGTTGGTTTGAGGAGAGGTCTAATGATTCGAGGACGGAAATATTTCCCAAAGTTGATGGGACATGACCTGCAAGGTTGTTATGGGATAAGGTGAGTACTCGGAGTGAATTGAGATTTCCGATGAAATTGGGAATCTCACCTTCGAATTTGTTGCTAGATAGATCAATGGTTGTGAAGATATTTAGAACTCTAACCATATCAAACTCTAATCCTTTCACAAACACAGTTACTTCGTCATAATAATAAAGGCTGGAATTCTCATTTTGTATGTACTTCTGCTCTATTTCAGTTTCCCGCACATTCATCATGGCTTTGAAATATCTAAAATATTTTGATGGAAGAAAGCCTATAAATTGATTGTTAGAAAGATCAATTATTCTCAGCTTAGGGAAAAGAAGTTTAGTATTGGCAGTGCTGTTTATCGGGCCATGGAACCTATTATATCTCAAGACAAGGACCTTCAGTCCTGGAAGAGTTTCTAACCAATGTGGGAATGTATCATTTATCTTGTTATTTCCAAGATCAAGAACCTCTAACTGTTCACAGTTGGCCAAAGATCGAGGTAGAATTCCTTCTAATTGATTTCCATGCAAATTAATAGTCTGCAAACTGTTGCCTTTTGCACCAAGTGTTGCTGGAATGGTCCCACGAAATCCATTGTTTCGTAAATCTAACACCCAAAGATTGTAGTTGAATTTTCCCAAGCATTGAGGGATTGTGCCACTGAACCTATTATTAGACAAATCAAGGAAATTAAGAGAGCTAAAGTTGCAGATGGACGATGGGAGTGGTCCTTGTATCAAATGGGATCGAAGGTTAAGGTCTTCTAATGGATCAGCCCACATGGACAGTGGCCAATTAGAGAGTTGGCCATGAATTTGGTTGTCGGATAGGTCTACTGTTCGGAGATTTGGACTGTCTTTAAACAAATGTGGGAGCTCCTTCATCTTGTAAGACGTCAACGTCAAATACTTGAGCTGGGGAAATGTTACATTAATCTTGGTATTGGTGGTGATCACAGATAGTCCATTGCAAGAAATAATAAAAATCTCAAGGTTTGTGAGATTTGAAAACATGTCTAGTTCAATAGTATCAGAAAAATTGTTCCCAGAAAGACGGAGACTGAGATAAGTAAGGTTCACAAGTTTTGAAAATGATTGTGGAATGGGTCCATGTAGGTTATTGCCACTCAAATCAATACTCACCAGTGACTTTGATTGGATCTCAGGAATTTTTCCAGTGAACCGATTGGAGTATAGATACAAGGTCGCCAATGATGGAAGATCAAACAACAAAGAAGGTATTGTCCCGCTGAATGCGTTATGACCGAAGTTGAGATAAGTAAGGTTCAAAAGTTTTGAAAATGATTGTAGAATGGGTCCATGTAGGTTATTATCCCCCAAATCAATACTCACCAGTGATTTTGATTGGATCTCAGGAATTTTTCCAGTGAACCGATTGGAGGGGAGAAACAAGGTCGTCAATGATGGAAGAGCAAACAACCAAGAAGGTATTGTCCCGCTGAATGAGTTATAGGTGCAGTCGAGATAACCTAGTCTGGGAAACCAAACTATATTGGAGGGAAGGGGCCCAGTCAGTGAATTATGTGAAATTTTAGTGTGATTGTTATGTGAGAAGTCTAAGTAAGCCGGGTGCTTGAGATTTGAGAGCGAAGATGGAATCTGTCCACTGAAATTGTTGCCTCTGATGTCCAAGTGAACCAACTGCGTAAGGTTTTCGAGCGATCTCGGAATGGACCCAGAGAATTTGCAATAAGCCAGTCTCAATTGATTTAAGGACTTCAAATAGCCAATTGGATCTGGTAATTCACCACGTAAACTCGTGCCTGAAAGAGCCAGATAATTCAAAGACTTCCAATAGCCAACTGAATCTGGTAATTTCCCGTACAGTTCAGTATACGAGAGATCGAGTGATGTTAGAGAAGAAGACAAATTCAAGGGAACAGTTGAAGAGATGTTGATCCCCAAAAGAGAAAGTTGTTTCAACTGGGTTAAGTTTTGAAGTAACATTCTGAAATTGTGGCTTTCGATTTCGAGTTGGATGCCATCGTAGGTAGACAGATCAAGCGAAATCAGTTTGGACATATGGGAGATTTGTGAGGAAATCTGGCCCGAAAATCCAGAGTCAGAGAGGTTGAGATGTGTCAGAGTGGTAGCAAACTGGCTCAAGAATTGGTGGGAGATCCGAGAGGGATAGAAGTTATTGAAAGAAAGATTGAGTCTCTTGAGGTGAGAAAGCTTGGAGAGGGTGGTGGTGTTGGAAGGGATATATCCCAGAAGCTGACTGCAACTCACGTCGAGCTCAATCACGTGACCCGTCCGCCCATCGCACGTGACTCCGTCCCATGTGCAGCAATCTGTATCTCTCTTCCAAGACATCGTCTTCGGTTGACCACTGGAGTTGCAGAAAAAAGAAGCAATACTACTATCTATGGTAAACATTTGGTTGAATTGAAGCAATGCAAGACTTTGGTCATGAGGGCACGAATGATTATAGGGTGGAGATGACGGCATGGAATACACTACTAATTGATGATGTGGAAGGATGACCAACAACACCAAGATGAATGGATAAAACCACACTGAGCTTCCCATTTGTAAGAGAAAATAATTCTGATTATGATGCTTTGTAGCAAAGGGGAACATCTTTAAATACAAAAAATATCTTTACAATTGGAGTTGACAAGTAAGCAAAGACGACCACAAAAGACTTCTCCAAGTCTTTGCTCTCTAAAAGCCTTAATTTCTTGATGACCCTAAAAGTGATTTTGTGGAAGAGATTTCTCCATTGACTTCGGCCGTGATTGACCCTTCAACTGGGAATAAAATTATTGAAACCAATAATTTCTTGGTAACCCCAATCATACGTCCGAGCAAAATTTCGTTCAAGATTTTTGAGGTTCAGATCATTTTCCGGTTTTAAAATTAAACTTATTTTCCTATTTCATGTTAGATTAGGTTTATAGTTTCTCAAGTGAGGTTTATATCATGGGTTTAATTCTAGGCGACTCATTTTTGTTCTCGTGATCTTACCAAAAATGAACTATTACACACATGACACGTTAGTGAATCATACAAAATGAGTCAAGGGTCCCTCTCTGAACTTAATTTTTTTTTCAATTTTTATGATTTAAGATGTATTTATACATCATATGTGAAGAAATAGTTTGAGGGTGTGTTTGGAAACTCCGATTCAATGCTTTGAAAATGGAATCAGAAAAAAAAATCAATTCAAAATTTTCAAAAATCGAACTAAATTTTTCCAATTTTAACTTCATGGCATGAAATTAGGGTTCTCAAACACACCCTCAAGGTTATTCTTTGTTTAAGATATATATGGAATTGATGATTTTGATTCCATATACATTCTTTTATATATAATAATTTTATTTTGATGGATTTGTGAGATGGGTTTCTTAGTGTAACTATATTAATTATTAGTGGATTTATGATATGGATTCCTCAGTGTAAATATATCAATTTTGCAATTTAATGAAGGCAGGTAATATTTGGGAGGACTAAGAAGATGACATGTCCCTTTCAACTTTACAAGCCTTTGATTTATCAAAGTTATATCAATTCCAATTAAAATCCCACTTTATTCTTAAAATACCAAAAAACTAGTTCATTTGAAATTTTTTAAAAAAAGGGCAGAATATTCTATAATATCAAACCAATTTTGGTTATTGATTAAGTTAAACTTTTTCTCCCTTGAAAAGAGTTTTAATTTTAATCGTCTCTAATTTTGGCACAAAATTAGAGTAATTAAGATCCGCTAATTTCTAACTTCAATCTCACCTTATTCCCAATATCTTTTATAGAAAATAATTAAACTCAATATGTTCAAAGAAGATAATATTGCAACAACTTGTCCCTTAACCCAGACCTCATTATTTTCGACTACAATTAACAAGTAAGAAAAAGATGGTCACAAAACACTTTCCCAAGTGTTTGCTTTGTAAAAATCTTAATTTATTGATGACCCACATGTCCAAGCAAAAGTGACATTATTGAGATGATGTCTCCATTGACTTAGTCGTGATTGACCCTTCAATTGAAAAATACAGGAAATGAAATTATTAAAACCAATAAGTGTACGATATTATTAATATCCATCCAACTAACTCACGCATACTGCCATGGACCAAAAAAATTAAATGTTAAAAATAAATTCTTTTTATATATAAGCTTTTCTTTATATATAAAATCGTTATAAAACTTTTAAAAACACAGTTTTTTAATGTTTTTATGTATCAATAAAAACAATATAAAAAATACTTGTTTGTATAAATAAAAATGTTTTTTTAATTAAAAAAACATTGAATAACAGTTTTTTGTAGGATTTGCTTGTAGTCATGGTTAATAACATTTTTAAAATAGAAAAAAAAATAGTCAATTACATTTTAAAAACAGTTAATAACATTATTTATAGAAAATACTTTTCTCACTTTTTTATGTTTTTTTTCCATTGAAACAAAAAAAAACGTTTTCATGTATTAAAAGTTGTCTTAAAATGTTTTATTTATTAAAACTGTTTAAACCAATTTCTATTTAGAAAACTTTTTCATTTACAATAATATTTTGTTATATGAAAGTATTTTTAAACAAATTTAATAAAAAAAACAGTTTATATAAAAAAAACATCAGAAAAAAATATAGTTTTTTAATGTTTTTATATGTAAAAAAAATTAAATATAGTTTATATATAAAAAGAGATTTTTGTAATGTTATATATATGAAAACCAGCTTATATATAATAAAAATAATTTGGTCAACTGTTATTATATAAAATAGTTTATATTTAAGACATTTTATATAAAAACCTTTAAAATATATATTTTCATGTTTTTAATGTGTTTTATGTATAAAATAGTTTATATAAAAAAAACATTAAAAAACAATTTTTTTAAAGTTTTATAACATTTTTAAATATAAAAAAATTAAAAAAAAAAACTTAGACATAAAAAAAAGGATTTTTTTTTTATATATATCTTTTAACTAAATTTGACCCTTCATAATTTTTTGCATACAATTTTTAAGGTGAAGTTGTTTTAACCACATATAAACACATACTAGATGGGGGGATACCACATGAGGCGATTTATTGTTTGATTGAAGAACTTCTTGCAAAAAATATGAGCTACGATTAACCATTACAAACCATTCAAGTAAATAATTACAAGTTTTTCTTTGTTACAACTTTTTTTAAATTCCAAGTGTGATGCTAAGGGCAACCATAGAACTTTTGCCTAACATCACATGTATAATATTTAAACATGATTAACTATATTTCTAAGCATCGTTACACTCCTAGCTAGAAATTCTTGGTTGCTTCTAGCATAAACTTTTTTCAAAGGAAAACAACCACCACTTGTGATTAATAATTAAATTGGTTTACTAAATCATTTATTTTTCATGTATTTAAAGATTTTATTATTCCAAGACTGGCTCATATATTACTGAAATGATATTTTTCAATTGCATTGAATTTTGATGTACTCCTTCTGTCTTAAATAATGGGTCATATATTTTTTTGGCATGTCTCAAACTAAGAGTCAACTTTCTACTTTAAGAGTATATTAATGTACCAAATTCAAGGATAGTAACTAGGTTTTGATCTTATTATTTATTTTTACACTATGACATGTTGATATAAATGTGTCACATCTATATTTTAGACCAAGAGGGCGGAGCAGGTACCTAAAACATTCTCAATCTATAACCCATTATCTGTATATTTGACTCTCTTGTTAAACACATAGATTACATGCCTTCATTGGGTATCTATGGTGGCCTACCCTTCTCCTGTCTATTTTTTTGTAAAATAGACTGGAGACTCCATTATTTTCAAAGAGAAAGAGGAGTTGACCATTCCTCACCGCTAATGACCCTTGTCCTTCATATTTTGTCCCAAAGAGGGATGTGCACATGTGCGTGGGGGCAGGAGAGACGTGCATCGCCTTGTATTTGGGTTATCACATAGACGACTCCAATGGAGATATTTTTTATTAAATGGACCGAACTCAATTTAATGTAGATATCTATTTATTTTACCATGTTATTCATTCACATTCTTGTATATTCTATTATGTACTATCTATTCTTATACTTTTTTAGATACCCGACTAGATAGAAAAACATTGGTATTACATGCTACCTCAGCGATAAGATTACACCCTAGGTGTCCATTGAACCTTGTTTGTGATATGTATGCCAGGATACGTAATATTCTCAAAATAAAATGTCTCTTATCGAAAATTAAAAGACTTTCCAAAATACTCCCACTACTTCATCGCATAACATTTGTATATCATTACATACCCCCATTACCCTGGAAGGCCTAGCTATAGGATTTGGGTATAACCAACACGGGTCCTTAGCAATAGCTTCCACTCTTCTTGGTCTTGTACCCTCGACGTATATAAAGTGGTATATTCTCGGTAAAAATCAATCACATACCACAAGTATATCGAGTCAGCTCTCCCACGTACTCTCCCCATATGGTATATCGGGAGGTTTGGTTCACATACAGGCGGGTATATCAAAATGATCCTCTCGCACGTACCCCTTAGGTTGGCCCCAGGTTTTTCCTCGGTTTTTTCCTCGTACATATGTTGTTATGCTCTTATTTACCTATTATGCATTTTTTTATCATCCACATATTTAAATAAGCTAAAACTTAAAGTTGGTTGATTAAAACTTGGGTAAATTTTTTATCATAGTATTTTTGGTGTACAAAGATATTTTTCTATGGATGTACATTTCAGTACACAATACTCACTCTCAGGCCCCAGGAAAGATTATTATGCCCACCAGGATAAAGCCTAATGTCATCAGTAATCCTTAGCCGACTACAACTTAGGGGTGAATGTTATTACTACGGAATGTAGATCTCAAGACCCATCTCTCTTTATCCATCAACTCAATAGGAGGAGCAGTATACACTACACCAAAAATAGCAATCTGGCACGGTTTAAAACTGTGTCGAATCAAATATGGCACGGTTTTGAACTGTGCCAGAACCAGGTGTTTTAAAATTGTCATTTTTTTCTCGCACGATTTAAAAATGTGCCAGATTAATTTTTGGATCAAAGAAAAAAAATTAATTATAAATAATATTACCCAAAAAATCGACAAAATTTTCACTATTTTTCATACCTGTTTTAGAATAATAAAAATTCAATAATAATATAAAACTAGCATGGGAAAAATAGTACAACAATAATACAAATAGTTCGCAACAACACAAATACACATCCAGACAATAGGTCCACTAAAAATTAATGGCTCAAATTCCATTAATAGAAAATTCATGTCAATACATTTGAAATTCATCTCAATGCATGAGGAAATTTGAATTTAATCTCAATTCATGTCAATACATATGAAATTCATCTCATTTCATCTCAAATTTCGCGGCCTTCTCTTCAAGCGACACTAATGTGTTTAACTCCTCATTCATCAAGCAGCACTGGTTCGCCTCTACATGGACAACCATCAAACTTCCAATGAGTTCCGACCTATAAAACAAACAAACAAAAAAGATTAATTAATTCTTATCATTTGACAAAATTGAAGGCCGACAATTTAATAGAGACTAACATATACTCTTTCAATCGCACAAGATCTGAAATCTAGTGCACATTGCAAAATGCTATGGACAATGCTAGCTATATATAAATATATATACCAGCGTATGCCCGTGCCTGTGCTACTGACAACAAATGAGACCTATTCCATCCTTTGTGCTGGCCTAAAAAAAATACCAATTTAATACAAATAGGATTATAAAAAAGGAAATGAATAATATAAATAAGATACATAAAAAAATTTAGCTCAGCTAAAGGTAGAAAACAAAGTCAAGATATATTAATTAATGCATGAAATTAATTTACCAGCACAATTGACCTTTTAAATAGGTTTACAAACTTCATCCGTTTCAAGGAGATAACTGGAAATGCATTGGATACCATAATATATAACAAACTAGGTGTAAACCCGCGCGATGCGCAGGCAAGCTAATTAATTGTTATAGTCATTTCGCATACCCGAGAAAAAAAATCATGTCAATCATAGCTCACCGAAAATTAAAAGAATAATTATACAAAAGCTCGTGTTACACACTTAGTTTAGTTTAGAGTTTTAGAGTTTAAAGATGTACAAACACTTTATTTTTAGTATACATGTTACTGCTCTGCCCAGCCCTCTCTCAGTTAACATGCTCCTGCTTTTCCACTACTCGCCTCATTTTCTTGCTATAGCTTGGAGATATATTCGTTGGCCTTCACATAACTGCTTATGCCTTGCTCAGCACCACTCCATTTGGGACTGTGATTCAATTTTTCCCTTCTTTATTCAATGTTGGTCTCAGTTCGTTGTATGTAACATCCATTAAGCTTGACTCATATGATACATATTGGTTTGGATCTCTAGAGAAATGCAGTGTTTTTAGTGTCAATTTGAAAATCAGTTTCAAGAAAAGAAAACTCTTTTCTTTGATCGACTGCAGTAGAAATGTTAAAGAGAAACATAAGATCAGAGAAATCCGATATTATATTCTAGAGAGAAAGAGGACCAAGGAAGCACAAATTGAAATATTTTGTATCAACATTAATAGAATCAAAAGTTAGTACTCCATTTAATACTAAACATATATAAATATGAATAGCAACAATAAGGAACCTGTCAAGCTAGACGATGATCAAATCACCGAACTTCGTGAAATATTTCGAGCATTCGACCACAACAACGACGATAGCCTTACATAACTCGAGCTAGGCTCCATACTATGCTCCCTTGGCCTAAATCCGATCCCGGACCATCTCGACACCTTAATCTAAAAGGCTGACACAAATAGTAATGGTTCAAGAGCAAATACGAATACAAATATGAAAAGAAGAAAATCATGTGGTGTTGCTCCATGTTTGATCCATGCTTCAAAATGAAAATTGAATAAACCATTTAGTTAATAAGAAACTTCAAGTGAAATGTGTGTTGAATGACGAAAATAGACGTAGCAGTTAATAAGAAAAGGCAGAGGAAAAGATGTTTCGTCTCACCCGATATCTCCCACTTCTTGAAATTTACCAGCCATGTGTCTGAACCAATCAGTGAAGGTAAAACCTTATTCACCCAAACATGAAATTGTTTCCCATGTTAGTCTCTGTAACATGTTCTCAATGCGTTAATGCAATCATGTAAATATCGTTCAAAATCGGATGGATGAACGAAAACACCAGATGGACACTGAAAAAGTAAAATAATGAGTGAATCAATTATAGTAACTAAAGTGTAAATTAAAGGGAAAAAAGCACAGACCAAGGTGCATACCAGAAGCAATACTGTCAAAAGCTCACAAGTCTATCAGGAAAAAAATACAATCATGTAAAGCGGTAGGCTTAAACTTGAAAGGTGATAGTAAAGAAATGATAGCTTCATGTTTTTTATGGCTTTTTTGACGTTGCCTTCTGAGATAATTGCATATTTAGACTTACCACCAACATGTTATAACAATAGACTTACCGCCCTACCAGTAGCCATGCATTCAATACCGTTAAAAAGTATTCCTACACAGGGAACAGGATGTATGCCTAATTACCTTTTATGGGCTTTTCATAACAAAGATGGAAAGTCCATCACATGGTGGGGGTATGTCTAATTAATGAACATGTAGGGCGTATGTATAAATACACAATTATCTTAGGAGTAAAATAAAAAAATGCAAAGAATATGGCAAGCAGTCCACTTTTAAAACAAAAGAAAGTGAGTATTAAACGAATGAAGTTGGAATTAAACAGGGAAAAATGAGTAATAAACCAACATAAATAACTATAATCATTTACTTGTTATATCTATATACCTCATAACTTTTCATCTTCACTTTAAAATACATAGCCACATCAAAACGTATATAGTAGAAGTGCGTATATAGTACAAAGTAAAACAGAGCATCCGAACATCAACATATTCAACACATTTAATACATTCTACCAACCATCATTGTTATACATTAAATAAACTTCGTTCCTTTAATATGTGTCGTCTATCCCCTTCTCTCGGTACCTCAAGAAATCCCCCTAAGAAGAACTAGTAATAACTCCAAATACGGGAAGGGGGAAAATGGGAAGTGGGAAGAACTAGTAATAACTCCGAATACAAGACGTTGGTCTCTAAACACTAATGATTATGAAAGAAGAGCCTGATTAATTTGAATGACTTAAATTGTAGAACAACTACTTCTTGTGGCAGACGTCGGTCTCCAACTAATATACGTCACTGCTTCTTGTGGCAGACATTAGAATAACCACTGTAGGTTCTTATCAAATCAGAAGTCAAAAATAACACTTTATTAAACTAGATTCAAGAAAATTAGTTTTATTTCTTTACTGTGTTCTGATTTTATCAGTAACCAAACAATGATTACCTTGAGCAAAGTCAGTCCATCCAAATTAACAGGCTCCACGATATATTTCGCAGTTAATGAAACATAATTCACATTAAAGAAACCAATTAAGAATACGAGCACATATGTATATGTGTGTATATATTTGCAGATTTGTACCTTAGAGGGAAGTACTTCGAAACGAGGTGGCATAGGTGGAAGAGGATCTTATGGAGAATCCTCTTGTCCGCATCCTTCCTAGCCGTATATGTGTACCTCACAATAAATAAAATGAAAAATTAATGACTAAATGTAAAATTGGAAAATATAGATGTTAGCGTCCAACATAAATTAAACTAACCTTTCTTTAAGTGATCTATAATCGAGTCCCGAATCCTCATTTTACTAAAGCTATAATCATCATCCATAACAAAAATATTTGATGCAAATAAACAAAGTATATGATAATAATATTTTATCCCAACACCACAAAATCAAATATAATATGAAAACAAGCAAAGCAAAAATAGCAGTTATATTGTTAGAAGTGATAATGCTTTTACACTTAGGACTACAAAACTGGATGCAATAACTAATTAGCAACAAGGCAACTATTTTAATGATGTAAGAGCTCCATGTATATCAAACACAATACCACAAAAGTAACAAAAGTTGACTCAAGTGCATCATTCGTCGGTGTCATCAATGGGAGGACAAGCGTCGTCGGGCTAATATATAATTCCATTTTTACCAACATCTCCCAAGTGCTCGTAATGATCTTGTTTTCCACCCCAAACTGGATACTCGGGCACTTTGATGTCATCGAGTAAAACTCGCACTTCATTCTTTCTCAACGTATGGAAGTGAACGGTAGAGACGACTCCTAGTTGCGTTTTCCTCCCATAACCAACAAGTTCACGTGTGTGGGATAGTATTTTTCATTCAATTAGAGAGGTAAAATTTGGAACCTCGAATGCAGGGGAGGAAAGAGAACATGAAGGAGTTCTAGTGTCGGTCTCACAGATTGAGGTGGTGGTTGGACTTGATCAACAACAAATGTCTCACCATGAAAATGTCATAAGGTATAGTGCATGTCCATACCATATGTCATTAAAAATGAACGAATATATCATCGATAATAACATGTCCTTTCCCATTTCGACAACGTCTACAGGGACATGAATGTTTAGCATTCGAACTATTATTACGCACATAATGCAGAAACTGTAACACCCCATCTCTATACGTATTGGTCTCAATATTTTTCTCATTTATTCGCTCTTTGTTGATTCCCGACGACATCCTGCTAAGTTTAAAGAACACACATTATAATATAAACGCTTATTGTAGATATATTTAAGTTTTTATTCAAGTGTAAATATGTATACATTTTAGCTCCTATATTTCCTCCATCTTCTCTATAGGGTAAGGGTCATATCCCATTCGAAAATGCATATTTTGTATTGTTCATAATGTCTCATGCCATGTCCTAATCTGAAAAATCTCGCCAGCATCTCCCTACAGTTCTTCAAGTACACAACTTAAATTGGGAGTGTCCATGTGTTACTTAAGTTTTTCAACCAAGAAAATACAAAACACTACATCAATCTGGTATGCACCCAAAGAACATAAAGAGATACCACTGAATTTTCCAAAATAGGACATGCATAAACATTATGTACAATACAGACTTTTGCATTTCCAAACTGTCCAAAAATGGGACATTTCAAGAGTTCTCACCACAGTCGTAGTGAGACCTCTTGAACGGCTCTAGGGTTTTTCAACATGTGTAACATTATTATTGAATGTTTAGCATTAATGTCTACTTACTATTTAAATAGTTTTTTTTGCTTTTTCTTAAATTTTCAACACAAAATCTCATTTATCATACATTCATAAAAACATAAATGCAAACACCGCCTCTTAAGAATAACTTACGCGAGCATGGGGTGCCAGTGCAAATAATTTGAAAATTCTCAAAAAATATAGGTTACGGGTGAGGAAAGAAATAAAATAATAATATAGCATTATTAGCATATAAATTCAGAAATAAAATAGTAATGTAGCATATAAATTCTACTGATCGTTATTTAATATAGATAAATATAAATCATCTTAACAATCACCAACTCTAAAAATATTTCATCATTCAACAATTTTAAAACACCCTAACAATCAATACTCAGCACCGGTGCCACACATTATACTGATCACATACAACAACTAGCATATAGTATTAAATCTGACAATCAAACCCGCAAAACCTAGTTGTCCAAACTCCCTTATGCCGACCTTTAAACCACCTACTCTGGTTACCCCACATGTCCAAACCTAAACCAAACACCTCCAAACTCCGGCGAACATAACTCATTACCCAGTCTGGACCACCTCATACCCATATCTATAACCCATAAACCCGGACAACCCCATGCTCGAACCTGTACCCAAACTAAACCCATACTCGGACAACCTATAACCCATAAATCCGGACAGCCTTCTAATCCCTATTTAAACCTGGTTTCAAATCCTCTACCCATATTTATGACCCCAAACCCATTTACCCTTTCCAAACCAACATACACCCCCTTCAACCAAGACCCGTTGCGACCCATCTTACGAAACCAAAACCATTCAACCGCATTTTAATATTGAGATTCGAAGCTCAAGCTCAATACTATGAATACTATGAACTATCGAATCTCAAATAGAACTTAAGCAGCAGAACTATCAAATCTCAAGCACCATACTATGTATTACCTGTGTAAGAGCCTCCAAAGTGACCAAAGTGACGAATGTGACGAACGGCAGAGTGGAGACTCCTCCAAAGTGACCAAAATGTGAGAGAGAGAAAGAGCCGAGCGGGAGACTCCAAAGTGAGAGGGATGAGTGAACGGGAGACTCAAAGTGACAAAGTGTATTTTTTTAGGGCATTTTATATTTTATTCAAGTGTACTCAATTTTGGCACTGTTTTAAAGTATGCCAACTTGTCATTAAATCGTACCAGAATTTGGCATAGTTTAAAACTGTACCAGGTTTTTAATATCAGGGTGTGCCAAATTGCTTTTTTTTGTGTAATGACAACCAATCCTTGGAAGCCTAGTAAATAGACATCTAGATCATGTGGGGCCCACACAAACACACATGGATATTATAGTTTAAATGCTTCGAGCTTTGAAATCCACCGGTGGAGACCTTTTGGTGGGTAGCTTTTCCCAATTGATGTACCTAGTTTTCTGAGAAAATTTAGATCTCCTTTTATTATACATCATTCATAAGCATGAGAACCTCTTTGAACATTAGGAGATAATGTATGATGAAGCACAAGAAGTCGCATGATACATAAGGGGACCTCGGAGTAGAAATTCATCCCTACTAGGTGGGGAGAATAATTTGAAACAAAAGACAACCAAGGCTCTTGGTCATGGTCATCTCCCAATGATTCAACAACTGAACAGTCATCCGAATAAGACCTTATATTCAACTTTGATTACACGATTGTCTCCCCACCTCGAGAAGATGATGTTATATTTGTACTCTGAACTTCGATGAAATCTTGGACGAATTTCTCACCCTTTATTGGGAGTTCGTAGAAATCAATCATCTCACTCGATTTAAAAGGTTCTACAAAGACCCAGTCCTTGGCATCATTCCCTCTTAGGGGAAAAAGGTCAAAAACAAAGAAAAATAGGTGCTTGAAGAAGATTTGTTGTGAGAAGTCAAAGAAAATTGAGTTTCAGATAAGTTGAAGAAGACACAAGCCAATATCATTGTATGGGGACTCCTCAGGTCCTCCCACACGCATATATATTTAATTCTGAAATAGTTCTCTCAAAAGGTGATGCACATGTCCTCCAGCTCCGAAAAGCTCATGAAAATAGTCAAAATCCTGATTTTTGAAAAAGTATACCATCCGCCAATACTGAATTGCCCAAGACAGGACCATGTCATAATATGGACCTAAATATTACCGTGAATGTCCAAGGACAAAGTATGCCCATGGTACTCATTGATAATGTATCCGAACGTATACCCACTAAGAACGACCAAATTCTCAGGAAGCATGAAGATCTCACGCCCACTGCTCAGGAGAGCCTACAATAAACACTCGAAGAGAAGTAATAGGTTCCATAAAACTTAGTCTCAATACCGACCCACTAGAATAGCCTCACTGAGTTCCAAGTAATTAACATACCCTCTTCTTTCAATTCGCTTTTGGAATAAAAGTGGCTTCATGATATCAGGAGTGCTGCTTCGTTATTACATCAAAAACTACAATTGTTCCATGGGGGAAATTTCATCACTATATCTGAAGATGCTAACTTGCTCAAAAGGGAAGGACCTAATACCCTAGTCATATAGATCCAACACGAGAGTAAAGATATTTGCATTAGTGGTTTTCAGTTAGACCCACCTCTACAGGCCATTTCAGCTAACATTAATGAATAAATCCCATCACTGTACTCTGAATATGGCTCCTATAATGTCACCCACAAGATAAAAAAAATTCCTACCGGGGATGAAACTTGCAAAAACTCGTAAGGGATCAATGAGCCTATTAAGATACCTCAGTAGTCAAACACCCAGGGACTAGGATAAAAAATAAATAGTGATGACCTCATTTCCAAAGCACTCGAGGTTAAGGGACCCAAATTTAAGAAACTCGGGGTTTCACATGCACCTTGTCTCTTTAGCCTCAACGGATACTTTGTCAAGGAAAGGATTTCCCTTTTGTTGTTTTCATCAAGGCTTGAGAGGGAGATGAGTCGTCGAGTACTGTCTATGCTTTGTAAAATCGTATCATAGTGATCTGTTTGGTTGGACCGTCCGAAATTTTTCCCTTTGTGATTTTTCTCGTACATCGACGTGTTGTGTTGGATTATTATATTTTATCTGCTTATCAACTAGATGCATGTTTTGGTTAAAAAAGATAAAGTTTGGTAAATTGATTTTCCACAACAAAATATTTTAATTTAGTGAACAAGTTTAATTGGGTTTTAAGTTGTTTAAAAAGTTTTGATATTTAAAATTGGAAAATTTTAAATTAGACAATTTGTTTGCAATACCATCCTTGTCTAAGCACACACCGTAGGGGAATCTGGGCTTAGAGTGCTTTATTTAGATCGTGTTCGAGTTAGATAAAACAAATGTTTCAATGTGTTATAATTGGGTCATATTCGTATTAGGTAGAAAATTACGAGTTCATGTTATGTCACGTATTATTAGCTTCTTGTTAACTAAAAAAGACCCAAGTCATGTTTTCCTTTGTTCGTGTTAGGTAATAAAATATAAGAATTCATATTAATTTTTAGTTAGTTCGGGTTAGGGTGAGGTAAAAAAAATATTATGCGTCATTTTCACTTGGTCCTTGTAAGGTAAAAAACTAAGATTTCATATAAATTTTAGTTCATTCGTGTAAGGTAAAAAAATATTATGTGTTGTATTTTATTTGGTTCAGATTAGGTCAAGAAATAAAATTTCTTATCGAGTTGTAGTCGGATCTGTTAATATTGGGTAAAACATTAATTATATTAAAATACAATAGAAAAAAGTTCAAATATTTTCTTATTTCGTGAAGTTCACACTTTATTTACGATAGTAGTCCATGTTAGTCATCACTATCGATCAATCTCTTGGGGTTAAACCACTACACCAAAAACAACAATCAATCACAGTTTAAAACTGTGCCAGATCAAATCTGACACGATTTTGAACTGTTCTAGAATCAGGTGTTACAAAATCGCCATTTTTTTTCCTGGCACGATTTAAAAGTGTCAAATTTGGACAAACAGGAACACTTCTGGCACACTTTTAAACCGTGCCAGAATTTGATATTTTTTTACACAGTTTTGAACTGTGCCAAATTTTTGGATCAAAGAAAAAAATTGATTATATATAATATTACCCAAAAAAATCAGTAACATTTCCACTCTTTTTCGTACCCGTTTGACCAAAACAAAAATTCAATAATAATACAAAGCCCGCACGGCAAAAATAGTACAACAATACAAATTGTGCACAATAACATAAATACACATCCAGACAATAAGCCAATAAAAATTAATGACTCAAATTCCATTAATAGAAAATCTATCTTAATACATACGAAATTCATCACCTGATGCAATTTGGGAAATCTATATCAAATACAATAATCATGTTCAAATACATCAATTAAATGGTCGTTGATTAGGCATACGATCTGCATGAAGTGTATGACAGTGGTGCCCACAAGAATTTCAATTTATAAATTCCCAGAGATATTTGTCGAATGATTCATAATTTCTCTGAATCTGCACATAAAATTAAACAATGGCGAAGATCATCATGAATGCAACCTAGTTGGAATCTCTACTACAAAACTCTAGAAATATACATAATATTACTCAAATTTTATTGAATGAAATGTTATACATAATGATCCAAAAAGATTTAGATGAGCATTAGAGGGCAATACCTATCAAATACCTATCAAATATACACATTCTACAAGGTATTTACGTACATTAAATATGCATTCCATGCCACCATCCATGACAACATCATTAATGCCTAGTTACTCTGTGCTGCAAGCATAGTTGCTGCAATGACAAAAAGAGAATATATCACATTGCACTTCAATGAACCTCTCTTTTTTGGTTCTTACTATTACCATACAGAAAGAAATGCATTAAATTTTTTTAGTATAGAGTGACACCTTTCATCCCTAAAGCACAAACTCGGTTAAGCATTGTGCAAACAACTCTATTAGGTATCCCTACCCCTAACATTGCTTGTCCGGCAGGAGCCTGCCCCAAATTTGCACTCAGAACATTACCAAAGAAAACTTCTTGTACAAGTGAGGGATCAACATTAGCCCTTTTAAGAGCACATAAAAATTGACATTGAAGTGTAGTTTAAAATACAAAGAACACATAAATTGTGAAGCAACAAACTAAGCCCTATCTATTTTTTCTTGATAAGATAATTTGAAATTTAATTAAGGGTAAAAGTGTCAATGAAATTAATTCGTTAATTAAAACTTTTTCTTCTACCCCTTTCTTTCCCATTTGGTGAGAAATGTTATGAGAGAATTTTCCTCCAAACTCAGAAAACTCTCTTCTATTCTTTCGAATTCTCTCCCCTAATAAAACTCCCAAGCAAAAGAAATGATACACTTTCTCTATCCCAAAAAAGCTGTCAAACTACCTTAAACATCTAATTGGGCAACTAATAAAAAGCATGACAAGAACTATGAAATTATATGATCTATAACTTCTGTAATAGATCATTCAAATTTGAAATGAATATAGAAGATGAATGAAGAAGCAGAAATTTAATGAAAGACCAAAAGATAGAAAGAGTTACCATGTTCTCTGTCCTACAGAGTCCAATCCCTTGAGCCCCATTATTTCTTGCAGTTAGTGCACCATCAGGTGTGTCAGCATCTGCCATTACCTAAAAGACAGAACCACACCCTAGTCAATTATAAGAACTCAAGAAAACCATTTCTGGTGTGACAAACACTTCTTACAACGTAATTTACGACAGTACCTTGAGATTTCTTATTTCGTCAGCCCAGTAGACCCGTTGAGTGAAAGCCATTCCCCTTCATTAATCACCTTATCTCTAATGACAAGAACCTGCAATTTCATAAAGTATCAAATCCCTATTTTTACTCTGACCCCCTTTGGTTCGGGTGGGTGAAAGGTATGATCTCTTGTTTTTAGTTAAAATGTAGATGTGTACATGCTATATTGAGTAATTTAGGACAAAATAGTGGGAACAATTTAACTTTGAACAACTGAAAGTAATTTCACCATTTAACTTTTCAGCAGCGTAAACTTTTTCATCACAAACGAAATGGAACCTAAGACTAATATTTTATCATTCAAAAATTTTCATCTTCTACCTTGTTGGCATCGTTCACACGGATGTCAGCACAACCAGAAACATAACATTTCCTCCACCCACGGGCTACCACAACTGCATGAGATGTCATGCCACCTCTTGCTGTCAATATTCCAGCAGCAACATGCATACCACCAATATCCTTTGGACTGGTCTCTGTCCTTACCTTCAACCGTAGCAATCATTGTGATGGGTTCAGTTTCAATTCAATAATTAAAAGGGATCAAGAAAATGGACCAATTCAATTCAATACGACTATATTTGTTACTTGATGGTGATTGATGTTTTATAAAACCCATTTCCCCTGCTTATGCAATTTTATGTGAAATATGGCCATATTATTTGAAAAATAACAAGTGCAGATAAATCTAAAAATAAAATAATCTTTTTACAGAGAGTACATTATAGTCGTATCCACATAAATGGTTTTAATGACAAAAATGTGATCACATAAATTTGTGAACTCTTGGACAACTATCACAACATAAATTGGTCCAATCTACAACCAAAAACGTAGGATCACAAACAGTTTTAGGAATGAAGTGTATTGAGAATATAAACCCCTTGTAGGGGATGCAAATATGTACACATGATATATAGATCTTTGGGACCTCTTCATCATTGACAATTGGTGTTGGGTTGGATGCTCCAACTCTAACATGGTATCATAATAGGCTCATGGCCTATGTTGGCCACACCTGCTCCACATCATACAGTATAATTAATCCACGTATTTATCTCAATCACACCACCCGTAAGGAGGTGTTTAAAATATAAATATTTAAAAACCATGGTTTCTCTACACTTCTAGCCATTGGTTGGTTGGATAATGCAACACGAACAAAGTGGGCCATAACATAAGCATAGCTTATTTTCTCTCTTTTGCATTTCCCCATGGATGCCATTTCTCTAGTTAGGTCATAATAGAACTCAAAATAAATCTTTAATCATTTGAAGGATAACAAAAAATAAATGTGAACTACATGATCTTACCAAGATGACACTCTTCCCTTGTGCATGCCATGCTTCAGCATCATCAGCACTGAACACGACTTGCCCTATTGCTGCTCCAGGGGATGCAGGCAAGCCCGTAGCTACCACTTTGTCATTGTAAGCAGAAGGATCCTCAAACTATACAAAGAATTGTGCAATCATGTTGTAAAAGACACGGCATTCGTGACGAATGTATATGTTTATAACAATTATATTCTGCATTAATGTTGTTCCTTATTTCCTTCAGAGATAAATGGTCCATTTGGAAAGAAGCAAAAGAAAAAAAGACCACACAATATGAAGTTCGAATTGTTTATTATGCCTATTATAACCATTAGTTTTTCTAAATTAAGAAGCCCATTTTTTACCCAAACTTACTTTGGTAGATAGAAAGATAGATCATTCTGCTATTGGAGCAATTAGCATGCAATTGCAAGCTACCCTTGAAGATTAAGTGGGTCAATTGTCCGACCCCCTGACCTTTTAAAAATTTATTAGATAATGCTAAATTTTAATTATATTTTACAAAATGGGATTAAAAATCAATACAAGCGAAAATTTCCCGCTTTATCTTAGAAGAATAGAAACAAGTGTTAAATTTGATCCCCTTACATTTTAAAAATAGAACCAAAATGTAAAGGGAAATTGTGACATTTGGCTTTAACCCCTTTTTTGTATACCTGTGGATGAAGAAGTTGCTCGACATGCTGCGGCTCCACCATTGTATTGCTCTACAAGCTCTTTAAGATCGAAGATGTTAGGTCAGTGTCAAGCTTAAATCCTCTTGCAGATTTCAAGTTTTCTAATTTCGCCTCAAATAACGAGTGTGGAATTCCCATTACCTTCAATAAAAAAATCACAGCTGTTAATAATTCTGAGCAAAAAACCCATAATGTTCATCAAGAAATAACCAGCTAATTTGAATTAAGCCCTTGTCATCTTGGCTATCAAATTTTCATAACTATCAATATGAGAAGGAATGAAATACAGAGAATTTGCATAAATTGGGAACTCCCAAGTCCACATAAATATAAATATATTTCACAAAATAATGCAATCGATGGGATTGGGAAGAAACACTCACAACATCTCCAAACCATTTCAATGCCAGGCATTGAAATATAAATTGTAAAACAACAAAGCAGATGGTATAAGAAAACAGATAGTATATAATGTTCAGTGAGTGCTTAATTACATGTGAACTTAAATATACTTCAAGTGAATACATTGCACATGCCACGGATACAAATAACTGCTCTTCAGCATAATGGACATAATTAAGAGCCTATATTTTATATAGATAGCAAACAAAAGTTCTCACAGCCCACAATCATCTTGACATTATTGTTTAACAGCTGCTCTACAAAATCAGGAACTATTCATTTACCATGAATGGACCTTGCTGAGATGTCATTGTGTTAGGAAAAAAGAACTTCTTCAGTAGTGTATAAGCAGATGATACTAGAGCTTCATACAAAAAAAATCAAGAAACAAGAACAAAAAGCATCACTCTGTTGAGAATATAAAAATTGCACATCGCATAAAGTTGTTAACCACTGTATATAAGATTCTGTCCCCCCCACCCCCACCCGTTGCCAACCGTATTTGCGTTGGATATTCTGACTTATATGGTACCAAAGAATATTATAGAACATCCCATGTGAGTGCATATTGAGAATAGAAAAAGTTCACAAAAGAAATCAAAAACTTTCACCACACTATTTTGCTTAAGATAGGTTTTAATGAAAACAGGTTTCGATTAAAGTTAATATTGATTTGGGGGATAACATAAGAGGAGTTTAATACTTACCTAGGCTACAAAGAGAGCCGGAACCCGTGGTCCTCAGGTGAGAGAGAGATAGCCGGAAATAACCCTACAGGGAACAATCCCAACCAGGACACTGCGTAGCTCTTGTAAATCTGAACTGGGTTCGCTCCCATGTCCATCCGCCCCTGCCTCCGAACCTTTACTATGTTTCATATAAAAATTTCAGTATACCAGTATACAAGATAGAAACCAAAAGTTCCAAAACACACATAAACATACACAAAGATTACCGGAGTGCCCGCGTGAGAGAGATGAAGGTTTGGGTTTGAGGGAGGCCTCAAAAGTGACGAAGTGTAAATTTTTTAGAGCATTTTATATTTTAGTAACCGTACTCAATTTTGGCACACTTAAAAACAGTGCCAAATTTTGGCACTGTTTTAAAGTGTGCCAGATTATCATTAAACCGTAACTATGCCAAATATTTAATATCAAGGTGTGCTAAATTGCGGTTTTTGATGCAGTGAACCTTTTATAAATTACACCTTCTTATATTAATTGAGAGTTCAAAAGACTACCATGAACAATTAGGAAGGAACTTATAAATTTATAGGGTCTGAATAAATCTTCACCATAAATGATGATTGGGGGCGAATCTATATTGAAATTTCCAATTGTTTTGTTAGCATTATGAAAATTTTGATTTTTTGATTTTTTTTCTGCTGAAACTAATTGATTGGGTTGTCAAAAGTCGGAAACAAAGGAATTAAATCTCACAAGTCCGTGAAATTCAAGATGCAAAAATCCGTGCCTCAGTATTACTATTATCACTAGTGTTGTTATTACTATGAATACAATGTAGAGATTATAAGAAATGACCCTACTTCAATATGGTCACATATTGAAGCCGCACCCATTTCTGATAGGAAACCTAGAAAATTTTATTAATAACAATCAACAGTATAATGCATAGACCAACAACCCGTGTTACATATTCATAATAGAAAGGTCAGAGAAGAGAAAAGAAAGGAAAAACTTTACAAAGATGGAATACAACACAACACGAGACAGAGGAACAAAAACTCCAGGCCAAAATTATTAACCCATGATACTCCTTGAGCTGTGTTTAAACCACATGATGTTAAACTCAAAACTGAAACCGTTTGGATTCCAGACTAATACAAAAAAAAAATACATGTATAGAAGTTACGTAAGATGTTCAGAGATAGAGTTCCACACTAAGTGGATGTTCCTTTTTATAGATATGTAGGGAGGTCAAGAGGAGGATCTGAATGATGGCTAAGGGAGATGAAGAGAAAGGGATAGAGAACAAACTAAAGGACTAAAGGACTCAAATGGGCTATTTATTTGTCATCCATTATTAAGTGGTAGGTTTGAAATTCTTATTAGATTTAAGGGAATCAAGGTCCAAATGGATCAAATGTGTTTTACATACTTTTCAAGTTAGTATAAGATATATAGTTAATGAAATTCATAAAAATATAATTATACCAATCAAATCATTATCAATATCTAACTAATGTGATATTTTGAGTGCATATTATTGGGAGCAAATATGTCAAATCCAACTGTTGATTTATTTAAGTATCATCACAAAAAAATATATATATAAAATATTAATTTTTGAATGGCATAAAACTTCTCTTAATTTACATTGGTGTTGAGTTTAAACAAAACATATATCAAACCATCATTTGAATAAAACTTGGATTACGATATTGTTGGGAAATTGGAAACGACCCAATAGATTTTAGATACAATTACGTACAATTTCTATAATTTACCAATATTTCATATTTCGAAGCAATCCAATCAGGTCAAATCAAACATTTCCTAAAAACTCACTAAATTTAATAATCAACTAATAATCATGTGATAAAATATCATAAATCTACAAATTAAAAATCAAACCAGTACATCATCCGTGCACGTCGTATAGTGACTTCTCTAGAAAATAAGAAAATTAAATAACCAATATATAAAACAATGATCTGATAACTTACAAGTTACAAACCTGATTTTCATACACCAATTAATAAACTATGATATTATAATTATACATTCTATCAAGCATTCATTTTGAGGCATCCTATGAAAAAAACTTGTTTCGCAACTTCTGTAAATCTCCAACAATAAAAGGGGGACTCGCGCGAAATTTTACTCTTCTATGAAGTTAAATCTCATCTTTGTACAAATATCTATCCAATCTAATGAGGGTTCTTACATAATTGCAGCCAAGCCAATAGGTTCCCTTCATCAGTTCTTAACTCGGGAACCGAGACCAAATTGCGAGGTCTCGCTGAAAAAAACACGGGTTAAAACATTGTAAATAAACACATTAAGAGGGTGTTGACTCAAAAATTTAAGCTTAAACATATTTAACCAAAGGAACAATTTGGGATGGATTGTTTTCACGTAATTATAAACTATATAGTAAATTGCAAAGTGATTATTTTAAATAAAAAAGAATATATGATTTAATCAAGGGGTCACTTGGCAAATAGTCCCTCCACATTTTCTAATTAATGTTTAGTCAAAATTATTTTTATTATTCCAAAAAGTACCTCCCTATATAAAACACTCACAAAAACTCACCACTTATTTTAAAACTTAAATCCTAAAATACCCTCAAACCTAAACCCAAAATGAACAAAAACAATATCCGAAAAAAATTGTCAAAAAAATAGACTAGGGACTTTTTGGAGCATAAAAAATTAGGTGGTCTAAATGTAGAATACACTTACTTCCTAGGGATTAAACAATTATATATCCCTTTAATCATAAATGTATAGTATATTGAAAATAATGTAGCCTAAATGTGGCTAAAGTAACTTTGAAATCATTCAATGATGATTTGTATACTTTGCATATTCAAACTAGCTACATAACTTCTCAAAAATAATAAATAAATAAGCAAATAACACACAGTACACAAGATGCACCCGAAAAACAATGAAACAAGGAGAAAAGAGATTACTTGAAACATTGATGATTACATTGACAATTTTCTGAGCAGCAAGTGCTTTTAACTTGTCTCCCGTAGATAATAATAATAAGCTCCTCAAGTGTTGTTTTTGTTCCTTGGGACTACTCGTCTTGCCAAAGCTTCTTCAAAAGCAAGCAGAACTTGGTGCGTAATGCAAGGAAGGGAGAGCAAAATCTGTGATCATAAAAATTAATTAAGCACCATCCAATAAAAAAAGAGCATTGCTACAGCGACATGGGATTTCGACTTAAATTCGCGACCCGGGACACGTGTCCGGGTGTGATTGGAGCATTTGGAGTGGGACACATTTTTTCAAGGTGTCCCCACTCAAAACGCATCAATCACACCCGGACACGTGTCCAAGTCGCGAATTTAAGTCGGAATCGCATGTCTCCCAAGTATTTTCCATAAAAAAACTAAAAATGCATGCAGTAATAGGCTACTATCAAAACAATCCTTCTAAAATATGTTTTTACCCAAATAAAAGAAAAAAAAAGCACCGTTTACGAATTTTAGAAAACTATCCATAATTAAAGATCGGTTATGAAAATTGTGGAGTTAAATAAGTAAATAAAAGAACAAAAAAAAATCTCCCTGAACGCATGAAGATAATTTTATTCCCAACATGGTTATTTCTACGTTGCGATGTGTCGCACAACCGTGTCATGCTCCTATAGTAGGCACCATAAAAAATTGGAAGCAAATTATAAACAAACGTGAAAACCCAAAGCAAAACACAATACTAAACTTTTCTCTAATAAAAATTCCTTGAACAAAAATTATCACAATCATATGCTTGCCTATACACATTACAAACATAAAACCCACTCAATGTTGTGGGTACCCCACTTGAATTTTAAAGAGTGTTAAATGTTTAACCCCCCAACCGATACCAACTAGACTTTGAAGCGGGATGTGTGTTAGGGTGGCTTTGGCACCTGCATCCCCCTGTTTAGCTCGCATGGGGGAGTCCAAATGGCTCGTTCGTGTAGAGGTTTAGGGTTATCCAAAAAAAAGATATTAAAGAATTAAAATCATTTCCATTTGTACAAACTCTTTCAACAATAATAAGATTAGTTTTCCAAAACCACTTTGGGTTAGTGCCCTGTACCGCGAATGTTGTACCCACTCATTTCTCTATTCCTCTCTTCGGTCCAAGAAGAGTGATGGTCCTGCGGCCACGATATCAAAAAACATGAAAAACAATATCAAAAAACTTATGAGATGTTTCAATCGTGCCTATAGTAAAATATATGCAATTAAGTCGTGCCATATTACAAGAAATGCAGCGTTAACAACTTATATAAATAATGACAATAAAAAAAATCATATAGAAATTCTCACCATAAAGTCTTTGTATCCAAATTAAGGCAAGGTATTCAATAATTAGTACATTAATATAGCCATATTACAAGAAATGCAGCGTTAACAACTTATATAAATAATGATAATAAAAAAATCATATAGAAATTCTCACCATAAAGTCTTTGTATCCAAATTATGGCAAGGTATTCTATAATTAGTACATTAATATAGCCATATATAGGACCAATTGGGAAGCTACAAAAAAAACATATAAATATAGAAAATATAGTTTCAAGCCACGTGTGGTAACACCCTAAAAGAAATAGGAATAAGAACACAAAAAATATATAATCGTAATTCTACACTGCATGTGTCATGCACCTCAAGATCCACATTTAGGGCACTAAACAAATACATGGTCTTCAAACTTTAGTATTGAGAAAATACTTGGTCTTCAACCGTAGATTTACAGAACGTCTACTTCGGTACATGTGATTAAAAAATAAATATTTTAGAGAAAATAAGTAGGGGCAGTGGTGCGTGTGATCACTGGTATGTAATACCAAGTTAGATCAGGAAATTGATTTCACATTTACAAAATTAAAAAGAAATAAAATCAATATTTGTAGAGAATATACCAAAAGTAATGTCTGTCAACTGCTTATAGCCACAACCTGTGCTCCATGCGTGAGGATAATTTCCACGTACAATCTGAAACAGGAAAAAAAAATCCATCAATATGAAGAAAGATTCAGCCATATACAGTAGCAATACAAATTCAACAACATACAAAAATACAAAATTTCAGTAGAGATACAAAATGACCCAAACTGAGTTATTCCAATCAATCAATTTAGAATAAAAACGATCAGAAAAGATGAAACACTATTTTCTAAGCCCCATCAGCATAAAAATTAAAAGATCAACGAGGAGAACAACAAACGTAAAAAATAAATTTGATCTGCAAACCAAAAAGAAACATAAAATATATAGACAATAAGTAGTTATAAAGAGTTAATGAGACATCAAAAATAGAAAGAAGTAACTATAGGGACGATATGGTGATACAAGAATATAAAACTGAATTATTGAGACAAATGTAATGAAAAAGCATAATCTGACTTGCCGGTTCCAAAATGTGTCATTTCTTTATATATATGATCACAATTTCAACGAAATAACTAACTCAGATTTCATGACCATAAACGGGGTTTCTTTCAAAATTGAACTAGAGTTGTAAACATTATAATATAATATCATCACCACCAGAAACCCAAAAACATAGACCAGCCACCAGATGAAATCAGTTGATAAGTAATTTCAAAAGTCGGAGGCTTCTCATTAATCAATTGGCATTGCCACTAATTAAAGGACATAACACATAGGTGATATGTACCCACCACCCCCACCCCCATCACCGTCCCCGTCCCCACCCCACGGGGCGTAACCATTCAATCATTAAAAGGACACCAACAATTTTAAGAAATCCAAACTGAAATTGAAACAAACTTTGGTATGAACACCCCCTACCCACAATGATCATTCACACAAACCACCTCAAACACCGCCATCAATGACCCTCACATATAGAAACAACCATAGTTGTCAAATCGCGAATCGTATCGTGAATCGAAACGGTCGAATCGGAACCAAGTGATAATAATGTAGTAAAACATACGTAAATGGATTTAACACTGTAGAATTGGTAATTAAGCATGAAATGACAAAAAAACTAACCGTAGCACGTGATAATATACCAAAATATATCACAAAAATTAAACATAGCACATGTTCTCATTCATTTTAAGCTTAAAAATGTAAAAAACACCAAATGACCTTCAAATACAGAAAAAAAAAAAATGCATGTTTTTATAACAAAAACGCCTGGTTTTGTAAACAAAAAAAAAACAGCAAAAGAACTTCAGATACAGAAAATATAGCAAAAAAAAAATGCATGTTTTTAAAAAAAACAAATGGCTTTATAACAAAAAAAAATACAGCAAAAGAAATTAAGCAAATACAACAAAACAAAACAAATGTTTTTATAAGAAAAAAACAAAAACGCATATTTTTATTAAAAAATGAATGGTTTTATAACAAAAAAAAAATCAAAACAAAACAACAGAAACAACCGTAACAAGAGAAACAGCAAAGAAAATCTCTAACAACATACCTTCGGTCATTTTGAGAGAAACAGCAAAGAAAAAACCAAATAAACAACAAAGCGTACCTTCGTTTGAGAGAAGCAGCAACAAGAGGGTTCGTTTGGCTGAAAATCTCTTACGACCCAAGAAAATCTCTCTTTTGGCTGAAATACGGTTCGTATGGTACAAGAGGCTTGCCGTAAGGTATTGTGTTTGGTTTTTAGTTCTTTTTTTTTTTGTTTTGTAGATAGCTGAGCTGAAACAGGTTAGAAAAAAAACACGTGCCTCTTGTACACGTGCGCTGAAATCGGTTAGAAAAAAAACAAGTTTCTAGAATCGTAACAAGGGTCGATTCTCGATTCTGTCTCGTATCCCACAATACTATGCCGAATCGAACGATTTTTTTTATCATATCCGATTCTAAACTTGATTCGAATTGTTTTGATATGGAATGGAATCGAATTCCTAAAGTTGATTCGAATTGTTTTGATATGGAATGGAATGGAATTGAATCGGAAGATTTTGATAACAATGAAAACAACCCTCAACACGGTCACAAACACCCACGACATCCCCGAAATCCACCCAAATGACACTTAATAGTAAATAGTCCAAAAAGTAATGCCATAAAATCCCCACAACAACAATTCATAAAACTCCATATTTGGAAGGAAGTTATTTTGACAACCAAAATGCACACTTACCCCAAAATAGATTCCAAAAGGAATACAAAAATGAAAGAGTCAAATGAGAATCGAGTTATTTAATGAAAAGAGTCAAATATATATTTGTAAAAAAACATAGTTTAGATGGTTCGATTGATACTTCAGATTGAGAAACTAACATTTAAACAAAGGGGTCAATTGATACTTAAGATTGAGTGAGCATCTTAATAATTAACAAAAAGTTTAGATGGATTTGGTGGTCATCTTCATACATTTACACAGTAAAAATTGAGGTGGGAGATTGTAATTTTAATAGCATATATTGACAATAGAATGTGTTTATTGATAATGCAACAAACACATGCTACAATGTGTACCTGAGGAAATCAACAATAAAGACTCAAAAACTAACACATAAAGTCCTGTGTTACCAAAAGTTCAATTATTAAAAAGAATCTAAACTTAACTAAACCAAACAATATAGAAACACTAATAAAAAATGCGAAAAAGTTAAGCGCACCATCTGCAATGATGCCTCGCCTTTTGCAACGCTCCTCCCCTGTATGTAAATCAAGCGAAATGATTGAAATGGACCCTATTTTAGGGTTTTATTAGTCATTTTATTTTATTTTGTATTTTCTTTTCTTTTATTATTTGTATTTTCTTTTCTTTTATTATTTGTTTATTATTGCTCCTCTTTGTGGTATGGTTTTAATTAGATTATAATGGAAAAGTTGTTTACACTAGCTTAATTAATTATTGGGTGAATTAATAAAGAAAAAATATTTTTCGAAAGTGATGTTAAGAATGAACCAACTGTATACTCTGATTTAATTGGATATAGGACTGATCACCCGGTATTTACTTAGGCGGGGTGTTACATGTGGTATCAGAGCATCAGGTTCTAGTGTCTTTAGGATCTATACGGCTTTCTACGTTTCATCTTAGCGTTCTTTGATGTAGAGCCCTATTATTAGGATGTTGTATTCCTCTGCGTGTCAACGACTTATGTGCTCCTGCCAATATATATACGTGATGTAATTCTTATACGAGCCCGGTCAGGCTTCAATGATTAGTGAGGGTCGTTAGAAGGACAACAGGAGGACTAAGCTGACGACATAGAGTATTTTGGGAATGGTGATCAAGATAGGACTCGCCATAATTGTTGTTCGAGATAAGAAGAATAAAGAAGTTGTTTTGGAACTGTAATTCCCCAAGCACTGTCATTGATGATGTTTGTGACGTTCCAAAGACAATATACAGTGAAGGGCGAGGGAGTTGGAAGGACTCTTAAGAAGCAAGAAATCCAAAAGACAATTATGTAGGATGAAGTGTAGTAACACTCGAGACTAAAAAATTTCAGACGAAATTTTTTTGCTCATAGGAGCAGTCTTAAGTGATGAGAGTTAGACATCACATATAAAGAAGCATGAGTAAAGTTAAAACGAGAAATTTGGGTATGGTTCGACCGTGAAATCATCCATTAGATGTTCTAATAGGGGTGTGAATGGAATTTCAAAACTTATTTCACATGGGCAAGAACGCCCAACGCGAGAGAGAAGACAACTCGCTTAATAAATTCCTTACCCAGTGACGGAGGGGTACATCGAAGATAAGAAGAATTCATTGTGTGGAAGGAATCGTGAGTTATATACTCAAGAGGAAATTTGACGAAGACGACTAGGGTCGATGTCTTTAAGAAATTTGTTGACGCTTCCAGAAGAAGGGGAGCCAGGAGAATTAGGAAATCTAGCCGAAAGGCAAGATTAAATTGAACAGAGTGTTAGTGAAACATCACCAGAAGGTATACCTAGTGAGGGGACCTATTTAAAATAAGTTGATTAAATCCCTACTAAGTGGCGATGAGTTCAGCAGACCAGTAAGGTCAATAATGTGCTCCATAGGACCGATAGAGCCAAAGGAACAATGGAAATAACAATTTAGGAGCTAAGTCTGCCAGGTCCGAGAGAGGGACATTCCAAAATGGTCAGTGAGACCAGTGATGAGGAAATGGCCCGAGAAATGACCCTATGTGTAGATAGAGAGACTACCAGTGATGAATATGCCCACATTGAGAAGTGAGACCGATAAGATTGGTAATGATAAATCATGCCAGTTAGGCATAACAACTGGAGGAGTGAAAATTCCAGCAGAGGAATTGGGTCAAGAGAATTGGGCCCGGGAAATTTATAACCCGAGAGTAGAGGGTTTAGGTAGGCTTTGTGGAGCCCTCGGTAACAGTAGCATACCTTATTTCAGGTTCGAAGGGGCCCTAAAAGTAAAAAGGGAGGCCAGTAAGGCCATAATTGAGGCCAAGAGATTTGGGCCAACGTTTCAGTGATGGGCATGTAAGCCGCAAAACATAATACTTTGCCCACAACGAGGAGGAGCAACTATTAGTTGAAATACTAGATGTATAAAGATTGCAGATGCTCATGGGTCGTGTTGGCAGCTACGTGCTGGGACCCTACGATCATGTAAGCCTGATGGAGTTTTGATTCATCTTTGTGAGAAAAGGATTAAGTCTGTTGACATGGGTGTGTCACAATACGTATTTGAATTGTTAACACTAAAATTCGCATGCGAGTCAAGTTTAATGGGTACATTAGCTTTAACAGTCTGGTTATAAACGTATTTATCATGGGTAACGGGACTTTTACAACCCGCGAGTAGAGGGTTTAGGCAGGACTTGTGGAGTCCTCGGTAACAGTAGCATACTGTATTTCAGGTTCGAAGGGGCCCTGAAAGTTAAAAAGGGAGGCCAGTAAGGCCATAATTGAGGCCAAGAGATTTGGGCCAACGTTTCAGTGATGGGCATGTAAGCCGCAAAACAAAATACTTTGCCCACAACGAGGAGGGGCAACTATTGGTTAAAATACTAGATGTATAAAGATTGCAGATGCTCATGGGTCGTGTTGGCAACTACGTGCTGGGACCCTACGATCATGTAAGCCTGATGAAGTTTTGATTCATCCTTGTGAGAAAAGGATTAAGTCTGTTGACATGGGTGTGTCACAATACGTATTTGAATTGTTAACACTAAAATTTGCGTGCGAGTCGAGTTTAGTGGGTACATTAGCTTTAACAGTCTGGTTATAAACGTATTTATCATGTATAAGGGGACTTTTTGGATGCCACCCGTGAGTGAGCCGGGTGGGCACTAAAGGCATATTTTATCGTTATAATTTACTATTCATTGAATTAGCAAAATAGAGCTTATTATAGTAATGTATGGTGATAATTATCGAAGGTTGGAACGATAGTAGATTGAGTGATAAGACTATCGTGCTGGATACCCCGGGTGAGTAATATTACTTTTGTGAGGCGCCACTTGAAATAAGGTTGGGCCTATATATATATATATATGAAATTTTTCATGATATCGTAGACGTCAGTGAGTATGTTGTCTTGTTATATATGGTCCCGGTGCGTAGGGATTTATTTACTGATGTGACTCAGGGTAATAGCTCGTCATTTCTATAGCGTCGAAAAACTTGGGATAGTAATCGTGCCATATTTCATGATATTTTTACGAAGTTAAGTAGACTTTTATGCCAACATACGAAGATTGTGGCAAGGTACATATTATGGACTGAGGGCCATACGGATCTTAACGACCGACTATGTTAGGTAGTAGTGTATCGGGGGGTTCCTTGTTTGGATTTCGCTTTGCAAGACATCAATAACTGAAATGCAACCAGTGCCTCCATAGAGGAGAGAAAACAGGGTTCACCCAAGGGTAGACAACTAACGGTAGTATCAGCTGATGAATAGAGCTCGGACACACGTGTCCTATAATCAAGCCTCATCCCCTCATATTCAGATTCCCAATAAAGGACCACCTTGTCGCACTTCTCAACTCGTACACAACATTCCTCATATCGGGCCAGTGTGACAAGTCCGGCTCAATACTCCAAGGTATGTCGTACCAATAAGAGCGTTCGCCCTCCAATCGTTCAATCTTTCCCCCAATCTCCTTTAGAGCTTCTCGATAGTAAGCCTAAGTAGATTCAGCCTTGATTGGCTCAATATCATCATACATGGCCTCTGAATCAGGTGAGTGGTGGGTGGGATGTTGCTCGAAGGAAGCTAAGAGGGGCTTTTCAAGAATTCCGAAACGTTGGGCCTACTTCCAGGGGATGCTTTTGGAAATGCAAAAAGTTTGGGTGTTGAAATATAATTTTTTGAATTGAAGAAAAGGTCGAAATAATTTTCAAGCGTAGAAGGGGTGAATTTGCAATTATTTTTGGGAAGGTAAGGGAATAAGGGTAAGTAATTGTGGGGTTTTCCAAGTTTTCTCAGGGGTTGTGGGTCATTGGGGTGGGAGGTGTTGCCTGGCGGTGAGCTGGTGGAGGTCGATTGGGGAGGGAGGGGAATTTCAGATGGTCATTGGGGTGGGAGGTGTTGCCTGCGGCTATGGTATCAGTTGGGAATTTTAATTAGTGGTTGTTGGCTTTCTACAACCCTATCACTAGTGGTGGTGTAAGGCTCATTGTGATTGGAAAGGGTTCGATTGGAACTGAAATAAAGGTGGATACGGTCGAACTAGCCATTGGTAGGTCAATCGCATAGGTGAGATCTAAGGCCAGATTTCAGTCATTCCAAATCTCCTATGTGATAAAACCTTAGATGAAGAGAAGAGATGGTTCAAGAACGAACCACGCTCTGATACAAAATTGATGTAAAGCGAAATCAATATAGATGAATACAACGACAACAACAGATGAAGAGGAAACTCTCTCTAAACTCACTCTAAACTCTCTCTAAACATTCTCTAATCAATAAGTACGAATAACGAATGTAAGGGAAAAAAAAGACATGGATTTTTAACTAAAAAGAGATTATCAAGAAGTAAGAATAGCAAATGTAAGGAAACCCCCAAGTATAGGGGGGTAATTCCATCAAAAATCAAGGAAACCTTTAAGTCTGGGGGGCAACTCCATCAAAACTAAGTGGGGAAAATCTAAAAGAAAATGATATAAAATGGTTCAGAAGAAAAAGAAAAAAGTACAGCCATGTAGAACATACCAGCCTTGAACGATACTGGCTGAATTATCCTTTCCCCTCAATATCATCACTCCATAATTCCAATGCTCCAACATAAAATGTTGCTCCAGGATGAACTTTTTCTTTCTTGAGCATGCACGGGAAAGATATACCACATATACCGTCATTCAGAAAGACTAAAATCTTGCCCTTCACATCAGAGTTCAAATTATTTAACTGAATTGTCTCCAGCAACATGTGCAACAATCTTTGGCTTGGATAGTAAATCTCTCATCAGTGCCTGCAGGGCCATCCAATGTGATACATTTTAAGAAAACATTAGGTACTCTCACTTATCAGCTAATAAAATAGAGATTGATAATGGAGTGCTAGTTCAAAATGTTGGAAATACCCCAGCATCTGAAAAGATATTGAAGTGGATAGGTCAGGATTGCATAATTTAATTTTTGGCCATATCATACAAGGGAAAAACAATGGTGGATGTTATTTCAACTATGACACGGTACAAGAATTATTTTCCCTAAATACTACTCAGTCTACTGTACTAGAAAGCAATATATATCTGCACGTTATAGAATTATAGTTCGATCATATGATGATTTCATTTATAAAAATAGTTGCCATGTACAAAGCACTTCAGCTGAAAGAGAAAATGAAGAAGATCGAACCGGAGTTCACTTCAAACACTACTTGAAGCACTTTAGTACAAACTCGAAGAAAATAAGTAGAAAATGCTGTCAAACCATGTAAATCATCTCACAATACCACGTGTTTTCATAAAAGAATATATTTATTTAAAAGATGGGAAAATAATACTGAGTAAAAAAATGAGAAACCTCTAAAATACTCGTAGAGAACGAAGAAAAGATGAAGGGAAAAAAGAAACTCAAGGGCAACAAAAGTCAATTGTATTCAACTTATATTCAAGATCTAATGCTAGAGAGAGAGAGAGAGAGAGAGAGAGAGAGAGGGAGAGATTTTTTTATATATCCAACAATGTTTCCTCGTCTTTAAATGGAGTGAATACACAGTAGGTTATATTACTATATGTTTATTCCAAGTCGAAATATAAATGCCAAAAATACATCAACATGGTTTTAACCATCCATTCAAATATCTTATGTAAATTTAATTTTAAAAAATGCATCTTAAATACACACAAACCATATTAAGGATTTTGAGACAAAAAATAAAATGCAATCAAAAAATTATATATTATTAAGCTAAATAAATGTATATATACAACATGTACTATTTAATATTATAAGAAGTATATGCAATCTGTTAAAAAAAGAAGTATATGCATTAATTTCATTTATATTTGGAAAAATATATATTAGTTTCAATTTCAAGTTCATACACTCATGTTTAAACAGACAGTGGATTTCCTTAAATATCATGAGTCAGTTTCTTTAATTTGTCATTATATTCAAAATTTACAAGAAGCCCGGGCCTGTCAACTAGTTTATATCTAAATATATTCTTATCCATGAGTATGTAATTGTCTAGGATAATGAAGACAAAACCATTACCTAATGAAAATAAAAAGATAGTATCACCAGCGACACATTGCAAGTTTAAGGAGCCCACAAACACCATGCTCTCACATATATATTTCGCAAACCCATTCACTCTCATCAATTACAGTACCAGAACCAAATTCGTATAAGAAATCTATAGAGACATTCATCAAGATTTGAACGATATACTCATAGAGGAATCAAACTCAGAACCAGCATCAACTTGTCGCTTCCTGTGAGGCACCAGAGACAATGACACTAAAATGTATTTAATCAGACTTCGGTTGGCTTTTGTCCCATAAATAAGATAAATTACTGAAAAGGAAACTATTTTGCGTACCTCAAGGATACAAGCTTGAAAAATTCGCATGTGTGAAGACGAAAGTCGGGGGAAGAGAGTAAGAAACCACAACTAGGGGGGAGAGAGAGAGAGTAAATACTCATTACTGAATTTAAAATTAAGCTTTTAAACAAATACAAAGAAAAGAAGTTCATACCCATGTATTATGCTATATTTTGAAAGAACAACTACAGGGGCCCACTCAGTATAAGCATTAACAACATTAAGAGTAGATGTTACTATAGATGCATGTTGTTTTGCAGTGTCTAGTTGTTGCCTCCCTGCTTCTCTCAAAGCAGCTCCAAAGCATCTCTCAGTAACTGTATCAGCTGAAAGATATCACAATACTGCCAGAATATGTAATTTATGAAGATAGTCCTAACCAAGACTTACAGTGTGCAACAATGGCAAAATTTCAGGAAAAGATTGAGTTAACCCACGCAGCAATAGCCTTCGCAGATCCCCTGAAATGGGAAAAAAATAAGAACCATGTGACAGCAAAAGGCGATTTAATTAATGAGAATAGATTACAACAGATGGCGAACCAGCAATAGTCCTCGAAAAGTACATATACAATACAAGGAGGAAATGTACAAATTCTAGAAACATAATAATATAAAAGTAGCAATAGGGAAGATGCTACTTGCACTTGAAGAATCAATACTCAGACCCGTGCATACGCATCAACAATAAGGAGATATAAGACCAAGCAAGAAACCAACGATAAAAATGACACCCCTCTTGTTTGTAAAAATTAACTGAATGTCCTTCATGTTATAAGTCTTACTAAAGTCATCTTTCCTCTTGTTTCAAATTTATACGCTCATTACCCCTACAAGAGTAACAAGTTTTAAAAAAACAAAGCAAACGGGAGGTGAGTGTAATAATTGAAACAAGAAGGTAGGGGAGTGTAATGTTAAAAACAAGAGGTTTTATATTTGTAATTATGACAAATGAGACTGGAGGTCCATTACTTTACCCATTTTTTTAATAAAAAAAATAAGAAGGAAAAAAAGAAAGAAAGGTATAACAACACTCTATTCAGGTTTTAGGTAATCATTAAACACAAAACAGTTGCTCATGACTGCCTGCTATCTATACCTTCTAAATCTTCATTATGAACTGTAATATCTTCAGGAAGCCACCTTAGCATCATCAACTCGGCCTAGAATGGAAAGACAAATCACCTTAACTCCCTCAAGAAAAGCTATTTACATGAAAAAAACAGTTGCAAATAGAAAAATATGGTATATACTTGGATGGGACCAGTGTTGTTTAAGGCGCAAGGCGCACCCATGCGCAAAGGTGTCTCTGGAGCCTAGGCGCAAAGCGAGGTGCGCGACTGATTGAAGCTAGGCGCACTTTTTAAAAAAAATCAAAAAAAAATATTTATTCATATTTAAAGCAATATATTGATGTTGTAATATCATGACAGCAATGATAAACTTAATGGGATAATATAACATATTAACAAGTAAAGCTAAACTTTAACGAACAAATGAAGCTCTTAAAATTTATAGAAAAGACAACAATTACCAAAAAATAAAAACCAAACTAACAAGAGTTAAGACACAAAATTAAATGTATTATATTTAAATTTTTCATTATATTGTATTTCAATTGATTTTTTTCCCCATGTAAAACAACAAAACAGTAAAATATATAAAATAATAAAACATTAAAACAGTAATTTCAGAAAATGGTGTTGTATTGTATTTAAATTTTTCATTGTATTGTATTTCAACTGATATTTTTTTTCCTCACAACAAACAATAAGAAAGGAAAAAGGAAGACAAAAGAGGCAGAAAAAAAAAGAAAAGAAAATGCAGAAAAAAAAGGCTGAAAAAAGGAAAAAAAGAGAGGTAGAAAACAGCCATTCGGGAAAGAATTGGGCAGAAAAAAAAGAAAAAAAATATAAGTATGAGAAGAAAACAGGAAGAAATACGCTGAAAAAAGAAAAAAAGACGAAAAAAAAGCAGAAAAGCAGGAAAGCAGAAAAAAGAAGAAGCGTGCCTAGTCCCACGCTTGGCGCCTGAGTGCACCTCACGCCTAGTGCCTTCAGGCGCGTGCCTTTTGAAATGCGCCTCGCCCACCCCTCCTCTAGGCACCTCACCTGCGCCTTAGTACGCCTAGCGCCTAGGCGCGCCTTTAACAACTATGGATGGGACCATTGTTAGAGAGGGAAACTAGAGATGGAAAAAGTTCTGCCACAGACTTGAGCCTTCTCTCCTAACTATCTGTAACAAAATAAAATACATACGTATATACAACTGCAAAGGAGTCAACAACAACTAGAACAAAAGTCAATCTAATAGCAAAAACCTCAACAACAAGAGCAGCCATCTGAATTTTCAAAGCCCATTCCTCACAAGGGTTAGCGATTTCAAACATCAACTCAATTAATAGAAACATTTGCGAAGCCCCTCCATTCTGCAGGACTTAATTCATCCCATCGCATCTGCACTAAATGCTACAAAAAGGAAAAGAAGATTGAAATCATAAGAGTGACAGTCAGGACTCATGCAATTCAATGACATGTAAGCTTATATGGTTTTAGCGCATAACTTAAAAAGAGAATGTTAAGGGGAATATGGATCTTAAAATTTGTGCAATATGTGTGTTTTGGGTATGCAGTCTATTTTAAACTACAGAAGCCAACCAAAGTTTGAGATTCCAATTTACAGGACTTTTACTCTCATCTTTCTGGTTTAATTCAACGCTAAAAGGTGTGTCTTTGGTATATACTTCCTACCCATCATGCTTTGTTATCTAAAGATCAGATTTTCCATGTTTGTGCACCAATTTGGTGGGTTTTCAAGACACGTATTGCAGGATTACATCTGTCTGAATGCTGTTTTGGGTGAACTTCTCAGTTTGACGAGGCGTTAGACAAAATGTCTTTGTTTTATGGATCATTTGACACATAATCGCCATGGAGTAAGTTCAAAATTCATTCCCACCTTTTTGGGTTTATTTTCTTATTGGGCTTGCTCCGCCTTTGTTGGTTATTTAGTTTTGCTCTCTTGATTTGTGGGCATGCCGGGCGATAGTGTGATTATGACGTTCAATGGTGTTGTGGGGAGTGAGTTGAGCTACAGACTCATCATGGAATATAGATGAGAGCAATTAGTTGGGCTGGTCAAGGGCTTTTTTATAAGTGATCCAAGCTACGTACCCTTTATGGGTATACTGCAATGGAGAATAAAAAACAAACTGAGTCAGAGCTAGATTGAAATCCATAGGTCATATCTTAACAATTTAATTGAAGATATACCGACTATCATGTGTGCCTTTGTACTCCTACATAGCTTGTAGAAGCAAACTGGTGTATTCTTTTTATCCTGGTAATGATAGTAAGAGAATGGCCCCTTTGATTTGTTATATTTCTAAGAAATGTATGTAACCTCCGATGCAAACAATTGGGAAGAAAAAAAGAATTAAGTACGAAAAGCATCCAAGCCAAAAAAAAATGTGAGACAGAGCACATAATGTTAAAACTACGAAATAAAAATAAAATAGTCATAACAAAACTAGCCCGTTCTTGTGGAATATGAAGAATAGACATTAAAAACACCAATATAACTATGCTCATATAATTTTATAGATGTGTCATACTAATATACATAAAGCACAATTAACAAAGAATTGGTGAGATAACCACAATATGAGTTTCTAATAATAGTGTAGTAAGAGTTTGAAGTAATCAAACCATATATGGTAAGATTATGGTCGATATAGATGCACATAAGCAAGGTTATACGATTCAGCAAAGAAATTTTCAGTTATAAAATATAAACAAGAGATGAGAAAAAACTCACGGGCACCAACCTTCAGCATTTTGAAAAGCACGCACTAGAATTTCAGAAGATCGATCTTTCTTGTCTAAAAGAAATTACGTGTTTTCCAAGACACGTATAAAGTATTGGGAAAGAAACATTCATATCAAGTAACATATATAATAAAAACAAGTAAAGCTGCTTTGCATTCATTCCTTCGAAAAAGTAATACATGTGAGTAAATAACCTTATTCTAAGTTATTGTAAAATATTAATTAAGAAATGAAGAAGGTGGTTAGTAGATTAAGTCACAAGGATTATAATATGTGTTATGTTAGGAGATAACATGGGTTGCTTAATAGAACCGCGTTGGGAGTGGATGGGGTTAAAAAAAGGTAAAATAGTCCCTAAAGTGATATCCTTTTAAGGTCCATAAAGGATTCATTGGGGTTGAAAGGTTTTAATGAGTGAATGTATTACAAATATAGTTATAGCTTTAATGAAAAGATTATTAAAATAAGAATACGAAGAGAGAAAAATGGGGGTGATGTATAATCATCACAGTACTCATTCTCGTTTTGTGTCTGAGGCTATAAGATTTCAAATGGGTGCCTACCGTGTAATCTGAAATGTGGATACATTAATGTAACGATGCATGGGTACTCGTTCCTTTGCTTGCTGGGTTGGGTGTTGTGACACCCCGCCTAATTAAATACCGGGCGATCACTCCTTTATTAAATTAAATCAAGGTAAACAATTGGTTCATTCTCAGCATCACTGTCGATAAAAATAAATTTTCCAATTTAACACCCTAAATAATTAAGCTATGTGTCAAAAACATTTTCAAACAAACTTTCTAAATTTTAATTAAAGAAAAAGATTTATTTATTTAAAACAACATTTCTACAATTAAGAATCACACCACGATAAACCAAATAGTATAATAGATTCGCCAATCGAATGTCAACATATGAAACTAGAATCACAAATCCATAATGAATAAATCCCATAGAACAATACTGGAAATAACTGAAATATAAATGTCCCAACAACAAATGAAATAATGGAAAGGCGACACATGCCCAATAAATGAGAATGCTAGAAGTGGAGTCAATAAAGGAAGCCGTCTACGCAAGTGACCTGCAACTCCCACCTAAGCTGCAGCACGTTCTTTTCAAGGGATCCTAAGCAAGACGCCCCTGTGGCTGGGCCCCTGAAATATATACATATATATACGAGAGAGAGAGAGAAAAAGAAACGGGTCAGAGCCCGAAAGTGTGTTTGATTTAAAAATACGTTTAACAAGTATTTAAATTGATACAGGCCAATGCAACAACATATTAGTGCGTCATTCTCTTGAGAAATACTCACCTCTATTCTAATGTGCACACCTATCGCACTAATCTTCCCAACGGTTTGTTTTAACGTTTATCGCGCTAGTCTTTCTAAAAGATTTAACTTAACTTAGATTACTCGCAAGATTTACAATTCACGATTTCATTTCTAAAAAGATTGTTCCAAACAGTAATCAAAGTTCTTCATTTTAACTTTATAAAATCAATAAAGTTTTACAGTGACATATTATACTTTTTCAAAACAAGTATTTAATAATTTGAGCCAACAATCATGTCCTACTTATCAAATCTCAGTAGGCAGTTTCAAATATCATAATCTCATATATATATATTAACTACTCGTATAATATATATATATATAACAGCACCCCGAATAAAACTATGGTGCGTGCATACTTCTACTATCCAAACCCCATACCACTCAAATCAAGGGGAATACAAATTCGGAATCACTCTCGAATTGTATTAACACATACACAAACAATATCGAGGCGAAGCATAGATTCCAAGTCTCTAAGAGGATGGCACATACTCGCGTCTCTTAGGACCGTCTGAACTATCAATTCGATAGCCTGTACCAAGGATATCTATCTTCTAGGGTACAAGTCAATATCCCCCATAAAGGTCCCATCGAGATAAGACTGTCCCAGCGCGGTAACCTCAAGGATAGCAAGTAGCGCGGTATGTTTTTCACATGCATATAATATATGTACACATAATCATATAAATATACCACTTTATCATATTGAAATAGGTCCTTATCGTCACCCATAATTATACCGTATAACCTTAATTTCACATTTATAGAATTACGTATAAGGTTTCATTCCTAACCTTAACTCGAAGGGTTTTCTCACTTATTACCTAACACTCATGGGCTATATCCTCACAAATCTGAATTTCAGTAAGTGTCTTTATTAGGTTCCAACGTAACTCTCTTACGCCCCTCACCCTTTAAATTCATAAATCTACTAACCTAAAGTAAATATCCCATAAATACCATTTTCGTTAAAGATTAAAGGTTCCAACATTTATTCATATACCCTACTGGTCCTCAATGTCTCCCAAATCAATTTATCAAGAGTGCCCAAGAGTTATATCACGACAATTTGAATTTAACGCATTTAAAGAGGGAATTAGGAGTCTTCCAGGAGGGGTCGATCGATCGAAGCTTGGGGCTCGATCGATCGAACCTTCGATCGATCGAAGCTCTAGGCTCGATCGATCGATCAAGCAGGTCTGGGCAAAATTCTGCAGAATGCAGTTACGGGTTTCATCAAACTTCTTCATCCAAAACTATGTTTTTCCATTCTAATCGTCCCAAAAATCCTACTATCATCATTATAACATTATACCAAGTGTTTATAACGTAAAGCATGTGTATAACTATCATTAAACATTGATAATTAACCCAAAATCCATCTAATCATCAAGAACCCTAGAGTTTTCCTTAATCAAGGTTCTAATATATTTTTAAAAGAAATTCCTTCTAATATATCATCAAAATTTCGTGGTTTATACTCCTCTACATGGCAAGGGTTCCAGAATTTCCATAGAATCAAAACTACATGCATTATCCTAACACAAATTGAGTTTTCTTCCATAATTTCCATCTCTAAACAATCATAGACTAATATGAAGATTGCATTAACGAAAATACGCAAGTCAAATACTTGCCTGGGATTTTTGGTATGCAGATTCCCGGATGATTTTGGTATGGCTGCGTTCCTTGACTCGCGATCTACGCGGTGGTGGCGGTGGCGGTGAAATCCGGTGGCTTTTTGGCCTTGAATTGCCTTGGAGCTCTCTCCTCTCTTCTCCAATGTCCGTCACTTGATTTGTGAAAGTTCTAACCCTAAGAGTCTAACCTAATGGCTGATATAGGTTGGCTGAAATTCGTGGGTTTAATTACCCAATTATGTAAAATGACTAAAATGCCCTCCCGGGGTACTAATTAGGCCTAGAAACACCCCGAGACCCAAACTAAACCCCCGGGTATACTTTTCTGACTATCTCGACCCTTCCGGATGCGTTGGCGCACTCAAAACGACCATACGAACAACTTATAAAATATTTACTTTTTATATAACAAAATTAGTCCCGACGTGACACGGGCACGTCCCGACTTAAATTTCCGAAATAGTCATTTAATTCACTTATGACATTCAATATAACCAATATAATATATTACTATGCTCATTAGTAATATTCAACAAGTTTCCCATAATTACTAACTCTCGTCACGTTAATAATTATTACATAATTAATTTCCGGATTTTTATTAAATAAACCGTCACATTAAATTTAATAAATCCCCAAATTAATATAGCATAAAAATACGGGGTATTACATACTCCCCCCCTAATAACAGAATTTCGTTCCGAAATTCGGAAGATAAGGCATACCTGGTAAAAACAACTCTGGATATCTCTCGCGCATATCTGCCTCACGCTCCCAAGTGGATTCCTCCACATTATGATGCTCCCACTGAACTCGCACAAGTGGAACTATTTTCGACCTCAATCTCCTCTCACTATAGTCTAGAATAGCCAATGGTCTCTCCTCGTAAGAGCTATCAGACTGTAAGTCAATCTCATCTATCGCAATGTGAGTATGGGCCATATCATCCCGAAGATATCGTCTCAACGACGAGATGTGGAATACATCGTGGATGCGACGTAAATGTTCTGGTAATCCCAACCTGTATGCTACCGGCCCAATCCTCTCGATGATTGCAAATGGTCCCACGTACCTCGGGGCCAACTTCCCCTTCTTCCCGAACCTCATCACACCCTTCATAGGAGATACACGCAATAACACTTGATCTCCCACATTAAACTCCCAGAAGAACCATTTCGCATCGGCGTAGCTCTTCTGCCTGTCCTGGGCTACCCGAATACGACTCCTGATTATCTCAATCCTCGCGGAGGTCTCCTAAATCACTTCTGGCCCTAGCAACTTGTTATCCCCCACCTCAAGCCAACAAGTTGGAGAACGACAAGGCCTGCCATATACAGCCTCAAATGGAGCGATACCAATCGTAAACTGATAATAGTTATTATAAGAAAACTCTACCAGTGGAAGATGTGTCTCCCATCCTCCTCCAAAATCGAGAACACACATACGTAGCATATCCTCCAACATCTGATTAGTACGCTCTGTCTGTGGGTGGTAAGCTGAACTCAACTTCAACTCAGTACCCATAGCCTCCTGAAAGCTTTCCCAGAAACGTGACACAAAAATCTTGTCTCTATCTGACACAATATTCAGGGGCACCCCATGTAATCTGACAATCTCAGCGATGAACAACTGAGCATACTGACCCGTGGTATAATCTGTCCTCACTGGCAGAAAATGAGCCACCTTGGTCAAACGGTCTACAATCACCCAGATAGAATCGTGGCCCCGCTGTGATGTAGGCAACCCTGTAATGAAATCCATGGAAATACTCTCCCACTTCCACGCGGGTACTTCCAATGGCTGAAGCAATCCTGACGGTTTCTGGTGGTCCACCTTCACCAGCTGGCAGGTAGAACACTTGGACACAAACTCGGCGATGTCCTTCTTCATCCCACTCCACCAGTATTGACGCCTCATGTCCTTGTACATTTTATCACCTCCCGGATGTACTGTAAATCGGGACCCGTGAGAATGAGTCATCACTTCATGACGTAACTCCGCTCCTTCTGGAACCACTAATCTCCCATTAAACCGCAAACCTCCATCAGAACTAACAGAATAGGACTCAGCACCCTCGGCTAGAAGTCGCACAATCTGCTCCTGGCAAAACGGGTCTGTGGTCTGTGCCTGTATCACCCTCGTAACAATCTCTGGTGTGACTGACATCACGGATATGAAAGAACGTGCCACTGCATCCTGGTGACCCAACTCCTTCCACTTTTCTTTCCAGATGTCCGCTACATCGTCTACCGGTCTACGGCTCAACGCATCAGCAACTACGTTGGCCTTCCCCGGATGATACTGTATATCGAACTGGTAGTCCTTCACAAACTCTAACCACCTGCGCTGACACATATTCAGCTCTCGCTGAGTGAACAGGTACTGCAGTGACTTATGGTCTGTGAACAAATGGAATTTCTCGCCCAATAGGTAGTGCCTCCAAATCCTCAGTGCAAAGACGACCGCTGCTAACTCCAGGTCGTGGGTGGGGTAATTCTTCTCATGCGGATTAAGTTTGCGGGAAGCAAAAGCTATAGCCTTCTCCTCCTGCTGGAGTACCCCTCCAAGTCCCCGTAAAGACGCATCGGTATAAACCAGGTACTCCACACCCGGTTTCGGTAAGGCAAGGACTGGTGCTGAAGTAAGCTTGTCCTTCAGCTCCTCGAAAGCCAACTGACAAGCGTCATCCCAAACATATGGTACCCCTTTGCGAGTCAGATTCGTCAATGGACCCGCTATTTTGGAGAATCCCCGAATGAATCTCCTGTAGTATCCGGCTAATCCCAAGAAACTACGCACTTCTGTCGGTGTCGTGGGTTGTCCCCACTCCCTCACCACTGACACTTTGCTCGGGTCAACTGCTATCCCTTGCTCAGAAACAACATGGCCCAAGAACTGTACCTCTCGCACCCAGAATCCACACTTCTCGTACTTAGCATACAACTGATGCTCTCGTAGAGTCTGAAGAACTTGCCTCAAGTGCTCGGCATGCTCCTCCTCGGAGTGTGAATATATCAAGATATCATCTATGAAGACGATGACAAACTGATCCAAGAACTCTCTGAATACTCGATTCATTAAGTCCATGAAAACAGTTGGAGCGTTTGTGAGTCCGAACGGCATTACCCTAAACTCGTAGGACCCATATCTCGACAAGAAGGCGGTCTTTGAAACATCCTGCTCTCTAATACGTAACTGATGGTACCCCGACCTCAGATCTATCTTCGAAAAGAAAGTTGCTCCCCTCAACTGGTCGAACAGATCATCGATTCGAGGCAACGGATACTTATTCCGTATCGTGACCTTGTTCAATTCCCGGTAGTCCACACACAATCTCAGTGAACCATCTCTCTTCTTCATAAACAAGACTGGAGCGCCCTAAGGTGAGGTACTCCTACGAATGAAGTCCTGACCTAACAGCTGCTCTATCTGATCCTGTAGCTCTCGCATCTCTGTCGGAGCCATACGGTACGGTGCGCGTGCTATAGGTCTCGTATCTGGCAATAAATCTATAACAAAGTCTATCTCACGACTGGGCGGTAGGCCTGGTATCTCCTAAAACACATCAGAATACTCCCTGACGACAGGGATCGAATCTAAGGGAATCACAACCTCCTTAGAGGTATCCTCCTCTATGTAATACAAATGAGCGGTCGAACCTCCCTCTGGGCGAGGCATCTCCACTACAAACATCTCTTGCCCCGGAATGGCAAAAATAATGCTCCCACCGAAGCAATCAATCATGGCTCTATAAGATGCGAGACAATCCATACCAATAATCATATCATGCTCGTGCATGTCTAAGACTAACATGTCTGCAGGTAATACCAAGCTACCAATCTCTACCCCCACTCCCCGGCATATAAAGAATATAAGTGACCCACTCCCCAGTGGTGAGTCGACACACGTCACGGTGCTCTCTGCTGTGGCTAGCAACCCTAAGGACTTCGCGAAATGCGTAGCTATAAAACAATGCGTTGCCCCCGTATCAAACAAAACTCGACCCATAGTACCATGGATAGGAAACATACCCTCAATCGCGGGTGGTTCCTGTGGAGCTGCTGCCTGGTGGACGTTATAGACACGTCCATACTGCAATTGCCCCTGCTGCACTGGAGCTGCTGGAATGGCTGGTAGGGCTAGCACCTGGGCTGGAGCTGGGAGGGCAGGTGGAAAGAGTGGTCTCTGCGGCTCATTACGGGCTCCCTGCTGCTGTGGGGCCCTATCGCCCTCTGGGCAATCCTGGCGCCTATGGCCATGTTTGTCGCACCCAAAGCATCGATCTTTGAAGTTTCCGCCCCTCTGACCCTGCTGTCCATGGCCCTGCTGGCCGTTACCTCCACGCCACTGGCCCTGATGTGCACGCTGTTGGCCTTGCTGGCCCTGCTGCTGGCCCTGTGGTCGGTGTTGGCCCTGCTGGCCCTGCTGATTAGGCTGACCCTACTGGCTCTGCCTGAAACCTCCGAATCCCTGCCTAGAATCACCAGAACGGAATAGCTTAGCAGGGTCCCCCTGATGGGAACTCTGCTCGTGCCGACAAGTCTGTCCATGAGTTGGTGCCCCACTGGCACTATTACCCCCGGTCCTGCCCTGCTGGCTGGACTCCCCTGCTCTCTTGCTTCCCTGAAGATGGAAGTGGTGATCCTGGCAATGTAGTAACGCTGCATTGAGTACGTCAATGAAAGTACTCAGGGATAGATTTCCAATAAGGTGCTGACGGATCCTCCAAGCTAACTCGTCGACAAACAGCAAAATCTTCTTGCTCTCAGTGGGTGCCTCATCCGGCATAATAGTGAGAAGTCTCGTGAACTCCTCCTCATACTCAGCTACACAAAGGTTCTCCTGCTTCAGATTTAGTAATTTCCGCCTCATCTCAGTTTGCACTGCGGGTGGAAAGTACTTACGGTCAAACCGCTCCCAGAACAACTGAATAGGGATCGTGTCCCTCTCCTCTAAAGTAGTAGTGGACTCCCACCACTGTAATGCGGCTCCCACCAGCTTAAAGGAAGCCAATAACTGCTTTTGCACGTCAGTGCACTCATACATACGGAGGTGCCGCTGGATGTCTTTCTTCCATTGGCTGACTGTAACAATATCGAAGCTACCAGAAAACTCAGGGGGATGCGCTTTCTGAAAAGCATCCCGAACCCTCTCCCATGCGGATGGAAGATGTGCTAGTACTGGCTCCACTGCCTGAACCTGGGGTGGAGCCTGCTGAATCACCGCTATCACGGCATTCACCGCCTGAGCAACAATGGCGGCTACTTCGTTTGCATTCATTGTGCCTGGTGCCGGAGCTGCTGGCTGCTCGGCTTGGGCACGCCTATCTTTCGGAGCACGTCTCGGAGGCATCTGAAAAGTGAACAAGTTTATTAGTCTACAATTATTATCACATCTCAAATAGCTGAAGACTTAAACGTAAAAGCAAGAATACAACAATCCTAAAAATAGGGCTCTATAGCAATAACATTAAGCTGAAAGCGAAAATAAGCCGTACAGATCCTATGGACACTAGAACCTGATGCTCTGATACCCCCTGTGACACCCCGCCTAATTAAATATCGGGCGATCACTCCTTTATTAAATTAAATCAAGGTAAACAGTTGGTTCATTCTCAGCATCACTGTCGATAAAAATAAATTTTCCAATTTAACACCCTAAATAATTAAGCTATGTGTCAAAAACATTTTCAAACAAACTTTCCAAATTTTAATTAAAGAAAAAGATTTATTTATTTAAAACAACATTTCTACAATTAAGAATCACACCACGATAAACCAAATAGTATAATAGATTCGCCAATCGAATGTCAACATATGAAACTAGAATCACAAATCCATAATGAATAAATCCCATAGAACAATATTGGAAATAACTGAAATATAAATGTCCCAACAACAAATGAAATAATGGAAAGGCGACACATGCCCAATAAATGAGAATGCTAGAAGTGGAGTCAATAAAGGAAGCCGTCTACGCGAGTGACCTGCAACTCCCACCTAAGCTGCAGCACGTTCCTTTCAAGGGATCCTAAGCAAGACGCCCCTGTGGCTGGGCATCTGAAATATATACATATATATACAAGAGAGAGAGAGAAAAAGAAACGGGTCAGAGCCCGAAAGTGTGTTTGATTTAAAAATACGTTTAGCAAGTATTTAAATTGATACAGACCAATGCAACAACATATTAATGCGTCACTCTCTTGAGAAATACTCACCTCTCTTCTAATGTGCACACCTATCGCACTAATCTTCCCAACGGTTTGTTTTAAAGTTTATCGCGCTAGTCTTTCTAAAAGATTTAACTTAACTTAGATTATTCGCAAGATTTACGATTCACGATTTCATTTCTAAAAAGATTGTTCCAAACAGTAATCAAAGTTCTTCATTTTAACTTTATAAAATCAATAAAGTTTTACAGTGACATATTATACTTTTTCAAAACAAGTATTTAATAATTTGAGCCAACAATCATGTCCCACTTATCAAATCTCAGTAGGCAGTTTCAAATATCATAATCTCATATATATATTAACTACTCGTATAATATATATATATATATATATATATATATATATATATATATATATATATATATATATATATATATATATATATAACAGCACCCCGAATAAAACTATGGTGCGTGCATACTTCTACTATCCAAACCCCATACCACTCAAATCAAGGGGAATACAAATTCGGAATCACTCTCGAATTGTATTAACACATACACAAACAATATCGAGGCGAAGCATAGATTCCAAGTCTCTAAGAGGATGGCACATACTCGCGTCTCTTAGGACCGTCTGAACTATCAATTCGATAGCCTGTACCAAGGATATCTATCTTCTAGGGTACAAGTCAATATCCCCCATAAAGGTCCCATCGAGATAAGACTGTCCCAGCGCGGTAACCTCAAGGATAGCAAGTAGCGCGATATGTTTTTCACATGCATATAATATATGTACACACAATCATATAAATATACCACTTTATCATATTGAAATAGGTCCTTCTCGTCACCCATAATTATACCGTATAACCTTAATTTCACATTTATAGAATTACGTATAAGGTTTCATTCCTAACCTTAACTTGAAGGGTTTTCTCACTTATTACCTAACACTCATGGGCTATATCCTCACAAATCTGAATTTCAGTAAGTGTCTTTATTAGGTTCCAACGTAACTCTCTTACTCCCCTCACCCTTTAAATTCATAAATCTACTAACCTAAAGTAAATATCCCATAAATACCATTTTCGTTAAAGATTAAAGGTTCCAACATTTATTCATATACCCTACTGGTTCTCAATGTCTCCCAAATCAATTTATCAAGAGTGCCCAAGAGTTATATCACGACAATTTGAATTCAACGCATTTAAAGAGGGAATTAGAAGTCTGCTAGGAGGGGTCGATCGATCGAAGCTTGGGGCTCGATCGATCGAACCTTCGATCGATCGAAGCTCTAGGCTCGATCGATCGATCAAGCAGGTCTGGGCAAAATTCTACAGAATGCAGTTACGGGGTTCATCAAACTTCTTCATCCAAAACTATGTTTTTCCATTCTAATCGTCCCAAAAATCATACTATCATCATTATAACATTATACCAGGTGTTTATAACGTAAAGCATGTGTATAACTATCATTAAACATTGATAATTAACCTAAAACCCATCTAATCATCAAGAACCCTAGAGTTTTCCTTAATCAAGGTTCTAATATATTTTTAACAGAAATTCCTTCTAATATATCATCAAAATTTCGTGGTTTATACTCCTCTACATGGCAAGGGTTCCAGAATTTCCATAGAATCAAAACTACATGCATTATCCTAACACAAATTGAGTTTTCTTCCATAATTTCCATCTCTAAACAATCATAGACTAATATGAAGATTGCATTAACGAAAATACGCAAGTCAAATACTTGCCTGGGATTTTTGGTATGCAGATTCCCGGATGATTTTGGTATGGCTGCGTTCCTTGACTCGCGATCTACGCGGTGGTGGTGGTGGCGGTGAAATCCGGTGGCTTTTTGGCCTTGAATTGCCTTGGAGCTCTCTCCTCTCTTCTCCAATGTCCGTCACTTGATTTGTGAAAGTTCTAACCCTAAGAGGCTAACCTAATGGCTGATATAGGTTGGCTGAAATTCGTGGGTTTAATTACCCAATTATGTAAAATGACTAAAATGTCCTCCCGGGGTACTAATTAGGCCTAAAAATGCCCCGAGACCCAAACTAAACCCCCGGGTATACTTTTCTGACTATCTCGACCCTTCCGAACGCGTTGGCGCACTCAAAACGATCATACGAACAACTTATAAAATATTTACTTTTTATTTAACAAAATTAGTCCCGACGTGACACGGGCACGTCCAGACTTAAATTTCCAAAATAGTCATTTAATTCACTTATGACATTCAATATAACCAATATAATATATTACTATGCTCATTAGTAATATTCAACAAGTTTCCCATAATTACTAACTCTCGTCACGTTAATAATTATTACATAATTAATTTCCGAATTTCTATTAAAAAACCGTCACATTAAATTTAATAAATCCCCAAATTAATATAGCATAAAAATACGGGGTATTACAGGTGTTAGCGTCTATTTAGTATCAAATAGTTGTGTGGGTGTCACTGTAAATCAAGGTTTTCCTAGAGGCCAAGGATCTCTAGTTTTACATAGATTCCTAGCAAGGACTTTAGTGTTACTGCTCACATGGCCAAACTAACTTTTGTTCATCTTCTTATATTTCTTTCCCATTCGTGACACCACCGTCATTTGGATGTCACGAATTCTTTCCTTAATGGGGATTTACTTAAATCTATATGCATGAACCCATAACCAAGCTTTCAGCTAGGGGTCGGTTTAGGGAGTATGCTGGAAAAGTTTGTCGTCTAAAGAAATATCTGTGTGGCCTGGTGCAATCGCCTAGAGTGCTTTAGTCGCTTCAGTGATGCATTCTTAGGCTTCGATTTCTTGTGATCTCAGTGATAAACCCAAATATTTATATCAAGAGTATTCCTGATATTCAATATTTTGACTATGGTTCAACCTCGCTATATCCATGACGCATCAGGGCTCATCCAAACCATATCTGAAAGTCAAAATTGTCAATTTGATCAACGGATACGAATTTAAAGTGTCCGATACGTAGTCCGTATCCATATACAATACTCCAATTCTGTTATTTTTTAAATATCCATGCTACACAGCTTTCTACGTCCAAATACCCAAATACCCAAATCTCAAACTTATTGTTGAATCAATGACAAATTCCAAACTCCTTCAATGTATAAACGTTTAATTCCTTCTACCATCCAATTCTTCTCTTAGATGGTAGCTTATGGGAAGGTGAACATCTTTGATTTGATCAAAAGAAGAATACCAATTGTAACTATCACCTAAATGGTGTGTCAAGCGCAGTAATTCAAGTGAAGACTTGACCATTTGCTGCTCCTACATTGTCGCTTCATCGTTTGGAGGAAGGTTACAAGAGAATTTTAGTGTTAAAGGAGTGCTCCCTAGACATGCGAAAGATTGTTTCTCATGAAATTAGTGGTACAAATAAGGCGAGAAGTGTAGAAGAAAACATGTTTGAAGATGTGTAGTGTTGGCTTCCTTTTAGATAATTTGGAAAGAAAGAAAGACACAAAAATTTACAACAAAAAGATAATAAAAGTTTTTGGAGTAGATAACTTTTTGATAAATTCATGGACTTGTTCATCTTCAGGTTTTGGGAGACGTTTTCCTTTATGTCAATGTCATGGAACAATTGCTTATAGATGGTTTCTAGTGGGAATAAATTTTTGAGTAATTTGATATAATAATGCCTTTGTAGATACAATGTCTTTGTAGATGGAGCCGAATGGAGTTTTTAGAGAGGGGTTCCAAGCTTTAGATAGTTTCTCTTCGGCATAAGATTTTGAGTAATTTTTTGTGGTTCAGCGATAGAGGGACGCACATAGAGCTTTCAATGGTATCCTTGTATTTGTTTAGTTATGGTCGGAGTCAGTATTTTTAGAGAAAACAGCTTGTTCCCTTGTTATTTTTTTATTATATCAATGATGTGAAGTTGGTGTTTGGTTGGTCAACTTATCTATTTGACCACAAAAATCTTGATTTGACATTTGTTGTTAGTGTGTAAGTCAGATTATGCATATTCCTCGTTCAAATCATATGGAGTTGTTTATTGTATTCTGAGATATCTAAGTCATGTCGAGGTCTTGGCTTGTTCTACATAGGTCAGTCTGGGCTCTCATGTATTTCATGCAGATAATGTCATTTTTAAAATGGATAGGCACCCTACCTCTAGTTTTTGTGACTTCTAAGTTCTAGCGATAATCATCTCGTTTCATGGAAGAGTAAAAAACCAAGTTATTATCTCCAGATCCTTTGAAGAGGCGGAATATTGAGCCATGACTAAAATCATTTGTGAGCTCCTTTACTGCATTCTGTAATAAATGAGTTAGGGTTTGTTAAGAAGAATTCATATCAGTTATTGTGTAATAACATATAAACGATTACTTTTGCAAAGATTTTGTTCTTCCAAAGGACAAATCATATGAAGATAGATATTAATTTCATTCGAGAGAAGACCAAGAGCCAACATCATCAATCCATCATTTTTTTCTTCTTTGGAACACATTGTTAGGGTGTTTAATAAGTCAGTTGGGAAATCTCTTCTTCGGATCATTATTGATAAGTTCCAATCAGTTGATCACTTGATCCAGCTTGAGGAGTTTTGGAAAACGTCCTGTAATTACATGATTTATTTTTTTAATTGTCTTATATTTCAATTTTGTACTTTATTTTCTTTCTATAAATGTAAATACTTAATAACATATTAGTGAAACCCTGTCAATCAATTTGACTATGCCAACACACGATTCCTTTTCAAATAGCTTTAAAGTCACCTCCATCACATTCAATGTTCTAAAAGGAGTGCATATGCGTGATGATTTTTAGAAACGCATCGCATAATTCATATGCGTGGCAAAAGGCGTGGTCAACGCGGTCAATGGAGCCTAGACGCATAAGGCATCAAAAAGGAGCCTTTTATTTAAAAAAATAAATTAAAATTTTGTTAGAGTTCTTATTTTCCCCCCTTAACTAAACTCGTCATTTATATTTTATACAACTAAAAAAAACGACTCATTTTGTCAAAACGGAAACCCTCCAAACACAAAAATCCTAGCTCCGACAACCCATTACTTCCTTTCCCTCTCCGACAGCTTCCGACTCCTCCCTCTCCCTCTCCTACAACCTCTGACTCATCCTCCCACTCTCTTACATCCTCTCACTTCATCCCCTCTCTCTCCGACAGGCTCTTACCTGTCCTTCTCCCTCCCCCTCCCTCCACTCGCAGCCTCCGACCTTGTAAATATCCCTCTATTTTGTTTTTTTTTAATTTTTGTAGTTTTTTAGTTCTTTTTTGGGCTAATCATGATGATAATAATTTTCAACCCTAAATAACTTGATTATATATAATGATAATAATTTTTGATTGCATGTTCATGCTTATGTTTTTCTTATGTGAGTTCCGCTTTTATTGGTTTCCTAGCCTTAGTATAATTAAAAACTATTTAAAAAGGGGAAAATGTTTTTTCACGCCTAGGCTCATAATGCTTGATGCTTGACCTCCACGCATTGACCACGCATCGCACCTTTTAAAACCTTGATCACATTCAACTCTAGAAGGTTCCTAGATCCAAGCCAGTAAATATTGGGTAACAAATTCAGAATAGAGTCACAATTTAAAGGATTATAAACAAGCATCGATTGCTTAAAAGTAAAAATTATTCTCAAAAAATCAAAAGAAAATGGATGGAAGTTACTGATGGAAGTGGGCCATTTTGTAATACCCCGTATTTTTTATGCTATATTAATTTGGGGATTTATTAAATTTAATGTGAGTGAATTATTTAATATAAATTCGGAAATTAATTATGTTATAATTATTAACGTGACGAGAGTTAGTAATTATGGGAAATTTGTTAAATATTACTGATGAGCAAAGTAATACATAATATTAGTTATATTGAATGTCACGAGTGAATAAAATGACAATTTTGGAAATTTGAGTCGGGACGCGCCCGTGTCGCGTCGGGTGTAAATATTGATAAATAAAAGTAAATATTTTATAAGTTGTTTGTATGGTCGTTTTGAGTGCGCCAACGCGTCCAGAAGGGTCGAGATAGTCAGAAAAGTGTACCCGGGGGTTTAGTTTGGGTCTCGGGGAGTTTTTAGGCCTAATTAGTACCCCGGGAGGGCATTTTGGACATTTCACATTTTGGGTAATTAAACCCAAGAAAATTAGAGGGGTTATATCAGATGTCCAGGTCATCTTCTAAGGTTAAATCAATTCTAAACCTTAGAACGACCATAGGAGAGGAGAGGAGAGAGCTCTCAAGTCATTCCAAGGCTCAAAAGTCACCCGTTTGCACCGCCACCACCGCCAACGCGTAGATCGCGAGACGGGGAACGCAACCACACCGAATTCGGCACCAAACCAGAACATCGAAAATCCCAGGCAAGTGTTTATCTTGCTTATTTCGTAGGTGCATCTTTCATATTAGTTTAGGAATGATTAAGGATGAATTATATGGAAGAAAACCCAAATCGAGATAGGAAATTGCATGTAGTGATGACTTAAACATTATTCTAGAAATTATTTGTGATGTAGAATATTAAACCACGAAATTTTGATGTTGTATAAGAAGGAAATTTTTGGGAAAACATATTAGAACCATAATTAAAAGATTTATAGGGTTCTTGAATTTTAACTGAATTTTGGCTTGTTAATCCATGTTTAGTGACATAAATTGACATGCTTTACGTAGGAAATACCTAATTTGATGATATAATGTTAGTGGTATAAATTTTGGAACGTTTGGGATTGAAAAACATGGAATTGATTGACGTTAGAAGATGAAACCCGTAACTGAAGAACTGCAGATTTCGCATACCTGCTTGATCGATCGATCGAGCCTAGAGCTTCGATCGATCGAGCCCCAGACCTCGATCGATCGACCCCTCCTGGCAGACTCATGTTTTCCCTTCTTAATTAGTTGAAATTCACTTTAATGAGGAATAATTCATGGACACCCTTATAAATATGTTTTGGGAGATAAAGAGGACCAGTAGGGTATATGAATAAATTTTGGGACCTTTAAGGTAAGACGAAAGTTGTATTGGCGGGAGATTTCATATAAGAGACGATGAGACTACGTATTTAAAGTGAGAGATTACGTAAAATAGTTACGATAGAGAATAGATAAATACCTACTGAATTTTTATAATTGGGAGGATAAAGCCATGAGAGTTATGTGGTAAGTTGGAATAATACAGAATCAAGGTTAGAAACGAACCGTTATATGTGTTTACTAAAAATGTGAAAATAAGGATAAAAGTCGTAACTATGGGATTTGAAATATACCTAGTATTGATATGGTAATATGAGTATAGTTATATGACTGTGTTTGCATATACTATCTATGTGTGAAAAATATACCCACGCTACTTGCTATCCCTGAGGTTGCCGCGATGGGACGATCTTATCCTATGTTGCCTTATGGGGGATATTGATTCGTACCCTAGGAGATAGATATCCTTGGTACAGGCTATCAGAATGATAGTTCAGACGGTCCTATGAGACGCGGGCATGTGCTTTCCTCTTAGAGACTTGGAATCTATGCTTCGCCTCAATATTGTTTGTGTATGTGTTAATACAATTCGAGAGTGATTCCGAATTTGTATTCCTCTTTATACGAGCGAAACGGGGTTTGGATAGTAGAGTATGCCCGCACCATAGTTTTTATGTGGGGTGCTGTTATAATATATATATTATACGAGTAGTTAATATATATATGAAATTCTAAAACTTGGAACTGCCTACTGTGATTTGGAAAGTAGGACATGGTTGATGACTCAAATTGTAAATACTTGTTTTGAGAAAGTATTATATGACACTGGAAAACTTTATTGATTAATAAAGTTAAAATGAGAATTGGGTTACTAATTGAAATCTTGCTTTTTAAACAATGGCATTGTTAAGTTTTAAATCTTATGAATAACCTAAAATAAGATAAATCGTTGGGGGAGATTAGTGCGATACATGATCGATAATCCGTTGGAAAGGTTAGTACGATAGGCATGCACATTAGAAGAGAGGTGAAAATTTCTCAAGAGAGTGTCGCACTAATATGTTGTTGCATTGGCTTGTAATCAATTTAAATAATTGCTAAACGAATTTTTAAATCATACACTATCGGGCTCTGACCCGTTTCTATTTCTCTCTCTCTTTTGTATATATATGTATATATTACAGGTGCCCAGCCACAGGGGCGTCTTGTTTAGGATCCCTTGGAAGGAACCTGCTGCAGCTTAGGTGGAAGTTGCAGGCCGCTTGCTTAGACGATTTCATTTACTTGATTCCACTCCTATCATTCTCAGTTATTGGGGCATGTGTCGCCCTTTTCACTATTTATCTGTTTTATTGGGACACTTATATTTCAGTTATTTCTAGTACTGTTCTTTGGGATTTATTCAGCATGAATGTTTTACTTTAAGTTTTAACTGTTGGGATTTTGCATGTTGAATGGTTAAATTAATTGGATTATGTTCCAGGATATTTGTGGTATGATTCTTACTTATTGGAAATATTGTTAATAAATAAATAAATATTTTTTCTTAAAAAAAAAATAATTTGGAAAGGAATGTTTAAAAATGGTTTTGACACTTAGCTTAATTAATTAGGGTGTTAAATTGGAATATTGATTTTCGACAGTGTGCAAAGATTGAACCAACTGTTCACCTTGATTTAATTTAATAAAGGAGTGATCGCCCGGTATTTAATTAGGCGGGGTGTCACAGGTGGTATCAGAGCATCAGGTTCTAGTGTCCATAGGATCTGTACGGCTTATTTCGCTTTCAGCTTAACGTTTTTGTTATAGAGCCCTATTTTTAGGATTGTTGTATTCCTGCTTTTACGTTTACGTCTTCAGCTATTTGAGATTTGATAATGACTGTAGACTAATAAACTTCTTCACGTTTCAGATGCCTCCGAGATGTGCACCCAAGGATAGGCGTGCCCAGGTCGAGCAGCCAGCAGCCCCGGCACAAGGCACTATGAACGCTAATGAGGTAGCCGCCATTGTTGCTCAGGCGGTGAATGCCGCGCTAGCGGTGGTTCAGCAGACTCCACCCCAGGTTCAGGCAGTGGCGCCAGTACCAGCACAACTTCCATCTGCATGGGAGAGGGTTAGGGATGCTTTTCAGAAGGCGCATCCTCCTGAGTTCTCTGGTAGCTCAGATATCGTCACAGTCAGCCAATGGAAGAAAGACATCCAGTGGCATCTTCGTATGTATGAGTGCACCGACATGCAAAAGCAGTTGTTGGCTTCCTTTAAGCTGGTGGGGGCCGCTTTGCAGTGGTGGGAGTCCACTACCACCTTGGAGGAGAGGGACACGATCCCGATTCACTCGTTCTGGGAGCGGTTTGATCGCAAGTATTTTCCACCCACCGTGCAGACTGAGATGAGGCGGAAATTACTGAATTTGAAGCAGGAGAATTCACCATAGCCGAGTATGAGGAGGAGTTCATGAGACTTCTCACCATCGTGCCAGGTGAGGCACCCACTGAGGGCAAGAAGATTATGTTATTTGTGGACGGGTTAGCTTGGAGGATCCGTCAGCACCTTATTGGGAATTTGTCTCTGAGTAATTTCACTGATGTACTCAATGTTGCGTTACTACGTTGCCAGGATCAACGCTTCCATCTGCAGAGAAGCAAGAGAGCAGGAGAGTCCAGCCAGCAGGGCAGGACCGGGGGTAATAGTGCTAGTGGGGCACCATCTCATGGACAGACTCATCAGCACGAGCAGAGTTCCCATCAGGGGGACCCTGCTAAGCGATTCAGCTCAGGTGATTCCAGGCAAGGATTTGGGGGTTATAGGCAGGGCCAGCAGGGCCAGCAAGGCCAACACCGACAGCAGGGTCAGCAACAGGGCCAACAGCGTGCTCATCAGGGCCAACAGGGCCAGTGGCGGGGAGGTAACGGCCAGTAGGGCCGTGGTCAGCAGGGTCAGAGGGGAGGCAACTTTAAAGATCGATGCTTTGGGTGAGGCAAACATGGCCATAGGCGCCAGGATTGCCCAGAGGGCGATAGGGCCCCACAGCAGCAGGGAGCCCGTAATGAGCCGCAGAGACCACTTTTTCCACCTGCCCTCCCAGCTCCAGCCCAGGTGCCAGCCCTACCAGCCGTTCCAACAGCTCCAGTGCAGCAGGGGCAGTTATAATATGGACGTGTATATAACGTCCACCAGGCAGCAGCTCCACAGGCACCACCCGCGATTGAGGGTATGTTTTCTATCCATGGTACTATGAGTCGGGTTTTGTTTGATACTGGGGCGACGCATTGTTTTATAGCTACACATTTTGCGAAGGCCTTAGGGTTGTTAGCCACAGCAGAGAGCACAATAACGTGTGTAGACTCACCACAGGGGAGTGGGTCGCTTATCTTCTTTATATGCCGGGGAGTGGGGGTAGAGATTGGTAGTTTGGTATTACCTGCAGACATGTTAGTCTTAGATATGCATGAGCACGATGTTATTATCGGTATGGATTGGCTCGCAGCTTATAGAGACATGATTGATTGCTTCGATGGAAGCATTATTTTTGCCATTTCGGGGCAAGAGATGTTTATTGTGGCGATGCCTCGCCCAGAGGGAGGTTCGACCGCTCATTTGTATTATATAGAGGAGGATACCTCTAAGGAGGTTGTGATCCCGTTAGACTCGATTCCAGTTATTTGTGAGTATTCCGATGTGTTTCAGGAGATACCGGGCCTAGCCCCCAATCGAGAGATAGATTTTGTCATAGACTTATTACCGGGTACTAGACCGATAACACGCGCTCCATACCGTATGGCTCCGGCAGGGATGCGAGAGTTGCGAGATCAGATAGAGTAGCTGTTAGGTCAGGGCTTCATTCGCAGGAGTAACTCACCTTGGGGCGCTCCAGTCCTATTTGTGAAGAAGAGAGATGGCTCACTGAGGTTATGTGTGGACTACCGAGAGTTGAACAAGGTCACGATACGGAATAAGTATCCGTTGCCTCGAATCGATGATCTGTTCGACCAGCTGAGGGGAGCAACGTTCTTCTCGAAGATAGATCTGAGGTCAGGGTACCATCAACTACGTATTAGAGAGTAGGATGTTTCAAAGACTGCCTTCTTGATGAGATATGGGTCTTATGAGTTCAGGGTGATGCCATTCGGACTCACAAATGCTCCAGCCGTATTCATGGACTTGATGAACCGAGTATTCATAGAGTTCTTGGATCAGTTCGTCATTGTTTTCATAGATGAAATTTTGATATATTCACACTCCGAGGAGGAGCATGCCGAGCACTTGAGGCAGGATCTTCAAACTCTACGAGAGCATCAGTTGTAAGCTAAGTACGAGAAGTGTGGATTCTAGTTGCGAGAGGTACAGTTCTTGGGGCATGTTGTTTCTGAGCAGGGGATAGCAGTTGACCCGAGTAAAGTGTCAGCGGTGAGGGAGTGGGGACAGCCCACGACACCGACGGAAGTGCGTAGTTTCTTGGGGTTAGCTGGTTACTACAGGAGATTCATTCGGGGATTCTCCAAAATAGCGGGTCCATTGACGAATCTGACTCACAAAGGGGTACCATATGTTTGGGATGATGCTTGTCAGTTAGCTTTCGACGAGCTGAAAGACAAGCTTACTTCAGCACCAGTCCTTGCTTTATCGAAGCCGGGTGTGGAGTACCTGGTTTACACCGATGCATCTTTACGAGGACTTGGGGGAGTACTTCAGCAGGAGGATAAGGCTATAGCTTTTGCCTCCCGCAAGCTTAAGCCGCATGAGAAGAATTACCCCACCCACGACCTGGAGTTAGCAGCGGTCGTCTTTGCATTGAGGATATGGTGGCACTATTTATTGGGAGAGAAATTCCGCTTATTCACAGACCACAAGTCACTGCAGTACTTGTTCACTCAGCGAGAGCTGAATATGCGTCAGCACAGATGGTTAGAGTTTGTCAATGGCTATCAGTTCGACATATAATATCATCCGGGGAAGGCCAACGTAGTTACTGATGCGTTGAGTCGTAGACCGGTAGACGAGGTAGCGGATGTCTGGAAGGCAAAGTGGAAGGAGTTGGGTCACCAGGACGCAGTAGCCCGTTCCTTCATATCTGTTATGACAGAGACACCCGAGATTGTTACGAGGGTAATACAGGCACAGACCACAGACCCGTTTTGCCAGGAGCAGATTGTAAGACTTTTAGCTGAGGGTGCTGAGTCTTATTCTGTGAGTTCTGATGGGGGTTTGAGGTTTAATGGGAGATTGGTGGTTCCAGAAGGAGCAGAATTACGTCATACAGTGATGACCCAGTCTCACGGGTCCCGATTCGCGGTGCATCCTGGAGGGGATAAGATGTACCAGGATATAAGGAGACAATGCTGGTGGAGTAGGATGAAGAAGGACATTGCTGAGTTCGTGTCCAAGTGTTCTACCTTCCAGCTGGTAAAGGTGGACCATCAGAAACCGTCAGGATTGCTTCAGCCATTGGAAGTACCCGCGTGGAAGTGGGAGAGTATTTCCATGGATTTTATTACATGGTTGCCTATATCACGGCGGGGCCACGACTCTATCTGGGTGATTGTAGACCGTTTGACCAAGGTGGATCATTTTCTGCCGGTGTGGACAGATTATACCACGGGTCAGTATGCTCAGTTGTTCAATGCTGAGATTGTCAGATTACATGGAGTGCCCCTGAATATTGTGTCAGATAGAGACAAGATTTTCGTGTCACGTTTATGGGAAAGCTTTCAGGAGGCTATGGGTACTGAGTTGAGGTTGAGTTCAGCTTATCACCCACAAACAGATGGACAGACATAGCGTACTAATCAGATGTTGGAGGATATGCTACGCATGTGTGTTCTTGATTTTGGAGGAGGTTGGGAGCCACACCTTCCACTGGTAGAGTTTGCATATAATAACTCTTATCAGTTCACGATTGGCATGGCTCCATTTGAAGCTTTGTGCGGAAGACCTTGTCGTTCCCCAACTTGTTGGCTCGAGGTTGGGGATAACAAGTTGCTAGGACCAGAGGTGATTCAGGTGACCTCAGCGAGGATTGTGATGATCAGGAGTCGCATTCGAGTAGCCCAGGACAGGCAGAAGAGCTACGCCGATGCGAAACGTTTCCTTCGGGAGTTTAATGTGGGGGACCAAGTGTTACTGCGTGTATCTCCTATGAAGGGAGTGATGAGGTTCGGGAAGAAGGGGAAATTGGCCCCGAGGTACGTAGGACCCTTTCCCATTATCGGGAGGATTGGGCCGGTAGCATACATATTGGGACTGCCAGAGCATTTACATCGCATTCATGATGTATTTCACATCTCGTCGTTGAGACGGTATCTTCGGGATGATATGGCCCATACTCACATCGCGATAGATGAGATAGACTTACAGCCTGACAACTCTTACGAGGAGAGACCGGTGGCTATCCTAGACTATAGTGAGAGGAGATTGAGGTCGAAGATAGTTCCACTTGTACGGGTCCAGTGGGAGCATCATAATGTGGAGGAATCCACTTGGGAACGCGAGGCCGATATGCGCGAAAGATATCCAGATTTGTTCTTACCAGGTATGCCTTATTTTCCGAATTTCGGGACGAAATTCCGTTATTAGGGGGGAAGTATGTAATACCCCATATTTTTTATGCTATATTAATTTGGGGATTTATTAAATTTAATGTGAGTGAATTATTTAATATAAATTCGGAAATTAATTATGTTATAATTATTGACGTGACGAGAGTTAGTAATTATGGGAAATTTGTTAAATATTACTGATGAGCAAAGTAATACATAATATTAGTTATATTGAATGTCACGAGTGAATAAAATGACAATTTTGGAAATTTGAGTTGGGACGCGCCCGTGTCACGTCGGGTGTAAATATTGATAAATAAAAGTAAATATTTTATAAGTTATTCGTATGGCCGTTTTGAGTGCGCCAACGCGTCCGGAAGGGTCGAGATAGTCAGAAAAGTGTACCCGGGGGTTTAGTTTGGGTCTCGGGGAGTTTTTAGGCCTAATTAGTACCCCAGGAGGGCATTTTGGACATTTCACATTTTTGGGTAATTAAACCCACGAAACTTAGAGGGGTTATATCAGATGTCCAGGTCATCTTCTAGGGTTAAATCAATTCTAAACCTTAGAACGGCCATAGAAGAGGAGAGGAGAGATCTCTCAAGTCATTCCAAGGCTCAAAAGTCACTCGTTTGCACCGCCGCCACCACCGCCAACGCGTAGATCGCGAGACGGGAAACGCAACCACACCGAATTCGGCACCAAACCAGAACACTGAAAATCCCAGGCAAGTGTTTATCTTGCTTATTTCGTTGGTGCATCTTTCATATTAGTTTAGGAATGATTAAGGATGAATTATATGGAAGAAAACCCAAATCGAGATAGGAAATTGCATGTAGTGATGACTTAAACATTATTCTAGAAATTATTTGTGATGTAGAATATTAAACCACGAAATTTTGATGTTGTATAAGAAGGAAATTTTTGGGAAAACATATTAGAACCATAATTAAAAGATTTATAGGGTTCTTGAATTTTAACTGAATTTTGGCTTGTTAATCCATGTTTAGTGACATAAATTGACATGCTTTACGTAGGAAATACCTAATTTGATGATATAATGTTAGTGGTATAAATTTTGGAACGTTTGGGATTGAAAAACATGGAATTGATTGACGTTAGAAGATGAAACCCGTAACTGAAGAACTGCAGATTTCGCATACCTGCTTGATCGATCGATCGAGCCTAGAGCTTCGATCGATCGAAGGTTCGATCGATTGAGCCCCAGACCTCGATCGATCGACCCCTCCTGGAAGACTCATGTTTTCCCTTCTTAATTAGTTGAAATTCACTTTAATGAGGAATAATTCATGGACACCCTTATAAATATGTTTTGGGAGATAAAGAGGACCAGTAGGGTATATGAATAAATTTTGGGACCTTTAAGGTAAGACGAAAGTTGTATTGGCGGGAGATTTCATATAAGAGACGATGAGACTACGTATTTAAAGTGAGAGATTACGTAAAATAGTTACGATAGAGAATAGATAAATACCTACTAAATTTTTATAATTGGGAGGATAAAGCCATGAGAGTTATGTGGTAAGTTGGAATAATACAGAATCAAGGTTAGAAACGAACCGTTATATGTGTTTACTAAAAATGTGAAAATAAGGATAAAAGTCGTAACTATGGGATTTGAAATATACCTAGTATTGATATGGTAAATCATACACTATCGGGCTCTAACCCGTTTCGTAACTATGGGATTTTAAATCATACACTATCGGGCTCTGACCCGTTTCTATTTCTCTCTCTTTTGTATATATATGTATATATTACAGGTGCCCAGCCACAGGGGCGTATTGCTTAGGATCCCTTGGAAGGAACGTGTTGCAGCTTAGGTGGAAGTTGTAGGCCGCTTGCTTAGACGATTTCATTTACTTGATTTCACTCCTATCATTCTCAGTTATTGGGGCATGTGTCGCCCTTTTCACTATTTATCTGTTTTATTGGGACACTTGTATTTCAGTTATTTCTAGTACTGTTCTTTGGGATTTATTCAGCATGAATGTTTTACTTTAAGTTTTAAATGTTGGGATTTTGCATGTTGAATGGTTAAATTAATTGGATTATATTCCAGGATATTTGTGGTATGATTCTTACTTATTGGAAATATTGTTGATAAATAAATAAATATTTTTTCTTTAAAAAAAAATAATTTGGAAAGGAATGTTTAAAATTGGTTTTGACACTTAGCTTAATTAATTAGGGTGTTAAATTGGACTATTGATTTTCGACAGTGATGCTGAGAATGAACCATCTGTTCACCTTGATTTAATTTAATAAAGGAGTGATCGCCCGGTATTTAATTAGGCGGGGTGTCACACATTTTTAGGGATTATTTTTCATTTTTATTTTCTTTTGTATTTTTTTTTCTTTTGTTATTGTATTTTCCTTTGTTTTACTTTAGTATTTAGAGGTAAGGAGTAGTAATGGCATTTTTGTAATTAGGCCTTAGCTTGGAGCCTAAACTACTCCTACCCTTTAAATACCTACTTGTAGTCTTCATTTGGGACACTCTCCATTTTGAATATAAGAAATCTTTTGATTCTCTCTCTCTAAAAATAGGATTTGGTGTATTTCTTTTCGCCATTAACGTGTCGTTTACGTCAAATTGGTATCAGAGCGAGTGTTGCTCCACATTGGTGTTGGTGTATCGGTGTATTTTTGTTATCAAAATAGTATGCTACAATCAATGTCTCCAAAGAGATCCGAACAACTATATGAGGAGATTCAAAAACGAACGGGAGAGTAGGTACAATCACAATAAGAAATCTATGCCCTCTTTCAACCCCATTTCCAAAATCCTAACTCTAGCCCACCAAAAACCATAACCATCAAGCCTCCCACCACACTTTCCACCACTCCCAGCCCTTACTATCCCTACCCAGTAGCCCCAAAACCCCCAACCGTAGAAAATCTCCCTCCTACCCCTTCTGCCATTATCGCCCCTTCCCTGCCATGTGCGGCAGGTTACCCCCTACTCCTGCTACCTTTGCCAACCCCTCCCAGTTGCTACAAATCCTAGACCTGCTGTCGAGGGCCACCCCTCAGCCCCTGTGGAAGCCACCAGCCCTTCCGCCACACCCAATCAGCAATTCAGCCCCGATTATACCCTCCTCCCCTCCCCGCTACCCCGCTACCCTCCTCCTACCCACCCGGGCCCCATATGACCTTTCTCCCTCTCTCCCAAACCCTTAACCCGTGAGCTCCCACCCAAACCATTTTTCAGCCCATTGTTCTTAAAAAATCGCCTAGGCTTGAGGCTTGGGAGAAACGCCCTGCCTTAAGCTTTTTACGCCTTATTCTCAGTAAAACTCTTAAGGCGCACTTTTTTCTAAAAACAACAAGGCTTTAGTGAAACGATATCGCCTTTTAAAGAATTTTTTTACAAACATGACCATTATCTCATCCAAAATAATCAAATACTATTTTAATTTGCATATATTCAGACATATTTGTATGATATGTACAATTTTAGTATTTTAATAGCCTTGTTATGGTTAAAAAATATTAAAACATATTAAGAAGGCCTAAACGCCTTTTCACGCCTAAGGCCCGCTAGGCTTCTAAGGCTTAAGGCTTAAGGCTTGGCCTCCATGCCTCAATCACGCCCCGCGTTTTTTAGAACCCATCAAAATAATTACATTTCCACCGCGATTACCTCCCGAGGCACAATTTAAGATTATCGGCGGCTAGTTCAAGATTGGTTGCTTCACTCAATCATTCTTCCTCCCTCAATCCTCCAATCGGGTCAAATCAAGGATAAAAACTCCCCTCCCAAGCCGATTGATTGCAAGAAAGACCGAAACAACGAAATTGGGTTGGGCATTGGGGGTTTTTTTGACATTTTAGATGAGGATGGTTGGGTGACTCACACACACTTTCGCAAACCGAAAACATTTGATTTGGGTGAATTTGTTCCAATATTTGAGAGTGGGGATGATGATTTTGATACGATAGGATCGGAGTTTATCTCTCTTAGGTTGATTTAGATATTGGAGGTGATTGATTGGTGGTAGGTATGTGGACCCATTCGTAGTAGCTTTTGATCAGCGCTCGGAAGAAATTTTCTGCGGCGTAGAATTTGGTGTATTTCGTTTAGCACTTGACGTGTAGTTTATGTCAGTTACATCTACATGAAATTCTAAATGATTTATAAGGTAATCGGATATTTGGGCATTCTAGTTTGCCAAATTTGGCCTTCCAAGTAGAAATCAAGGGTGAAAAAGGGGATGGGGGTGAAACAAGGAAAATTCTGCCTATTAGCATTGTAGACAATCAGTAACAATAGTTGTTATAAGATCATGGCAGGGAGAATTGATAATTTTACATATTACATAACTTCCAATAGGTAACACTGAATCCCATTTTAACCAATGTCAGTCAAAATGTCTAATCAACTAGATCATCATTCTCTGATTTATAGGGAAAGGGAAAGGGAAAGGGAGAGAGAGAGTACCAATTCTAAGTAAGAGACGGAGGCTTTACGAGCATCAGGAGAAGAGTTCCAATGAGGGTGACAAGTATGGCCTGAGCCACATTACTTGTCCTGCAATTATCATCCATATCTCACTAAGAGGGTTTTTAATAAGATTTTTGTCAGTAGTTTAAAAGAAACATTGATTGAGGGTAACTTACTAAAAATAATATTGAGGGTTAATACATAATGTGTGTTTATTGTGTGCGTGCGTATAATATACTTACAGCTTCTCTCTCTAGCGAACTCCAATCAACATACCTTAAAAATATACCCAAATTTTATAATAGTAAAAAAAAGTTGATTTTTTTACCATAATCTTTAAATATCCAACATTGAATTGCACGGCAGGGCCGCCTCGGCCCCCCCAATTTTCGACGCATTTTAGGGGCCCAAAAATTTTATGTGTATATATATTTATAGCCTCATTTTCCAATTGTCCCAAAAACAATTTGATAGGAATCCATTGTTATTTTCTTTTTATTTTCATTGTATTTTCTATTTTAGTTCTTTTTAGTTCTTTTCTTTCTTTAATTAGCTTCCAAGCATGTTTGGGACTAATTAGGCATTCTTTTACTTTTAGTTAGTCCTTTTTAGTCATTTTAGGTAATTACTTGATTAGCAAGTAATAACCCACCTATAAATAGCTCTTGTATTCTCATTTTGTACGAAATTCCTTAATTCTTGATATATAAGAACTCTTTTGTTTCTTTCTAGAAATCATATTGTCTTGATTTTTATGTCATTGACATGTTGTTCAAGTCAAATTGGTATCAAAGCAGACGTCGCTCCAAACATCGGTGTATTCGTGTGTTAGTTTGTGTCGGTGAGTGTAGATTATCAAATGGTGCCCTAAATTCTCAATGGTCCCAAAAAAGGCAACCCGAATTCAAGAAGAAATTAACGAAGAGTTGAGACAAAGTAATCAAGAATTGAGACAACGAATGGATGAATTGACAAAAAAAAGCCCAAGAATAATTTGAAACCATAATGTTGTTATTCTCCAAATTGCAAAACCCTAATCCCTCGAAGGAAACCCCATAATCAAACCTCCACCACCCCAGAAAACAACCTGAAATTGCAGAACCTCTACCTGTGCAGATTCCGGCCCTAATAACATAATGATGATTGTATATACCACAAGTTCAGTGGGAGTAAGCATATTTACTTGGTTTTACATGTTGATGACATTTTGCTTGCCACCAACGATATAGGTATGTTGCACAAAACCAAGAGATTTCTTTCAAAGAAATTTGAGATGAAAGATATTGGTAACACTTCTTTTGTGTTGGGTATACAAATACACCGAGATCGCTCTCGGAGTACACTTAGTTTATCAAAAAAGAGCTATATCGAGAAAGTTCTTAAAAGATTTAGCATGCATGATTGTAAACCAGGTGACACCCCTGTAGCTAAAGGAGATAAATTTAGTCTCAGTCAATGTCCCAAGAATGATTTTGAGATTCGGGAGATGTAAAAGATTCCTTATGCGTCAGCAGTAGGAAGCCTTATGTATGCTCAAGTATGTACGCGTCCGGATATTGCGTACATTATTGGCATGTTGGGAAGATACTTAAGTAATCCTGGAAAGGATCATTGGATATCAGCCAAGCGAGTCATGAGGTACTTACAGAGAATAAAAGACTACATGCTCACCTATCGGAAGTCAGAACAGTTAGAGATCATCGGATACTCTGACTCCGATTTTGCTGGATGTCAAATAACATGAAATCTACTTCAGGTTATATCTACTTACTTGCTAGAGGTGCTGTATTGTGGAAGAGTGTTAAGCAGTCTATTATAGCTTATTCCACCATGACAGTTGAGTTTGTAGCTTGTTATGAGGCGTCCAATCAAGGAATATGGTTGCAAAATTTTGTCACGGGGCTGCGTATTGTGGATGGCATTGAAAAACCACCTAAGTTATTTTGTGACAATAAATCAGCAGTATTGTATTCCAACAACAACAGGAGTTCTACGAAGTCAAAGTTTATTGACATTAAGTTCCTAGTTGTAAAAGAAAGAGTTCATAGTGGACTTATATCTATAGAGCACATTAGAACGAACTCCATGATTACGAATTTGCTGATTAAGAGATTACCACCCAAGGTCTTTCATGAGCACACTGCTCATATGGGTGTAATTTCTTTTCAGGATATGTCAGTTTAGTGGGAGTTTGTATTTTATATGCTTTCATAGACATATTTGATTTAATGGATATTGTATGGTTATTTACTGCAGTAAAGTATTAAGTTTATATTCACTCTGACTTTATATGGTTTGATCTCACTAAGGTTTAAGGAGGACCAGTTGGAAATAGGCATGTTAAGATCACATTGCATGAAATTTCCATGCTACACATCCACACTTGATCTTTGTCATTAGTTGCATTGATATATGTGATCATTGATGGGTCTACTTACGAAATATGTAATGACGATCGCTTTGATTCTATATTGGTGCAATTAATGTACAAGATTGTTAAGATAAATAAAGTTTTGATAGCTAAAACTCATGAGCTCATAAAGTATAACTCAAATTTATAAAGTTACATATATATATATAGCCCAAGTGGGAGATTGTTAGAGTAAAATTTAATATATGGGCTTATGTATAAAATAAATATGAATTACAGGCTATCAAATAAAAGTAGGCTAATTAAAGTGATTAATTTAAGTTTTGGGGCCTTACTAATGTATTATTAAAGTGTGGGTTTTATTGTGTAGAGACAAGCGTAATTTCTATTTTTATGATGGGTTAAAATAGAAATATACGAAATATGAAAAGACACGATTGCGTTATAAATAGGGGTCATGGTCCCCAGATCACACAACACCAATCTTCTGATTCCCACTGTCAGAGAGAAATTTAGAGAGGAAATAAAAGTGTTGATCTGGAAGAGCATAAGACCTCAGACTCAGATATTTTAACTTTCTGTCATGGATTCAGGTACGCTTCCGCAAAATCAATATTTATATTTCTTGATAATTCAATATGAATGTTCCTGTTTGTGTGATAGTTTTCACAAAATAAGAATTAATCCATCAAGTACCTGTGTGTTTGCTCGGTGGTACAAAGTGTGGATGAATCGAGGGTTTAGGGAGAAATATATATGTAGTTACTTGTATCGCTAGGGATATGAAATTTGTTCTGAGTTTGAAGAAACAAGAAATGATTGAAATAATTCCTCGCTCGCTTGAAAAGATGAAGAGGAATTTCTTTTACTTTTCGGTAAAATAGAAAAAGAGAGGGGGGGGGGGGGGGAGAAATGGAAGGTAAAATTGAAAAAATGATCTGAAATGGCAAGAGAGGGGATACATTTGACAATACTCCTTAAAAAAATTATATTTAAGACTTATTTGTCAACTCAATATACATATAAGTCCTATTGACTTTTCAACAAGCATATAGGTCATATTATAATTTTTTAGGGAATCTTTTCACAATTTTATCCTTATTAAAGCCAATCATCCATAACTTCCTTTAGGAAGTTACATAAGTGGTTGGACTTTTCTTTAATCTTAAAATGATCATAACTTTTGATTCACAAATCCATTTTTCGCAAAATTACTATTTTTGAAATCTGCTCGACGAGATCTATCAAACAGATCCATGAAGCCTATAAAAATTTCAAAGGAAAAAAATTACACAAACAGTAAAGCTTTTATATATATATATATATATATATATATATATATATATATATATCAGGTGGATCCAAACCCTCTTTTTCCAAAATTACCTTATATTTAAAGGTGCGCACTAGTGGCATCCAATCCCTACCCCCATTGTTGGAGCTTCAACGACCTTCATCAGAGCTCCGATTTGGGGTTGGTAGGGGTGGAATGTGGTGCCGCTAGCGTGGACCTTTGAAAATAAGATACTTTTGAATAAATGGGTTTTGGATCCACCAGAGTGGCATGGGGTGTCTCTGGCACGGACATTTGAAAATAAGAGACTATTGGATAAATGGGATTTGGATCCGCCGGAGCGCCTATTTGGGATGAGTAGGGGTGGCATTAGGTGTCGGTGACGCAGAACTTTAATATATATATATATATATATATATATATATATATATATATATATATATATATATATATATATATATATATATATATATATATATATATATATATATATATATATATATATATGCCCAAAGTGCGCCTGATAAGTTAGAGGCCTCAACCTCGGCCCGTATGACAGTCGAGGTAATAGAAGTTCAAGAAAACCCATCAGCAACGTCATCCTGCTGAGGTCGGCCTAGGCCGACGTCCCCTCCACTACGATCATCATATCGGCTAGGAATAGCCGAGATCAGCTAGAACCTTGGAAGCTCAGCTTCCATGAGGTCGGTCACAACCGACGTTATCAATACCATCTACATTGGGCCTCCGCCGATGACTACAGGACACATGGGGTGGGCCACAGCCGACGTTACAAGTGTCATCCCAGAACTAGCCAAAATCCTTATTAGGCTCAACCAACCATCAATGTCAACATCGGCCTTGGCCGACGTCTTACACTAACCCGAACCTCGGTCGAATCTATGGCCGAGGTCCTCACAAATTCCACTTCAAACATGGCAAGGGTCATATCCCACCAACCTCATACTCATCTAGGCCGAGGTTGGTACTATATCGAGACAGCCGAGCATTTACACCCATATGTATGACTTGGAACACGTGGATAAATCTGTTATAACTGAATTATTCCCTCCACGTGAGGGAATATTGAGGTTATCATTACTTAGTTGAGATCAGCGAGGTGTCATCCTGACACTGGTTGGATCTATATACGCATGCACCTTACATGCTTGGGGGGTACACTACACCCCAAACACTATATATACTTGTCTCCTCCTACCTTGAGAAGGATCCGAAAATACAATCCTAGCTGAAATTCTATCAATTTTCACAGAAGAGAGAGAAAGCTTGAGAGATTGTATCCATGGCCATTAGTGCCTTATTCTAGTGAGATTACACACACACAGTGGACATAGGCCAATTTAGGCTAAACCACTTATATTCTGGTGTTCATCCTCTTCTCCTCACCTCATTCTCTTATATTTAGTACAATTATGCTGCCATTGTTGTCACTAGATTGAGCTTACAAATACCTTACCTAGTGGTGCTAATCCTAGCATCATTAATCTGGCGCCGTCTGTCACTTGATTGACCTTGTCATGGTCAACCCCAGTAAGGCCGAGGTAGGGAGTAAGAAGAGGTCAACAGCCGAAGTTGTGCTGCGGCTGGGGATAACCTCGGCCAAGCCGACGTTGCAAAGCCATGGAATGATTCCATCCAACGTCTTGAGGAGAAGATAGGGGACCTCATCAAAGACCGAAACCCATTACAAAAAGGGTTCTCAGAGGGCTCCCCATTTGTGGCACGAACCCGACTCCCACTAAATTCAAACCTCCCATGGTGTCTCCAAAGTATGATGGTAGCACCAACCCTGTGCATCATATTGAGTTGTACCAATCTGCTGTTGACATCTACTCAATCCCGGATGAGATGAGGTGCAGAGCCTTCTCAAGCACTCTGACATGAGTTGCACATATTTGGTTCACTTCCCTACCGAAGGGCTCTATTAAGAACTTTAAGGGCTTGGCCGAACGGTTCATTCACAACTTCTGCTTTGGGGTAAGACCTCAGAAGAAGACTACCCATCTGTTGGACGTCAAACATGGAAAGAACGAGAGCCTAAGAGACTACATAGCAAGGTTTAATAAAGAGAAGCTAGAGGTGGAGGATTACGAAGAGAATATACCTATGACCGCCCTTATAGGAGGACTTCAGAAGGGAAAGCTACTATAGAAGCTCGCTGAAGACCCTCCCAAGTCCATGGCAGAACTGTTGGCAATTGCAGGAAGGGTCATGAACGCTGAAGAAGATATGGCTGCGAAGTATGTGGATGAAAATGGAAGCAGGAACAGAAAATTCCAAAAGAAGGATGGAAATAAGAGGGTTGCAGATGACAAGTTTGCACATTACACCCCTCTAACGGTGAACTGCGAGCACATCCTCAATGAGATAAAAAATGATAGGTCCTTAAGGTGGCCAAAGAAGATTAAGGCTCCTCCGCATAAGAAGAACAAAAATCTATGGTGTGAATTCCACCAGGACCACGGCCATGTGACCGACAAATGCTTCGCCTTAAGGGATGAGATTGAGAAGATGTTAAAATCTGGGAAGCTCAAAAAATACGTGGATGGAAGAGCATCCAAGGGGGGAAGAGATAACCCCAAGAAGAAGAGGAACGACAGATTTCGGGAAGACCCCCTACCAGAAGAGCAGAGGATTCTGATGAGGATAACGATGATTCGGACCTCCCTACTAAGGATTACAATGCCCAGTAAAGAGGGTAGGCATGATCTCTTTTGGTGTCAACACCATCTGTGGGGTTTTGGTAAGGGGAGGTTTAGAGGTGGCCGATCGCAAAGCTCACGTAGAGGAGGCCAAGTCAGTGATCAAAACTGAGGTAGTGAACCTGCCGTCTTCAGAGATTAAACGCGAGAAGAGAAAGAAAGTAGACATGGATACCCTCATAGTTGGTTTCTCAAGACTTGATTTTAAGGGTATCTTAGCTCCGTATGTTGACCTTATGGTAATCACTACGAAATGCATGGGTGTGAAGTCCAGATAATCCTTATCGATGGGGGAAGCTCAACGGATGTCATGTTCTGGCCCTGCTTCAAAAGCCTAGGCCTCAGTAGAGCTAGGCTGGTACCTTATCATCATTCGTTGATCGGCTTCAACGGAGAGAAGGTCCATCCATTAGGCATGTATGAGATGGATGTGCGTATGGGAGATGAGTGGCCTAAGAGGTTGACTAAAAAAATTAATTTCTTCATAATGGACGAAAACATCTTCTCCGCCTACAACCTCATCATCCGACGAGTGGCCCTCAAGGAATTTGAGGCCTTGCCTTCAACAGTCCACCAAATGCTAAAATTCTCGACCCCCTATGGGGTAGGGGAAGTGCAAGGTGACCAGATCTCGGCACGCGAATGCTACTTCAACTCTGCGACAGAGAGAGAGGCACATAAGAGGGAAACAACAACTTATAACATTGATACACTTGATCCTAGGGATGAGAAAAAGTTAAAGAAGGGAGAGGCCACGGAAGAGGTAGAATCAATCACCCTCAATGAGGATGAGCCGAAAAAACCATCCAGATTGGCAAAACCCTAAGACTCGAGATTAAAGAAGAGCTAATAAAGCTTTTGAAGAAGAGACAGAGTGTGCCACAAGCTTGACGTGGTAGAAGATGCCAAGCCTATCAAGAAAAGAAGAAGAGTTTCCTCCAAGGAGAAATATGACGTAATCAGAGAAGAGGTTAGGAAACTGGAAGAGGCCAATTTCATCAGAGAGGTCATATACCCCGAGTGGTTGTCTAATGTCGTCATTGTACCAAAAGCTAACTGGAAATAGAGGATGTACGTGGACTTCACTGATCTAAACAAGTCTTGCCCAAAAGACAACTTCCCTTTACCTCGAATCAATTAGATGGTAGATGCCACATGAGGGTGTGAACTTATGAGCTTCATGGATGCTTATTTAGGGTATAATTAGATCTTCATGGATGATGAAGACTCAGAGAAAATAACATTCATCACAGATAAGGGAACCTATTATTATAAGGTTATCCCCTTCGGTCTGAAGAACGCAGGAGCCACTTATCAGGGTCTTATAAATAAGATGTTTGAAGATCAAATTGGTAAGACCATGGAGGTGTATGTAGATGAGATGTTAACGAAGAGCTTGAAGGTCGGCACTTATGTGGATGACCTAGAAAGTACCATTGACACCATGGACCTGTACAGGATCAAGCTCAACCTGGCGAAGTGTGTCTTCGGGATAGGAGCAGGAAAGTTTCTTGGGTTCATCATCAATTAAAGAGGTATAGAAGACAACCCCAAAAAGATCAAGGCACTACTTGAAATGAAGACACCGAGGACTATAAAAGACGTTCAGAAATTAACAGGAAGAGTTGCAGCACTCAACAGGTTTATTTCTAGAGCCACAGAAAAATGTCTTCCCTTCTTCAAGGTGCTCAAAAAGGCTTTTGAATGGGACAAGGAGTGCGACAAAGATTTTACAGAGCTGAAGTCTTACCTCGAATCCCCCTTACTCTTATCTAGGCCTATCATGGGGGAGAAGTTATATGTGTATCTAGCCGTCTCGAAGTTAGCTATCAGTGCTACGATAGTAAGAGAAGATGATGGAGTACAGAGACCGGTATACTTCAACAGTAAAGCTCTTCAAGGGTTTGAACAGAACTACCCCCGAATGGAAAAGTTAGCATATGCTTTGATACACACTTCTAGGAAGATGAAGTCATACTTCCAAGCCCACTCCATGGTCATCTTCATTGATTCCCCGCTCAGACAGGTCCTCCATAAGCCTGAAAAGTCAGGCAGGCTGATGACATGGGCCATTGAGTTGGGAGAGTATGACATTGTTTATCAACCTAGGGTCGCCATCAAAGGGCAGGGCCTTGCAGATTTTGTAGCAAAATTCACCTGGGAAGAGGTTGAGATCGAAATTAGCCAAGAGGTTGCAGATAAGCCCTGTAGCAACGTCTTCCAAAATTTAGAAGAGGTTGTACGTAGCAGAGTCAGAAGAGGAGTAGCTGAGAATGAGGAAGACAAGTACCTCTTCAAGGAAGGGACCCCATCAGAGGGAAAATTCTCTTCAGATGAAGACGTTTGGAACCTCTTCATTGACGGATCATCCTGTGATAGCGAAAGTGGAGCAGGGTTGATAGTGTCAACACCGGACGATACCAACATTGAATATGCACTGAGATTTAACTTCAAGGCATCGAACAATGAGTCAGAGTATGAGGCCTTGATAGCAGGCCTCTTCTTAGCAAAAGATCTTAGTGTCGACCAACTCCTAGTCCACAGCGACTCGAGGCTAGTTATCAACTAAATTTTAGGCGTGTATGAGGCCAAAGATGAAAGGATGGCCAAATACCTGACGAGGGTAAGAACGATGCTAGAAGGATTCAAAGAAGTGAAGATGAAGAGCATACCTCAGTTAGATAACATCCATGCAGATGCATTATCAAGGTTAGCTTCAGCAATAATGACAGGCATCAGAAGGTCAATACCGGTCGAAGTTCTGCTCAGACCAACCATTGAAGAAGAAGAGGTTGCCACACCTTGTTTAAATTTGAATCTAGGAGACTTATGGATGGATCCTCTTATCAGATACATCAAACAAGGAGAACTTTAGGATTCAAAGTTGGAAAAAAGAAGGCTTAGGTATAGGGCTGCAAAGTTCTCAATTATAGGGGACGTCCTGTACAAGAAAGACTTCCTGCTCCCTCTCCTCAGATGTGTCCATCCCTTTGAAGTCCCACACGTCCTACAAGATGTACACGAGGGCTCTTGCTCCAGTCACATAGGAGGAAGACCATTGGCTAAGAGGATAATCACGCAGGGATACTGATGGCCGACCTTGGCCAAATATGCTGCTGCTGCTTATATGAAGAAGTTTGATAAGTGCCAGAGATTCTCCATCATCCCACATCAACCTCATCAGCCAATGACGTCGATCAGTTCTCCTTGGCCATTTACTGTTTGGGGGATTGATCTAGTAGGACCATTACCGAGAGCAACTAACAACTATAGATTTTTTATAGTAGCAACTGATTACTTCTCCAAGTGGGTAGAGGCTGAGCTGATTATCAGGATTATATAGTAGAATACCTTCCAGTTCATCTAGAAGAACATCATATGCAGATATGGTCTTTCGAACACCCTCATCTCGGACAACGGGACCCAGTTCAAGAATACTTCTTTGGAGAAATACTATAAAAGAGTTGGGATCAAGAAGTTCTTCTCTTCTCCTGGCTGGCCTCAGGAAAATGGGAAGACCGAAGTCACGAACCGAACCATCCTAAATGGAATCAAGAAGAGGTTAGAGGAGGCTAAAGGGAGATGTACAGAGGAGGTATATGCAGTATTATGGGCCTATAGAACAACAACAAGGACTCCAACGGGGGAGACCCCATTTATGCTAGCACATGGATCAGAAGCTGTCATCCCCACAGAGGTTGGGCTCCCTACTCATAGGGTTCAGACCTATAACCCTGAGAGGAATGGGGAAGAGAGAAGACTTGATCTGGAATTGATTGAAGAAAGAAAAGAAGACACACAAATTAGACAAGCAGCCTACCAGCAGAGAACTGCGAAGTTCTACAACCAAAGGGTGAAGTCAAGACCTATTACCGTGGGAGATCTGGTCCTAAAGAAGACGTGGCAGAAGGCTAACAAGATCCACCCAAACTGGCATGGCCCTTACAAGGTGGTGGAAGAGGTTGTACCCGGTACTTACCGACTCAAAAGTCTCGAAGGGGAACCTTTATCCAACCCTTGGAATGCTGACCACTTGAAGAAATATTATATATGATGTTGTAAGTTTCCTTATAATACATGTATCATCTTATGAAGATAATATTAATGAGAAAAGTAATTCGTGTCATTACCCTGTTTTAACATGCTTCAACAAGAAATTATAAGGGTAACATCTTGGTTTGATGATCTCAGACCTTAAACATCATTAATTTGGTGATAATTATGAGGGTAACATCTTAGTTTGATGACCTCAGCCATGAACATCATTAATTTGGTGAAAGGTCTGAGGTGAAACACCATATTTGGTGACCTCAGCCCTTAAACATCATTAATTTGGTGAAATTTATGAGGATAACATCATATTTGGATGACCTCAGACCTTAAACATCATTAGTTTGGTGAAAATTATGAGGATAACATCATATTTGGATGACCTCAGACCTTAAACATCATTAATTTAGTGAAATTTATGAGGGTAACATCATATTATGATGACCTCAGACCTTAAACATCATTAGTTTGGTGAAATTTATGAGGGTAAACATCACATTTGGATGACCTCACACCTTAAACATCATTAGTCTGGTGAAAATTATGAGGGTAAACATCATATTTGGTGACCTCGGACCTTAAACATCATTATTTGGGTGAAAGGTCTGAGGTGAAACATCATATTTGGTGACCTCAGACCTTAAACATCATTAGTTTGGTGAAATTTATGAGGGTAAACATCACATTTGGATGACCTCAGACCTTAAACATCATTAGTCTGGTGAAAATTATGAGGGTAAACATCATATTTGGTGACCTCAGACCTTAAACATCATTATTTTGGTGAAAGGTTTGAGGTGAAACATCATATTTGGTGACCTCAGACCTTAAACATCATTAAATTAATGAAATTTAAGAGGGTCGACATCTTAGTTTGATGACCTCGGGCCCATGAACATCATTAATTTGGTGATAATTATGAGGATAAACATCATATTTGGTGACCTCAAACCTTAAACATCATTATTTTGGTGAAAGGTCTGAGGTGAAACATCATATTTGGTGACCTCAGACCTTAAACATCATTAAATTGGTGAAATTTAAGAGGGTCGACATCTTAGTTTGATGACCTCGGGCCCATGAACATCATTAATTTGGTGATAATTATGAGGATAAACATTGGTGACCTCAGACCTTAAACCTCATTAAATTGGTGAAATTTAAGAGGGTCGACATCTTAGTTTGATGACCTTAGACCCATGAACATCATTAATTTGGTGATAATTATGATGGTAAAATCTTAATTTGATGACCTCAGACCATGAACATCATTAATTTGGTGAAAGGTCTGAGGTGAAACATCATATCTGATGACCTCATACTTAAGCATCATTAATTGGTAAAACATGAGGATAAACATCGTTATTTGGTGACCTCAGACCTTAAACATCATTAGTTTGGTGAAATTTATGAGGGTAAACATCACATTTATATGACCTCAGACCTTAAACATCATTAATTTGGTGAAAATTATAAAGGTCTGAGGTCTCAGGGGTGTCCTCAGATTAGACGAGGAAGAGGAGGCGTGTGCCCCAAATTCCCAAGCCCCTGAGACAAAGAAGTATCGTGGCTTCCAGTTGTGGTTCGAGGTCTGAGTAACCAGTAACATCTTCTTGTCATACTTCCTAGATAGGAAGTGGAAGTAGTCGGGGTGGTTCCTCGCAGAGGAAGGGATATAACACCCAGTGAAGACCCTAACTGGAAGGTCTGAGTGATGGACTGCCTTCCAGAGGATAATATCCCCAATTATCACCCTCCAAGCATTGGGGGATAACTGCGAAGGGGCTAAGTTGATATAGGACAAAATGACCCTGATTGTGGGATGGATGGGGAGACGGAATCCTAACTTAAACATCTGCTCATACATGCAGATCTCCCCATCTCGTCCGCTAAAGGCCCTCTCATCTTTCTGAGGACTCATAAGTGTAATAGAAGGACCTATGGAGTAGAGGTGCCTAAAGTCTAAGAGGTCATACTCTGTGACAGTGCTCTCAATCTTGGCTACCTCAGAGGTGTTTATGTCGCTCTCATGACCATCATCGTTATCTCTGGCAACATCAGCATGAGCAGGTGCAGAACCACCGCTAGGGCACCTCTGAGCAAACTTAACCTCTGTAGCGGTCGACAGAGGTATGGCATCAGGGATGGGCGAAAAGGCCACACTCGGCCCTACAATCTCAACATTAGAAGAAGTGCGAGAAGAGCTAGTGCCATTATGGGACGAGGCACAGCTAGAGACCTCGGCTTGATCAAGGGCCTAATCTTGCCTCATAGAAAAATCCATGGCCTTTTGAAAGGAATTCACAGACATAGGATCTGAGGTGGATGACTCCAACTCAAACATTGGAGAGGGGTCAATTGGACCCCAAGATGTCTCAGTAACTTCGGCTAGATCAGGGAAAATTATCTTCAGAGGAGGAGGAAAGATAGGTCTAAGGGGGAAGGCCTCAACCATACGAACTTCCTCTTAGGCATGCTCTATTTTCCTAATTTTTGCAAAGGTTGTCTCTCTAAGCAAGGGAAACTCTTCTAAAAGCTGATATAGGGGTCTGAGCATAGGAAGATGACCTTAAACTTGGGAGCACAACCAAGAACAAACAACTTGACTATACCTACCTAAGGATCAAAACTAGGGCTTAAAACAGAAAGAACAAAGAACAGACTCGTCGGAAAGCTCAAAGTCCCACCGAAAAACCTAAAAAAACTCGCCGAAAAATGAAGAGACAAGAGTGAAAGGGCTGAAAATGGCAGCGTAAAGTGGAGATGATACATGTCGACTTGCTAAGTGAAGGAGAGAATGAGAAAACGTGGAAACCCTTGAGAGCGTCGCAACTGAGCTCTTATGGAGAGAAAGAGAATCGAAGAGATAGCCACAACAAGAAAGAAAGAAATGAAGAAGAAATGAGGAAAATGGAATTTAAGGCCTTAAATAGGAGCACACGCATCCCAAGGCCCATCATTGCCTTGGGAGCACATTTGGAGAATCGTCATCATTACACTTGGTAGGCACGCTACCCACTCCAGTTCTTGACACTTGTCAAAGGAATATTGGCACACAAGCAAGAAAGGCCTCGGAGCTGCATACCCCATAGTCATCTATTACATATGTAATTAAGGTCTAGGGGTGATTGATATGCTCAAAGTGCGCCTGATAAGTCAGAGGCCTCAACCTCGGCCTGTATGACAGTCGAGGTAATAGAAGTTCAAGAAAACCCATCAGCAACATCATCCTGCTGAGGTCGGCTTAGGCCGACGTCCCCTCCACTACAATCATCATCTCGACTTGGAATAAGCCGAGATCATCTAAAACCTTGGAAGCTCAGCTTTTATGAGGTCGGCCACAGTCGACGTTATCAGTACCATCTACATTGGGCCTCCGCCGATGACTATAGGACATATGGGGATGGCCACAACCGACGTTATAAGTGTCATCTCAGAACTAGCCAAAAGCCTTATTAGGGTCAACCAACCATCAATGTCAACATCGGCCTTGGACGACGTCTTACACTAACCCGAACCTCGATCGAATCTTTAGTCGAGGTCCCCACAAATTCCACTTCAAATAAGGCAAGGGTCATATCCCACCAACCTCATACTCATCTAGGCCGAGTTTGGTACTATATCAAGACAGCCGAGCATTTACACCCATATGTATGACTTGGAACACGTGGATAAATCTGTTATAATCGAATTATTCCCTCTATGTGAGGGAATATTGAGGTCATCATTACTTAGTTGAGATCAGCCAGGTGTCATCCTGACACTGGTTGGATCTATATACACATGCACTTTGCATGTTTGGGGGGTACATTACACCCCCCAAACACTATATATACCTGTTTCCTCCTACCTTGAGAGGGATCCGAAAATACAACCCTAGCTGAAACTCTGTCAATTTGCACAAAAGAGAGAGAAAGATTGAGAGATTGTATCTATGGCCATTAGTGCCTTATTCTAGTGAGATTACACACACAGTGGACATATGCCAATTTACGATGAACCACTTATATTCTGGTATTCATCCTCTTCTCCTCACCTCGTTCTCTTTAATACAACTGTGCTGCCATTGTTGTCACTAGATTGAGCTTACAAACACCTTACCTGGTGGTTCTAATCCTAGCATATATATATATATATATATATATATACACACACTAAAAGGCCCGCCTAGGCTTGAGGCTTGAGAGAAACGCATCGCCTACGCCTTATTACGCCTTATTCTTGGTAAAAGGCTTAAGGCACACTTTTTTTTAAAACAAAGGATTAGTTGACAAATATTGATTATGGAGCATGAATGTGAGAAAGATGGGTACCAAACATATGGATATATTTTCACAATTCAAGGTATGTATTATTTTATTATATTACTAGCCGTGGAATAATTAAAATAATATAAAAAGAAAAAACGCCTTTTTACGCCTAGGCCCCTAAGGCTTGAAGCTTGAAGCTTGACCTTTACACCTCGACCACGCCTCGCACCTTTTAGAACCTTGATATATATATATATATATATATATATATGGTGGGTAATGTGATAACACAGTAAGTATTATTGTTTGTGAAAATGTCACGGATATTGAACTTTACTGTATACACCAGAAAATGAAATAGTTGTATATATGTGACATTTTCACAAACAATACCACTTACTATGTTAATATATTTATGAAATAGTTTTATATATATAACATTTTCACAAACAGTAACATTTACTGAGTTAATATTACACATTATATATATATATATATATATATATATATATATATATATATATATATATATATATATATATATATATATATATATATATAATCTCTGGTGCGGACTCAACCGTGCGGACTTTGTCCTTATCTCGAAAGTGGTCTCCTCGTGGTACCAAAGACTTTTTGTTATTTTCTTTAATGATCCCCTCTTGTCTTATACTAAAATCCTATTTTAAGACTATATATTTAAAAGATTTGTAGTTGAAATCCAAATTTGTATCAAGACCTTAAGAACTTTAGAAACTCACTGAATTCCAACTAAAACCCAAATTCTGGTATCAGATCCATAAGACGCTCATTTTAGACTTATAGTAAAGACTTTAATGCCCTTGGGATTTATTCCTCGCATTTACAAAGATATTTTTTGAACCAACCCAGATTACCATCCCTTACCCGTAACTGATTTAAACCTAGTAGGTTGCTTAACCTCACACATAGACGGTTGTTCACGTACTAAACACATCCCAGCCAAACACGCAGATTGTAAACAAGTTACTGTCGGTGCTATTAATAATATAGTAGACCAAAATAAGTCTATACTCCTTATATTAAGATAATTAATGAAGGACACTCAAACCCTAGAAACAGAGATAAAAAATATCTCTAAAAGACTACTAGAAATATATAACCAAATCTCAATAGACCTAGTACATGCTTTGTAAGAAATAAATATTAAGACTAATCATATAGAAGTCCTTAATAAAGACATCTTAGAAATTAAAACCTTAACTAAAGACCAAGACAGTGAGTTAATTAAACTTACTAAAGAACAAGCTAAGTGTATCCCTAGATTAGATAGTTATCTTCCTAATTGAGATAGTTAGATCAGACTGGAATGAGGTACCAAGAGACCTATCCATTCAGACTTTATCATATTTTTACCAAAGAATTTTAGAAAGGATAAATGATGATAGATTTTATTATAAGATAAATGAAAATGAGATTTCCAACGCTGCTAAAGCAACTAGACTTATATTAGAAAGATTAAATTTAATTTATACATCCATAGAAGCTACCCAAGACTATAACAGTAGCGTTGTTAAAGACTTGCATTTGGATTTAAAGGCTAGGACAAAGGATTAGCCACCTTTTACATAGACTTTGTTAAATTCCAACAAAATTTAGCAAATTATCTTAATAATATGGAAAGCCATAACCTATCCAAAATGGATAGTATTATTGATGAACTTAGACTAGACATTAACCAAGTAGAATAAAAATACGAAGAAATTATAAGGGGAATTAAGGCTGTATATAATACGCCTTCCCAAGTAGAAATAGACTCTCCTTTTATTCTAACTCGGTTAGATAAAATAGAAAAAACTGTAGAATCTATAGAAATTAGATCTATGCAACAACGAGAAAAAGATAATGAAGTAAAAGACTATATTACAAATGTTGCAAAATCCCTTGTTAATTCTCTAGCTAGACATAGTGAAGAAATTTCTGATAAGACAAGAAAAGAGAATAAGAATTTTAAGGAAGAAATCCTTAGTCAGATAAAAAGACAGAAAGATTATTCAGACTTCTTAGAAATAATTGAAAAAAGACTTGAACAAAAACATATAACCACCTGTAAATTTAGAGAACCCCCTCCTATAGAAACTAGAGAAAGGAAGACCGTAGGTAGAAGAGTCATAAATGACGAATTAGATAAGATTAATAAGATAGTTAGCTCTATCCCAAATATTGGACAAAGTAATTCTATGCTCCAAAGACTTAAGGACTCGTCCTCCAATGTTAGAATATGGTGGAAGGAAAGAAATTTCACCAATCCTCTCTAATGAAAGGAATAGGGTGAAGTTGACTCGAAGATTGTTGAAGAATCCATTCATAATGGACAACTTCCAACTGTTAGATATATAGACTTGTTTAAAGAAGGTGCCACTCCTAAGACTCCTAATTATAACATGACTTACCACTTTAGGAATCATGTGTTAGACAAATCTTATACTGAGCTCTAAGTATTTGACTCAGAATAGCTTATATCTAGAGGAACTGATAGGAAGTTCCAATTCCTAATCTTTGGACTCTTTTAAGCAAGAATCCAAGGATTACATAAAACTCAGAATAATATCAACATATTATGTTGTTTAGTAGATAAAAGATGGAAAGATTTTGAGAAAAGACTTATTGGGATAGCCCAATTGGAAATGTCAGACAACATATGATACTTTAATGCCATTCCGGAATTTACAGTAATCGTAAACACAACCACACATTTTAAGTTAATCTTATATTATCCCAAACGATAATATAAATATAGAATTCCAATGCTATGTGAAGTTCTCCCAATTTCCTTATGAAGGAATGCAATCGAAAATTCCTAGCGGTAGACTTAATGAAGAAATCTTAGTTAGAACCAATGTTTCAGACTACAATCATACTTACAGTATTTGGAATACTGTGTAACACCCCGTGTTTTTTAAGATTTAAATAATCACGTGATTGATTATTATTGTTGGATTAATTAAATTAAAATGTGAGAATTAATTATTAATCCGGATTAAAATTGAATATTTACTAGCGTGACGAGAAGTTAATAATTATTAATATTACTGTGAGAATAAGTAATATGGAATGACGATTTTATATAACTTGTCATGAGAGAGAAATTTGGCAGCTTGGTATATTAAGCTGAGACACGCGTGTGAGTCGTGTCATGACTAAATAAGTGGAATACAAAGGTAAATTATTTTAAGTAACTCGTATGATCATTTTCAGTGCGCCGTTGAGTCCGGAGGGGTCGATATAGTGAGAAAATGCTACATGGGTATTCTATTTGGACTCCGGGCTATTTTTAGGCCAAGCCAGCACCCGATAGGGGTAGTTTTGTAATTTGTATTTTTAGAGGAATTAAATGGACGAAAATTGGAGAAATATTATATCAGCTAATTGGGGACAATTAGGGTTAGGATACATCAAAATCAAGAGAGAGCCAGAGTGGGTGAGGGAGATTCCAAAGGAGGAGAGTCAATTTACACCACCTTGCACCACCACCACCACCACCATCGTGTAGATCGAAACGTGAGGAGCGCATGCATACCAACTATACCAACGGATCAGACCTTCAAAATCGAGGCAAGTGTTTATTGCTTGCTTTCTTTAGCGATAATTGTATTCATGTTAGTCTAGGTTTATAAACCTTTGCTATGAAAGTTAATTTGGGTGAAATTGGAGAAATATCATAAACTAGGGCTGATTTGATAAGAACTTGAATCCCATATGTAGATAAGATGATGCCTATGAAATTAGGATGATTTCTGTGAACAAATCTGGGTTTAATTTAGAAGTTATGCATATCAATTTAAGAACTAGGGTTCTTGATAATAAATTGGGGATTTCGAATTATATGGATGATTGGTGATGATTTAATGATGTTAGATTATGGGAAATCACATATATATTAGAATAATGTTTGGTATTGATTGTTGGAAGTTTGGGCTTGAGCTTTAGAGGTTTTAGGAGTAAAAATGGTGAGAAAATGCTGAATCTGAAGGTAGGGCACGAAACAGCCCAGGCCGCGAGATGTCGTGCGAAGTGAGTCATTCGAGCGACATCAGTACCTCGTACGAAGTCGTTCGAGCGAGATAGAGTTGTCGCATGAAGCTGGATCAAGCGACACGTGTATGTCGTTCAAGCAAGATCTTATTCTGGTTCGAGCGAGATTTCTAATTTTCAGAGAATTTCCTATTTTGCCCGTATTTGGGTAAACAGTCAATTTGAGTGAGGAAAACTAGTGTTCGATGAACCCAAAATAGTGAAAAATTATTGGGAGTTATTTAGGTGTAATGATTCAAATATTTGGGATGATGAGTTTACCTTGAAGATTACGAGAGAGAGATAATCGTAATTGTAAATGCGCCGAGAGTATTACGTGATAAATACTTACGATATTAGTTCTGAAGATATGGAACTTATAAGAATAAAAATTAGTGGTTACTTATGGAACTTCATATGATTACGTATTAAGGAATTTCGGCTGACATATTATCCTTATATATATTACGAGAGAGGGAATATCGTAATTTAAAAGTACGTTGATAGTATTTAGTGATGAAAATACTACGTATGGAATATGACACTTGGTTATGTGTATATCGTATGATTTGATGGGTTGTGTGTATACCTATATTTGATATTATTTGTATGACATACCTAGCTACTTTCTATCGTGGGAGGTTGTGTAGAGACAACCTTATCCTGGGTGACCTTCGGGGAATATTTGACTTATATCTCAGAACATAGGACTATGAAGACTTATTTGTGAGTTGATAAGTCAGCTGACTATGGAAGCGTAGGTATATGCATGACCCATAGGTATGTGAACTATGTTCGCTGCCAATATGTGTGATTTGTTATATGGTTCGTGGGAGATTTCCGAACCGATAGTCCTTATTTGAGTACGAGATGTACCGGGACATGATAGCAGAGTATGCAATGCACTACAAGTGTATCCTTGGGGTGCTGTGTTAATATATATATATATATATATATATATATATATACAATAAGATAATTACAGACTATTAAGATAGTGAAATCTTCAATAACGTAAATAGTAAATACTTAACTTTAGTGTGATAACACTTATTTATAATGATAAATGTTGAGACCAAATACAGAATACTACTACGAGGGGTAACTAGAAGGATAATCATTTTCCTAGTTAGGAGTGTGTCAGATGGCTAGGTTGGATTAGATGTACGTCAGGCGTGCACACTAGTCGAGATGTGAGAATCTTATGTGAGAGTTCGAACTAACATGCATATAATACTTGCTTTGATGCAGTTTTAAATACTTGTCGGGCTCTGACCCTTCTCTTGCATTTCTTCTCTCTTTTGCTATATATATATATATATACTCAGCCACAGGGACACCGGATTTAGATACTTAGACTAATTGTCGCGCTGCAGCTGTCGTGGGAACTGTAGGTCACTGAAGATTAGACGCTTCTCTTATTTCATTCAGTTTCTAGTTCAGATAATTCAGTTAGGGCATGTGTCACCCATTCTCATTAGAAAGGTTGTACTCAGTTTACTTTTAGTTCATTTTAGATGGATTGAGTTTTGTGATGATTATTATTTGGAGGCTTCGAACGGGAAGGTTTTATCCAGTCTTATTAATTTCAGTATTTAATTCATAGACAGTATGATTATATTCTTGTGTATGGTTTATGGTTTATACCTTGTTGCATAGAAATTAATAAACGAATCAATTGGTTGAATTTTAAATGAAAATATTTTGACACTAGCTTAATTAAATGTTAGGTAATTAATTGAATTAAGGTTTTTGAGAGTGATGCTAAGAATGAACCAACCGAACATTATGCTTTAAATTTAATTAAGGACTGATCACCCGATATTTCATTGGGCGGGGTGTCACAGGTGGTATCAGAGCATCAGGTTCTAGAGTCTTTTAGGATTTGTACGGCTTATTACGTTTCAGCTTAGCGTTCTTTGATGTAGAGCCTTATTCTAGGATTGTTGTATTCCACTGCGTATGCGATTTGCGCTCTCCTGCGATTTAGTTTAGCGAAGACAATTCATATGAGAGAGTGATTGGACTTCGTACTCCGAACAATTTGGGACGACCAGCGAAGGCCGTAGCAAGATTGCAGGAGGAGGAAAATAGTTGAAAGTTGTGAAGCGTTCGGGGAACGGTGATCGTGATAGAAGTCACCAAAAATAATATCTAAGTGTGATGGGCCAATGGAGGGAGCTAATCCAAAGGCAATAATGTAAAGAAGAGTGCAGTGACACTCGGAATTTTAAATTCATAAGAAATTTTTCTAGCTCAGAGAAACAACAAAGAGTAATAATAACCAATCAAACCGAGATATTGGGCACGGGTTGACCGTTTAAAATTTCCATCCACTTTTCAGACAGAGATACAGAAAAGATGTTGAACTTATCACCAGTAAGTCGGGTAGAGACCGACCGTAAATGATGAGTTAACTTGGTAAGCGAACTTCGTAATCAAAGTAGGGGTCACGGAGAATAAAAGGGTCCGTAAGTTGAAAATGGGCTCGTGGGTGGAATACCCTAGCGTGAATGGGATGTGAGACTAAGGTGACTAGTGTTAATGTCATCAAAGTATATGTTTACTAGAATATGTCAACGCACCAGAAGAAAGGGAGTCAACCGAGTTGTGATACCTAGCCGAAGGGCAAGGTTGAATTCAATAGTGTTAGTAGAACATCACCAGAAGGTATACCTAGTGGGGGAAAACCTATTTAAATGATATGATTAAATCTTAATGTAATGGTGATGGATTCGGCTAAGACCAGCGGGTCAACCATGTGTTCCATATGCCCTGTAGCGCACAAGGAACAACGAAAATAACAACTGGGAGTTAAGACTACCAGGTCTGAGAGAAGGACATCCCAACAAGGACAGGAGGACCAGTGAAAGGGAATTTTCCCTATATGTAGAGATAAGGTTTACCAGTATTGAATATGTTCACGTGAGAAGTGAAATTGATAGTATTGGGAATAACAAATCATGCCCGTAAGGCATACCAGTTGGAGAAGTAAAATGTCCAGTGTAAGAATCAGGTCAATGTATCAATGTTGGGAGGGTAAGCCGTAAAAAAGAATAATGTACCCATACGAGGAAGGGAAAAACTAATGAGTGGAATCCGAAAGGTATAACAATTGTAGATAATTATGGGTCGCGAAAAGTGTGTGCGGGGACCCTACGATCAGGCTAGACTAATGAAGCTTTGTTTCATCCGTGTGAATAAATTATTCATTCAAGTGACATGGGTGTGTCACAACATATGTGAATAGTTAACACTAAGGGTTAGAGTGTGCATCCGATTTAGTGGGTACGCTGACGATAGCAACCTTATTATGTAGGTTACTACCATTTGGGTAGCGAGACTTTTTGTACCATCTGCGGGGATGAGCAAGTGTGGACACTGAGAGAGATTTGTATATGGTATTATGTAACGATTCGTGATCCTTTGAGAGTTATGATAGTAGAGCATATTATTATATTGTATGGTTACTGGTTACCAAGGGTTTGAACGATAGCAAATTGTGTAATAAGACTATCGTACTTAAAAAAAATTTACAATTTTAAATATATGGTTTTAACGAGGCATCACCTGAAAGACGGGTGAGCCTGCATATGTGTTGTATTGTATTGTAGCCTTCGGTGAGTATATTGTCTTACTATGTTGATCCCGATGAGCAGGGATGTTTCACTGATGTGATTCAGGGTATATTGACTTATTATAAAGAGGAGAGATATAACTCATTAATCATATAGCGCTAATAACTTGTGATAGTTAAAGCACCGTATTGTATGCCATCTTTAATGACATGAGAGTGGACGAGTAGACTTTGTATGTTCGTAGATGGTATTCAAGGATATATATTATGGATTAAGGACTTATCAGATTTCGACGACCAACAGTGTTATGTAGTAGTGTATCGATCGGGTTCCTTATTTGGATTTCGCTTTGCGAGACATCCCATGCATGAAACTTAGCGAATGTTGGAAGTTGGGAGAAGTTTGCCTTTAGTACATGGATTTAGTATCATAGTGATTGCACGTATACGTAGTTATAACTGTGAGATAATGATTATATTACAGATTAAGGCCGATGGAGCCGTATAAGAATAAAATGTGATAATGTGACCAATCGTTGACACCACGAGCAGACCGGTGGAACAACCTAAGATATTATTAGGTGGAAAAGGTAGGGTGGCTGAGTAGGACCTTACCATATAGTCATGCCAAGTATGTGGGGCATAATTTGATATTTATATAACACGTCCAGTACGGTGGTGCTTCAATGCACAAATCATAGGGTGTATGGGTGCCCTAGATATTTGGGTAATAAATTTTTTTCTTCCTTAAGTGAAAGATTGTGACAGAATGCGTATTTTGGAGATAACTGAATGTAGAAGTTTTGACTTCAGTACTTAGTTGTTTGATGGTTTAGGTCAGTTAGGACCGTTAATTCCCAAATTTGCCATGAGGATGGTATATGAAGAATCCGATAAAGTTTAACTCGTGGAAATTAAAACTTACTTGTTAGGACATGGAGAGAACGTGTTTCACGAGAATCTGAAGCTTAAAGAGAGGGGAAAGGACTTGTGACATGCAGTGATGACACTGTCGCCTGAGACATAGATGTGGATATAATAAAGATAAAATGCATCATGAGATAAAACCGTAGTAGTGATGGCA